>CM036566.1:38395488-38997988 GCA_020745775.1 Theristicus caerulescens
GCTTTTTTTTCTGAAAACTATTTTTGAAAATTCTTTACAATTGATAGACAAAACAACAGATTTGAATAGTGCTAGTAGTGCCTGTGTTAGTTACGGCCAATGCATGTCTTTAACTGTTTAATCTTAAATTTGTTTTAGCTTTTAAAGACTTCGAAAAGGAGAAATCGTTTAAATCATTAGTTTGCATTTAGAAGAGTTTGAGTTTGTTTGACACCTTTTCTTTTTTCAGGAAACTGCAAATTGAGGGGGATTAGGCATAGAAAATTTGTACAGCTGTAATGCTAACACTTTACACCAAAGAAAATTGGAGAAGGCAACAACAGGAAACCCCTGAGTTCACTTAGTGCTAATGTCAGGTAGTCGTTAAAACATTTTTCCTATTCTTTAAATGAATGTCACTCCTATAGTCAGTACCAGTTCAAGAACGCTGGAGAAAACAAGTGAATAAGCACATGCTGGGCAATGGCACTGCAGGCTTCCTGCAGTGCCTCATGTAAGTGCCTCGGTGTTCGCCTGAAGGTCATCTCCGGACATTATAGTTAGTTTGGGGCATGTTGGCTCAGGAAAACTTACCCAGATTAAATCTAGTTTAGCTAGATTTACTTTGGAATTATGCTAATTAAGACAATTGTAAATCTATATTGGCAGTTAACAAAGGCTTACTGCAGATTTACCTGTTTACGTAATTTATATCAAGTTATATCAAGAGTCAGGAGCAGACTAACTTACAGCCTGAGTATCCGTTGTTGCCATTCACATGGATTGACCGTGGTGCCAGTTGATACGGGTACGATAACCACCTTGTTTGCAACTTCCCTCAGAACACAGAAATTAGAAACAGTTTTCGTATGTTAGTAGTTGCCCCTCTTGACTTTCTTGACCTAAGCTGGAACTGACAGCCTTGGAATACAAGGATCTTGTGCACCATCTTCAATTTTTATTTGACTGGCACTTAATAATAAATGACAGCATACCTCAGTGTTCCAATAGCAGACTGAAAACTTGTCTTCTGATGTGTTGTCATGCCCTTTGACAAGCCCGGTATCTGCCAAGGTTAAATGGTTATGAAGAAGTTTCTGAAAATCCCTGAAAGAGAGAAAGAAGTCATAACTCATTCAAAGTCATGCACTACTCAGAGCCCTCAGAAGCTTCACAAATCTATGTAATATGACTCCTTTTTCTCTTTGAAATCTTCTGCATGGAGGATTTATTAAATTTTCAGCTATAAATGATAATGGAATTAGTATAAATAAAGACGACCTTTGGCAACAAAAGTCTATTCAGCAGCTGGCTGTGGAAACTCTGTCTTGTTCTGTGCCTAATTATGCTCCATGCCTGATCATGCCTGAGGTTTCACACACATGTGCTGCAGTTTAATGGGATGTAAACTAACTTTTTTCTTTCAAATGCTTAGGTGCTTTGTTTACAAAAATTAAGAGTGGAGTTTAAAATTTTATATAAATAATAGGTTAGTATTGACTACTGAAACGAGGTTTTTATAAGTTCAATAGAACTGATTGCAACACTTTTAGCAATTTTGAATGTTTTTAATATGAAATTTGGTTGGGCTAAACACTATGTTAAAAGCCTTTTTAGTCATACTTTAATATAAAAATCTTACTACCTTTTCATTGTATGTTTACTTACAACAGCCCCCTTCCTTATGACTCTTAAGTTATCACTTTAAGAATGTTATTAATAAATGTTACTTGGAAAAACAGTTGAGTAATTGCTTTGTTCTGACTCGTCTTTTTCTTACTGTGAATGTTCATGGCAAAACAGTTAACACTTCTTAATACCATGTAAGTTAAAAATTCATGATACACCCCCATAAATATGTAGTTGCAGTTTTTATCCACCCTGCCTGATGTATCAAAGTTATGATTCTGTTTGTAAATACCTGTGCAGTGGGTTTGGTGGTTTGCTTTTTTTTCTCCTTTTTTTTTTTTCTTCCTTTGCAGGGGCAGGGGGGGAGAACTGAAGTCTGTGGATTGAACTACATCCATTTTGCTGGTCTAACTCAGCAAATGCTTATTGCACAGGTGTTAGTTGTGGGGCTCTGTGCAAGTATACCTGACAATCAGGGAGTTAGAAATTTAACGTGCAAACTTCTTGATGGTAACAAGCTTATGTGCATTCAGCCTAGGAAATAGTGCTGTAGAAGCATTGTTCAAACTAATGTACTTAGCCTTAGGCATGAAGGGCAAGAAAAAGCCAAGGTTCAGTCTTGAAACCCAGGCTGGGTTGGAAATGTTGGGGTGTGTGTGGGGAAACACTGATATGTGATCCTTGAGACATCCCCAGAACCCTGTGATAGCGTGGTTGTATTTAACATGTTTTTAACTATTTTAAGCCTCTTCTGCTCATACACTGGAGGTTCCAGTAGCATTGAGTCACAGTAACTGAGTACTTAACTGGGAGAACACTCTCCAAAATGCTCTTTGAATTTAGTTATTTTAAAAAGTAGAGAAGCTAGGAAGAACAGACACGGCTGCCATCAGCAAACTTGTTTTTCACTGTCTGTTCCCCATGCGTTCCATTGTTAAGGCTGGTACATTTGACAGTTCAGCAAAACTGCGCATCTTGGAGGCTTCAAAATTGCAAGCGGAAGCGAGGCATTTTCTTCTAAGGAAGAGGGTTACCATTACTAGTTAACAAGTGCTTCCCTGTTTAGATCAGTCCAGTCTTTACCATACAATTCCATTTAGACATAAGAAAAAGCTTTTCACTGTGAGTGTGGTCAAACACTGGAGCAGGTTCCCCAGAGAGGCTGTGGAGTCTCCATCCTTGGAGACGCTCAAAATACAAGCGGACACAGGCCTGGCAGCCTGCTCTGTGCAGGGGGGTTGGGCTAGGCAATCTATAGAGGAGCCTTCCAACTCTACTGCTCTGACTGTTAAGGCATTTTTCTGCTCAGTTTCCAGCTTGAAAAAATCTGCACCTTTTTTTTTTTCATAGAAAAACTCAGATTTTATCACCACAAGGTGAGTTTGATTTTTCACTTGGAATAATTTACTTCTGCTAAACTGTTAGATTTCAGCATATTTAAAAGTTGTCTTTGGATTTGTAATGCTTTCAGAAGCTAAAGCACTGTTTTATTTTCAAGTAGCCTATATAGCACATTTTACTATATGAATGACTTATCTTTCTAATTTTTGACAGAAGAAGGAGGAGAGCAACTCAGACTGTTATCCCTTTTGTCAGAAGTGAGTGATCAAAGTTCAAGGTTTTGTGTTCTTGAGAGAGGCTGATGATGGACCCTCAGGTATCTCTGGAATCCCTCTTATTTATAAAGAATGTGCAAGATCCTGTTTCCCGGAACACAGAGGGCATCAAATAGCTGAGAATAGTTTTTTGCTTGCAGCTCAAAGACCTTTTAACCAATAAAGAGTTTAGATCAAAGAGCTCCCTTTCAGCTTTTTCTTAGGAGCCTGATTGCAGGTATTCTGCTGTCTGGTTTTCTGTCCCCTCTCCTTGCTCGGGCACATACTCTCCTCCTTTCTTTCCTCCGCTTTTCTATTTGGGGTAATACCAGCACGTTTGAAAGTGTCTTGGCACATTACTTTGTCCTGGGCAATAATATGTGGCTCTGTTCCAGCATGGAGACCAGCATTTATAAGGAGGTTTAATCTTTTGGACTCTCTTAAAGCAAATGCAGCAGCCATACCCACCAGCTCAATCCACCAGTACCAGTAATTTAAAACACTGGTTTATCTTCTGCACATCCTTATCTGTGTTATGGTCCCACTGACTTTCTGGGGTTGCATTAATGTTGGTGCAACAGCGTGGCCTAGATTTGAAAAACAAAAGTAAAGGAAGGTTTTTACAGTTTTATCGGAAGCTGAAATGCGCTTGTGCTGGCTCTCCCTGCGTTTTGCAGAGACTACCAGAATATATCAACTTCTGTATTGTACATGCTTGGGAATACAAGGAAATAAAACAGGTATCGGTACATTTAAAAGTTCAACAATAACTCAGTTTTATTTTAATTTCAAGCTTTGTTGTGATGTGTCCCTATCAAAGCTACAAGAAAAATGGGGTCCTTTAATTAATGTTTCTTTCAAAAGGTAACAGAGTATGCTGGGAAATTGATCCATCCTCAGGGATTTAAGGCAACTAACTGCAGAAAATTAGCACACAGGTATTTCTCTGGTAAGTGAGTATTTCTCTGGTAGCTGATTTAAAAAATAAATTTAAAAAGTAAATTTACAGTATAGTAACAATGGAAAAAAGAGCAAATGCATGCCCATTGGTACCTTTTTTCTCTAGGAAATGGAGCAGCAGGCCTCTGCAGGACAAAGTGACGCTGTTGTCAGGATCACTGCCAAATAAGAATTCAAAGTTGGACAATTAAGACCAGTCCTGTATAGACTCACCTAAAATTTTACCTTTTGATTATGAGGTACCTATCCCTGGATTTAAAAAAAAAAAAAAAAAAAAAAGAAACGGAGCTCTGTAAGGACACCTGTGAACTTGTCTCCAGTTTCTAAAATTCAGGAAGCAGCTGGTTTGACCTGCTGCCCTGTTCTTGCAAAGCAATTTGTTCAGACTGTCTCACTCACTGGCACTGCCTGCTGCTGCTGCCTGGCCCCACGGCGAAGCAGCACCTCTGGCTGCTGCCGCTTTCCCCGCTGGTTTGGGCAGTGCGGCCGTGGAAGGAGCTGCTGCATCTCTTCTTCTTGCACATGGAGCATCTCTACACGAAGGCCGCCTCGCTACCTGCCCACCACGCACCAGCTCAGCTGCTAACAAGCTAACACTCAGAACAAGAATTTGTGAGCTCGAAGACTGCAGCAGGAACGATTTTCACAGGGAAGCTTTAGAAATCCTATAAAAGTTGTGGGGGCAGAAAGTTCAGAAGGAACAAAACTGACATAAAGTCTCCTTAGTTATTTTTTAAAGGCAGGCACTGATAAAATCTTGCAAAGGGCCACCATTATGGTGTAAATGTCCCCATACCGTTCCTGGCAGCTAGGCGTTTTACACATGTAACTAGAGACATGGGGAGGCACGCCCTCGCCCTCGGCGGTTTTGTGCAAGACTTCAGCCTGTGTTGGTTAAGCCCTCAAACAGTTTTCTGAGCCATAAGTAATGGATCATATTCCCAAAGACAGTGTACGCTTGCTTGCTTACTTACTTACTTTAGATGATGGGTTGAGTAACGTATCTTTTTTTGTCCACTTACAGAGCATGTCGAAGGCAAAATCGCACATTCAGAACCACTCTGTGTGCTCAACTTAATTGGCTCACTAACTTGAATATCCCCTCCTATTAATACGGAATATCTTTAATGCAGATTTTATAACTGGAAAACCCACACTCTCATTTCTCTAATTTGGATGTGACAAGCCATACCGCAAAGCCAAACTTGAGTTACTGGTTTTGCACTCCAAGCCTGGCGCTTTAGGCCGTCGTGCCCTCTGCACCGCCATCGGAAAGCCCATGCTAGCTACAACCCCTTCCTAGCGTCGGTGCTTGTTTGCCAGTCCCAGAAAAATGGGGAAGCACTGAAAAACTGCGAAACCTGGCATAGCTTTCCCCGCATCTGCGCTGCAAAGTCAATGGCTGCCTTTGTAAGGAAATAATGCTCCAGCCCTAAGATAAGAGGCTAAATGTAGTGAAAAGCCCGTCCTCCTGCTGTGAGGGGTCTCATGGCTAGAGGGGAGCTGAAGTGCACTGGTGGCCTTCGGGCGATGCCACATCAGGTCTCCTGTCTCTAAAGGCATGCTGCCGCCGTGTTCCCTTTTTATAACTAACTACTTCGTTCAGTAAGATGTCAATGCTATTTTGCCAATTTGAATACATAAGCAGTTCTGTTAATTTAAATACATACGTTGCTTGTGAGATTGGAGTCTAAATCAGTTACAGGGGATTATTTGTTCTATGACTGTTAAATACGCAAAATTAACTTTTTGTACATTGTTTTTCTCCTGGTATATCTTGAATTTACCCTAGATCTTATAACCTGTTTCTTGAACGTACAGTTAAGGCACTTCTTTCCTTTGAGGGAATACATACCTTCTCAGCTGTTAAAGCTAAGACATTGCTCAGACTAACTACTTTTTGCACGAGGTTCTTCAAAACCAAAAAGATTACTGGACCTTTGGGACCTCATCAGAAGAAGACATGTAACTCTGGAGCATACCACACACCAACACAGGAACCAAAATTTCTAACCAGTTTAAAAACTCTGAAGTTTTACACGAGTTTTATTTTCCCTGGCTTCAACGGAAACAAGCCTCCTCCTTTTAGGTTATACTTCCCAAGCCTTGCGATTAACAGCAATAAGCTGTTTCTACTTCATCCCATTTTGAAATAGCATATTTTGAATTGCTGAAAAGTTGCGTTTTGTAATGTTATTTGGTGTATCATCAGAGAGATATTGGGCAAAGTATTTTCACAGAAACTCTGCAACTCCAGCACTAGAAAAACCCTTCACAAATCATGGAGGGGACTCACAGATCCCATTAACCTGTGCTGTCCTGCACTTTTTTTGCCTTACTTGACCAATTTTTAACTTTCATGTTGAAAAAACAAGTATCTTCAGTGTTCAGGAGTAGCAGTCAGAACGTAAACTAGTGAGCTGCCACTTTAGCTAAAGCTAGACGGCTGATTTACCTAGATATATCAGAAATGGACAAACAAATGGGGGGAAAAATAGGGTTTGGGAGGATTCACCCTTCTTAAAAGAATAAGAAAAGTGAATCAATAATACCTGTTTTCTGCCAAAGGTGACTTTAGTAAGGGACAAAAATGGTTTCTACACAGAATCTGTTTGACCTTGAGTAGGCTATTAACTAGATTTCCTTATCAGTTGGCATTTGCATCTGATTTAACTATATGAAGTCCAGCACGTATTTTGAACAACTTTAAAAGAACAGCTGCAGAATGACAGCATCTCTCTGGTGAAACTTTATCACGGAGTCAAAGTAACAACAGAAGTCAAAACCAGATGACTTTTATTTAATGGTAATGATTTCATTTCTCATAAAGAGGAATGCTAATTTTTTCTTTCTGTGCATGAGTCAGTATTTCATCTACATGAGGGGGAGTGAGCAATCAAACAGCCTCATCCTGGCTACTGGATATTGCAATATTGAGATAAGGGCTTCCTTAGAGAGGTTTCTTACAATCCTTTAGCACGTACTGCGGTGAGATCAAGTTACAGCTGGTTGAATGCGATGTAAAACCTATTAAGGTTGACATCACGAATTTTACTAGTCCTGGTGATGATTACATAACAAATAATTACTCAACATAAAGTGCCAGTGACAGACTGATAGTTTGCTTTGAGATATAAAAATGAGATACAGGAACCACATAGCAAAAGGAGTTCTGTTTAAACCAGTTATATTCCATTTTAGATACCAGAAGCTTGCTTCAGGTTAAAGGTCCTTAAATGCAATAAGGTATAAAATAATGCTTCATTATTTCCTTCTAATGCACAGCTGACAGTTGTTGATTTGGAAGAAGATATCAGAGGAATTTTGAGTTGACTATTGGTGTGGTTGGAAGGTAACACTTAGGGTGACAAGTAGCAAATATTTATCCTACTGCTTAGCCCTCTAAGGTTGAAGTGCAGTGATGAAAACAGGATTTAGCATCTGAACGTAGAAGGATTCACTCTTTGTGGATGACTGACGCCGCTAGCTTAGGGTCAGACCACGTCATGTTGTGTATGGCTGATCAACATCATAAAAGGATGTAAGGTGACTTCCTTATGCCATGTGCCATCAGTCCCAGGTCATGGGGATGTATTTCACCGTGGTGCTATGTCCTGCCCCCCCTTCACAACACTTTCTGAAGGCTGACGCTCCCCCAGACAGAGCGAGGCAGAGAGGATGTTGATGACTCATTTTCCCTTCATTTTATTCACAAGCTGTTCCAATGAAACAATGTGCTCTCTCTCCATCTAAGCTTATCACGAACAGTTTAACTCTCGAATAATTTGATGTCAATCTCTTCACATTTTTGCATGATCAACAGGAAAAAAGGCATGGAAAATTCCTCACCTCGAGCATGTTCTAAAACAATAGCTTGTACCAGAGAAGTCTCATGCCCAGGCTGGCCTCCAGCTACTTTTTCCTACTTCCCTTGCTCCTTCTGGCTCTTGGATTTACAAATATTAAACTTAGAGGTCAACATGATAACCATGAGAATCAAGTCAGTATAGCCTAAATACCGCTGTGAGATGAGATGAAGGACCTAGTCATAGAAGAACTTGCTCATTAACTTCATGTGGGACGTGAGGAGGTTTAGATTCGTTAATTACAAAGGGAAAAAGGAAGGGAGGAAGCAGGAATGTGGTAGTTTGTCAGAAATGCTTTATAGTGTTAGCTGAAGAATTCAGAAATCCCCCATTTTCTCTGCTTTCCTTTGGAAAGTTCTTGAACCATCTCCAGAAAAATCTTACTGGGCTTCCACTGCTCCTGCTGTGCCTGCTCTGTAAGCCAAGAGCTAGCACTGGCACAGGGGAATCTGGGCCGGAACAAGTAGCTGCAGATCAGCAGGCCTGGGATTTCTCCTGCGCTGAGAGAGTGAATTTAGCCTGTTAGCTGGGAGATCTTGTATTCAGAACTCATTTAAGTTTTCCCTGGAAATGCCTAATTTTCCTATTCTATGGAGATTAAGAGTCCTAGGAGCCTAATTATCGTACCTTTGTAAGATAGCACAAATTCTTCCCAAGTTAACTAAAAACAAGCGTTAGGAGCTCCCCTGCAGCTGAGGAACTTCCCGCAGCAACATCCTAACGTGGAGCTGAATGCCCGCAGTTGCCTGGGTCTTCTCAAATTTGCACCTATTGTTTGCAGCAAATGGGTTCTGCCACCAGAATTTACTACAGGACTTGCTCTGCTGAATGGCTGTTAATGCAAGGACGTTTTGTTTCTCGATATCTACGCTTCAGTTTAAACTAGCAGCTGCCAATTCTGCTTTTTTTTTTAATGCTTGGGTTCATTTTTTATCATCCCTTTCTAATCATTGGAGTGGGTCTAGTAAATTTAGTAGCGTCCTGAGCTTCAGACTCTTAAGACACTGTTTCTGTCACGCTGGGGCTCACCAGTTTTTGGCCGTGAGTACCCGCAGAGCTCTGTTACCGCTGATGCACAAACCGATGGATCAGGTGTGAGCGCACACTCGCGTGTCCGTCAGCGTAGCCCAACACCACGGGGAGTTAACGCTGGCGTTTTGCAGCAAGGGGAGACGGATGATATGACATTCAACATAATGTCACAACAGCGCAGACAAATGATAAGGCCTGACAATGAAAATCAAAGTTTTAAAATTAATTTTAACGTTCTGATTGAGTTTATACAAAATTAGCGCTCTTGTATGGCTATGGTATTTTAGAAATCATACCAGGACCTTTGAGCCAGATTTAACTCACTTTTGAACCATGTTTTCATTGCAAAGGAAACACTGAGCTACCTCACTCCCATGTCTTAAATAAAAATTAATGGCCTAACAGCAGTATTAGACATACATTTTAGAGGAGAGATTTTTCTAGGAAATCTTAATTTTTCATATTTAGGGAACACCAATAATTTCAGCCAAACTTAGTTAATCACTTTTTCTTCCCTCAGAAATGCAGTTTATTCTAGCATACAGTTTGTTGCAAAAGATAAATACTAAAACGTGTAGCGGGAATTGTACGAGGTTTTTTATTAGTGATACGGATTCTCGAGTTTTGCTGACAAAAGAAGTCCAGGATCCTGCCCTGGGCAGTTCCTAATCTAAACTGGGAACAGGGCTGATTGAAGTGGAAGAAACGCATCCTCCCCTCTCCCTCCAAAACGAACTTTCCTCCAATTTTGCTCGGAGCGAGTTACAAAACGCGTTCGAGACGGCGCTAAGGGCAGCGCTTCCACGCACAAGCACGGCTGGCAAGAGCAGCTCAAACGACTCTTAACTAATGCCGTTCCCTGCGATACCGTTTCAATAACGACTGACGCAGGGTGACTTTCTCGAGGCACCAGCTACCCGTGACCCAGCAACGCGGGGCACCCCGGCCATGCGGGGACATTGCGTCGACGGGGAAGCGGAGCCCCGGCCCCGGCCCCGGCCCCGCTCCCCGCTCGCCCCCGCCCCCGCCGCGGGGGAGCCCCGCAGCCCGGCGCCCAGGCTGGTATCTTTGCAGAGGGACGGGGCGCTCCCTCTCCGAACCGCGCGTTTCCAGTCAGACTGGTTTCTGCCCCGGAAAGCCCCGTTTTTGCCGCCCCTTCGGCCTTCACCTCACCAACAGCACAGGGGGGGGCACGGCCGCTCGCACCTTTTCAGGCCGTTTCGGGACGCCGCCCGGCGCTCCCCCTCTCCCGCCGGGAGGCCGAGGCCGCCCCCGCCCTGAGGGGGCCGCGGCGGGCGGGAGCGGGCAGCGCCGCGCCGCCCCGGCGTCCCCCTCCTCCCGGGGGCGGTGCGCGCTGACGCGGCAGCGCCGCGGCTCTCCGCCGGCCGAGTCGCACAATTATGAGAAAGAGCCGCCGGGCCGAGGCCGCCGCCAGCGCTGGGTCCCGGTGCGGAGTCGAGCCAGCGCCGCTCTCCTCGCCCCGCTCTCCCCTTCGCCCCGGGAGCCTCGTCCTCGCCCGGCTTCTCCCCACCCGGCCCTCCGCTGCTGCCGAGCCCAGCCCCGATAGATGGAGACAGGCCCCGCCACCGCCGACGCCGAACCACGAGCAGGAGCTGCCCGGCGCGAGGAGAGCCAGAGTCGGCGCCGAGACCCAGCCCGGCCCTGAGGAGAATGGTGAGGGCCGCGGCGGCGGCGGGGCGCGGGGGAAGGGACGGGGGCGCCGGCCGCCGGATCAGACTTGTCCCAGCCGGCTGCTCCGGGTCCCGGCTGCCGCGGCCGCCCCGATCCGCCGCGGCCCCTCTGGCCGCCCGGGCTCGCCTCCCGCCGCGGCAGTCGCTGCCCTGCCCGCCCCGTGCGGGGCGCCCCGGCGGCGGGGAGGAGGGACCCCGCCGGGCTGTCACCTGCGGCCCGGAAGGGGAGGCGCGGGCTCGGCCGCCTCAGGCCGGCCCCCGCGCGGTGCCGCGGCCCCCGGCCCCCCGGCGTCGCCCCCCTCAGCGCCCGCCCGCGACCCTGCGGGCCCGGCGGGCCCTGCCCTTCCGGAGCGCCCCGGCCGGGGCTGACCCGAGCCGCCGGGGCGAGGCTGCCGCCGCCTCCCGGCGTTTCCAGAGCCGCCTCGCGTGGTGCCCGCGGGGCCGACGCCGCCCTGCTGCCGCCGGCCCCGCGGAGCGGCGGCCGCTCCCTTCGCACCGCTCCGCTCCCCCGAGCAGCGCTGTGGGGAGCCGGCCCTGCGGCCGCGGGGGCCTCGCTGCTGGGAGACGTGACCTTTCGTTCAGTGCTCTTTGAGTGCTGCCGTAATCCGGCGTTAGGGTTGTGTGTAGCACCAGAATGTACGCGGCGGACTACGTAGTTCTCTGGGATGCAGCTGTTCCTCCCTTCTGATCTTTCTACCTATTTCATTTTTACAATTTCTACACCTTGTCATATACAAGGGAGCATATAAACCCTTGCAAAGAGGCAAATGAGCTTCTACAGAGCAAACACAGTTTTAATTTCAGCTCTTTCTTCTTCTGGCTGCTAATCAGTTCTTTATCCCTATAAGTGTATTCCTTAATTGATATTTACAGAATTTAGTGAGCCATCACATAAGTGTTTTCAAATCATTTTGAAAATCTAAGTGTGGCGTGTAAATCTGTGGATTTCTACAGTCTGCTTGAACTTCTAGTCAGATACTTTATTTCATGTTAAATAAAGGTGTTTTATTTCACAGTATGTTGTTCAAAACCACAGGGATCCATACCCCTGAAGCTTCCATTTCTGACTATGTCTGTGAACTGTGTAGAAATGTGGGCTGTCTTTTTCTAGAAGCTGCAAATCCACCGCTCTTCTAGGAGGAAGCTGAAAGTGCAACCTTCCGTTCTGATTTGAAAGAGTACTTGGCATCTCTCACTTGTGTGGTACTTGCTCTTCTCAACTGAAGGGTTTTTTTTTTAGTTTTGTGGGTTTTTTTGGTTTTGGCTTTTTTTTTTTTTTTTTTTAGTTCTGGTGCTTTGTTGGTGCTGGCATAGCCTAGAAATGTACAGATTGCTTTTAACCATGGTAGATTTGTAAACTGATCGTGGCTCAGCACTTTTTCTGGCAATGTAACATGTTTGCAATGTTTCATACTTATGTGTTTATCAAATATTTTGAAACCGCTGTTTAACAGGTGTTTTGCCTGAGTTGAATGTAGGACATTTTATGCAAGTTCATTTTGCTAAAAATTTCCCTGCTGCTCCATGACTATTTAGCAATTTTGAAGAATTGCTGGACAGTGTCCAACATGAAATCAGGAATTATTCTAAAGAGTGACTTGTTCAGTGTGGCAATTCCGGGAGTTCAGTCTTTTTTTTAATGTGTCTGTGTGGGTGAGATAAGTGTCTGCTAGATCATCCTTCATACCTTCTGGTATGAGGCCATTCTTGACTTTGCTATTTAAAGTGGGGGAAAAAACCTTTGTGCATGTGGAACTGTTTAGGCTGGTTTTGGACTGTTTGTACATTAATTTCCTGATGGTTTACTTTGATATTTCTTTTGCTTGCTTGAGCTCAGGAGCGGAAGGGTAATTTTCACTTGTCATACAAAGGCACCTTGAAATATCACCTTATATTTAACAGTTCTCTCACTTATGTTTAAAGATGCTCTATCAGATCGTTTACCTCCCCACATGGATTATCTCGGAGAGAGGTACTCTATTGTGTTTTAAACTTTCACTTCTTTTCTTGTCCCTTGAGGCTCTGCGTAACTCTAGTCTTGCCGCCTTACCTTTTTGTCTTATCACATCAGCCCTGCTTTCTCTGCTCCGCTGGTGATAGACTGCAGCATCCAAACTCCTCTCTTTTTCTCATAGTTATCTTTACCACTTGCTGTGCTTCCCTTTCCTGGAAGCTCTGCACCAACACCCAAACTTTTCCTGCCTCCCTTTCATGTCCCTTCGTGGGGTGCATTTCTATTAACTGTTCGCTCCTTGTGGACAGTCGTGACAGATGACTATTTTCTAAACAAACAAATATTGTTTTAAACTTCAGTAATTGATGCTGATGCAATAGGGTTTAGCCATACCAGTTTGTCGATTTTACACCAGTAACGTTGCAGATAAATCTCTAAGAGGACCTGTCAAAAAGTGTGTGCGAAGGGAGAGAGATGCTTTTGTAGTCTACAATTTCTGTGCTTGACAGGATTTCTCATAGTAAGCTTAATTTTCTTTCCCAGAAAGACCCTGATTAGCCTAATTAGGAGTTTAACACATAGTTATACTAGCAGTGACACTTTTACTGAACTTCTGATACTGTCAGCATATTGTCTGAAACAAGCCCAAATTTGAAGTTCCAGTCTTTAAAGACTTGGGGTTGGATTTTGAAATTGTGGCTTATGCTTTAAAAAAATCAAGACAATGAAATGATACTTCTCATGTCAATATACTTAACCTGAAAAATGTATCTTTGTCTTTTTTTTTTTTTTTTAACAGATATTTATTTCTTTTGGAATCCATCATTTCCTTTAACCATGTCTACTTTGGCCGCAATATTTGTGTGACACGTTAGTTTGCTGAAACAAGTACCATTAGTTCTGTTTTTTTGTCCGACTTTTTTAAAGGCAAACTGACAGTAAAATCAATGTGTGTATTTTCCAGAATTGGAATTTTGTCTTTGAGGTCATGTTTCTTGTTTCTAATGTGAATAATTCTGTCTTGGTGCATTTCAGCTTCACTGATTGAAATTCCAGCAGCTGGCTTTTCAGCAGATAAATTACTGAATAGTCTCACTCTGTGTATGTATTTGGATAAGATACTTTGATTATTAAAGATAATGTCACTTCTTACCTCGGATACTGACCAGTAGTGGTGGCCTCTGACAAATGAGTCTATATGCTTCGTTATTTCTACAAAAAATAGTGAGTGGTACTGACTTGACCTGTGGTAAAACTTGAACGAAGTTTGTTGCATGCTTTCTTCATGTCCCCTGGCCTGAAACCTTCTTTCTCTATTGTATTCTCTGCAGTCTCGTTATTGTCCTTCACCTGATTTAATCCCATCTTTTTTGCTCCCATAATGAGGACGTACAGGTAATGGTGTCATGTTAATATATCGTGATACAACCTATACTGAAAATGATCTAACTAATCCTTGGTTTCTGTTATTTTTATTACTTTAAGCTTTCCTTTTACTTGAATTGTAGATGGTTTTGTATTTCAAGTAATAGAAAGCTAATCTAACAAAAGAACAGAAAAAGTAAACCCCAAAACCTTTGTATTGGCAAGCTTCGCTTCCTGGCCTGGCTCAGCCCAGGAGTAGCTGGGCATGGGTGCTGCTGCGCCAGAGAGGAGGTAGGATGTGCAGGAAGTGACTTGTCTTTGTGGTAGCAGCCAGTCATTAAACCCGCGTTGCCTGGCACACCGAACCGTTGCATCTGACTGGATGGGACCACAGGCCCGAGCAGCAGTGTTTTGGAGACCAGGCTCCATCACAGCCATTGCACTGACAGAGAGAATGCTATTTTTTTGAGGAGTGATGAGGTTTTTTTCAGCCTTTTTTACACCTATATTTTGCTTAGCATGTTAAGTGGATGTGAGCCATTTTAAAGCGGGGGCGTGAGCCACTTTAACTACCAGGTTTGCTGGAACCACAGTGCAGCTTGAGTTTGTTTTTCTCCACAGCCACTGTATTTCTTGCACAGAAGTAGGGATGATGCAGGTTATCTACTCGCTGTTAGGCAAGCAGGGGAAATTTCTTACCCCTCTGTTTTTTCCAAGAAGGAAAGGCCCGTGAACTTCTGATGGGATAATGAAATATAAAAAACAAGAGAGAAACTGGGATAAATAACATTGTTGTCCTTAACTGTATCAGATTTTTTTTTTTCCTTCCCAAAATTGGGCGAAAAGTGTTCTAAACGCATGGGACATACAGGCAGAAGAATAACTGTTGCTGATTGTGGTGCTGATGGTTCCAAAAAGCTGCCTAATGAATAGGACTAGAATATTTAACTGTGGAAAATGGTTTGACAACATATGGTATGAGGATGTTGCAGGAATAGTCTGTAAGGTAAGTGTAGTGGTTGATTGCCAAGGAGAGTTTAAAGTATGGTAACAAACTGACAGCATGTTAGAGCCGATTAAACTTGGTTTATAAGTAAGTTATGCATTTTTTTCCCCTTAACTACAGCAAAGTTCAGATGTTACTGAGGTGGTAGGCTTGGATTAAACCTTAATTCTGGGAATTTCTGTCTTTTTTTTTAAAAAAAAATCTAAGTCGTATCAAGGTTATGGATTGTTTAATACATATGCTATTAAGAGCAATATAATTTTTTTTCTCAAACTCAAACTGCTTCACGCATTTTCCGTCATCAGATTTTCTGAAACGTTTGAACTGTCTGTGTGTATGGCAGATGTGGAGTTGCTGAGTTAGTGTATCCCAACCCATCTTTATTTAATTTGATTTCAGCTGAAGGAGGATGGCATACAGTATGTGTGCTAGCATATCTGTTGACTTTCTACAGTTGCAAAATTGGAATTTTACAGGCTGATTCAGTAATAGAGTTGGTACTCTGTTACATGTGGTTTGACAACTAATGTTTTCAGAAGATGATCCAACTTCAGAAACGGCTATTGTAAACCCTCTGTGAAGCTTTATTGCTGCTTCCTCTTCAACCTGTCCATGGAGATCACTGGTTTACATTCAGATATGGTGCAATGTGAAGTGCTTATTTTGTTTAAATGCACATCATGTGTTTTGCAAAGAGCGTGCAACTGGTGAATGAATATACAGTTTCAAAGAGTACAGGTAGATGTGTGCATATAGTTTGTCTACATCTGAAAATTATGCATGTGTGAATCTTATCAATGTCTAGACTTACTGCAAGTAATTGTAATAGCAACAATTTGGGGAGGCCTTTTTCTGAGTTGGAGAGATTTGGAGCTATTTCAAGGTCTGTGGCAGCCTGGTCAAGCTTTTTGCTTCCTAGTCACGGATCCCAAAGCCTGGTGTGGATGACTCCCAGTGCTATTGGATTCTGCCTTTAATTGTTTACTACTAATCAAATGAGGTTTAAAAAAAAGAACCTGCAGGTTCTGAGAATTTGCATATTTCTATTCAAAATTCTGATTTGCTGATTTTTATTTTTTGTTTTTATTTTTTTACTGACAACCTTTGGGGTGATTACTGGAATATATTTTTGCTGTCATACACTAACACGTTCGTGCTTGAGAATACTTTCTCAGTTACAGCTCTAAGTTAATTTAATCTAGGTGTTCAGTCTTTCACCATAATATAACTCTGTAATCTTCAAAGCCTGGGAAAGTGTCTGTTACAGCTCAGTCAATCTTATCACAATGGTTATTGCAATTGAATACCAGCCTTTGTTCCATGCATTGTTCCCACTTACCTCTACCCAAAGAGGTACTTATTTTCTTAATCTTATCTACTTGATTCTTGTCACCTTTGCCAAGAGAGGAACAGAAGCCATGTTTTTGCTTTATAGTCCCCTGACTTGTGTTGGGTGGAATTTTGCAAGATGTCCCTGGCTGATGGTTCTTACCCTAATACCTGCTAAGTTTTTCTCCTCCTAATCCTAACACTGCAAAGTGATAATCAGTTTTTGTGAAATGCAGACTTGACAAACTTGACTTTTAAAATTTAAAATTTAAATTTAATAAACAAATAAATTTGCATTTATGCCTTCTGCAAATGAATTTCTAGTTGCTCTGTTAGGCATACTGTATTTCACAAGCTCTTATTGCCTAAAAATTTCTAGACTCGGGGCACTTTTAGAACGAGTATTACTTAGCAGTACAGGTCTTCCCACTATTACTCACTTAATTGACAATATAGTTCCCAAGACTGACCGAGAGTGCTTGAGGTGTGCCTATGTGTGTTGCAGGGTAATAATCTCAGATACGAGGCAAGGTTGATGTTCAAGACCATAGTATCTTTACTAGCCGCTCCCAAATCTGCCAAAACTCTTCTTACAGGTGTGGTTGTAATCCAGTCTAAACTCATCTAAGCCCTGGCTGTCACCCTTCTGCCCATCCCTTTGTGCTTCCCTCTGTGCTCAGTCACTGTTTCGGGGATCTGAATTGAATGAACATCTGATCACCTCCTTTTTTTGAGGATTAATTCTTTTGTCGGTCATTTCCCGGAATCGGCTTTCCATGTGACTGCATAAATGCCGGTGCTGGTATGAGATAGGGTGGGATCATGTGCAGAGGCTTAGGAAAATGAGATTGTGGCACCCCAAACTTGACACCAGCTGTGAAGCTGGTTTGGAAGCTTGCTCTGAGGTGCTTGAGAGTTGACTTGTGCCATCATATTAGTCAGTGTTCGGTTAATCTGTGTATCACCCACTCTACGTGAGTGTTTTCTAAGTCTTACAGCCTTGTGTGCAGGCATGGATGGTGCTGTGCCATCACAAGTCAGGTTCTGTAGCCTCTTCAAAGTATAACCCAAATTGCATTGCACACCTTGTCTAATTGTACTGTAGGCACGTAGTAGCTATGCTTGAATACTCTTGTATCTAAATTCTTGTTTCTAGAGGATGTTTTCTTGACCACCTTTTCTGAACGTGTGCTACCAGATGTAAGATACCTTTTTTTTTTTTAACCAGATATGCTGTGCTGTAGTCTGTCTTTGTGAACTGAGCTGCATCAAGATGCGTTTGACCTCTCCCATCAAGTTATTTCTGTTGGCAAATGATCCACTGTTGGTAACTTGTCTCGCATAACAAAATATTGCTAGATTTTTTTTCTCCATGTTCTTAACATGCTGCTTATTTGCTTTTTAGTGCTATTCCCATCCCTGTTTAACTTTCTCAAGAAGCTGAACCTGTTCCTTTGAGGTAGGAGAGAGCAAAGCTGCATTCTGCTAATGTATCTGATAGAGCTCAGCACAGCAGCTGTGTGACCAGGTTCAAAGACCGTCATGCTGACGTACAACATAGTTAAAATTGCATGTATATTGGCTTTGTGTAGTAAGCTCCATGCGGTATACTAGTTTGTGGCTAGAGCCAGTCTGAAAAAGCTCAGCTTCCTTTCAAAGCCTGTCCCCATGGCTGCTGCGGTCATGGAAGTATTTAGTCAGGTATAACTTCAGTCACCCGAATAGCTTAAATTATGCATGTGCTTAAGTGACACATGATTGGAGCCTAAAAATACCAGTTGTGTAATTACAGAACTGTTAATCAACTTTCTCTTCAATTATAAAAAATCAGTTAATCTACAAGGGTAGGTGCAGTTAATGATGTTTTAAATGTCAGTCTTACCAGTTTCTCCTGCGTTCCCTGGCTGCGGTATTGTCTAAACTGTAGTTTGCAGAATTCTGTTAAACAGCAAATCTAATAAAACTTCAACTGAAGGCATTAGAATAGCACATGGCTGAGGGTGATCTTCTGGCCAAAAAGTTTGAGTGATTGATCTTGAAGGAATTCCTGCTTATGGTAGTAATCTCACACTAGGAAAAGAGTAATGAATCACCGCTACCATAGCTGACAAATATCCTGGACAGCTTTCTAGGAACTTAGCATGGTCTGGTGTTGCAAGGCCTCTGGATGCAGAACGAGTTGGAAGAGGCTCACTCCTCCCCATTTCACAATCTATATTTTACTGACTCCTTAATTGTGTTGCTGAAAGTGTTCATGGGATTACACGGCAGACTGGCCTGTGGAGCAGCCCTGCAAGCACTTACCTTGGCCTGTGTGAGGGGCACTGAGCAAAGATGTGGAGGTTGGGATGGACATTAACCTCTTAAACTGGCATTAACTGACTCTGCAGCCAGAGGCATTGAAAAGCAGAAATATCCCCTTAACTAACCTTTGTCCTTTCAATTTGTGCCAACTTCAGAAATGCTCTTGATGAGGATTTATGCCTTTGCCTCGTTAAGCAATTGGTCTGTCTTATTCTTGGTTTCTTTTATAAAAATCTTATGCAGAAAAATCCTTTTTTAGTTTTCAACTGCAGGAAAAACACAGTTTGTATGTGTACAGTTTTCCGTATAAATCCTACCTCTGTGCGTAGAACTCGGGGACTCTTTGCTGTTAAATTCTCTGTAATTGTTTCAAATGCATTAATGAAACAATGTGGTCTTTTTATGTTGCTTATATAGGGAAAGTGGGCAGAAAACACTCATCATCCATGTCCTGGTTTGGGCTGCCAGCTAGTGTTACAGGTGAATGTTCTGCAGCCATGAAGGCTGCTAACAAACGAGTCATTGTCTGAATGCATCAGTCTGGTTGCGCTTGGTGTTCTGTAGCCCAGGAGAGAAATATTTGGTACTAGTATAATCATAGTACTTTGCTTGACAACACGATACAGTAAACTTTGGGCTGCACTTTCTTACTGGTACAGAAAATGTAAAAGACTGAAGCTTTTCTGCCTTCAGAAAAATCCTGTTTTCAGGTTGTAAAAAATGTTTTCTTGTCACATGCATGTAGACAATCTGCAGAATACAGGTAGACTTTGCAGAGAGGGGGAGGATTATTCGCAAAAGCTAATTAGGCAGTGAGTCCCTAGGCTTGCTCAGTGGAGACTGAGGGGGATTCAGAGCAGCTCTTTTCTCTCTGCGGAGAGGATGTAGAAAAATTAGCACTGCTAAGATAAGGTTAGTCTTTTTGACTATCCTCTTGGGTGTCATTACTGGATTTTTCAGGGCTTTTCTGACAAATGTAAAGATCTTGCATGTAGGACAAGAAAAATCTTTTGTAATTAATGTATTAGGAGTTAGTTGGGTTTTAATTATACTATGAATTAGGAAAAAACATCTTCAGTGCCAGATGAGAATGGATGCTACTCTCAAACCCAGGGTATCTGCTCACCTAAAACATGACCTTAGGCAATACGTTCTTGCTTCATTGGCAGCTCTCCGAGAAATAAAGAAATACCGTCTTAGCTTCTTTTCCTTCCTGAACATCAGGATACAGGTACTTAAAAGAATGCCTTTTTGTGTGACAGATCTGTAGTCTTTTCCTGGATGCCTACAGTAAGTGTGCTTTGGGGGATTATTTTGATGTACCTTGACAGTATGCTTAGATCAGCTCAGCTGTTTTGCTAACCCAGTATCTTACTGCTACCAAAGGGGATGTCCTCCTTCCCTTGTTCCCACCCTGATCATGGCCATGTGGTCCTTTCCTGTGCCTTAGTTTTCTGCCCAGATTGCATGTTCATTCTGACATCAAAGCTACCTGCACTTTTTTTCCCTGGAAATAACATTTATGAAGTGCAAGTGGTGTTTAATTAATTGTTTCCCCACCACCCTGCAAAAAAAGAAGTTACTTTATTTCTAAAAATCATATATATAATTTCTGAGTGATTATTTAGGCTTGTGGTATTTAACATAGGTGGGTTGCAGGTAGTTCGGTTCTGTGGGTAACCTGCAATTCTGCATCAACATTTGGTGGGAGAGCTGAAAAACTAGTTTCTTCAGTCTGCTTAAGTAGAGGATACCTATATCACTGTGCAATAAACAAAAATTAAGAGATAAGATTGAGACAGTAAATTGTACATCCTAGGGAGCTACCTGCATTGCTTCATTGTACTTTCAGTTAGTGAACAGTCATTTGGAATGGATCTCTTTTTTACGTTTCAAATTTTTTTCTTCTTGAGTTGATCTTCCCTGTATCAAATATATTTAGTTTTCCCTGTTAGAGCAAAAAGGGAGTTTTTTGTCCCCACAGATTATTCTGCTTTTTAGTTGATATTGTCCAATTTGATGAATCAGAGTATTTCAAGTCCATACAAGTGTTTGATAAGAGTTTTGTGCTTTTGATTTGAGATCTGAATACTCAGCTTGGGGACTCAAGCTTGCCAAGGCAACCATGTAAGACTAGGATAAGAGAAACACCAAAATGCATTCTTCTGTTTCCCTCTGCATTAGAGCTAGCCAGACCTTGGTTTAAATCAGTAGTTAGGCATTAGGATATCTGTGCTTGTATCTTAATTAGCAATGCTGTGTGCATGTGAAGGACGGTGTTATAGGAAGGTTTGTAGTGCTTTTGTTAAATGGTGCAGTCAAATGGTACATTTTAGCAGCCTGAGTATTGACTTGGAGATAAAATGAATGACTTTAAGCTTTCTCACAATACATTGCATTGTGTAGGTTTTGCATCTCTGGCTGTAATATGTAAAAAAAAAAAAAAACATTCATGAAGAGGGATGTAAGAATGTAGTTGAGACTTTCAAAACCTGCTAATAATAAAATGCTTGAATGCTAATGGGAAAATCAGTGTAAAAGAATATTTCAGCAGTCAGTATGAGGTTGTGATGGAGAGCTCAATTTTTATGTAAGACCAGCCTCATGAGAGATCAACAAAATAAGACACACTAGCTCAAACAACTGTTTGTTTCCCTCAAAAACAGAGGGTGGAAATTTTTTAAAGTTTTAAGCATTCTACATTATTTCAGACAGTAACTAGCTGCTTTCACGTTTGCCTAAATAAAGCCAGTTAAGTTTCTTCTTTGCACTTTTCTAGAGCAAACAGAAACTACTTAAGTAGTTTTAGTGGGGAACTTTATCTTCTGATAAGAGTTTAGGTACATGGATGTCTCTAGAATGCTGTCAGGCTGCCTGTGTCCCGAGATGAGGGCTGTAGTCAGCGCGCGCTCTTGAGCAACTGCGGACCTAGCTAGCTCTGTTAGGAGGGCTAGTTCTCTGTCCTGACGGGCAATGAAAGTGTAACTGAATCCAGTAGCTCTTTGTTAGTGAGCTGAATTTAAAAATGCTTAAGTCTGTAATTTTACAGTAGATGAACTATACTACAGCAAATTCTTGTTTTGGCTTGTTTTTCTCTCAGCTCCTCTTACTTTCTCCATCCTATTCTAATCTCCCAAGAATTCTGGTCACTGTAGAGAGCTGACCAAAATGTTCGCTTCCCCTACTGTAGCTAGCAAATACTGGCACATTGACATGCACATGTGTACAAGCAGGGAGAACGTAGAGAATAGGAGCTAAGACAGTGTACTCCATCACACCTCCATGATCCTGTCCATAAGTAATACACATATTCCCCTTACCAAGGAAGTGAAGGCAGTTCAGGGGTTGTATGACGAACTTCTGTTTCCCTCAGACATCAGGTCCAATGCTGATATTTTAATACTAGCCTGGAACCAGCCTAATATTAATTTTCTGCTCTGAGATGACTTGCATAACTTACACAGAGTGATTTTCTTACAGTACTTACTATTAAAGTGAACAAAATTCCAAACCTGTTTCAGGTGCTTCTTTGATAGCATGTTTGCTGAAGGGCCTCTTTCCTAACGGTAGTAGTTTTGATTATAAAAATAAATTGGTTTTCCCTGATACTGTGTCTAAAGATAAGTTATGTGAAATTTTGTCATCCTTAGCAGTGGTCTTGTGCTGTCACCTGTTTCACATGCCCACTAGTATGTTCTCTTTCTCTTCGTTCTCACCCATGCTATTCAGAGAAATAGTATTGATCTGTAAAAATTTAAATGCAGGCATAAGGCTTCCTATTTGGTGGGTTTTTTTAGATATTCAAAGGGTCATTTGAGGCTAGCTATGTCAAAAATCCCTTAGTGATAGCAAGTTTCCATTGCTCTAGTGTGTTAATAATAGCCTACTTAAGTCAGCAGGCACCAAAATGTTTGCTGGGGTGATAGAGAAGTACCTTTCTTTGTACGACATTTAAAAATAAGTCAGATCTGTAAATGGAACAGGCTAAGAAAGTGGTAGAGCAAGACCAACAACATCCACCCTTCCAGCTTGCTTTTGTAGTTGTAATGTGCTTCAGCACATAATGCATTAATCAGATGTCCATGCACTTCATGAACCAGAAAGGCAGGATCTTCTTTAAATCTGCAGCTCAAATAAAGCTGAAATATATCATTTGCCCTAGGTGAGCTGAACTTGCAGCCTGTACGCTGTCTATGAATAGCGGCTGCCAGAGCTGAGCTTTTTTCATCTGGGAACAAATCGGAAGCAAACCAAGGGTGGGATTAATTATTTGGCTGGTCGCAGGAGCCCTTTCCTACTGCTTTATTTCCAGAGGTGGCCACCACTATCTCCTTTCTTGCATCTGTGATTTGTATTCCCAATGTGATGGGGAAGGGACTGGAAGTTGCTTGGGGAGGACAGCCAACGGATCCAGGCTATGTGAATTGTTTTAGCTCTGAAAGTGTGCCCCAAGCCTCATTCCTTCCAAAAATAAACCCAGAGTTTATAGGATTGTCTGTTCACACACCCTGTGTGGCATGTGCAAGGTAAGCCCAGCATTTGCCAGAAATGTGGGGTATGAACCAAACTAATTCTCTTATGTGGAGTAAATCTGGTAAGCCAGGACGTGCAGAGGTCTTAGCAGCCATGCAGAGTGTGTCCCATTGGTCCCTGCGGAAAGGACCAGGTTGAGTGGCCATCGTTGATACCCGCAGAAATTATTTGACCCACTTAAAAAGGCTTGGTATAGTTTCTGTTGCGTGTTGGTGGGTAGGTGTGCTGACTGTACCTTCCCACTGCTCTTATTTGAGAGAATGTGTAGGCTTGCAGTCTGCATCAATGGTAAGATTAGAACGACTGCAGACTGCAGCTAAATCGTTGGTGTTAAGAGAGGTGAAGAGTACGCAGACTATGCAATTGTATCACTGTAGATAAGGAAGGAGAAGTAGGTTGGATGTTTAAAAATGTAAGAGATTTGGGATTGGTTTATTGGTGACTCGACATAATTAAAAACGGGTTTTGAACAAGGAACCCTGGCAGAAAGTAGCAGGCACTGTATGACAGGTTTGAAAGCATTCCTATGTACTTTTGCCATGTATTTTTTTGGAATCTCTCATTTGAACAAAGTGGGTATTAGAGTTAAAAATGTTGGCTGAAAAGCTGTAGCTATATTTTCCTTGCAGTTACTACCACATGCTCCCTTTCTATCCTTTTCTTTCATCTACGGTTCTAAGTCTTAGGGGGTAAAGAATTATTTTCATCTCCTTTGAAAACCCAGTGAGCTAATTCCTGGTTTGTTGCTTCTAGATCATGGCTTTGGTATCTGTTTTGAAATACTTTATGGAATGCATCGAAATTTGATTGGTCTGGGAGTTCATAGAAAGTCATTTATAGATTCTTTAGAAGGGCTAACATATTTTAGCTTGGTATTTCATTAGTTGGAAGGATTGCAAATGTAAACTATGTTGAAATCAATTTACTTACTCCAGTTTACAGCAGTGAAACTCGTTTACCTTCTTCTGTGTTTTCTTTTGCCTACCAAAATTCCAAATTCTGTTGATGAAATTTGGGAAATAAAAAGCAAAATACCCCACCCCCCCAATAGGATACTCTGCTTTTCTGAAGGCATGTTCAGGAACAGCGTGCCGTCTGCTGTGCTGACACAGTCTTATAGAGTCTCTGGTTTTGGCAAGTTTATTTAATTACTGTATCTGTTAATTGGACCTTTATCTCTGAAGGTGTTTATTGTTATCTCAGCTGAGAGAAAGCCATTTTGGAATTACACCAGTGTGCGCGTGTCTTTTGAAATCAACTGATGGTTTATTCCAGTGTGACCTCAGATCTCTCATACTGTAGAATCAGTTGTGAAATATTTTCTAGGTATATTTTAATATTTTTTTTAATGCCTTATATGGATGGTGTATGCATTTTAAGATTCAATACTTCCTAAAAAGGAGGAGTAATTTTATGAGTGGTCTAACTGCAGAACAACATGCACCTTCACATGGGTGTTAAACCAGCAATTTTTAAAAAAAATATTTAAAAATATGCTGGATTTGCTTTGAATTTCCCCCTGAAAGACCTGTATTGCAGTTAGAAGATAACTTTCCCAATAATGTGGGTAAAGTGGATTGAGTCTGAATGTAATAAAAATATTAGGTCTGTGGTGTTTATTCTGGTGCATCAAGATTAAAAATAACGACTTAGAATGTTAGATTCTGTATAGGAATTTATGGTCTTCTGAATTAAATGAATCTACAAAAAAAAAATCCCCCAACAACTTAATGTTACGCTTTGTGATTGTTTGGTGAAAAAATTCCCACAGAAGCAGCCTGTTCTCCAAATAGCACATTGGAATCACTGTCGTCAAGTTTGAGGGAGCTGTAAAAATCCCTTTTGACAAATCCCAAGTATTCTTTGCATCCAAAACTGCACGTGGATTTGGTGAGTTCAGTGGTGACTGCGTCAGAGAAGAACTTGATGAAACAATAGCTACTCTGTTAGAGACCTGGATTGCTGTGAAAACTGTTCAGAGCAAATCTCCTGAACTGTTTAATAAAGAATAGGATTGTTGGAGGTTTGTTTTCGGCACTAAGGAAGCCATTGATATGAAGATCAGTATCTTCGAGATCGCTGCCTCATTTGAGGTCTGCTTCTGAATACAGTGTGCAGGAGAATTGACAGAAGAGTTTCTCTGACTGCCCTTTTTCTTTCCCTGCTTCCTCAACAGTTTTTATTTGAAATAAAACCAGGTTTTTTTTTTTTTTTGCTCTTGAGTAATGTATTTTCAGGACTGTAGCAATATTTTCACTAGAGAAGTCTTTCAACCCAGAAAACTAGAACTGTTTGGTTTCACATGAGTCAAGTGAAGCCAGGTGAACAGTTCTGCTCAGAACAGGATCTTCAACATAGCAGAGACGCCTTTTGTGCATGATGGGTCTGTGTCTGAGCCGTTTGGGTTCTGGGACAAGAGGTGCCCCAATGGGTTTGAGAAAAAATAAATGAAACAACTTTTTCTTGTAGATGAGACTACTAGTTGTTTTAGAATAATAATAAAATAATCCTGATGTGGACTGTAGGTAAAATATCCTTGCAAAAATTTTCATTTGTAGTGGATTAAACAACAACTTAATCTTAATCCACGATCCTTCTCATTTAGAGTGACATACTTCACAGGGATATGTTAAAGCACTCCGTATAAATATCATTTGGCATTGTGATAATATTTGGGCCTTTTTGTCTTTCTAGCATTGCACATATCCATACTTTCTGTAGGAGTTACTTAATAAATTGGTAAGGTTGACTGATATTCTTGTTATTGATTCAGGAACAAATTTTGTAAGCTTTTTGAATGTGGTGTGTATTCTCTGGACAGACAGCGCGCTATTCTTCAGCACAGAGTCTTTTAAATATAGTTTGTAACACTAGCTGGCTAAATGCTTTGTTTTCTCCCCCCCCTTAGAAAAACAAAACAAAACAAACCCAAGCAGTAATTATAGAGGTATGTAATTTTAAATTGCAAGGAAAGCAAGTAAATTAAATGTCTGGGGTTTGCTGGAGCCAGGAGTTTAAAACAAACGTTAGCAAATATATGGCATCAAACTGCCTACCTTTTTCTTTTCTACTCCCGTCTGCTTATGTACTTAATGTTAGCTGAAGTTCTGAAGACTTTCCTCAAATGATAAATGTTTCCTTGAAAAACTGAGTTGTGCTCTGCTAGCATTTTTACTACAAAATTTTAGGTATTTTCTTTGAGAAATGTAGGCATAACTGTTTTTCAGATAACTCTCCACACCATACACAGCAGCTTAGTTACTTAGCTCATCCTAGGATGCACATTTTCAATATCACTCAGTTAATTTGTAGTAAGAACAAGTCCAGGTACTTTGCCTGGAGCACGGCCCTTACTGCCTTAAGGGTTTGAAGCCCCTGCTGGAAATCTTTGCAGTGAGAGCTAGCATGCATTTTATTTATGGCACCTCTTCCCACAAGAAGTTTTATGAATTCTAAACTACTTGATATGCCTTAACTTAATTGGGCATCATATTCATCCTGGTTGTTTGACTTCATTTGGTTTTATTCGATGTATTGAGTATAAAAGCAGTAAGATAAAGGTTTGTTTGGAATTTCTGCCTTTCAGCTGTAGCAGCAGGAGCCCAGTGCTCAGTTAAGGGTTAGTTGGCTGGGCAGAGATCACAGTTCAGTCCCATGGTATAGCACGTGTTTGGCTAATGGAGTGAGTATCTTATCTAAGAGATCCTCTTGTAAATCATGAAAAGAGTGTGTGCAGTATGTATAGTTATATAAGAAGCAGTAACTAGTCAGTGGACATTTCCTTGAGTAGACAAGCTAAAGGATGTTCCTAGTACAGAACGTCTCTCAGAAATGTTTTGAAATTTATCTTGTTGGTTGTAAGTGACCTAGATGGATGGGACTGCTTTACGGCAGTGCTAGCATGAGTAGTCCTGCTGCAGTTAGTTTCCACTGTATCTTGTTTTCAGGCTTCCTGAAACTTTCCATGTATTTTCTTTTGCCCAAATGGAAACTTCAGCTTTCTGGAAAATTGGAGGTGGTGGGGAAAGAATATAGAGTCTATTTATTTTTAAATAAAGGACAAATAAAATTCAAGGATCTTTTCCTTTAAAAACTATTGCATATATTGAACTGCCATATAGTGTAAGCAGAGATTTGAAAGCTGAAATATGAGATGCCGTAGAAAGTGGTATGACTTCTAAATTTGAAACTGAGTCTATTCAATCAGTAATTGAAATCTCTATTATCAGCCTTCCACAAAAGTCACAGTTTGGAATATTGTTTTTTAATCCACTTCAGTTTCCTGATTCAGCTGGTCAGCTTTGTAGAAAAATTGTCAGCAGAACTGCTAGGTTGGTGTGCAGTGTTGCAGGTTCAAGAGCGATATATTTAGGATAAGTTAAAGTTTAGTTTTGTTACGAGCCTCCAACAGTATACAGTATTACAAATGAGGAAAAGGAATAAATCGGGATCCTTTTGTACATGAACAAGTTCACGACTGTCAGCTATACAGTATATTTATACCTGCCATATTCGTGTTCATTGAAAGTCATGCAAGTTATTTTGAGATCTTGCCGAATAGGAAGGCTTACTTTCTATACAGAAAATAATTCAGACCAAACTTGTTGGATAAATTTTGGAGAATTTCACAATAGTTTGATAAGGCTCTGTTGTACTGTTGTCCATCAATTGCTGCCCTGCTAGAACTTAGTCATCTTATTACTTTAATATGTTGAATAAGAGGCTCTTTATAAACACTTATGTGAGTTGAAGGGGGGAGAGTGGTAGGTGGTTGGTTTTTTTTTTTTCTGCGATCTGATCTCATACTGTACTTTGGTGACTGCTTCTTTTTGTTTGTAACCTACTATATACAAAACCTTAAATTATAGTTAACTTTGTGTTAAAAGTTTCATTCTACAAGGAGACTTGCTAAAAATATCCATCATGTATTTCAGTAAAGATAATGTAAGGAATTCCTTGCATCTTGAGCAGGTACACTTAAATATGATGAATCAAAAAAAACCTGCTACTGGAACGGCTATGGTAAAACTTCTCTGGTGTAAGAGGTTGTGGGATTGTTTTGGCATTTAGATACTTCCAGAATTTGGAAGTACTGTCATTGGCCACATTCTCTTGAGTTTGTAGTTCAGCAAATACTTGTGTAAGTTTTGTTTCAAATAGCAATTACAATTATTTGAGCACTGGTGAAACTGTTATGAAAGGACTTATTTATTGGAAATAGTTTAAAGTATTTCCTTTAATCATGATCCCAGGGTGAGTATATCTCTTCTAGCTTATTGAATCAAATCTGTGTGCTTTTTGTTTCCTGAAGTTCTTTCAGAAGTACTGAAAGACACAGTGAACTTTGTTGTCTGCTCAGAAATCAGTGCAACCAGAATGAGGTATCTTGCATAACTCTCTACAGCTTAAAGACTGAGCAAAAACCTTGTTGGCTGCTTTGGGACTAGGAGTTAGTAGTTACTGTAGTACATCTTCCAAAAACTAGAAGTTAAGGAGTTTTTGGTGTGCAGGCAATTTTCTGCCAATGTTGACTGCTAAGAGGTCTTAATGTGGTGAAATCTTCATAGACATCTTACCTGTAGGAAAAACATAGTGAAGGTAGTTCTGGAGTAATATTAATTGTATTAACATTTTTCTTGTAAGTCTTAATTTTTATTTAGCTTGAGAGATTTGAAATGCGCGGGAGAGAGTCTGGAAAGCTAAGGTTTTTTTCCTTCAAGATGCAAGTTTGAAAGGAAAGAAAGTAAATAGTTGAAAAGTAGCTCGTTATATGTTCATACTACTTGCGCTTTTTGCTGAAATCTGACTATATGTTTTTGCAGGAGGGTTCATAGTTCCTTTCCTCCCCCCTCTTCTTTCCTTTTTCTTGAATAGCAGCACTAGAGAGCTCACTGTATTGAGGGCTCCTGGCCCATGTTGCCTGTAACCATCATGTAAGGTACGCCTTCTAAAATAGACTAGCAAACAGATCACGTCAATCAGCAGAAGCTGGCCCATTACTGGAAGCAGAGTTTAAGATTGGTAGTTGTGTATGCTGTAAAGATGATTAAAAAGCTTTAGTAAGAGTAGGCAATTTTTTTAAAACAGTCTGATAACTTGCATATTGATTTTTGACTACTGACTTGATCTCCTATTTTAACTTAATCTTTAGCTGATAAGGAAGTATTTCTTAGAGGTAATTGCTGCAACTAATTTATCTTAACAGTGTCCTCACATCATCTTCCTTTTTCTGGTCATCACAGGAACATTATGTAACGGTAGTTCTTACTTACAGGGAAGGCAATATCGCGTGTCAGTTCTTCCTGCATTTTTAATGTGATCTTTACCCTTTTAGTGGAAATGTCTCTCATTTACTCTGTTCTCTTTTTGGTTTGCTCCCCACCTTACCTCTTCCCCTCTCCTCAACTGAAAACAAGACTCTCTAATTAGCAAGTTCTGTATAAAATCTCTTGTGATAAAGATTGATCAGCGTACAGGAGTCCTTCTGGAGAGAGTCTGATTTTACCAAATTAAAAGTTCCAAGTATTTTTCAATAAAAATGTAGAGCCTCCTCCATGTAAATTGCATAGATGTACCCATGCTCTACTGAAAATACTTTCACTACTGAAGAATAGAGAGAAATCCTTGATGAGTAATTAAAACTGTACATTCTTTAAGATAAAAATATTTTTTTTAAATTTTCAGATCTGTTTATTATGAAAAGTGGTGTTGCACATTGTGAGCCAGTGTTCCTTGTCCCCAGCTTTGATCACCACTTCATAATAAAACAATATTGCATGGAGCAATTGACGCAATTACTTGTGGTTTATATACTTCAGATTTCGATATCTAGCATGTTATGCCTGTGATAGCTTGCTTCAAGGTGTGGTTTCAGCCAGCTGACTAAAACATTTAAGTATTAAATAATTATTCTTTATCTTTTGTATTCTGGAGGATCTGCAGAGTTCATATGTAAGCTTAAACTATTGCAATGTTAAAGTAATGATCTATACAAGACCTCCAGTTTTAAGAAATGAAGTACGAAAATACATATCCATTTAAACAGTGGGGACACTCAGCTAAGCAGAAAGCAGCTTCCAGAACTGGGATTCCTATCACAAAGGCTAAGGCTTAATAGTGTTAAAAAAAAAAACAAACTGTGAGGGGAGGAAACTAAAAATTTGGACTACCTACTCTATTTATATTTTTACATATAATATGATATACATGTATAAATGTACATATACACTTATATCAAATTTATTTTTATAACACTGCTAATCTTCTGATAAAGGTAGAGAAGAGATAAAGCTGTCTTGAGCCCAGCTCATGTAAGGCACAAGTGTCCTAGGAAATACCCAGCTCCTTCATGGAAATTGATGTGCCTGTCTTATCCAAGAACTGAGGAGAATGCCACTGAAAGATTAGAGTTTAATTTTGACGAGAGCAGAGGAAGAGATCTTCTCTTTCACGAGCCTGTTTAGAGTCAGTCACTTTGATCTCCTGCTCCAAAGGAGAAGGAAAAAAACCAAAAAAGAGGGAAAAGCACCATGTAATAGAAAGCTTCATAACACCATGTTGACATATAATGTCTAATATCCTGCTTTTCCCTTGCTAAGCCTTCTTTCTTTCTCTTTTGTAGCAGTATTCTTTCCTATGTATAGGGAAAGGAGGTAGGACAGTAGCAAATAATGGCTTTGGCTGTTTATTCCAGGTGTTTATAATATTAATTTAAATGTAAGATATATGGTGCGAGTGCTCATTCTGTTATTTACAGCTCCTCTTCCCTGCCATGATTCTTCCCTGTGGATTGTGCCTCTGCCTTTCTCCTACCCTTCTTTCTCTCTTGGGAAGTGCCTGGACCCTGCAACTTTCCATCCTCCTTGGAAGAGACTGGTGGCCCCCTTAATGTGAGGACAGAAACTGGAGCAGCAGTTTGTTGCCATCTTGACAGATTCATAGTCAAAGTTCACTAAAACAAAATACTGGAAGGAGATTATGATGAATAATGTGGGAAAGATCTGCTGAGTCTGGGAAATGTTTTGAAAGAGGGTAGGCAGTTGAGGAGCAGTTTTCCAGGGACCTATATTAAAACTAGCTGGTACATTCTTACGTGTAATAATTTCTCTGTATTATCTTAAACTGATCTTGAAACTGTGGTGAGTGAAAAACCATCCATCTTTACTGAATCTTCTGTTATAATAGATCTGGAAAAACAAAAAAATCTTAATTTCTTCATAGTTTCCACAAACCTCTATTTAGATACCTGTGAATAATATACATCAGTCTTTTTTTCTCCTCATTGTAAAATATAACAGGTGTGAAATTTCTCAAATTTTTCTAAAGGTAAAATGTAAATGTAGAACAGGGCATGCTGTTAGCAATGAAGAAATTTTAATGTAACCTTAATAAGGATTTAAAGCAATATTGCATAAGGTGCAAAATGGCATCCCAAGATTTTTTTCTTGTTTTTAATTACTGAAAGTCATGTCTGAGTTCCTTTCCCAATGTATTGCTGAAATGTGATGTAGACATTGGGTGTTAGGCATATTGTTTAGCATGTAATCCTGAGATTATCATGTAAGATAATGTTACATGGTTGTTTAAAGCAACTGAAATGAAATTATGTCCAGCTATTAAAATAGGTAAGCATTTGAAGAAGTAAACATCCTTAATTTCATGTTTCGGAACATGTTTCAAGTTTAAGCTTAAGACACAGCTTAGAGATGGTAATTAAATTTGTTTATTGAAATGAAAAGTTTCTTGATGAAGAACAAAGATTATAACCTATTTATTGCTACTAGAAAAGATTGCCAGTGTTGTTAGAAAACTTCCTTACCCACAATTTCAAGGTAAAAATTTTACTTTATTAAAGAGGTAAATAGATGAAATTACTATTATCTCAGTGTAGTGCAGTTAATGTTTAAAAAATTTAACTTTTTTTTTTTTCTTAGCAAGGTAGGTAAACAGTCTATTTTGAAATTGGGGGGGTTTTGGTATGTCTTTATTTGCATATTGCAAATTTTTACTATTTAAATGTTAGCTTTGAAAAATATTACTTTGGATTTTAATGGATTTGTATATAAAATAAGTTATATAATGATTCTGGTTATCTCAACTTTTAGGCAGTGTGAGATGCTTTTATAGGGTCATGTATGGTTTTGTTAGTTTTTGGGAGACTGACAATTTAACTTCTTTATGTTAGACAGTACTTGCCTTCATCTTTAAATAAAAAAAACCATCATGTTCTAATTCTTGTTTCCTTAAAAAGCATTTTTCATTGCAAAGTTGTATGATTTGTATTTTAGAATACTGTTATACTTTTTGTTTTTCAGTCCCAGAAATCCTGGATAGAAAATACTTTCACCAAGAGGGAGTGTGTATATATTATACCAAGTTCAAAAGACCCCCACAGGTAAATGAGAAATTATGCAAGAACTCATTGCTGCTCTTTAAAATTAAGAAAGTTAGTATTGTAAAGAGAGTGTATAATAGATTTTTGGACTAATACTCTGTCTGTATAAAATACTGTCTTCAGTTCACTCTTTCGTGACTGGGCATTGTCACTCTCTGCCTAGCTTGGAATTTTTTTTTTTTTTTCCTTTTCTGAAAGTACTTTGGCATTGCAGAAACCTAATAAATGTTCCCCTGTTCTCTTTGCTGCTTCTTACCAGTCTTCCTAGTGATGTCTATGGTGTGTCTACAGTGGGGGATGGGGGGGGTGGTGTGTATTTTTTTTTTTTTTTTGGTGGCATAGTTCTGAAGTCAGAAAGTCGCATAGAGATATACTCTATTGTAATTTAAAGAACAGCAGTGTGAGTGTAGGGTGAAGTGTAAAAATAAACCTGATAGTGCAGGAAAAAGGGATGAAAAATTCATAGAAGAATAAAGAAAAACAAGAACCGCGGTGGAAGAAAAAAAATACAAAATGAAGACTGAAGAAATATTTGCTTCCAGGGAAGACAGATAAAATAAGAACAGTTCGGATATCAAAAGATTTCATGTGGTATCTAGTAATTTTTCATCCTTAAGTTCTGTAAGGAAAAAATGAGGCTGAAAAATGGAGAAATATGTTTCTAGAGGGGAGACTGAGACTAATGAAGAATATTTTGCATATTTCACGTGCTGCTTTTACCTTATGCTAAATTAGAGACGTGAAATCAAGCCAAATTAGTGATACCTCTAACACATCTAATTGGTAGAGTTTACCTTCACTAAATGTTGCAGGTATAATTTTAAGAGTTCCTACAATGATTCAACTTGATGTGCATGGTCATGACATCTGTGTCACAGATTAAATAAGGTCAAATTGAAAATAGATTAAAAATTAGTATTTTAAGGCAGTTCTGCCTCCCCAAAATGTTTACTATTGTCATTATGGATTTCAGATCAGCTTTTTTCTTTTTTTAGCTTCATATATTTCAGAGTAGCTGAGAAACCTTTTCTTCTGAACTTCTGAAAACTTCAATTTCAATCTTTTCCATGAAAATGTTATAAATCTCTTTTGTTCTGTTGGGGAAGAATATTATTTTTCTTTTAAGAACTTTGTTTTTAGGCAGAAAAAGAACAAAGTAAATGCTGTAGAATTTTTAAGTTATTGTAAATAATTCACCACATTCCTTGAAACCATGTGACATGAGAAGCTTTTAGAATTTATAGCCATGATTGTAGCACATGGAAAATTTGCAAATGCAAACAAAGTAATTAGGAAGCTGTTAAAATTTCCAGAGCACTTCACAAGGAACAAAATGATCTTCAACACTCGCACTTTTAGTTTAACCCATTTGTAGCATACCTTACAACTTTTCCATCAGATTTTGTCCTTCAGTTTCTAAGAATTGCTTACTGTTGTTTGTGAATTACGTGTAAATGAATCAAATGTAGACAGGAGTATTCGGTATGTTTTGTTGATCTGTACCGTTTAGTATACATAATTATACTTTAGTAACTGTTAGAGAAGATCTAAAGCTATAGTTCAGTATTAAAAAGGTAGATGATTAATAGCAGAGTGTAACTTCTATAGAGGACAAAATTAAAAAATTTATTATGCTCAAATTCTGAAAACAGTTTAAGACTACTGGATAACATCTATATTTGTACACTTTTGCATACTAGCTCTTAACTATAATTGGTTAACAGCTGCTTATGAAAATTATGGAAAACAGTAGTATAAACTTATCTGCTATGTTAATTTTCAATGTTATGAAAGCTGTTAGCAGAAAAGCACAGAAAACGTTAAAGATGGAAGCGGGTACGAATGAGGAATTCTTTTTATATAATAAACTTTATGTAAAGACAGTACTGTATAAGGTTTGTTCAAATACATCTTTTTCTGCACATGTAACTCAGAAATGATCAAATAACCTCGCCACACAGGCAGTTCAACTTGCATGCATATTAGAAGGATGAATTTGTAGAATAGCTGCAACAACATATAGTTAGAATGAGTCCAAGAAAATGCTGGTCTGTAAGTAACTTCTCAGCATCTAGCAAAATGTTTCAGTTTGAGTACTGCAGATAATCCAGTCTGAAATATTCCTGGGCTTCAGATACTGATGGTTCAAAGCCTGAAAACCCATCTGAAGTCTCAGGACTGAAGCTTTTGCATGTTTATGTGTTTTTACTTGCCAAGTAAACTACAGTCAAGACAGACAAGTTACCATGTTAAAAACGGGCAAACTTGAGCAGCATGTTTTCCATTTACTGGAGTTCTCTCTTGTTTGGTAATCTTTCTGTAAGTGCATGAAGTTGTGCGAGTGGTTCATTCCCCGCCCCCCCCCCCCAACCTGAAGCTGAAGTTTACTCATATATTTAAATATTTCTTATAGATGCCTTCCAGGATGTCAGATTTGTCAGCAACTTGTCAGGTAATAGTCCTTTGTAATTACAATATTTATGAATATTTTTTTCCATTAAATAAGCGCTTTCATAATTGGGTTTTAAAAAGTTTTGATCAATATTGCAAATGACAAGTCGGTGAAAGGTTAGATGTAAAACAAATATAACTAATGAATAAAGAACTGTCTGCAATACGTAGATCGCAGATTTATAAATGTTATATAAAATATTTGGCTTCAAAGTATCAATTTTCTATGTTCTGACTACTCAGTTTCTTCTGGCCTCCTACTTGCTATCTCAGTGAGCCTCAATATTTTGCATAATAATTATGTATTGTAATTAATTCTTGCTATAAATATTTATGGCAACAAGGTTTGCTCTGGAAAAGAGGTTTATATAATATTTAGAATCTTTACTTTCTAAATCTGATGTATCTCTGTGTATAGATAAGAAGTTCTCTCTTGTCTTCTAATAATAGTATTTACCCAAGTATTCTAAATGATATGGTTGGGTGCAGGTGCTGTTGTGGCCGCTTGGTCAGACAACATGCTTGTTTTACTGCAAGTCTTGCTATGAAATACTCCGATGTGAAGCTGGGTGAAAACTATAATCAGGAAATAGAAGAATGGTCAGTGGAAAAACATACAGAACAGACCTCTACTGATGCTTATGGTGTCATCAACTTTCAAGGTGGCTCTCATTCTTACAGGGCTAAGGCATGTATGATATTTTCTTTTTTTCTTACTCTAAACGTGTTGATAGAAATGGTGAATGCTTCATTTAACTTTTGAAATTGAAGGCTGAAAACAGTGTCACCTGTATTGTGACAAATTAGTGCCCTCTACTATTCTAATTTTTTTTAATTGTGATCTGAATTCTTTCTAATTTCCATTTTTTAATTTACTTTTCATAACAAAAGTTGCTCAGATCTATCAGAATTAGTTGTATTCATGTACAGGCTTACCTTCAAATTGCAAATAGTTATAAGAATTCATAATCACTTTAGCAAAACATTACATTAAGAATTCAGTGTCACTGTTGCAGACATTATGAAAATACAGCTTACTTACCTGTGCTGCTTGCTTACTTGCTACTGTTAAATTTTTATAGGACCTGTTAAGTATCATCTGCTATCTTAACCCTCTATTAATAATTTTCAAACTCTGAAAAATCATTTAAAATTATGGACAGGTGTGGAATATGCTTCTTTTTTTTCAAAATTATTAAAGCGTAATCCTACTGATCGGAATAACTAAGTTTTTTGGGAGAGGGGGTTAGTTAAAAACAAGCATACCAATAAATGGAAATTTTGGAAACCAACTCAATTCACAAGTGCACATGTACTGGAGAGGCTAGAAAACTGGAAATTCTGACGTATTCTCCACAACTATTTTGTAAAGGATTTCTGGTTGTGGTAGAAATGATTTAATGTTCATGCAGTTATAAGCTGCAAGGGGTTCTGATACCGTGTGGCTCCTATGGCCAAAACGAAGTGCTTGAGTGAGGGAGCTGTGTTCTTTATGCAGCCGGCGGAGCCCCCGAGGAGAGTCCTGTGCTCTAGGTGAGACCATCTCTGTGGAGAGAAGGGCTCTTAGCAGAATTCTTTCATGTTGGTAATAGCAGTGTGTGTGCTCCTTTGTACACTTAGTATAGCTTAAAGTTGCTGCGAATCCTTTTCTAGGAGTACGGAAGTAGCAAGCTGCCTGTACCAATTTTTGTGCTTACTTCTGCAGAGCGTTAGTGGGGTTGCTAAAACCAGTTTATTGGAATAGTGATTTTTTTATAGTTAGAACTTGATTCAGGTGGGGCTTATTGAATAGCTCATGTTAAAGATGCAGCGGTGTTTTTAACTGATCAACCATCTACTTAACCTTATGCTGTTAAACATAGCAAGTTAAAAAGCTGCTGGTTTTGAAGTTTTCTATTAAAGAATGTAGCTTTCCTTCCCACCAGGAACAGAGAAGGAAAAGGAAGCAGCTGTCTTGCTGTAAAACTTTTTGCAAGAGACATACAAGCCTCTCCCCAGTAGATGGCAGAACTTTTATAAATATTTCTGAATTTCATCTAATTTAGAGATCATCAAATGCTTTCATAAAGACTAATTTTTCCATGTCACTGTGCCAGTAGGATGGAATAACATAACCTTTCTGTAGTTGTTCCCTTTACCAAACCTGCTTTCAAAACTGTTAACGATCTTGTCCTTAATTCTGGAGGACATAAAGTAAGCTTGTTCATTTATTGCATCTGCCATGTTTCGAGAAAGCAAATTACATTTTGCATAGCCAGGAATAGGATAACATATGCTGAAGTACATCCTGGTTCTTCCTTTTACTCATTGATTCTGTGATGATTTCTTTTAAGAACCTTTTAACTCTCTTCTTACGCCTGCAGTATGTGCGATTGTCATACGACACTAAGCCTGAAGCTATTCTGCAACTTATGCTTAAAGAATGGCAGATGGAGTTGCCGAAGCTTGTTATATCTGTACATGGGGGCATGCAGAAATTTGAACTTCACCCACGCATCAAACAGTTGCTTGGCAAAGGTCTTATTAAAGCTGCAGTAACAACAGGAGCCTGGATTATAACTGGAGGAGTGAACACAGGTAAAGAAGTACCAATGAATGTGCACAGTTAACTGGATTATGGTTTATAAGAGCCAAAAGATTTAATGGATGCATAGTTTTGTCTTAAAGCAAAGTAAATTTGAGCGAGTTTGGTCAAGTGAAATTAAAATAATACATTTTGAACATGTGTAGTTGGCAGTGGGCTGCTGTTTTGTCTTGCAAAGAGAAACAACACAAAGGTGGGGGGTTTTGGATTTTTGTGCTTTTTTGGCTTGGTTTGGGGGGTTTTTTGTTTTTTTGTTTTTGCAACTGCAAGAGGAGAAACTTAATAAAATTAAAACAGGTACAGTAACGTACTGGAAACTCTTTAGTTCTTACTAGGCTAATATTTATTTTGTTGAATTACTGCTACATAGTACTTTGTTTCCTTCTAGTAGGTGCAGTATGGTGCTTTTTCTTTGGTGTTGTGTCAAATAAGTTCCCAGATCCTTAAAGGCCCAGTTACCTAATACAACAGTTGTATTGAATGTCGCATCTTATTAAGAAATACATTGAAATCTTTTTGTGCACAAACAGGTGTTGCAAAACATGTTGGTGATGCTCTAAGAGAACATGCTTCCAGATCATCTCGAAAGATTTGCACTATTGGGATTGCTCCATGGGGAGTGATTGAAAACAGAAATGACCTTGTTGGAAGAGATGTAAGGATAAATTACCTAATTGAAATAATGATTTACCTGACTCTTTTTTTTGACAAATCTGCTCAACGTGTTTTTTCACTCGCAATTGCTCACCACCAATGCCCAGCACCACAAATGCTGACCAATGCCCAGTGAGTTCCTGAGCAGTGGTTGCTGCCCTCCAGCCAACTCCCCCCAGTTTATATACCGAGCATGATGTCATATGGTATGGAATAGCCCTGTGGCCAGTCTGGGTCAGCTGTCCTGGCTGTGCCCCCTCCCAGCTTCTCGCTGGCAGGGCATGAGAAGCTGAGAAGTCCTTGACTAGTGTAAGCACTACTTAGCAACAACTAAAACATCAGTGTGTTATCAACATTATTCTCATCCTAAATCCAAAACACAGCGCTATACCAGCCACTAAGAAGAAAAAATTAACTCTATCCCAGCTGAAACAAGGACACTAGACAAAAAGCTAAGTTTCACAGAAACAAATTTGAATCTTCTAAGTAAAAGACATTGTTGTGTGCTTATACTTAGGTGGTTGCTCCATATCAAACCTTGTTAAACCCATTAAGTAAACTAAACGTCCTAAATAACCTCCATTCCCATTTCATTCTGGTGGATGATGGAACAGTTGGAAAGTATGGAGCAGAAGTTAAATTGCGGAGAGAGCTGGAAAAAACTATTAATTTGCAACGGATCCATGCAAGTAAGTAATTCTGATGCCTGAGGGCTGAGTGTTGCTGTGCTTTAATGGAAAAGGGACTTGCACCAAACATCCGAATGAGAAAATAGAAAAATTAGTCTTTTGGTTTTGTTTCAAGTCTGAATGATTATTTTGCAAATTGCAACTGCTGCTTTGGACCCTAGATATTGCTAGGAGATTTAGGATTTCTCTGGGACCAGAGAGGAGGGTTCTTCTGAATAAAGTTGTCAGTTTTGCTTTGATAAAGCAAATGTATGTCACTTGAGTTACTAGTATGTTGTCAGGCCTTACTGGTCTGCTTGATTAATGGTTTTGACACTGATCACTTGCAGTTTCACAATAGGGCAATTGAGTTTGTAAAACATGATCTATGTTTGTGCAAAGAAGCCATGACTTCTTTTGGTGTTTTCCCAATTATGGAGCAACATGTGTGTTTTTTTCTCTTCTAGGAATGCTTTTGCAATACTCCCTGTCAGTAGAGGGTTTCCATGTAACTGTTAAAATCGTATATGTGTTGTCATCTTTGGAAACCATTTGAGGGGAAGGTAGAAGGGGAGTTCCCTGAAGAAAAAATGTTCACTTTTCTGCATTCGTTCAGGAATATTTCTGTGAAGTCTCTTCTGTTTTGTAGACTGTATTCCATTGTATTTATCAGCTTCTTTGCAGTGCTTTCCCCCCAGCTCAAAGTATAAATAATGCTTGAAACTGTGCATTAGCAACAGTTAAAATGTCTGACAGGCAGCATTTTAATATTTATTCAGTAGAAGGGACATACTTGATTTATTAAATATGTAAAATCAATCTTAGCATTCCCTGTAAACTTACTACATTGTCTGCTTTTTATTGCTTATTTGCAACTTTATAGGAATTGGCCAAGGTGTGCCTGTGGTGGCACTTGTATTCGAAGGTGGCCCCAATGTCATACTCACAGTTTTAGACTTCCTTCAAGAAAGTCCTCCTGTGCCGGTGGTAGTATGTGAAGGAACTGGTAGAGCTGCAGACATATTGGCGTATGTTCACAAGCAAACAGAGGAGGGAGGGTAAGTCCTAACACTGCTAGCCAAACTATCAGTCATACATAGATGGGTTTTGAGATCATTCCTTAATGAATTTGTGCAAGAGCTTTTTCTATGGAAAGACAAAGGCTAATAGTGGAGAGTGTAATCTGAGCTGTGATGCAGCTTTCCAGGTTGGCTGCAATAATAGCTCTGGCTAAAGACCAAGACATCTTTTCTAGTTCTAGGTTCCTCCCACATACCTTGTACTAGTTGCACCGAATTCTGTAGCGTATGCTTGCTTCAGCAATACTTAGAAAAAGGACAGGAAAAGTGTACACACCTATATCCTAAATTAGCGCAAACATCTCATGTGTAACTTCAGTTACATGCAGTAATTTTGTTACACCGTTGTAACTAGAAGACCCAGCTTGCAGTTTAAATGCTCGTCTGCTGCAACTTCAAATTTTAACTAAGCCACAGTAACTTAAATGATAAATTTCACTGTTCTTAAGTGTGCACAATAGTTTTGCTCAACAGAAGTCAGAGCTGACCAGACCTTCCAGAGATGTGAGAATAACACAGAGAATAGAACCAAACTCCTTGAAAATATCACTTGACTACATTGAGTGGAAATATTTTCATGCAGTTAGCTGTTGCATAGTAGTAATTTCTCTTGAAAGAGATCAGAAGGAGTTTCTGTACTGTTTCTTCTGAGTAGTCTTAAAACTGAACTTTCTACACACTTCTGTTTAGTGTAGAAAACACTTGTCTTTTAAGTGTAGTTTCAAATAATAAAAGGGATGTCCTTGGGCTCCACAATACTTAGTGATTTCTAGTTAGTTGTCAGGCTTGCATAAATCCTTACACATATTGGGTCCTTGTTGCAGGAACTGCCTCAGAACATGGAGGCAGGGATCTAACGTAGCAGTAAACCGAACAGCTTTGTCCGTAGTAAGATCAGAAGCAGGTCTTACTCAGAGGGCTGAGTACTTAGTATTCTGTGTCAAAATCTTTTAGTTGAGAGTATCCTAGAACTGGGTGTGAGAAGGAAAGGGAGAGAAGCTGAGTTACTTTTAGGAGGCAGTAGTAGAAAGTCATAGGTTAAGCAACCTATACTTCTTTCTAAAGGCTACCCAAGATTTTGCCACTGAAACAGTAATAAGCTTATAGATAGCAGGACTTTGAATGGACATGTTGAAACGAATTAAATGCATTGTTGTTCTTACTGTTCATGTATAACAATGTGTTTTCCTATTTGTTTGTTTCAATCTCAGGAATGTTCCTGAGGGTGCTGAGCCTGAAATAATTTCAACCATCAAAAAGACATTTAACTTTGGTCAAAGTGAAGCAGTTCATTTGTTTCAGACACTGCTGGAATGCATGAAAAAAAAAGAACTTGTAAGTAGATCTTGCCATAGAAATTTTTTATGCAAGGTGCATGCATTCGTGGATATAATATTAAATTGTATCTCAATGTTGTATATGATCAAGAGTCATTAAAAAATCTTTTCTGGACTTAGTGGATCTTCCAGTTATAGAAGATAGTCAAATACAGTTCTCATGTATACTTTATCTCATGGCTAAGAGAGACTTAATTCTTGTGATTATTTCTGGTAATCTGAGTTTGGTTTTGTTTCCAAGCCTATTTGTTTTCAGATGACAGTTTGTTTATAGTGTGTCTGTATTTTGTATTTGGGTTGCTGTCCTTTTTTCTTGCTTTGATTTTTTAAAACCTTGGGACTTTTTTTGCTTTTTTTGGTCTTTTAATTATGACTGTACTAACAAAGGTCTACTATCACTGCATGCTTAAAGCAAAAGCACTTTATATAGCTTTATATGTAGCTTGAGTTCAGGTATTGATGTCTCATTTGGACATCATATTGTGCTGTTCTAAGGTTTAAAATTGTCATATTCGGCTAAACATGTTTGATGGCAGGTTAATCTCATAATCTAGAATGAACTGGAGGGGTAAACAGAATACTATGTGGTGTTTATAGACAATAGAGAATTGTAATCATAGTGGGGAAAGAAGTTCAAATTGATTGAAGAGTATAAAGGGTTCCTGCTATGCTTTTTCTCATAAAAGATTGTCTTGTGTGGCACCCAGTTAGGAAAACAATACAGAGTGCACACTAAAGGTAAGTTTAAATCGAGCATAGGCTTAAATTGTTAAATTGCATCCAAGATAAGGTGACTTTTTAATGTATTTCAATTCCTGACGTAAAAGACTGGAGCTAATCACCTTTGCCTGAAAATAACTTTTAAAATATGTTTTCCCTATTTTACCATTTTGGACAGATTACAGTTTTTCATATTGGGTCAGACGAACATCAGGACATTGATGTGGCAATACTTACAGCATTGTTAAAAGGTGAGCCTTTTAATTTTAAGAGCATTTGAAATCCCCAGCTATTGTTGTTTAGTGTTTATATGATGAATTATTTCTAAAATACTATAAACTGTAAGAATCTTTCATTTTAAGCAAATAATTATATACTATGTTTTCTCATTGTATAATACCATAGTGTGTCGTAAGTGATGAAATATACTGAAAAGTATAACTTTGTGGTGGATTGCTTGATTTGGCCTTTTAAGGAAGCAGGAATGTTTATTATCTTACATTTTAATTAATTTTAAACTTTTTTCATTGTTTTTGCTTCTTAAGGCACGAATGCGTCTGCATTTGACCAGCTTGTTCTTACACTTGCGTGGGATAGAGTTGACATAGCCAAAAATCATGTTTTTGTTTATGGGCAACAATGGCTGGTATGTAATGGTCTGGACTAAGCAGAATGGTATTTTCTAAGACAGAAACTCAACTTACCGTAAAGAATGAATCTTTTCACTTTTGTAGAGAGAGACTGTAGAATACTGACACATTTATTCAGAGGACAGTAATTTTTGCATACTGCATAATCTTACAGCTGTTTTGTTTATTGTGTAGTTGAAAATGGTCCAAAAATTTTAGAAATGTGCTAAGTGTTCTTAATAACTAAAGGAGAAAAGACATTACAAAAGGTGGAAGCTGAATTCATGTTAGTCGGATGCTCTTACTTCCTTACAGTTGCACAGTCGTAGGAAGTTCTTTATATGCATTTTACTAGATGCTTCTTTTAACTACTGTTGGCAGCACTGCAGTGTCTTTTGATGGGGAGGACAAAATGTCTGTTTCTTGTAGTCTGCAAATTAGTTTGAAAACTACATTGTGGATCTTGCCTTTTTCCCTTACTACTGTAAAAATACAATGCAATCTTACATGAGTGGGCAGTCAAAAGTACATAATGCAAGGCTTGTTGATAGCAATGATGGTTCCAAGCATTTGTCTTTGAAGCAAGTTGTGCTTTAAATGGTTTATGTCTTTGTGTTTCATCCAATATCAATCTACGAGAACAGCTGAACTATGTTAAACCAAATGTCTACTTAGTCCCATGTACTGTGTCAGTAGGAGATAGCTGTGGAAGAGTATAAGACTTGCTGATTAAGTCTTCAGAATATTCTCTCATCCTGTAATTGTGTGAGGTTCAGGGGATTTTCTGAACCAAGGGTGACATCTTTGTATTTGTAGACATATAAGGTTTCCCCAGCCCTGGAAGTGAATGAGGTTGATATGTAATCTAAGTACACTTGCTTTTGTGATGCCCTGTTTTACTGGTTCTTTCCAGTCTCTATCTTGTTACTCATTTGTTGTAGGTTGGCTCTCTGGAACAGGCTATGTTAGATGCCCTTGTGATGGATAGAGTTGCGTTTGTGAAACTTCTGATTGAAAATGGAGTAAGCATGCACAAATTTCTTACGATTCCCAGGCTGGAAGAACTTTATAACACGGTAAGTGAAAGAGTGTTTTTTAAGCTACTTTTAGAACAGCTGTTTAGTCGCTCAGCGTGTTGCATACTGGGTCGTGTGCACCAGTCTGAAGGCCATGGGCTGTCAATAGGGACGGCTTCCTGGCGTGAGGTTAGAGTTGAGAAGTGCATGCTGTCTGGCTGCTTTGTAGCGCCGCAGCTGCTTTCTGGCTCTTCAGAAATGATACCAGAAATAGTTTGTCAGCAGGATGTTCATCTGTATCTGATGCTGGGGATAGATACTAAAGGGAAAATTGCAGCCTTGTTGTGGAACATAGGAAATGTGTTAACCACAGTGGGGAAGAGAACAGGAGAAAGTCAGATGGGTGGAACTTATGCACAAAATATGAGGTCTATAGAGAGTATTGTTAGGGCTTCATAAGATGAATTATGTCTATAGCAGTTAAACTGTTTTTACAACTATTATAATATTATTTTGTGAACCTGCATAGTTATAAATATTACTTAGAAAAAATTTGTTGCTGTAGGTGTTGATTTAAGAATTTTGAAGTAGTTTTGTATAACACTAAGTACATAACAGGACAAAACAAAAAATGTTCCACCAAAAAGTAGCTAATGTGAGTAGCACACGAATATGACTTAGGCTTACATTAACATTCTCATTATCTGCTTTTGACAAAAAAAAAAAAAAAGAAAAAAAAAAGGGGAAAAAAAAAGGAAAAAAAAGAAAAAAGGAATTCTTTAGCTAATAAAGCTCTGTAAAGAAGCCCACATGATCAGGTTTTGTTACCTGGGTTTTTTTTTAATTAACCTTTTATGGTGTTGCTTTTACACACTTGATGTGCATTTGATTGAGTTTTGTATGGGAACTAGGGTAACGATATGTCTAAAAGTGTAACAGTTCATGCACTCACAAGACATCAGAGAAGGAAAAAAATCCACTTTGGTAAAAAGAGGGAATGTTCACACTAAAGATTTACGAAGTTAAGGTAGCTTTTACTATGGATCCTGCAACACTGTAAACATGAATATCAGTCTGTGTGTGTTCCTGTAAATTAAAATGTGTATTTGTTAAAACTTGTCTCTATAATATTATATTTTAATAATATAAAAACCCCATAATGCTGCTGTTTGCATTCCGGTTTTTTTCTTTTTTTCTTTTTTGGACAATCTATGGGTGTATTAATTAAGTCCCAAATTAAAACAGAAGTAAAATGAAACAAAAAAGGAAGTAGTCTGTAGCTAATATGGTAGTTTGAAATATTTGCATTTATTTGATGGCTACTGTTAGTTTAAAAACTAGGGATTTTTTTTTTCAGCCAACATGCAAAAATATTTGGCTTCTACTGTAATCTTCTCATGTTGTCATTGCACTCTCATTTCTCATTCCAAATCCCCCCCCCCCCCCCCTTTTTTTTTAAAGAAACAAGGCCCAACAAACCCAACGCTCTTTCATCTTGTTCGGGATGTCAAACAGGTATGCTGTAAATGTAAAAAAATCTGTCAAACTAGCAGTGCTAGTTTTTTGATGATTTCTTATGTTTGACTGTCTATTTAATCTTAGGTTTATTAATTAGATTTTATTGTAAATAATAAGCTACCTCTGCAGTCATTCTGTTGTTTCCAATACTTGCTGTTGTATGCTTAGTGCCCTGCTGCCAGAAAGATGTTAAACCCGATGAGAGTTGTCTTTTTCATCTTAATTGTGATTGTTTTGCTTTTTGGGGGAATTGAAAGCTGATACGCCCAGCTAGGAGTAATTTTGGCTGTTAAAACAATAGACAAAAACCAGTCCGCACCCCCACTCCTCCCACCCCCCAACTGAATGAACATCTGCCCTGCTATGGGAGATCATACAGAAAAGAAGCTATAACCTTGTCTTTTTTGAAACTGATAAATATTGAGCCATGTAGATGTTTTTTTAATCATGAAAGGTTTCATTTGTTTTTTTATTTAGAGCTGTGATGTGACATGTAGAAAGACTCTATAAGATTGTAATTCGAAAAACTAAAAATACCTTTTGTATTCCTAGGGAAATCTTCCTCCAGGATATAAAATCAACCTGATTGATGTGGGGCTGGTTATTGAATATCTGATGGGAGGAACCTATAGATGCACCTATACAAGAAAACGCTTTAGAGCTATATACAATAGTCTCAGCGGGAACAATCGGGTATGTGGCAGTTGGATAACAGGATATGCTGATTCATATGTTCTCAATTAAAAAAAACCTGTGTATTTTGGAGGAAAATTGGATCCATATCATTTTGTTCTTCTTGTCAATGGATTGATTCTTTTAAAGGCAATAGTAAGGCCTATGAGGGCAGCTGGTAGCTGTTTTGGGATTGAGGACAAACAAAAGGTTTTGTTTTCCTGCTCCTTATTCTAGCACATCTAAATTCCTTCTCTGTTATTCCCTTTTTTCCTACTCACAGGGGAAGAATGGGCACTAAACATGCAGATTCACCAGGGCTTGGGATGCAGATATTTTAGCTTTTTGTAAAGTAACAAGTGTAACTGTCTACTTTGCGACTTATTAAAAAAAAAAACAAAAAACCAAAAAAAACAAACAAAAAACTTGTTAAATATCCAGTGAAAATTCTGGTTGTTGCTGTTACATAAGTTCATCACTGTTTCAGTAGCAAAGTAGCTATTTAATTGCTCAACTAAGTATCTAGCTATAAACAGATAATTTTATAGTGCTTAGTAGGTAAGAGTAAAGAAACCAAACCAAATCCCTTCCCCTTATTCTTCTTACAGCGATCTGGGCGAAATCCTTCAAATACTACTCCTCAGATGTGTAAAAGCCATGAGTCTTTTACTAACAGGGCAGACAAGAAAGAAAAAATGCGCCATAATCACTTCATCAAAACAGCACAGCCATACAAACCAAAGGTATGGATGCACGAGGGGAACATGGTGGGGTTTATTATAAGTAGTTAAGAGTGGCGAACCTGGTTGAAATCCAGGTGCCACTGAAGTGTGAGTAGCAGCAGTTTTACTGACTTCGGTAAAGCTGGAGTTTCAGCCTTGCATTTTTTACTTGTTTGTAAACTGTCTAGCATGCTTACAGGATTCTGTAAAGAGTGTTTAACTTTCTGTATAGTAGTCTTCTGGATAAGCTTTGGTGTGTTAGGGAGCAAAAAGCTTATCTTTGGCACAGTTCTAGCAATGGGGGGGACTTATGGCTTTGTAGACGGAGCAAGATTCGGCCACGTGTCTTCATGAGTTTCCTCATTTGTATGTAGGTATATTAGTTACTGCTTTTCTTTTGATCTATAAATCAAAGTAATTCAATCTCCCAGTTATTACAGTGAATTGGACTCAACTGAAGTTTTGGAACAAAAGTTCCAGCTGCTTTTCAAGTCTTCAGAAATTAATTTTTCCTTTTTATAATTATATGTAATTTGATATTGAATCACTCAGGATTTTATTTCATGTTATGTAATGACCAAGTTTAGAGATTTAAAATGTAACCTTGTAATTTTATTTTGAAGATTGACACTGGTGCAGAAGAGGGAAAAAAGAAAAGAACCAAAGATGAAATAGTAGACATAGATGATCCTGAAACAAGACGTTTTGCTTATCCTCTCAACGAGCTGTTACTTTGGGCGGTGTTAATGAAGAGACAGAAGATGGCTCTCTTCTTCTGGCAGCATGGGGAGGAGTCCATGGCGAAAGCCTTAGTTGCTTGCAAAGTGTATCGTTCAATGGCATATGAAGCAAAACAAAGTGACCTTGTTGATGATACTTCAGAAGAACTGAAACAGTATTCCAAGTAAATTACGTTTATATAGTTAAAAATCTTTTATTGAAATTTACAATAAAAGTAGTGGGCTATATATGAACAAAACCCAAACTATTTGATTAGCACACTTGAAGACAATTCCTTTTTGCAAAAAGGATTAAGTGGCACTCTAGTAGAAGTTTTATATTAGATAGTGCTCTCTCTTGAGAGCTGTTACAAGCCATGATTTATAGTTAAATTAAAATGACACTGAATGTGCCATTTACTTACTTCCATGTAATTTCCTTGCATGTTTTAACAGCTGTTTGTAGCCTGCATATGTTTTTAGTAGAAGTCACAGATTCACACATTGTTGTTACAAATTACTGTGCAGTATATCTGTACAGAAGGGACAGGTTAACAGTCCCTTCAAGTTGTGCTACTGGGCATTTGATTGTACAAGAAAATTTGACCTAAACTCAAGGTCATTTCTATAGATACTAGACCTTGTTTTGTTGATTTTTCTTCATTCTAGCGAGTTTGGTCAACTGGCAGTTGAACTGTTAGAACAGTCCTTCCGACAAGATGAAACTATGGCAATGAAATTACTAACCTATGAGCTTAAAAACTGGAGCAACTCAACTTGTCTGAAGCTAGCAGTGTCATCAAGGCTTCGTCCATTTGTAGCACATACTTGTACACAGATGTTGTTATCAGATATGTGGATGGGAAGGCTGAACATGAGGAAGAATTCATGGTACAAAGTAAGCATTGTCGCAGTTTATTGGTGTAAAAAGGATCAATGTTTAAATGGAAGGAAAGCACGTGTTTAAATGCTATTAGTATAAAGCTTTCATGGCTATAGCTTATGTTAATAAATCCTGTAAAACAGTCTCCTATAACATAATCAAAACTGGAAGTATTTATTGTTAACTCTTCTTTTGACACTCTATTATCTTTTCAAATAAGGTACAGAAATATAGAAGGCAAAAACCAGGCAAGTAGCCTTTAATCAGAGGCTTAAAGAGATCACGCGAATACTAATCTGCTACTAAAAACCTAGTGGTAAAAAACCTTAACAGACAGAAAACCTGCTATAAGAATATAGTTTCGTGTGTTTTGGCTTTTTACAGGCAGCACATAAGACTTGCTGTAGAAAAAGTTTGTGTATATCCTATTTTGGAGGAAGAAATTGAGCAAAAGAAGAGCACAGAATGAAACAAGGGTAGGCAAATTGGGGATAGGTTTTCCAGTGGTGTCCTTTGTGATACAGATCAATTGAACCAAAATGGGAGTTGCATATTTCTTTGAGATGGTGCACCAAAACCTTATTGTTGCTAGGAATATAATGAAATAAAACTTTCCTACAAAATACCTACAAGCATCATTTAACTTGTGACCTACTAAAATCCTCTTTGATAACTCTTAACCATTTTCTTGCTTGCTTTGTAACAGGCTAATGACAATAAATAGCTCTCACTTATTCTCTTCATCCATACCTTAGCTCATTTTTCTACCATAAGTTGGAAAAAAACCCCAAAACAAACAAAACACACATACCCCCCAAAAAAAACCCCAAAACCACAACCTTGACTCGTATATGCTTTTTAAATACACCTTGACAGTACACAGTTCTAGAGTTTCTGGGAGTGGATTAAGGAACAGAGTGTAAACAAAACATCTCTGGATCTTCAGGCTTGGAGTACATTCTTTCTAGTGGCGCTTAGTTTTGGAATTTGTTGATTCTTCCCCTTTCCTGTATCTTCAACTCAAGGAATGCTCTGTATATATGATCTTAGCCTCTTAAGTGTGTATATAAAAAATAACAACTAATTATTTTCTACATTTTTTTTCCACAATAACAAGCAAGTGAAATTTGGACTATATATTTTCAGAGGATATTCTGTGTGTTGGTGTGTTCTAATACTTTAATGTGGCTGTGAACTATTTGCACTTAGTCTTCATTTTTTCCAGGTGATACTGAGTATTTTACTCCCTCCTGCTATACTGCTGTTGGAATATAAGACCAAGGCTGAAATGTCACATATTCCTCAATCTCAAGATGCGCATCAAATGGCAATGGATGACAGTGAAAACAACTTCCAGAATGCAGCAGATGAAATACCTATGGTAATGTGTGGCAGGGGGAGATATTAAAAACAATACTTCTAACAAAATAGTTACATTTTTAAATTAAAGCAAGAGTTAAAATGAGTGTCTAAAAGCCTGTATTTCTGTATGTGAAGTTAACAGTCCTTTCATTTTAGGAGGTGTTTAAAGAAGTAAGGATCTTGGACAGTACTTCAGAAAAGCATGATATGGAGACTCCAAAACCTAAAAGACTTCCAATTACACAGAAATTTTATGCATTTTATCATGCACCAATTGTGAAGTTTTGGTTTAATACGGTGAGTTTTCTTCTGTTTAATGTGTATTTTATTTGGAAATCTAATGAGGATTTTTGGGTTCTTTTCCCAACATGTAAGTTCTGTGACCTGAATCGAAGTTTAAGCACTTTTTAAAAACAAACAAAAAACCCCTTACCTTGCTAAGCTAGAAGTACTTGATTCTGAAAACCTGCATATGCACATGCAGTGCTTTGTGGTTTGGGTTTTTTTAAGTTCATGATGTTGGCTTTGAGAAATACTTTTTTTTTTTTTTTTTTAAAGCTAAGAGAATAATTAGTATGAACATTTTCATTCTGGCCTGAGTAATTAATTTCATCAGTTGCTAGCAGGAATTCTATAATCATTTATTAGGCTAAAGTGTTCATGCACAGCTTTTCTTAAATTACTGTAATAGAAACTCTAAAATTTGTATTAAAGGAAAAATAGCTGTAATAAGAACAAGCTTTGCTAGTAATAGCTTATTACAGCTATTTTTCCTCTTAGAAGAAAATGTATCCTCTTATAAACAATAAGTTGTCTGCTTAAAGGGGTAAATATAGTACTGTAATCCTACTTGAAGCTTTTATTGTATACCACATCAAAAGATTCCATGCACATCTATAAAGAACCCTTCAGTAATTATATGTATAATTTTCATTGCTTTTTTTAGTTGGCATACTTGGGATTCCTCATGCTCTACACCTTTGTGGTTCTTGTAAAAATGGAAGAATTGCCATCCGTTCAAGAGTGGATTGTTATTGCTTACATTTTCACATCAGCAATTGAGAAAATTCGTGAGGTACGCCTGTAACAATCTGGGATTTTAGTTTTCTTTGTCAATTAAAACAGTATGCTTTAAACTGTTTATAAACAAGAAAACCTAAGAAACTTTAAGATAAAGGCATTACATCATGTAGTCTGATGCTTGAACTTTGGTATAGGCTGCTGGTTTCAGTACCAGTGTTTCTTGGCCTACTGCTTGGACTTTGCTTGCTTTTCTTCTGTTTCCAATGGGGAAGAGATGGAAGCCTGTTAAAAGGAGGTGGGTTTTTTCCTCCTGAATTTCAAGGAACTGGCAATGACATCCTAGTCTGATTTTTTTTTTTTCTTTTTTTAATTGTTAAAATTCATCCCCCTCCCAAGTTGTTTGTTTTTTGTGTGTGTGTGCGTATCTGTAACTCACTGTCTAGAAGTTGTAATGAAATAAGCAACCTTACTTTTCTGAGGGGTGAAATGTGTATTTATTTATTAACATCAGTCAAACTCTACCACTATGCTACAAGTGGGATGACAAAACAAAAAAAAGCTTTATTGAGACAGGATGGCTATGACAACTACAATGTTGCTGGTCAGCAAGAGACTTTTGAGAAGTTCTGTGAGAATTTTTAAATGAGAGAGAAAATTAGTTCATTAACCTGGTACCTCAAGCCTAACTGAAGGGGCAGAAAGTAGGGCTCATTTTCATAACAGTAACTGCCTCAAAAAAAACCCAAACCAAAAACAAAAAACAAAAAACAAACCAAAAACCAACCAAAAACCAACACCACCAAAAAAAAGTTCCTTCATAAATTGTTTAGACAGAAGGAAACATACATCCTCCTTGTCCTTGTTGTAAAGATGACACAGCTAAACACCAGTTTTGATTCCTTAGTGTAAAACAGTTAATCTGTTTGAATAGGTATTTTATTTTTGCAAGTATAAAAATGTTACTGATTCATATATTTCAGTGTTGGTCCATGTGCAATGAATGTGAGCAGATCTACCTTTTATCTTTATTGCAGATTTTTATGTCAGAGGCTGGGAAGATTAATCAGAAGATTAAAGTGTGGTTCAGTGATTACTTCAATATCAGTGACACAGTTGCCATTGTCACTTTCTTCATCGGGTTTGCATTAAGATTTGGAGCAAAGGGGAATTTTGGTGAAAACACTTACAGGGAAAATTATGTCTTTGTTGCTGGAAGAATAACATACTGTCTCAATATAATTTTTTGGTATGTGCGATTACTGGATTTTCTAGCTGTAAATCAACAGGCTGGCCCTTATGTTATGATGATTGGGAAAATGGTAAGTCCTACTCTTGTTCCTGTTTGTTTTTTTTTTTTTTCCCCCAACTGAAATATGTTTTTCTTGCTGCATCCATTTACAAATTTTCTCGAAGTTTTATTTAGAAAAAGTTTGCTTATCCTGGTGTAATACATCAACAACTCAGTGTGCAGAACTAGCTAGCTGGAATGTAACTTAATGTGTTTCAAAGCAGGCACTGATTAGAAGGCTTCCTTTATTATGGAGCTTTCTCTGTCACATATCTGTAAAAAGCTGGCAAACCTTCCTTCTCTGGTCTGTTTTGTTCTTAGATGTCAGAGACTTGAATGAATATGATGATGCCTTTTTCTTGATTCATCTAGCATTGCTTCCCTTTTGGGTCTGAGACTTATTGATAGTCTCGGTTTTCTTGCCTTTGTGCTCTCTAGTGCAAGACTTTAAGTTGTTCTGTGTCCTAAAGCACCTTCATTTTTTGTGCTGTGGAAAACTGGGAATAGATTGTGGCTCTGTTCTTGTCTTCTCTCACACAAAAAATATTCAAATTGTTTAAATGTAAAAACAAATAACTTAGCTTTACTGTCAGTGAGCTATTCTAGATGTTGAAAAAGATTTTAAGGTTTGAGAACTGTATATACGAAGGTGGAAGGGGTGTTTGTTTTTCTTCCCCCTATAAAATGGTTCCTACAAAGTTGAACCCTGTTGTTCCTTAAAAATGAGGGTGTCAAGTTGCTCATTTCTCACTTTGATTTCTTGCAAGAGGCATAGGTTCTGTGTTGCAGCCCTTGGAAAACTACCTCTGCTTTTTGTGCAGCTATTGAGTGCATTTAGGAAGGAATGTTTCTCTATCAGCTGCTGCTCATCCACATAATAGGTGTTTGAGTTACAAAGGAAATACTCTCAGTTGCCTTTGGCTGAGGATACTAAATACTCTGTAAGAAAGAACAGGAAAAAACCCAAATTTTGTTACAGGTTTTGTTATTTAATAAAATTTTCTGACTGAAATATAAGTGTCCCAGACTCTTTTCCTTATATAATACATATAATTCATCGAGCTTACACTGTCACTGTAGAAGTGTTTAAAGTTGTGAAATCATAATTATGACCTCATGGATTAACTGACTTTTTTGTGTTAATAGGTGGCCAACATGTTTTACATTGTGGTGATTATGGCCCTTGTACTACTTAGTTTTGGTGTTCCCAGGAAAGCAATATTGTATCCTGATGAGGCACCGTCTTGGACTCTTGCTAGAGATATTGTGTTTCATCCATACTGGATGATTTTTGGTGAAGTGTATGCCTATGAAATTGATGGTAAGACATTGCAATTTTGAAGCAAGTAAGGAGAAAACTTACTCTGATAAGATCTTCTCAAGGTCTTACGAAATTCTAATTTTATGAAATGAAATGCCCAATATTCTTGACATTGATTCCATTCAGTGGATTATCTCCACTTTGTGGGTTAGAGCTGTATAACTTCTTGATTTCACTTTTTCATTATAAAGCTTGAATGCCTTAGAGTGAAAACTCTACTTAATCACAATTTCTCACAAGGCTATTCCTAGCAAGATTTTGAACTTTTCCCCCCACAGATGTCATGCCAAAATTTTGGCTGTGGTGGTGTATTATACTATTTTTTTAACGGTATGATTATACCATAATATTAACTAGAAATGTGTCCTGTATTTTTCTACCATATTCCTAAATGCACGGAGACATTTTGAATTGCAGAACCAGTGTATGATAGTTGGTTGTTGCAATCTTTATAAGTGATTTTTTTTTTCCCCCCCTATCTATACCTGCTGGGAGTTTTAAAAATTGTACGTATTTTCTCTGTCTTTTTTTCCAAACACAGTATGTGCAAATAATTCTAATGAAGTTGCTCATCTCTGTGGCCCAGGAACATGGTTGACCCCGTTTCTTCAAGCCGTCTACCTCTTTGTACAGTACATAATTATGGTTAATCTCCTTATTGCGTTTTTCAAGTAAGTATATGGATAATTGTTAATTTTTGCTAATCCTTTGATAAGTTTCTATCTCACTGCAATAAGATGACAAGATAAGAATAACTGATGCCAGTTCAAAGCAATCCCATTTGCTTGGAAGTGTTTTCAAGGCTGGTCTTTGTCTCCTCCTCACTGCAAGCCTGTGGCTAAGTAGGGAAGTGTGTGATGTGACTGGAACGTGTCACATCTATGAGGCCAGGGGAATCAGAAGTTTAAGAGAATTTGAAAGCATTTTGTAACTTCACTTTGTCAGAAAACAAACAAAATTGTTTCTGGAGCTGTATGTTGACTGTTGTTCCTAAATTCATTTAACAATCTCTAGTTGGTTGAGTTGAACTGTAGTAGAGCAAATTGTCTTTTACAGTTCGCTGCAAGCATTTGATTTATGGGAATAATCAGCTCGCTAACACTGAAGAACGCCAGACTGCAGAATTAACGTGATCTGATATAAAAATCTGGGTTTAGTTAGAAATAAATTCTGTTGTTGTGTGGCAAACTTGAAATTTGACCTCAGTGTAATTTATTTCTGAGGAAAGGTACTGAGATGTTACTGGATGAGGGAATTTTTTAACCCTCTCCTTGCTTTGGATCACAGTATTTTCTTGAATGTGTTTCCAACTTCCACTAAAATAATTTTGCAGTAAAAGACAAGTATATGCTTTTGTCTCTTTACTTGTAAACTAGCTTCGGAATTCAAGATTGCTATCAAAGTGTTAAAAAAAAAAAAAGAAAACCCAAACAAAAAAACCCAAACATCAACCCTCACCCACACCCCCCTTTCCACCACCCCAAACCAAAAACCACCTTGATCTGTTAATGCTTTTCTGTTCCCTTTCAGCAACGTGTATTTACAAGTCAAGGCAATTTCAAACATTGTGTGGAAGTATCAACGCTATCATTTCATTATGGCCTACCATGAAAAACCTGTTCTGCCTCCACCGCTTATTATTCTTAGCCACATGGCTTCCCTGTTCTGTTGTATATGTAAAAGAAGAAAGACAGACAAGACTTCAGATGGGCCAAGTATGAACAGTTATTATCCAAAAAATTACAGTGGTTTTTTTTTTTGACATGATTAAAGCAAACTGTCAGAAAAGTGCAATGTTCTTGGTTATAATGTATATTCTCAAGAAAGTCGAAGTAGGTCTTAATTTTCCATGTTTTTAATATTGAATAAGGCATTAATTCTGTTCAAAGTCCCAGTGTTTTTATGAAGGGTACAATGCACAGCCCCTAGAAATCTCCAGTCAGTCCAAGTAACTTATGACAAAAAGAAACAATAAAACAAGATTAGATTTCCTATTAGTGTCAATGGGGGAAGAATTCTTTTTATTTCTTTCTGGAAAACTTCTGTTCTTATTGGAAACCCTTTGAGAATTTAAAAGGAAGAAAAAAATTATTCCACAGATGATAAAATCAAGTTAAGTAACCTAGCATCTGCCTCAAAGAAAAAGGGATTGGAGGGTAGGAATGTAAGGAATTATAATATTGTGCACAGATCCTCTGAGAATTACTATTTTGATTTTTATTTTAGTGGAAATCTTTGACCATGAACTTTTTTCTAGCAACGAGGGAGGAAGGGTCTTAGGTGGCACTGTGGTTTTTTGTTGGTTTTGTTTTGTTTTTTATTTTTAACACCCTTTGTAAAGTTGTGGCTATTAGTTTCCAGCACCTGTACTGCTTCACTACATACGCATCTTCTTAACTGTTTAATCTCTCTTCAGAACTCTTCCTGACAGAAGAAGATCAAAAGAAACTTCATGATTTTGAAGAGCTGTGTGTTGAGATGTATTTCAATGAGAAGGATGATAAATTTCATTCTGGAAGTGAGGAGAGGATTCGAGTCACATTTGAACGGTAGATTATTTACAAATAAAATTTCTGAATAGAGGAGTTTAGAACTTTTGCAGGTTTTTGAAATGTGCTTTAAGGGGGGTAAAACGCAGCTCAAGAAAATAAGTATTTATGCAGACTTTATATTATGTCTTTCCATTGCTATGCAGGAACTAAGTGTGATTTGATGCTTCCTGATACGTAGCAGTACTCAGTAAGCTGAGGCAATTGTGTTATTTAGTTTCTCATCATATTTTAAGAAACTGATAAATTTGAAAAAGTGCTGTAGGCCCTCTATTCATGTGTGTGTTAATTCTGTGATTCAGAAGTATGTACAAATATTGTATTACAAAACAGTCCAACACTATAGTGTATACCATCTTGAAATTTCAGAGGTTTTTTTTCCCTTAAATGGGCAGAAAGATTTGCAAAGATGTTTCTTTCGCACATTGACAAAAATACCTTTCACAGCTACTTCATAATTTGATTTTTTTTCTTAGGGTGGAACAAATGTGCATTCAGATAAAGGAAGTTGGTGATCGTGTCAACTACATAAAACGGTCATTACAGTCTTTAGATTCACAGATTGGCCACCTACAGGATCTCTCGGCTCTAACTGTGGATACTCTGAAAACACTGACTGCACAGAAAGCTTCAGAAGCCAGCAAGGTTCATAATGAAATCACACGGGAATTGAGCATTTCAAAACATTTGGCACAAAACCTCATTGAGGATGGCTCTCTAAGATCTTCTGTGTGGAAAAAGCACAGCATTGGAAACGTCTTTGGTTCTTTTCCACAAGGAGGCCTTGAAAGTAATAATGCTTTACTCTGTAACATTTCTCTACGTGATGAAAAAGAAGTCCAACATAAGACAATTGGTCAGGAGTTAGCTCCAGTTCCCCGAAGAGAAGAAATAAACTTTCAAGAGGCAGGTTCCTCAGGCAGTGCCTTATTTTCAAATGCTGTTTCTCCTCCAGAACTTCGCCAACGAATACAGGCTGCAGAGATCTCAAAGTCTATTAGTAAAAGTAAAAAATTAGGCAATTCATCCAACAGCATGCCACATGTAACATCCCCAACAGCTAAATTTTTTGTTAGCACTCCATCTCGGCCCAGTTGCAAAAGTCAGCTGGATTCTTCAACAAAGCATGAAGAGACTGTTTTCTCTAAGGCTACAGAAGGAGATAATAATGTAGAATTTGGTGCATTTGTGGGTAAGTATAACAAAGTAGATTCTGAATGTCCTGAAGTCATTATTAGCTGCTCTTATCCTCTTGCTTCTGGCTCTGCTTGCCTTGCTTTCACCCAACCTTGTGTTGAAAACGGAGGATACATTAATTGTGGTTTTATTCATGATGAGAGTGACACTAATGATAACTACAGCTGCAGAGTTGACAAATGTGATCACCAGTCCTCTGTCACCTTATCGAAGAACAACCCCCAAACGAAGTTCTCTTTGTCAACTGGCAACTTGACGTCAACAGTCAACTGTGGCGGCTCACGTGGAAAATTGAATATTAAAGATGAACTTTCCAAAAGTCAGCATGTCCATGCAATGGAACTACAAAACCAAGATTTATGGTCTAACATCCTTATGGGACTACTTCATAAACTGTGGACCAAATCTAAGCCACAAGGTTTGACTTATCAAGAATTGTATAGTATTTTGGGTGTATTCCGGTTTCAGGTGACTTTATTCTACCATTTTGCTCTGCTTTTTTTTTGCTTTTAACATCTCTAATTTCCCTATGTTGCTTGAATTTTTTTTTTAATTAAATTATCATTTCTTTATAATTCTGTCACATAGACAATATTTTTCTGAAAAACATTAGCCAGTTGTTGAGTATAGCAGTTTTGTGCAATTAGCAGCTCTACGACTTGGTATGGGCATTGTAGACAAACTTTTTCTGACTCATTATAAAGCTCCTACCTTCTCATTGCATAAACTAAAAATATTGTCTATTTCTTGACGTAATTACAGAAGACTTCTTAGGCTGATGGAATCCTGGACAAATATCTTTGCGGTATCTGTGTCAAGCTGAGGGATCCTCCTATACTATGTTTCTAAACACTGTTATAACTGGGATCTTCCACTGTTGCCTAGGCTAACGTATCTTTTGGCAGTCGTTTTGGAAGCTTCCAAAGTCCTTTTATCAAATACACCATTATGCCTCCCCTCAAGTTTTGCTTAACAGTAAGAAGGTGCACGTTTTTGGTTAGAGGTACTTACATATTTGAACGGTAAAACAGTGGCAGATTCATTGCAAAACACAGGTGTGGGTTTACTAACTGATTTCTGTAAAGTAGATAATGCTTTAAGTACGCTTAGTGTATAGCAGAAGATGACAATCTGGAATTGTCAGGCTGCCTGCCAGAGGTGTTGTCTTGCCCCCATTGTTCAGGGATGTCTCAGTGTTTTCCAAAGGTTTGTTGAGGATGTAAAAATTTAAATTTTTAGACAAGAGTTTATTCTACTGCTGTGAAACTTGGAGTTCTAAGAAGTTCCCTGCATGCACTAGCATTTTTAGATTTGTGTATGCGTAGGAAGAGTATCTACGTGTTTGTACACTCACTAGCTATTTGTTTATCATTTCCTCATGGTTTAAAAAAAGAAAACTTTTTTTTAAATTCAGAAAGCAAGACTAAACAGAAATAATGGACAGTGATTGTATAACTCTGATCTTTAAATGTACTTCACCACTAATAACTTTGAGTACTAACTATACTTATTTTACTGGAGCCAGATTTTTAGTGTATGTTCCTCTGACATCTCTAGCATTTAGAACATACTCTTCATTCTTATGGTCCACGTTTTATAAAACTTGTGATACAGTGCACCTTTCCACTGTGAAGCCAAGTAGTTTTTCATTCATTATAAAGCCACATGCTTGGTAAAATTCTGAAAAGTATTTCTTGCAACTGGGAGGATGAAGGATATGTTGTAAAAGCTACCTCAAGAAAACTGTCTGCTTTTCCTTCATTTGTCATATGTATATAAAAATACTGTAATTCAGACTGCCTTGTTCCTTTCATGTGAGGACCATACACTTGAGTAAAAATCTAAAATGTTACTTTTACTTTTTGAATTGTGGTAATCCACACCTTAATGTGGGAAAAGCAATAGTTTCATATTACTATTTTGTTACACTGATATTTAGTGTGTTTGGAACATCATCTCTAGTACAAACAGGCACACAGAACTTAGATGGTTTGTAACCCTTTGCTGTGGTGATGCAGACTGTTGGCATGGTCAGACCATTGGAGGTTGCCTTTGATTTTGAATACTGTTTTTCAATTCACTGTGTCAAAGGTCACAGAGACAGCATGGAGTTACAGCGGTTTAAAGAGGCAGCAAGCAAAATTAAAGAAAGAAGTGCTGATATTGAGGTAAGCATGGAAGACGTTGTCAAACAGGTGAATGGGGATAATTGGTTTGTTGTGGTTTTGGTTTTGGGTTTTTTGTTTTTTTTTTAATGTCACAATATGTTTTGAAAAAGTCTAGGAGCAAATATAATCGAAGAACTTGCAAAATGCAGCCTGGAAGGAATGTGTATCTGTTTTACGATTTAAAAAACGAAATCTAGTGAAAACTCATGCAACCTTAACTACACATCAAATACTGTTCCTTCATAATATGATACTAATGAAATATTAAACAAGATCTGCGGTTACGAAAGCTGAGATGACTACAGCTGTGAATTAAGATAAAATTATGTGTCCCATAGTTAGTGCTTAATGAAACTTTTGACACGCATAAATTTCAAGATCAGCATTGAGGAAGATTTTGGTGATTTACATGATATTTTGTAGAGCAAGATGATAGTGTGTATGATTTTTAAAAGTGACAAAAATTGTTCATTATGCTTCCAAGAAGAAAAGGCCTTTCTAATAAACTTGTCATAAACTAAAATGATGTATAATATCCATTTTCTAAAAGGATAATAAAAAGAACTAAATGGAAAGTGAATAATTGTAACAAACCTGTCCTCCAAGTGCTATAGCATATGTAAAAAAGCTAGTTTTCTCACTGTAGTTGTTAAGATAAGTTAGTAAATACAAGTTACCATTTGCAGTTACCCCTCATTCAGGGGAGAATCTGACTTGAGAATTGCATTATGACCATTTGCAAGGTCAGTGTTCTGCTGAGTTGCTCCTTCTGGACCTTCTGATAAGTATCGTGTGATCAAAAAGCTTTTTGTGTGTGTGTATTTTTGGCATGGGTTTTTTGATAATAATGTTTACAATTTGCTTTGCCTTTTTTTTTTTTTTTTTTTTTAACAGGAGCAACAGGAAGACTTCAAAAAAGCTATATTGGAGGGCATAGAGACAACCAGACTTCAAGTAAGTAAAGACGGCTTTTGTTTATAAGAGGCGTTATTTTCACCAGATACCAAATGTATTCTTTACAGCAAAGACAGGGAACTCTATTTTCTTATATCATTATTTGAAAGTAAACCCTGGTCATGATTTAAAAAAAAAAAAAAAAAAGAAGAATTGTACAGTTGAACCTTTGTACAAATACAACTGGACGTCTCCTTGACGTAGGTCTAAATAGTTCCAGTGTTTGGTACTATTGGGATGCAAACTCCAGCAGTAGCATTTCCAGACAGTACCACTGTTCTTAAACACTTAGCAATAGAGTTGTCCCATCTTAACTGGTGGGACTGGTTTGATTCTTACCTTTCATGTAGGCCCTACAGTCATTGATTGTAAGATGCTGAAGATGTATGCTGAACACTGAAATGCATATAGACCTAAAAATGGGTCTTCAGAAGACACTTCAGCAGGTGCATTCTCTGTGTTGCATGCCAGTGAAGTATTTATGTTTAGGGATGTAAATAAACAGTCTTTCTCATATATACACACACATGTATATACACATACGCACTTATGCACACACGTGTGTGTATATGTGTGAATAGATACACATTTTGGGGACACATACATACATACAGGCATGTATGTATGTATGTATGTGTTTATTGGGGGGGGGGGGGCAGGTATTCCTTAAGAGAGAAGGGTGGAAAAGAGTGGTAACTATTTCCTAACTGTTATAAATCTTGGAATCAAAGCAGGGCATAGCATTCTGAGTTGTAGTTTTTTATTCTTCAAAATCTTTAATTTTTACATTTTATTTGGGTAACCATTGGAATTAATAGACTGGTTGTGAGGAGTGTTCCAGCCTTATGCCAGTCTACATGTAGTTCTAACTTGTGATGAAACTGCCTTTCTCATTTTCTGCAAAAGAAATACTTTGTTGTCAAAAGCTGACCACTTCAGTAAATGTTCAGAAAGTTATGTAATTATTATTAAGGAATAAGTCCATGAGGAAATTCCATTCATAAACTGTAGGGCTTTATGTGGCAAGACTTCCCTAGTTTTTGTTCCTATTTTCAGTGGGTTCCAACTGAACTTTAGTTTCTGCCAGAGCCAAGTTCTTAAATGAGAATTGATAGTTAACAAAGGCACGTGACAGAATAGTTGAACTTGGTGGTTGTAGAGATCTACACACGTACATGTAATGCACAGTTCTGTAGCCTGTATCCTACTGTAACATTCTCTTTAAAAGAATTCTTTCAGTATGGGTCAGTCGTCTTAATGTGAACCTGAAAATGTTAGAGCTGATGGTTACCATGAAGAGCATTTTACCTGAATTATGCACTCAACTTGTACATTTTTGTGCAGCAAGGTATTTGAGGTACATCCAGAAATTAAAAAAAAAAAAAAAAATCCTAGATAGTCCTAGAAAAGAAAACTGGGCAGATTGTGTGCCAAAATAGTACTAGTTGAAAACAATGATAATGATGACTAATGATATGTGTGGTGTGGTGTGGGTTTTTTTTTTCTTTTAGGGTCCTCAAACTGACTGTGGTCTAAGACAATCTAGTTCTTGTGGTGGGTTTACTGACCCTCTGGCAGTCCATTCAGAACAACGTAAGTGTGTGTCGTCTTTTCGGGTGACCTAATTTTATCTCTAAATTCTACTGCTAATGCATATTCTAAGAAGATACAAAGGAAACACAAAAAGTTAAAGCATCTTGAAATATTTTCATGATTGGCGCTACTTGAATCTGCTCCTGTGTCTCATTGTGGTTCTTCTAGTCATGCCAGCTTAGTTCTGTTACCTTGTATTTGCCATGGATAGCTGGAGTCATAAAAACTAAGTGTTCTAGTCAGGACTGTGTTGGAAACTTGGCAAGATCAGATAGTGGTGCATCAGGCTTTATGAGAGCCACATTAAGCTGTCTAGTTGATCACTCTATTAGAAAATAAGGAAGTAACAATGACAAATGCCATTCTTTGTCCAGTTATAAATCTCTCTCATTTGTAGTATACAGCAAGAGTAGAAGAGAATCGAGTGAAGACACTCAGCAAGTAGACTCTAAGGCAGCTTTACTGACGGTTTGTATCATCCTTTTTTGTTGTTAAGCAGAACTAGAAACTGTGAACAAATAAAGGAGATGAAACAGATTGTGTAAAGAATAATACTGATTTGCGGACTCATTTGCTCAAGGAGGCAACAGAAGGGGACCTATTTTGACTGAGGGAAGGAGTTGTGCATGTTCTTTACTATGTATCGTGCATATTCGCACTGCGAAAACATATGCAGCTTCCTGTTCATGGAAAAAAACCGCAACTTTTTGCTTAAGAAAAGAATTATTTATATAATCCATAAAACAGGAGTAAATATATAGCCTTACCTATTCTTTTAACTGTAGTTACCATTCCTCAGTTGTATTTGAGTCTTTCCATTCAACTGGAGTTGAGTACAGCCGGTGAAGTATTTCCAGTAAACAGGCTGTACCGCAAGATCTTTAAAACACATTACCACCCCACCTGCAATTAAATATACTATGTTATCCTTACAAAACTGAAATCTTTGGTTTTCCGCTCTGTTTTATAGGATTGGTTACAAGGTAGACCTTCAAATAGCAGTCAAATGTAAGTAAGCTTTCTCTTAATGGAGCAGTTTTATTACTCCCTATTTTGATTTGTTTTTCTTTTTGGTTGTTGTCTTTGGCTATAGTGGTATTCAATTGCATTTAATGAAAAAACAAGGTTTAAGGTTTTTTTCTAATAAATAACTGAATGTGTTCCCTGGAATGCTTTGACAGGTTCTATTTAGATTAATAGGGTCACATGTCAGAGGGCAAAACATGCCCTTAAATGAAAATGACTGTGTTCACACTTACTAAGGAGCTAGCTTCCTGGTAAAGGTCTTTACCCAGCCTTTCAAACTGCAAACCTTCTCTGAAATTGTGCAGACATTGCTCTTGTTAACAATTATCCCCGAGTTAACTGTTAAAGCCATTACCTTATTAATCTGATAACAGAAGGGTAAGCTGTTGTGAACCAGTTTTAATTAAAGCACCTCTGTGGGAACGAGCTCTTGTGATGCAAACTTTACATAATGTTGTGCGTGACTTGGTGGTATTTAAAGTATAGCTCTAAAAACATGAGATTACCTAACAGCCTTCCATTACCGTTTTGTAATTAAGAAACCTGTACTGCCCTTGAAAAAATAGGATAAAAGCAGTACTGTGAGGTTAACAAGGTGACCTAGGATGGTGTGTCAGAATCAGTGAATACAAAATAAGTTTCTAAGAAGCAATGACTGTTGGTTTTGTGGCATTTCACAGGCCATCTGAAGAAGATTCATTGAATGGTAAGTTTGTTTCTGCTATAAACAAGCTGGGAGCTTTTCATGTAAGCAACTGTTTGGGTCTTGTATGAGAATGTATTTAACTACTGATAAGTTAACGGACACATAATAGTGTGATTTTTTTTATTATTATTACTTTTTTAAATAAATAGCCTACCATTGAGTGCTACAATTTTTTAAGCCCCCCGCCCCATGCTGAAGAGCTAAGCTAAAACTTAATTTTCTGCCCAGCAAACTTTTTCAAACTCTAGTTGCTTGGCAAGTGTTCTTTGCATGTGGTAATTTTAATACACAGGTAGCAGGCAGTATGTATTTTTTTTCTTTCTTTTATTTTTAATCTTTCAGGCATTGCTTCTCCTTTCAAGCCTATCATGGATATCAATTACTATTACTCAGGTCAGTCCCTCTTATGAACTAATGCTCATACTTTTAATGACACTTATTAGGTCCTTAAACTTTAACAAATGCTGTAATCTTCCTCTAGCTGTAGAACGAAATAATTTGATGAGATTATCACAGAGCATTCCATTTACTCCTGTGCCTCCCAGAGGTAAGAATTGTACTTCTTGTTGCTGGTTCACTATGGTCTTTTGGGGAAGAAAACAAAAGTCAACTCTGTACAGATTCCTTCTAACATAGAATGATCAAACTTCTAGTGAACTAAAAGTCGTGTCTGTCTTGTAGCACTCAAAAATATAAATGAGTACGATGCCTTTTGTAGGGCAGCCCACTTGATTATGAAATCTAGATTTAATTGTAGTTGTCCTCAGAAATGGTGATACAGTGATGATAGTATTGTACTAACAGTTTTTATAACACACTATTCTGGAAGGATTCCTTTAAGTTGTCTTAACTTGTATAAAGTGTAAACAAACATTTATTCAGTGTTCTTAATGCTGTTTGAACACTGTCATTAATAGTTCTAATGAGGAGAACAAAACCGCTGTAGTACTTTGCTGCTGTATGAAAGAAGTTGGAGAGGGGTCTTCCCACTGGATAGTTTAAATTTTTTTGTTGATTAAGGATGTTAGTAACAACTTAATATTGCAGCATGTTGAAATCTAAGAAACTGTAGGTTTTCAGTGCTTTTAATTTTAAATTTGGAAAATGAAATGCATTAATTGCTTTTTGTGTTGTAACGTAGGTGAACCAGTCACTGTGTATCGCCTTGAAGAAAGTTCTCCCAGCATCTTGAACAACAGCATGTCTTCCTGGTCACAACTAGGACTCTGTGCTAAAATTGAATTTTTAAGTAAAGAGGAGATGGGAGGAGGTTTACGTCGAGCTCTTAAAGTAGTATGCACATGGTCAGAATATGATATCCTGAAATCTGGACATCTTTATATCATCAAGTCTTTTCTTCCTGAAGTTGTGAATACTTGGTCAAGCATTTATAAGGAGGACACTGTGTTACACTTGTGCTTGAGAGTAAGTTTTATCCTTGTCAATTATTAAACATAGACAGGCATTATATGTTAAACAGGTTCCCCTGTCCGTGTCCATCTGTGTCTCTCCCCCCCCACCCCCCCAGTATATACTTATGAAAAAAAGAAAAAAAAAGGTTAGTCTGCAGTTTTCTATGAGGTGAAGGGTTAAAAACTCTGCTTCAGTATGCTTTACTTAATCACAGAGCTCAAACCCTTAAAATGTAGACATCATTTAAAAAGCAAGTAATTAGTTACACTGTCTCAGGGGAATAGACACTTACTGTTCCTGCTGCATTTTTGGCTCCTTAATGTTCTCTGTCATATAGTGCAGCTAATGAATTATGGGCTTTGAATTGTAGGAAATTCAACAGCAGAGGGCAGCACAGAAGCTCACCTTTGCTTTCAATCAAATGAAGCCCAAATCCATCCCATACTCTCCAAGGTGAGTGTATCTAAGCTTCTGTTACGTTGCATGTTTTTGATATAGAAGAATGCTGACAGGGTTGTTAACAGGTGGATGAAATATATTAAGGTACTGATATGTGAATACATGTCTCAGAACATTACTATGAATGTGTCAAGCAGAATTATCTTTGGCAGTATTTGTTGATACTTTTTGCACCGATTCTAGCCTAGTGTGATAATATAAATGACTTTGTGTAATAGTTTCAAGTTGTTTAAATTATTAGTAAATCAAATAAAAATCTAGTAGTGATGATATATTTGCCATTTGTTTTGGAAATATATTCATTAAATATGCTTTTTACTAGGTTCCTGGAAGTTTTTCTGTTATATTGCCACTCTGCTGGCCAGTGGTTTGCAGTTGAAGAGTGCATGACTGGCGAGTTTAGAAAATATAACAACAATAATGGTGATGAAATAATTCCAACTAACATGCTAGAAGAGGTTATGCTAGCTTTCAGCCATTGGACATATGAGTATACAAGAGGAGAATTGTTGGTACTAGATCTGCAAGGTAATGTCCTTATTTTGAAATTGGGGTTGGGGCCAAGATAGATGTATGTGGATTTTTCTTGTGATAGTATTTTATTAAGAATTCATTTGCTGTAATAAATAACAAGCATTATTTAGTGTGTCTTGGTCTAGTTAATCTGAATCTATGGTTGTCATATTTAAAATGACATTAAATCTTAGAGCAACACAGGGAATATAAATATATACATCTTTTCCTAATGATACGCACAATAAAAAAACCTATTTTTTGGCACATTTGTATAGTGCCAATATGGTAAGCTGTATTTATCCTGAATTGTGTGTCAGATGTTCTGGCTGTGAGAACTATATAGGAAACTTCTTTCATGCGGGTGAAAGCTAAAATTAGGAATTGCAGGCAGATGTAAAAATAGGTGGAAGAAATCTGAGAAGTACAAAGTGCTTCTATAGGAGCAATTTTTGTAAGGGTAAAGAGTATCACATATCATTTGGGTTGGAGATTTTTTTTTTCCTTTTTCTTTTTTTCTGCCTTTATTCTTGGGGAAGCTGAGAAGTCATAACTAAGGATGCTGAGGCTTTTCAATATTAATGAATTTATGTAATGCATCAGATTTAACTTTTTCTTCATGTGCTGTCTGAAGGTGTTGGTGAAAATTTGACAGATCCCTCTGTGATTAAAGCTGGAGAAAAAAGGTAAGGTTAAAGAAGGATTTAAAAAAAAGTATTATGAAATTTTCACCAGAGAACACATGCAGCCCATGTTTATCTGCACTTTATTTCTAAGGTCATATGATATGGTGTTTGGTCCGGCCAATTTGGGAGAGGATGCAATAAAAAACTTCAGAGCAAAGCATCACTGTAATTCCTGCTGCAGGAAACTTAAACTTCCTGGTAAGAGTTGCTGTATTTCTTCTTCTTCTCAGACACTCATGTCATGACATGTTGTATGATATGTAACGAAATAGTTATGTCATGCTGCGAAAGTGGACTAAGAAATAAACAGCGGTTTTGTAATTTGACTTTTAAAACAATATGCTATTTTATGATGAAATCCTAAATGAAGGAATTAAGAATGTCTGTGTGTCCTATATCCGTATGCACAGTATTTGAGGAGGGTAGACTGGATTGATCAAGACTTCAGCAGGTACAGTAAAAAAATGATAAAGGTTCCTAGAAGAAGTAGAAAAAGCAGGTCAAGATGATTGCAAACCTTCAGGCTTTTTAAACAAAGTAGTGCTTATGTTTGTTTTGGGTTTGGGGTTTTTTGTGGTGGTTGGTTTTTTTTTTTTTTTTATTTGAGGTGTTTGTTTCTTTGCTGTTTGTTTTTTTGCTTGTTTTGTTTTTAAAAACATGTCCAGGTCTGCAGAAATTCATTCTGTTAAAAACTTTCAATTCCAGATATTTTTTTGTACGGACTACACTACACTCATCTCAAACTTCGAAATTGCTTCTTTGTATTGGGCTTTTAGACTCCAGCAGAACAACATAAGGAATTTGTATGATTCCTTCCTGTTTCACACTTCCAGGTTGTTTCTCACATGCTGAGAGGTCATTTATTTTAAATTCGAGTTGTAAATCCTGGTAACATCAAAACAGATCATGGAACGATTCAATTTCCATGGAAAGTTGACTCAATGCTTGCTATAATGTCTATAAATAAAATAATTCTGAGGTTTCCATCACTTTTTAAAGCAGAGCTTTAGGCTTCTGATTACAAGTATGATAAAAACATCCTTTTTTGACATAGTGCATACTGAGGAGTTCTTCTTTATAAGTACATATGCACACCCAATTCTCTGAAAGACTTTTATGCCCCATTGATTCTACTAGCTCAAGAAATAGTAATCAGTATGACTTCATTTTGGTTGTACAGATCTGAAGAGGAATGACTACACACCTGACAAGATCATATTTCCTCAGGATGATTCTCCTGAACTGACAATTCAGCCTGGAAGCTGCACCAAAGAATCCGATTCAGCTAATTCTATTCGTCTGATGCTCTAATGATGTGACCAAATCAGTGGCTTCATCTTGGAATGTCACAAAGTTGTCACTTACCTTTCCTTCACTGTAATTAAAAGAAAGATACGTCAAAGCAAGGATTACTATCTAAGTGGAATTTTGGCTGGTCCGTAATCTAAGGACCTAACAACTTGTGATAACCATCTACAGAGAACAGCTTGGTGGCTGATCATTTTAAAGGCTGAATAATGACAAGTATTTAAGATATGTTTTTAAAGAGGCTTTTTAGCAGAAGGTTTATTTTTTGTTTTGGTTTGGTTTAGTGGAGGATTTTCTCTCTGTAGTCCTGTGGTGTGCAATATGCCTTCAACCAAAAGGATTTTGGTAGTCGATGTTTTAAGGTAAAGCATTTGTCTGTTTGGCAGCTGTCTTACTGTCAATCGGCAAAAGACAGGAGAAAGCACCTACCTCTGTAATGCCAGAGTATACTTTGAGCATTTTTAGAAGTGTTCCACTAATATCTTCTCACCAGACGTCTTTTAATCTGGCCTTTTGAAGAGGACAGAGCCAATGAGGTGTGTATATGATGCCAGTAGGCTGAGGTTGAAGGTAGGAACTTGGTCTGTTCCAATAGAGAGAGTCTCCTGAATCAGGATTCAGCTTCATGGCTGTAAAGCTGGGTTTTTTTGTGGAATAGAGCCCTAATTGTGCATAATGAAATTTCTTGTTTTATACATTTCAATTTTATCAAGTCACCGTCAAATAGTAACAAAGCCATGAGAGACCGGTATAATCATATTTAATAGAAGAAATAGTATTTACTGGTCCAAATAAGTTGCCTTGTAAGGACACAAGTTGGAAGTGCTTTTCCTCGTATGTAGTGACTGCTTCAGAAGTTATGCCTTCCAAAGATCTCGTAAAACCAGTATATCAAAACCGAATGTACACATAACTTTTAAATGTATTTAAAATTGTGTAGAAAACATCTTTAATGTTATGTTATTTGTGGTACTTATTTAAGAGAGACTAGGATTGGATTAGCATTATGTAAAGTACGGGAGATGGCAATGCACCTTTCATGCCAATAAAATGTAATTTAACTGTCCCAAATATTGTTGAGCATTCAGCAAGAAAAACCTGTTGTCCAACTGAAGTTTCATGCTGCGATTTTTTTGTTTTGTTTTGTTTTTGTTACATAGGTACTAATTTGTAATTTTTAATTAAAGGGCAGTATATAGCTCTAAATTTTTTATTCAGTAGTGTATCTTATAGATACAGACCTAAGGCACGAACACAATAGCTGTTTAAATGGTGTTTTATGTTTGATGGGGAAAGGTAAAAATGTTATAAGGATATAATACTGTATACATTTTGTATATCATCAAATCTTTAAAGAATCTAAAATAAATTTATTCTTGTTTACAGACTTCTGCTGTCCGTCTTAGTCTGAAAGGTTATTTGGGTAAATTTAAGTAACGATGCAGAAAAGTAGAATTTGCCATGCTGGATCAAAGCTTTTGTCCGCCTTTGAGGTATCTCAACTTTGGCTAACACTAGAAACTGGGGGGGGAAGAAAGTGAAAACCTTCATAGTGGACAAACATATGTGATAGGATTAATGGGTAAATGAGACAAAAATACCTTAAAGCTCTTTACAATGTTTGTTTTGAATTAGGAGCTGCTTCATGGATGCCTGACTGCATCCCCTTCTGTTGCTGTGAGGTAATGGGCAGTTATTCGAGATGTACTCACACCTTTTTAATGCTATGTTCTTAGCCAAGTAACAGCAACAGTGAATCTGTACGGTGAGGCTGGCTCTTCAAATTGGGAAGGATTTCTAGAGGAGCCTCAGGTGTTGTGAAAATGTGACCAAATTCAGTATATGAAATAGGAAGACTGTTTTGGGAAAATTGTAAGTAAAAATTAGAAAACGTTTTGTTTCCTGACAAATATTTAACAACGCACACTTAATTTTTACAACCGTGATACCTGTCTTCAGTAGTTTTGCCTGTGACTCATTTCTTAACAAAATAAACAGATGTGACTTTGGTGATGGGCGTGTGTGATAGTGGAGAGTGTTCCCTCTGCTCTGTGTTGCAGTTCCAAGACCAAAAGGGACAAAAATAGGGTTGGGAGGGACTTGGAGTGGTTAACACTATGCGTTTCTGTACATCTTCCTGGCATGAGCGCTAGCTTACTCTGTGAGGCTTACAGCTAGAATTATATGAGAAGCCTGTGTCTAAATTGAGGGGGGTTAAAATCACAACTTCCACAAATTAGCTTCTCCTTCACACTAGCAGAAAAAAAAATCATAAATGTAAGTATCCTTCAGGGAAGGCACTGGGAAGGCGTGGTGGCAAAGAAAAAGAAACCAAGTTGGTTTGAAGAAGTAGCCTGACCCTGTTAGGATAATACCACGTCCTATTGGGGTCAGGCGTGAACGTGAAGGTTACCCCGTGTGATTTAATTTGGTTGAGAACATGAAGTGTCACTCCTCTGCTGAAACCCCATCGCTCTTGAAGTGCTCTATGAATAGATAAGAGTTGTGATCCTTTAGCTTTTAAATTTCCTTTCGATTACTGAAGAGGAGAAAAGTAGAAGCAGCACTAGAACTTCTGTTAACTATCCCAAACCAAAATATCAGCATATCTTGTCAGAGCCTAGTTTTTAAATACAGAAATATAATTCAAACCTTCTCTAATTATTTTTAGTAAAAATGTGAAATGCTTCAGTGGCTTTCCTACTAAGAGGGCATTTAAAGAGTCTCTCTCATATAGGAAAATAGGTAAGCTACATTATTTTCCTTGACAGATAGTTTTGATTCCCTACCACCATCCTCAGGATATTTTCATTAGAAGAAAAACCACTGAGTAACAGATTAAATTGAATATTGTGTACTTGTAGACTCGTGTTGGTTACTTATGTAACTTCTGTTTTAAAATGCACTTTAATTTCTTCCAGCATCAATATTTCTTTATGCAAAAACCTCAAACATACGAGTGTGCTAATTTAATCTTTTAATGAATCCAGCAAAGTTAGCACTGTTGACTGCCTTCTTGCAATATTTAGGTGGTGAAACATTTTGGAGAAAACCAATCCCAAATGCATTGTGGCAAAATACGCAAAGGTGAATCTCCTGGGGAGCTGGTTTCCCAGCTGCTGCTCAGCTGCCACGTGATTCCGAAAAGGAGGGATTTGGCTTTTAAGCCTGTGGCAGTGATTTCCTACACTTTTATTCTTTGTGGTTGCATCTTGCTTAATGCCACAACACTTAACACTGCAAGAGTTTGGAGGGGGGAAAAGACTACAGCTGAAAACTTGGTGGTGACAGTTCATGTTGAATGTTCCTAAAAGATCAATTGGAAAAAAAAATACATTTTTTAAAATATAACAAGGTTTCTGAAAAGACTTCTGATGATGTCATCTTTCTTTTTACAATTAACGCTTTTCCTTACAAGTAATCCATTTTGTGGTGAGAGTAATGGTAAGTTAATTCTCAGCCCCTGAGCTTGCAGTAGGGTAGCACTGATGTGGATTTGTTATCGTGTTATGTTAAAATAGTAAATCAAGGTCTTGATTTGGATTCCACAAAAAGTAGGAATAAGCATATGCTTTAACCTTCTTGAATGATGCATGTTAGCATTGCCGATTTTAGTACTAAGAATAAAATTCAGCTATATGGATTTATAGTCTTTTTAAAATACTGACAATATATTTAGTGATTTCAGTGACTTATAGTTTTCAATACAAATTTTGTTCTACCTATATGACAGCTATTACAGATTGAATTTAACTTACTGTTTCCCAATAATAGTTTCAAAAAGTGCTTTTTAATGCTGCCATCAGCCTGTATTTGACCATAGTACTTGCTTTTCAATATGTTTCTTTAAGTTATCTTCCTTTTCTTTAACATGTTCCCCTCTGTAGGAAGGCAAGGACTCTTGGTAAGAATGTGGTTAAGGATTAGTAAAAGTTGAAACAGCCCTCGTTAATGCTGCCAACTGCTAAATAGTTTGCAGTGCCATTGTTCCCTGTCCTGTATAAGAAAAACAAATTACTTTGTTCCTTCTGTCTGCTGTTCTCAGTCTGTTTTACAACGTATCTTATTTGGTGCTCTTGCTCTAAATAAATAGTTGGCCGTACTCATGCTCGTCATTAATGGAGTGAAATCAAGATGAGCTAGAACTTAAGCGCATCAAATTAGTCTAGAAAATACTGTGGTTGCGGGCACTAGCACATCACTGTAAGTGTCAAACTTGTGAACGATTTGTAGCTGCTAAGCCTTTGGGGGCTGTAATTTATTTTTGTGGATTTGCTTTTTTTTTGGAGCAGATGATGAGAATATTTAGTCCAGTAACAGAAGCTTGCCAAGAAAATAAAGGAGCAGGTTCCTGACGTGGAGATTCTAGATGAAGCAGGCAGGAAAGGTAAGATATGCCGGGGTATAGGGCTAATTACTGTTTCATTAGTGATAATGAAATATATCTCAGTGTTATTTAACCATGTAGAACAGTGAAGATATGTCGGCATGTATTGTTGCACTACACCAGAAGCTAATTAAAAAAAAAAAAAAAAGGAAAAAAATGCAGGCAGTGATTTTCCATGCTTGTGCCATGCTGCTATGTTGTTGGTTTTGTGCTAAGTACGAGATACAGATAGTGATGTAAGTAGTAGCAGAGATGGAAACTAAGCCCCAACAATTGCTGAGAGGTGTTGCAGAGCAGGAAGAGGAGGATTAGGACAAATTGCTTTTTGAACAGCACCTGAAAAACTCTTTCTTGCAGGGAGCTTTGAAGTCAAGAAAACTGGCAAGCTGATTATTTTCTGAGATTGAAACTTCAGGCTTTCCCTCTTCAGAAGATGTGAGTAACAACCACTGCAACCAGTGGCACCCTTCTCTCATCTTGTGTCCACAAAAATGCAATTAACTACTAACAAAAGCTGCCCTTGGAAGGTGACGCTAGGCAGGAGGAAGCGTCCGCGTCCCTCACACCCTTGCTGCAACTGAGCAGATCTGTTGCAGAAATTTGCTAGAATTTTATTTCTTCAAGTCAGATGTTGTGGTCATTCCTCAGCCTCTGCCGTGGCCTAAGCTCAGCCTTTCCCTAAGCTTGCATGAAGCATCTGACTTCCTCCTTCCACATGAGTATCAGTCAGTATGTCCTTCTGTTAAGTCCATGGTCGAAAATATGGTATTTGTTCTAAGTAAGACTTAATAACTAATATCGTCTGGCTCCTGTTCCACTCGCGTGTGGAGACCGGGGAGGGACATCCCCTGAGCCCGAACAGGCGGTGGGAAGGGAGCAGCAGCGCAGGAACCGGGATGCGGCTGTGTGAATCAAATCTGCCAGTTTTAAGAGAGACCAGGGGTAGGAAAGACATGGTGTGAGCAACTAGGAACATGGAGAGACAAGTACTGGAAGCACCTATGTCATTGGCCAGTGACAAAAATGGTTCATAGGAAGACAGAAGAATAAAACCGACTTGTATTATCAGTTACCCTTCTTTGAAGGTGTATTTATAATTGCATGACAGGTAAGCTAGTGACCCAAAGCCAGAAAGCCTTGTTAGCCCTTTCTCACCCTAACAAAATGTTGAAGTTATACATCCCGTCATCAAAATATTACAGTTTTGATTTTGACTCTTCTTGGTTTGTTTTTTAGACTGGAAAAGCTGCTAAAATGAAGGATAAGCAAGACACTGAGAAAAATCACACAAAGCATCAAAAATTCATTAACCAGGAGAAGAACGCAAGCTGCTGGCAGTGTTCCCTGTATTCCAAACTAGGAACGGATACTTACCATGACTGTTTTTGTCAAAAAGAAGATAAAATCAGGAAAATATGGAGAGTCATCCCATTGAATACAATTTATCTTCCGTGGCTAAATTCCAATAAAGCAAAATTAATTCCTTACTGTTCTGGTCCTTTCTTGATATTTTCTCCAGTGTTGCAACTGTCCTGATTCCTGTTTGAAGTTTATTTCTGTATTGGTGTACGTTATTAGAAGTTCCTTCATACCTTTTTCCCCCAAAGGGCTGCAGGAATAAGCAAAGGGCCTTGGAATCACAGAAATGTCGGAGACGGTCTCATAGAAATGAGAATGAAGGCTCCATCAAAACAGGCTTTCATAGATGTTACAGAAGTCCTGTACTTCTGTACAGACTACAGATGTATTACAGGCTTCAACCTATACCTGCACAGAGATAAGAATCAGAGTGCATAAATCCTGTGTGTGTCTGGTGTGTTTCAGTTATCCAAAGCAAAACAAGTCAAGCACAGCTGGTCTGCAGCAGGCCTGTTGATAAATCTGCAACATGCGCTTGTCTCTGCGTTTTACCTGTAGCCCTTTGACAAAGTGCCTCCATCCAGGTACAAACAATCGCAGCCCCGTGGGGGAAAATGCATTGCATTTCAACCTCATATTTTGCATATTTGAACAGAATACATTTGCAGAAAGAGGCAGGATTGAATTCCTAGCTAGTTGAGATTCATCAACAAAATTAAACAAATATTTCAGGGTGGAGAAAAAACAGAATATACTTACATATTGGGACATATTCAGGCATTTGTATGTGTTTGTTAAAAGTTTTAGGTTTAACCCATGGGAATATAATTTAGATTTTAAAACTTTTGAAACTCTTGGTAAAGTGCGTACAATATACATGAATAAACGTGGGTCAGGCTGAATCTCTCTGCCCAGTGGTGGTTACCTTTCGGCAGGTGCTCATCTCTTCCCAGGGTTGCTCTGGGTGGCGCGTAGGAAGGAGACGGAGGCCGGTTGGGCCGGACGTGTTCCCTTGGATGAGAACCGATGGAACAGAATGGCATCACAAAGCAATGGGGCAAGGGGAGCCCGGGGGACGGGACACGCAGGATGGCGCTAGTCATGCCATGAAACTGGATGGAAGAGGCGATGGTATGAAGAAATGAGGGCAAGAGGCAGCCTCCCTGAGCTGGGGCAAGCACAGGCTCCCTGCGGGGCTGCTCGTGGCTTCCCAGCCATCTTCCATACCCTACGGTCCCAACATGTTTGCTCCTCTGAGTTGGTGTTTCTCAGAGATGGCTATAAAAGATGGAATTAAGTGTTTTCATAGGAACTGGTCTATAGGTAGAGCTGTTTGGAAATGTTGGCTCTGCTGTTATTGAAATTTAAAAGGAAAGGGTAGTCAGGCACTGGAACAGTCTGCCGAAGGAAGTGGTTGAGTCCCCATCCCTGGAGGTATTTAAAGGACGGGTAGATGTGGTGCTTGAGGACATGGTTTAGTGGTGGACTTGGCAGTGGTAGGTTAACAGTTGGACTTGATGATCTTAAGGGTCTTTTCCAACCTTAATGATTCTATGATTCTATGTAGTTGTTTTGTAGGTAGCAGATGATAGAAAATGGCTGTTGGCCTGGGAAGTCTCCAGAAATGGGAACTTGGGCACGTGTTGTTGAGCTGAAGGGAAAGAAATGGCTTTTCTTGTTCTACAAAGATTGTCGAGGTTTCAGAATTTTTCCCCCTTCTGCATCAGAATAAAATAGCGGCCTTTAAAAATTCAACATCAATGAGCACATCTGGGTTGCACAGGGTCTGTCTTCAGACCTCTCTTCTGCCTAGTTGGGGATGGGGACAATTTGGTCCAGGACAGACTTGTGCAGCAAGAAAACAAACCTACTAAAATTTTCTTAATGTGAATTAAGTAACATTTTGTGGAAAAAGTCTAAAGAGCAACCTGTTTCTAGTAGCACCTGGACTGCAACCTGTGGTTTTAGAAAAGTACGTAAGTCCCAGACCACTGAGGAAATGACATGTAACATGCACTCTGTAGGGAGAAATGCTTAAGGTGGTAGCTATTTACAGCTGGTTACAGTTTTGGAGTAATTGTGTATGGAGTCAAAGATTGAGTGGAATTTTAGGAATAACTCTAAAACCCCAGGTATTGAAATAATACCTCTTAATGATGTATCTCACCGTATTGGGAAGAGCTTAGTGTAGGAGATAAGATAGATAGTCTTTACCACTGCATTAGCTTGATGAAAGTAAATGTGAATGTGGCTTATGAAGAAGATCCTGAAACAGCAGGAAACGTCTCCTCAAGACAGTACTGCTTTCTAAAAACCATAATACAAAAAGCACCGTAGCATTTTAGATTTCCACTGTTGTGTTTTTTTTTTCCTGGTAGGTGGAAGTATGACTCCATTTGCTTGGAAAGCATGAAGTATTCCTGCAAGGACCGGGTGGAGAGGATGAACAGCCAGCGCGCAGGGCTCACCGGCCTGAGGAATCTGGGCAACACGTGCTACATGAACGCAATCATGCAGTGCCTCTGCAGCGTGCCACCGCTCGTGGAGTATTTCCTCTCAGGGCAGCACAAAGCAGCCCTACACAAGTAAGTTGATTTATTCACGTTACTTATATGTTTCTGCTTGGCACTGCCGTTTTCCTTCTAAAAGACAGCTGTTGCCATGAGAAGGTCTGAGGCAGCCACCTACCAGCTCCTCAGCAGGCAGCTGTAGTCAAATTGGCCACGAGCTGGTTTCCTTCCCCTTCCTCCGAGACCCTCAGTCATTTCTCCTTGCTGAGTAACTTAAGCGTTAGACTTCTTTTGTCGTTTTGGTGCTAATACCAGTTATTGTCATTGCTGTCTCGATGATGATTCCTACTACTTTCTAGTATCTGCAGAGTCCCGCAAACCAAATGACAGGCTGTCAGAGCTGTACTGTACTGGTGTATATTTTCTAAGTTTGTGTATTATGCTCCCATTTGAAGGTGGAGCCACCATCTTTTCATACTTCACCTGACATTTATGTTTATTTTTTCCCAAGGGAGAATGGTGAGTCTGCGACTGCCTTTGGCTGTTTGATGTCCGATATGTGGCTTGGGGAGTTTGACTGCGTTTCCCCGGAGGTTTTCCATTCAGTCCTTGGGAAGCGGTACCCGACTTTTAGCAAGAGGACTCAGCAGGACGCACAGGAGTTTCTGATCTGTGTGCTGAACGAGCTCCACGAGGCTCTCAAGAAGGTAAGAGCCCAGCCGTGGTGTTGGGGGGACCGTTGCTGTTTCCTCTTTGCGTTTCATGACTTAGCATTCCATGTGATAATTGCCTATCCTCCTCTTCCAAACTACATCATGTGGCTGCTAAAAATTGTCATTTTCTTCCTTTGTTTCATACCTACGTACACACAGTAATTCATTTGCTTCTTGTCTAATGCTACATCCCGTTGCGGCCCCCATCTAAATGATAATGGTGCCTGTAGCTCCATTATCCTCACCTCTCCCTCTCCTTGCTCCTTCCATGCTTTACATTCTTCCCCTTTTTCAGCTGCCTGAAATCTTCATGTCTGCCATGCCCCCATGTCCGCCTTTCTCTTCTTCAGATCCACTGATAAAGAGCTTGTCTAGCAATTCAATCACTCCCATCTAATGTCCAGAATATTATATTTTTGTTTAATTTCTCTCAGAAAAGGAATTTAGCTTACTCTGCATGTATGAAATATCAAGAAAAGTAATAGCATTTTAGAGCCAAGTTCTGTGACAAGACTAACAACTAGCTTACACAGGCAGTGGGCAGTGACCATCAAAACCCAGTGAAGGCACTTCTGAAACAGTTGGTTACCTACATTTTGTTAATTTTTTTTTTCTTCTGCATAGTCAAGCAATAGAAGATGCGTAACCGATGCAAAAGTAAGCAGAGGGAGTGTCAGTGAAACATCTATTATCACGCAGTTATTTGAGGGACAGCTCAGTTACAGTATCACGTGTCTGGAATGCAGGACCACCACCGACAGACCTGAGAGCTTCACCGTTCTTTCCCTGCCCATCCCTTCGAGGAGCAGGTGCTCTCTGCAGGTACGACTTCTAACACGTTCCTGCTGGTTTCGGCTTCATGTGGGAATAGGTGCCTTAGACTTCTATGTGTTATTAAAAAAATGCAGGTTTTTAGTTACTTTGGTTTCCTGGGCACCAATGGAGAGTCTCTGAAGTGGTCCTGAGAGAAGTGGGGTTTCTGTACTGGTCTCTGGACCACAATGGCTGCTTAGGTTGTGGGAGCAACGCTCCTGAGTTGCCATGGGATGAGGGATATTAAGGTCATTGTTCAATAGCAACCGTGAGGGTTTCTGTCACTCATCAAAAAGTGTTTTCTCAATTTTTTGGGGAAAAAGGAAGCTAATATGTTGGCTGCTTTCTGTTCCGAGTGTATTTGTAATGTCAGCCTTGCTATGTTGTGCTTTGATTAGGAAGAGAGCTCCAAATTACGGCAACCTCTCTCTTACCTTGCTTAGGATCTTCAGAGGTGGATACGTTTGATCAAATGAATATTTTTTTCTTTTTTCTTTGACAGGACTGTCTCAAATGCTTCTTTCAGCAAGACACACTGACTTGGAACAACCAAATCCACTGTTCCTGGTGTGGAACTAAACAAGATGCCGCAGTAAAGGCCACCATAAGCAAGGCACCGCAGACCATTATTTTTCACCTCAAGAGGTACAGTCTATAGGGGGGTAGGACATGGCTGTTTCCTGGGATTTGTGAGACATGAAGGACAGTCACATTTGCATAAAGGGAAAAAAAAAAAAATCACTGCAAATGAGTGGTTTTAGTACTTTTCATACCTGGAAGCTAACTGGGCAGTTACAGAAATATACCTGTCAAACATGCAAGTTGCATTCCTGGAATCTCAGACGAGGCGTTCTGCCTTCCGCTGTACTCCAGCCCAGCAAATTTCACTCACTACATTTGGGATCTCTTCTCCCAAGGGAAGAAAAACTCCACCGAGGAGTGACTGACTACGGGTTAGTACAGCGGTTCATACGGTCAGGCACCCCTGCAGTGCGAGTTCCTGCGGCACGTGGGAGAGCTTGTGACTTGGGTTCTAAGTGCGGGACCGAAACAGGGCGTTTTGCTTGTCATTATTGCGGCTGAGACACTGTATTTTTGTTTATCCCTTAACTAGATCAGGTCTAAGCCATTAGGTCTACTGAACAAGCAGTGCATCAGTGTAAGAGCTCCCGATAGCAGACTTTACTAGCCACACATGGCCCAATGCTAAATTTTTTTCTTAAGAATTTATTCTTAACAACTTCCCACCTATAAAAAAAATTACACTGGGATGATTTGGTTTCCCAGAACTAAATTAGGTGAAGTTATTATTTAATTTCCTGTTCAGCATCTGCTTTCCTTGACACACTCAAATGAACTTGTGGTCCCCAGCTGCAGCCCTTGGCCACATTGTGAAAGTTTAAAAGTATAGCATTGTACTAAAAGTTACAGAGGAAAGAGGGACAGAGCCTGGCACGACAGAAGAGCTGACACCAGTGCCGTCCAAAACATTTAGGACACAGTGACAGCGATGCAGAGATTTGACTTCTGCCATTTCTAATGGACGGAAGGATCAGGAAGCAAGAGCTTTGCTTCTCTTGCTGGACAGCTCTTGTGGGTTTAGTGCGTTTTCTGTTAGTTTACAGATCGTTATTTCAAAGTGCTGGGTCGTCATTTGTTGTTTTTCCCTTCCCCTAGGGAAGTCAGTTAGCAACCACAACAATATAAGAAAGAAGTTGAGCGTTATTTAAAATAGTTCAAAATTTTGTTTCAGGTTTGAATGGCAAGGCAAACAGGAAAGGAAACTCTCAACTGACATCTGCTATCCACTCAGCAGCCTGGATCTCTCTCCTTACACTTCCCCACTTTTCTGCCAGGATGCAGAGTACAGCCTGTGTGCCGTAGTGGTGAGCCTTGCCTTTCCTGCTTCTATCTGTAACGCCCTGCCTCCGGTAGCAGCTGAAGCCTGAAGAGCAAGTCATCTCTGTTCCAGGCACTTAAAAATTGTAGCTAGAGCATGTGAGAGAGCATGGTTCCTCTTTGCTTCGCTAACAATGTACCAGTAACAAGGTTTTTATGTATATAATTTATGGGCTTATATGTATAAACATATATATATATGTAAACTTTTTTTTTACCTGCCACAGCCATAATCCAGTAACAGTGTGTTACCAAAGAAGGGAGAAGTTACCACTTCTCTCTCCTTCTCCCCACCACATCCCGATTTCAAAAATCATGCGCTCCTGGCACGTAATGCCTGGTTGGAGCCTCCTCAGCCTTTTCAGCATAAACTCACAAGCTGAGCCTGCATGGATCCTCTCTACAAGTAAGGATTAATTGGTCTCTTTTTCCATCACTCACTGCAAGTGGAGCCTGCTTATAGTGACCCATATCAGGGCTAATAGCTGGGTTGCAAATTTAATATTGCAAAATAGAGCAGCATAATCATCATCTATTTCCTCTGTTTTAAATTTGCATTTGTTTGAATTAATTTTCCTCGCTATAGGCCAAAGGGGGATAGAATCTTCTCTCCCATCTTTTCCAAGTGTAAACAAAAAATGATTGCCAATTCCTAGCTTTGCCTGTAAGGAGACAGAGCGAGCCTTCTGTTTTAACAGACCGTGGTGTTTGTTACAGAACCACTCTGGTTTTCTGGATGATGGCCACTACACAGCGTTCTGCAAGCACTCGGTCACCAAAAACTGGTACAGCTTTGATGATGCACAGATCACCAAGATCCCGAATTCCTCAGTGCAGACTGACACAGCTTATCTCCTCTTCTACACCTGTCAAGGCCTTCTCCGCACCCATTAAAAACCCGCTAGCCATGGAAAACGAACAGTGAGTAAAAGCCAGCAATTAGAATTCATTGGCAGCATTCGCCAGGTCCTGTTTCATCAATAAACGGGAGCATTTGCATTACCTGATCATCTGGTGTGGTCCTTCAGGAAGGAACTTCTAGAGAGAAGAGCTGCAGCTTTCCAGCCCGCTAAGGACTCTGCATCCGCTCCGTTTCTGCAAGGGCTAATGGTTGTTTGCTGTGACAAACCTCGTACATCCCTCAAAAGAACACGAATGCTGAGCATAGAGATGCACTTACCTGAAAATTCCTGGTTTTCTGTTGGTTAAGTAAATGATGTTGTTTTAAGTTGCCTTTCAGAAACTGACAGTAGGATACTAAGGTGAAAGCATAGGACCAGATCCCTGAGGCTGTATGTTTCAGAAGAGAGCAGGGGATGAAGTGACCATTAACATAAGAGAAAGAAAAAGGCGTTATTCTAGTACTGTCATTTTTGTCCCTCTAGCACTGCAAATTCATTTGCAGCCTGTAAGCTTCCAGAAAACAATCAATCCTGGTCTCAATTCCATCAGCAAGCATCTGCATGCATGCAGACAGAAAAAAAGCTCACAATGTAGGATTTAAGATTTTTGAACGCCAACCTAATCAGAGAGGGAAAACTAACCTGAAGCCAGAGCAGGGAAATGCACAAGATACAACTAAAATAGTTTCTAAATGAATCAGTTCTAGGCAAAGTAGTTTTTTTTTTCATCTGAAGAACCTTTGAACTGTGTGAATATGATTCAGGCTGTCAGTATGTAGAATCCTGACCATTACCCAACTAGTTGAGAATGAAAACACCAAACCCAAACATACATTTAACAGGATATATTTTTAAATCATTTCTTCATTAAGGTTTTTAATGCATGTGTACATGAAAATTTATATTAAAAAATTAAAAAGGAAAATTTTGTTTGTTTAGAATAACTCTGAAGTGCACAAATATTGACAAAAGCTAACAAAAAAAATACAGCTCTGCTTTTTAAGTAGTGTTGCAATTTTACTTAGAGCTGGCAAATAAACGCAATCCTCTGAGTTTTAGAGATTCTCACAAAAAGGACAACATTTTATTATATACATAGTTCTGATGTGCAAGTATGCAATCAATATGTACACTTACATTCCTAACTGTTTACATCATTCTAGAGTATTCACAGTAGAATCAAGCTTAAGGTTAGAAATGTGAAAAGGCCATAACAGTGAAAGAAAAAAATAAAAATCAAGATATGCCTTGGGATTTTAAGACATTTTAAACTACTTGTTAATAGATTTCAGATGACTAAGCTAGAATTTAATTTTGGAGCAGACTAAAAATATAGTTGTTTTTTAAATAAATGGTAATGCAAGTATGCTTTTTAAATGGTTTCACAGATGGCAGTATTACCACAAGCATTATTAATCAGTCTTCTGATTTTTAAGCACTAGTACTGACCAGAAAGAGCTTGCTTGCAGAAAAGCTGCTGCAACCATCCCCATATCTGTAAGTGACTATGTTTGTCATAGTTTTGCATATTTATATGCATTCCCATACCTACTTTGCTCTTATAAAAAGAAAACCAGTTTTCTTAACCCACACTGCTTTATGTGGCCACATCCACTGCTCGCTGTTCATAAGAAGTGTAAAAGAGAATATATGCAGCTGAGGATTTCACAGATGATGCTGAGATCTCAGACACTTCATGGTCATCAAACTTAAACCAACGCTGTTTTGAAGCATTTTTGCAGTAGGCTGTATAGTGCCCTCCATCCAACCCGCCATAATGATTCTGTAAACAGAAGAAAAGAAAATAAAATTCATGGCCTCGAAAGCTGCCATTTCTTCCCTGGTTAGGGAAATAAACTAGAACCTGAGATTTTTACTAAATACCAATCATTCTTTTTAGAATACAACTTAATCTGCAACCAGGTAGGCAGCCTGGAAACCCAGATGAATTGCACAGGCTAACCCAAGTCTCGGCATAAAGACCAGCTGAACTTTGAAATGTGACGGGGTTACTTACTGATACTGAAAACAGATTGTATCTCTTCAAGTTATTCTTTGGACCAATAACATACTGTGAAAGGTCAAGAGTTTCCAATGGGAAATCTACAGAAGTTTGAAGCTTTTGCTTCCATCTTCCATCATAGGAAAATCTAGAGGATTAAAAAGCATCATTAAACATTACAGGTTGCTCACAAGCTATTTAAGAATATTAAGCATGTTTCTTTTCCCTGTTTTTAACCAGGCCATGATCCCAACTAAAGCATTTGACCCCAAATTCTGTTAATGCTTGCACATGTTAATGCTTAGCACAAACGAAAAGAGATCACTTGTAAAAGTGCTTCGTGAACTACAGCCTAATAAAAGAGGCATCAGATGAAAATAAAATTCTTGCAACATTACAACTGGAAATACATCTGGAACTTTCTCTAATTAAAAATGGTTAGCTATCGCACTGGACCAATCAATCTCCATCAAAGCCTGGTCACTTCATCCTAATTAATTTTCACCAATCACTTTCTCTTACCGTTTCAAATGCACAAGAAGAACAGGTGGTAATTTCCAAATTTCTATTTTTTTCATAGAATCCCTCCGAGTTTTGCAATGGCTACAGTAAAATCTATTGTTATCAGTGAGCTTCTCCTCTTTGGAGAACAACCTAAGGCATTCCTAAAATAAAATACAAACACAGATTGTGAAGGGCAGGTGTTTACGAAAGTGTAGAAAAAATGTTTGTTTCCTATTTGGTTGTTAACCTGTGTCAATTATCTGTGTGCTATGTTTCACAAAGATAAGGAAAAGTGAATTAAATCCATGTGTGGAAGTAAATGTTACTGTGTATATTAATTAGCTGCAAGTCCTTCAAAATATACCTACAATATTTTATTTAAAAACACAAAATATTGATACTATGACCTACAAAAACAAATACTATACATGTCTTTCCTGCTACTGCGGCTTAAATATTTCCATCCTGCTTGTATTTTAAAACTTCTATGGCATGACCTATTTTTTTAAACTTTAGAAGAATTAAAAAATAATGAAGACTCAGATCTGTTCATGTTTCAGGTTAGTGTAAATTAAGCTGGAATATTGACCAACCCCTTCAACAAGAGGCTGAGCAGAAGCAAGATCATAATGAAGTCACAGAGAAATGCTTTTATTTCAAGAACTGTTTCTCTCTAGTGCCAGCGTACCTGCAGTGTACATTTACTAGTGGATGCAAGCGGTAACGACAAATACATGAAAGCCTCAAAGGTCCGGGACTTCTTGTGACATGTAAGACACTGCACTGTAGATTTGAACTGGCCTTGAAAGAGTGCCACAATAATGGATTCATTGAGCTGTTTGTGTTTGTGCCAGGCTAGTTCTGCTGCTCTGAAGTCATCAAGATGATCATTGTTTTCTTCCTTGTGTCTTTTCCTGTTGTCAGCCTGGATAACAGAAGTTTAAATACCATACGTAGCCATATATTAACATATTAAAAAAATAGAAAGTCTCATCTACAGGCAAGCATACTATTGAATATTTGCCAGAATATTTAAACATGTCAGCGTAGCCATCCATTTCTTATCTAGTTAGGCTTCTTCCATTACTCCCTTCAGTACCTTATACTGTTTCAAAATAAATTCCTACTTTTAATTCTGAATACTAGTATTTCCTTTTATACAAGGTTCCAGTAACGTAATCTTCTTATGAAAAAAGAGGGTCTTTTAAAATTTATTTCTCTTAATCATCTGACAGATGTATAATTTGTTACAAGTGTACTGCTTACTTTATTTAGGTCTTCATGCAAGCCATCCATTAGAAAGAGAAGTAATTCTTGGGAGTCCTGTTGGCTGTATCCTGCAAATTGGTCATTAATCTTCCCAATTGTAATTTTAAAGTCTTTTGGACTGATGTATTTATACTGTCCTGTCCATAAAGCTTTCATTATTACACCAAACTCTTCAGCCACTTCACCTTTATGCCCCAGGAAATTTGACCTATACAATTAAACAGACCAGGAAAAAAAAATATAGTGAGCCATTCAAATAACTTTTTTTTATATTATTGTTATTAATTCAAGACATTATCCCAATTTCAAAGTAATTTCTTTAGACCAAGAAAAACTGGCTGTTAGACTGAGTAAAAGTTTTTTGTCTACTTCGGCACTGTAATTTGGTTCCATATTCAAGACTGGACTGACGGAAGGTACAGCTGTTTCCAGCTTGTTTCTTAAACTGCTATTTAAATATTCTGTTTGGTTTTAGGAGACTCTAGTACACTTATATTTATCAATATGGCAAGCACAGTTTAATTAAGACCGTCCAGTAAAACCTATTTTGTCACACACAAATTTTGAAAATGTCAAGACACTTAGAAGTTAGCATTTGTCTCCTACTTAAAAAAACAAGCAACCTCCCCCTTAACCCCATTAAGTGATTTTTTTGAATTAACAATTGTAATGGCAGGTTTTTTTCCTTCAATTATACATTAAAGGATGAGAATAAGAGATTCTTACCTGTTAATATCATCTTGATACAAGTTTCTGTTAAAATAATCAGCCAGGTGAGGTGCATTGCACAGACACTGTAATATGGAATTCATATAGCAAGTGTTCCCTAGATTACGAAGTCCTGTAAGAGCTGGTCCCGATCCCCCAAACACAGGATTAAGATTCCGAATTTGTGATGCAGAGAGTCTTGAAATTTCTGCTTTAGTGTAACAGACTGGTCTGTAAGGAAGAAATTATTTTTTAGGAGTCTCAGACTTGACAAGGCTGTGCACATAAACCAACAGAACCACCCTCCCTCACAGGGAATGAAATATCCTGGCACAAGATAAAGGTTTAAGGTATTCAAGACCAGTCAACGCAATAGTGAGAGCGCCATATACGCTGGCCTACAATGAGGCTGAGTTACAGGCTCCATCAGTTGTGGGTTTTTTTGGTTTTTGGTTTTTTTTGGTGTTTTGTTTTTTTAAATTCACAGATGAAGAATTAGCTGCTGACTTAACCCATTTTTAAAACTGGCAACTCTGCATTTCACAAGTTGTCAGAAGACGGCATTTAGTATGTTAACACAAATACCACCACTTAAAAAGCAACAACTGTCCAATTAGATTGTAACCTCTGAAATTCATGTTAATACATAACAATTACATTAATTCTCAAAAGATAACTGCCCTATACATTGAACTTTTAGCAATGAAATTTAAGTCTATCACACTTGCATCCTTTCAAACCTACTTAGAAAACATATTAATGAATTTCAGTTGGTTAAACACAAATAAAGTCCTATATGCTATCATACTGCATGAGTTGTGGTATAGCTTATTGAACATACTTATTGTCACGATTAACTGCAGGAGTTACAGGAATTCTTTTCTTCTCTTCCTCCTGAATGGCTTGGGTTATATCTGGGGAAGAGTAGGAGCGCTTCAGTTTGGAGTGTTCTCTTTCTCGTTCAACAGTCACCTGTGGCTTGGGTTTATGAGTTGGAGGGGTTGATGGAGGAGTGGATGAAGGAGCCATTTCTGGTGGATACATATGAACAGTATTTGTTGGCGAGTGATAGTAACGAAAGGTTCCAGTGATTGGATCCAGAAACTTTGGGAAAAAAAACAAATTGTTTCAAGAACAAGTAAAATGCCATCATTAACTTACTTACCTATTTTTAAACTACTGTAAGAACAGCACACAAGTTTTTCAAACATTGAGACATTAACAGTCGTGACTGGCCTCAACACTTAATGGATTAAATTTACTGGAAGGCACCACTGTCACCAAAATGCATATTAAACAGCAACTGCTTAGTACCAGAAACAGCAGATGAGCTCTCCTAGTTTCATTACAAATAATGTTAAAATTCAGAAAATAACTGTGTGGAAGTTGAAGGGGGGGGGGGGGAGGGGTGGGGATTGAATAATCTAACTTAGAAATAAGACACAATTGAAATACATTACAAAACTGCACAAGGCAACTTGATTATAACATCAGAATAGAAAGTTACCTTTGCCCAGCCTGCAGGCAGTCCTGGTATTATCCTTCCCATTTCTTCACTTCGTGCTCTCATTAATGGCTCCCGCTGAGACTAATAAATAAATCGAAATGTAAGGTATGTATAGTTACTTACGCAGAGCAGCAAGCTGCCTGTGACTTTCCCTATATAGTTATGTGATTTAATGCAAAACAGTTCAATAAGAAATCCTTGATTATAGCTAGAAGTTCAATTTATTGTAATGGTAATATAGTACTACTGTTTTGTATCACTCAATCTAAACAAAACCCATTTGTTGACATGCTCCAGAAAAAAAAAGGACAATTCAGTCTCATGAAAGTCTGAATACTCAACTTCTTCCCTAAAGAAGCTACCTTATTAGGAGTACGTGCTTGTTAAACACATACGGACGATCTTTTCTCCCTTTCAAAGCGGCATGTGAAAGAGTATGCATGAGATGATGAACTAGTGTGGAATGCTTGTTAATGCCATTAGAAACATATGAAGATTTCTAGTGAAAGCTTCAAGTATTTTTTTCAGATGAATATGACAAATGGAAAAAAGCAAACAAACAGCTGTAAACATGGCATAGTCTTTTCTTAAGATGATGACTTTAAAAATTGAAATGAGGTGGAATTTAACGTAATAATCATAAAGCATCTGCACTTGATTGGTTTTGGCTACATACAACACATTGTATTTACTTTAAGTCTTTCAGTATCTTGTTCAGAATCCTCTCTAAGGGGTCCTGGCTTTTGAGCTTCACTGTCTGGTTGTCCTTTAACCCCAGTTTGCTGTAAAAGATTTTGAGAGAAGGCTATCAGTTTTTATCTGGAATGTCAGTAAAGAATGCTGATAAAGTAAAACAGGGAAAAAGCAGAGTTATATTTTCTTTTTTGGTTGTTAAATGCATGTGCCACAAAGAAGTGGTCAGAATAGGTCTACACATCATGTTTATTCTTCCTATATATACTGTAGGCAATTCACTGGAATAGCCTTTGTAGCTGAATGTTGTGTTACGTAAGACAGTCTGTTATGTAGTTTCAAGAGCTCAGAAATAAAGTGCAGAAGTTCCACCTACACTACTTCCCCCCTAAAAGCTGTGGGGTTTACAATTTGTTTTTAAATGAAAGACTTTTTCCCCTTTTACTTCTCACTGTGACAAAGCCTCTCCATGAAAAAGGCAAACTGTGAAGCCAACATTATGAATTTATTTTATCATGGGCAGTCATTTTGGGATTATGTGAAGTTGCTCCGTCAGTCAAACAAAAGCTCAAGAATGACTATGCTAAGGTTGCCCAGGAAGATTTATTTTGGCTTTCTTGTGCATCTGCATTACAAAAGCATCAAAGTTTGGTGAGGAGAGAGAAAAATATCCTACTGCATGTTCTTGAGAAATGGTTTTAAAGACATCTGTTCCATTATTAACTCAGCTTCACAAATGGCTCCTGTTCCATGATCAGATGATTTTTTACTAATTTGATTTTGCTATTTTTTTCAAGAATCTGAGGAAAGAAGGAACTGTGACACCCCACACCCCCCCGCAAAGAACTGGAAGTGGACTGTTCTCAGCAAAAATACTAGATTAGGGTATTGCTTTGCTTCCTATGCCAGTCAACAAAATCCTGTTATATCAGCATTTATGCAGCTGGGGGGCACTAAAGAGTTTGTTACGATAATGTAATTCTGTCCCCAGCATGCGTTACAACAGTATAATATACAGTACTGGGCTGGTACAAGAGAGAAAATGTCACCATGCCTCTATTTTTGAAACAGAGGATTGCAGCCTATGAACCATCCCTTCTAGCTCCATGTCAGTGGGAAGTTTTATTATCCTATGGGGATTCCATGCTGCCCACCTACAAGCAAGAATCAAGGCTGTCTTGCCAAAAAAAAAAAACCAAACCCAACCTATTTGTGTCTTGGTTTTAACTTTCTCCTCTAGTTTATGTAAAAATGGCCTAAATAAAAATCCAATGATGTATTTAAAATTTCTAGATTGATACTAGAGTATGCACTCAAATCATCCTGAATAATTACTCCACATTTGGTGACGATTTTCTCTTTCACTAACCTTGCCCGAAACAGTCGCAAAGTTCTGAGATGCATCACCCAGTGCCCGTCTCTGCATTTCTGGTGTTCGAGTTACCTTTTCTCTTTCTTCCATAGATATTTTGTCAATCTCAATCCTTTTTGCACCAATGCTTTCCAGTTCATTTTTATTTTGCTTTTTTGCTTCTATTGCTTCTTTGCGTGCTCTTTCTTGTTCCTTTTCCTCCTGTTCTCTTTTTATTTGTTCATCCCTCTCCTTCTGGTCTCTGTCCTCTTTAGATTGCTGTAGCTTTTCTCTGTGTTCCTTTTCTTTCTGTTCTTCTTTTGCTTTTTGTTCTTGTTCTTCTTTTTCTCGCTTGAGTCTCTCTTTCTGTTCTTCTTGTTGCCTCTCACGAAGTTCTTTTTCCCGTCTGTTTTTCTCTAACAGAGCAGCAGTTTCTGCATGTATGCGACTTTTTTCTTCTTCTGTCAGAATGCTCTTTGCATCACGTAATGGTTTTGTGGACCGGTCCGGAACTATTCGTCCATTCTCAACAGGCTGGCTGTCACTGACTGTAGTTTCAGATTTTGGTCTGTTATCATCAGAGATTTTTAGTGAAGGCTTTTTAGTACGATCAACCTGTAACACAAAGCGTACAGCAACAATTCACTACAGCTGTTACTGCTCTGTTAGCTAAGCTTTTTCTAAATGGAATTTATAAGAGAATAAAGATGATATACAGTTGACTTCTGCCAGAGAGGTAGTGAACTTTCAATTTCATTAAATCTGGTAATTCAAATTGCCTGTTAGTAAAAGTAGGTATTCACTTAACTTCCAGACATGAGATAAGTATCAACAAGCCCTACAGAACCATAAGGACAGCATGAAGCACTGATTACTGCAACTCTTTTATTTTCAGGCTTCCAAAGGTGAATATTTTAGGGCAATCAGGCAGCCTAATCTGGGCTTGGCTCTCTCACTCATGTGACAGAGCATGTGATTAAGGCAGATCTGCTTGCTGGGAAGAGGTATTTAAGAATGGCTTATGCTTAGACCTAGGAGAGCAAGTTGGTTTTGATGCTGAAGTAGAAGTTCTGAAGATATAAAAGCTATTCAAGTTCAAGGAAAAACAGAAATAAGGTCTTTTTTTACAGCCTAGGGTCCCTTGGCTGAAATCTGTATTAAAGGTAGTATCTAGAAGGGTGAAAGTGAAGAGTTTGACTGTAGCATTGTCTCCGAAGGAAAATGTTATTTTAGTGCAAGGACTCTACAAAGGTGTCTTTAGAAAGTTTTATCCCCATGAAGGGAAGAAACAAATCCCTATGCTCTCACTACTGGGCCAAGAGTGACAAGCCACCTAAATGTTTTATTATTTGAAGGAAGATACAATTGCTGGAAAGCAGACCTTTGGAATAGCCAAGGTAAGCCACGGCCTAACTACCCTCTCTATGTTTCATCATATGTATATTTTGAATAGAAAATTTTGCTTATAGTCTTCCTGAATTAATGATCAATTGCTGACCTTCAATTTCTCAGGTGCTCATATCAAAATATTCATGAAAAGCTCTGCAATTATGTTAAGTATATTCAGTTTCATAAAGTTCTGTAGATTAGTTACAATGGCTTCACAGACCAGGATAGTCTCTGTACCAATACACTTGCAGGCAAGCCTTAAACAAATACTATGTTTCTTTGTGGGTTTAGGCTTCTGCATGTGGTGGGTCTCTAGTAGATTAACCATATACTAACTGAAAAAAAGAAACACAGCTTACCTCAGGGATACTTCTTGTAATCGATACTGGATTAACTATAAATGAACTGTCAGATTTTGGAACAGCAGCATCCTGTACATTTGGTCTGTTAAGTGATTTTAGTCTCTCTTCCAAATTATCTCCCGTTTCTTCATTTTCAATCACTTCTGTTGGAGATGGCTTTATAGCAACAACAGGTGGAACAGGAGCTGGCTCTTCCAGAGATGGATATGTAAAATCCACTTTAGGAGGGGGAGAGGAAGGAAGCATGATAGATTTCTTAAAAACATAAAAGCAAAATAACCCCCATATTCCACCAGACCCCAAAATTTAGATATGAGATCTAGCCCAGAACAAGGCTATCCTAAACATATTTGAATAATTAAAGATACAGCCAGTAATTATAAACAATTTGGGGGGGGTCATCCTTTATACTTACAAGAAACAGTCACTGCTTCACTTCTGCTATGCTGGGGTGGAGTTACTTTAGCGTTTGTTGTGTACTGGGGAAAACAAAGGAGCCAGTTTTCGTAACCTCCTTCTAGAACTAAAGGTTCATTCTGCAGTATAGTTTTGCTTTCCCACTATAAGAAAAAAAAGTTTGAAATTAAATCATTTAAAAATAGAAAGAGACTTTTACATCTTAACAGTATTGTTGAAATTTCTGTGTCTAGTCATTACATTAAGAGACAGGTTATTTCTGAGATTTTTAAACAGGAATTAAACAGGCTGCAAAAACCCTTTGGGGAAGAGGGACCCTCTGTGTTTGGAGAATGCCCATCACAGTGAAGTGCCTGGCTCTACCTACAACAGGGTCCGAATTTCCGATACAGAAAGAACCACTTACTACTACTTCAGGTAATGATCCTCCATGCAGAAAAATATTTTTGTTATAATATTTGCTTCAGTTTCTTATCTGATAAGTTTACTGAGTGATTAGGGGCATTGGCTTGAGAAAGCATGATGTTAACTTCCTGAGAAACCCTTGAGAGTTCAGGCTCCAGACTGGCCTCCTCCTGAGGTGCTCAATATTAGAAAATGAACAAGGCACAGGGGTTCAGAGAATATGCTGTAAAGCAATAAACAGGGAGAACTGCCTGAACAGTCTCTGAACCCCCATCTTGAATGCTTAGGTAACAGAAAGATGTGCAGTCTCTCACAAGAGCCACCAATATAAAGGGTAGGGACAACACAGCCGTAGCCAGAGTTCTGACTTGAAAATGTTGAGCATCTGCTTAATACTGAGTCTCTATAAGTTCCTTGCACTGATGAAGCTCAAATTTAAATTTATGTTTCTCTAATAGCTATTTTCAATAATGCACAAAAGTTTAACCATGCTCAAAATATTTCTGGGATCTCCTTCAACAAAACTCCTGCACTCTAGAAAGTGCCTGGCTGATAGGACTGCAAAGAAGCTAGCCTTCTTTGGCCTGCCTATGCAGGTGGCCAGCCAGTTCCCATGAATAAGGAATTAGAGTTGCTAGTACAGGAAAGATGGTGACAATTTTTCTGGCAAACAGTACTAAGTACTTTCCCAAATAGCACTGTCAGCCAAGAACTCTAAGTTTATGAGCTAGTTGTTGAGAGGAGGAATTGAATCATCCTGCTGTTTACCTATTTAATAAATTATACTGTCCTCTACTAGAGCACAAGCATGGGAACGTAAAACTTCAGACTACACTTCCACTATCAAAATAAGCAGTCTCTGAAAACTGAACCAAGATGTTTGCCTAAAGCGTCATTAAGTCTTCTATATACTTTGTAATTATAGGTGCTTTAAGACCTTCTTATTTATTGAGATGAATTAATATAAAACATAAAACTTGCCAACCTTAAAAAGCGCATCTTTCAGGCTCTGAAGGGTTGTTCCTAGCTTTAAGTCTTCAGCAGAACTAGACCAGTCTAGCAGTATAACATAATCAAAGTGTCCTCTCCTCTTCCATGGATCTCTAGAATCCTCTGGGAGTCTAGCTTCAATCCAACTCGCAGTAACTCTGAAATGTATTAACATGCATTTAAAGACAAATGTACAAGTAACATTTTGTCCAACAATGTATAATCCATATTATGTTTATGTGCTTGCATAAAATAAATATGCTCTGGCTTGAAGTCAGTACATGCAAGAACAGACCTGTCCAGATATGTCTCACCCACCTGTATCTATCAGGGACTCCAAAACTAAGCATACAAGCTCTAAAAGCATATAATCTTTTTTTTGGTCAATTTATAAATAATTTTTTTTTAAAAAATCAATGTAAAATTCAATATTTCACTATCATTTAATGTTATTTCATACCCAGGACTGATAGCTTCTTCTGGGACACTGATAGATCTTGGAATGCAGGATTCCTGATAATCCTTCAATCTTCGAGCGTCCATTATAATCAATTCAATATTTTTGTCCGACATCATTGCAAACAGTTTCTCAGCTGTGACCGCTCCTTGAAATACAGAAGGTATTAGATGCAAAAAGCTACATTATAAATGGAGATAGCTATGATCACATCTGACTGGTGCAATCAAGACTGCAAACAGATGAAACAGAACAGAGAAGTCCCACAAAGTCATGGAGGTGGGACACTATAAAATAAATATGTTGGCCCTTTTGCTCCTACTACTGTAGTGATTAGCACCTGATCTGCTGAATTAGACAATACTGAACACTTCAGTGATAAACCAGTTTTAACTTTTTGTGGTCTCATTTAAATCAAGCTATATAGGCAAGCATTTGTAAACTACATACTGCAGATGTTCCTCTTCAGTTAAGAACTCTAGAGAACACATTCACATATTTATTACAGGAACAAAACCCAGAAGGTTTGGAGGGGAAAGGAAAAATTTCTTATTTAACTGAGAAAGCTGACACATTTCAGCCTTTTCAGATTTTTTTCTTATCAGTTGAGGAGACATTTTGCTTTCTACTTTGACCACTCTAGGGCTAGTTCAGCTTTAGTTACTAAACTGGTGAAAAACTAAGTACAGCTTTCTAAGTTCAAGGGGAGTGATGAAGGCTGCAATACAGAGCTTAATTACTAAGTCACTGTTACTGAAATGCAGGATACTAGAATTTCATCCAAATACTCTGACTGTGAAACTCCTTAAAAGAACTGCAGCTGCTTAAGTGATAGGTGCATAGGTATATGGAGACCTTTTTCACATCTGTGTGAACACTGCATCTCTTACCACTCAGACTGTCAGACTGATCCTTTCTTTCCAGTGAATGCTTCCTCTCACCATTAATCTGTGTTTTAAGGGGAAAAAAAAGTTAGTTTAATATTTAATACTCAGTGTCTGTTGGCCACCTTTGTTCTGACTCTCATACAGCTTGAAGACAATTGGTCAGACTGTAAGCAACAGGAAGAAACCCAGAAAAATGAAGCTTTTTCTAAGATGTGTTGACAGATGTACTAAAAAGATACCAAGGCTGCTGCTCTACCTAGACAGAAACCAGTTAAAAAGGCAATACAACCTAGGACAGCATCATCTGCCAGGTGAAATTCGTAAAGCATTTGCAGGGAAATGAGTTTCTTTCCACACTATTGCTGAAAAGTCAGCTGTCTCCTAAAGAGGAGATGTTATCCATAAAATCAGCTTATTACCATTACACTGGGTTTCTTACACTAGCCAGTTCTGTTATAAAATAGAATTTGACTTCACAAAAAACTTAGTCTATCTTATGCAAGACTTGGAGGTTGGTAGGACTCAACATCTTCCAAAGAAATGTCAAAGAAAGGTTACGGGGAGTGTAAACTAATTTTAAAAAACATGATTCTGAACTGGAAATAGCTACTAGTAGAGATCAAATGCTAGATTAAAACTATACATTTAGACTGAATTAGAGAGGCTGTAAACATCTTCAATTACCCTTTGGCTTTTTCCTTTGGAATCCACAGCACTTTCTGAGTTTTTGGCTGAACTCTTTCCATCATCTTTTGGTTCTTGCTTTTTCTGCAGCTCTTGTCTGTCCCTCTCTTCAAGTTTTTTCCGAACTTCAGCTTCCTCATATCTGTTGGGGAAAACGAAAAAGGCCTCATTTTTTTCCAATATTGCATTATTGGCTAGCCTTGGATAATTAGCATCAGAATCATCAAGTCTTCAGGAGGAAAAAGTATTTAAAAAGTTTAAAAAAAGTTAAAGTATTGTCAATCTTTGTATTTCCAACAAACCCCATTTTCCTCCATGACTGCATGGTATTATTTCTCCCACTCTTGGGTTGGTTTTCTTATTCTTAAAACCTGGTTTGGGTCCTATTTCATAGCCACTGCTCTTAAGGCTAACTAATTTTTTTTCTCTAAACCTGGAGTCATGCTTAGCTATGGTGTCACTAAATGTAATAGGCCTTTCATTTTGTAAAGGGTAAGCATCGGTGACTTACAGGTAAACTTAATACATTCTAACAATCATCCTAGGTATTTTATTTGGTTTTGCAACAGAGCTAATAATAACAGTTAGGAACAAGTTAGCTCAGTTATCCAAATTTCCTTTTTCTGAGAAGTCGGATCAGAACTACCTATATGGTAGCAGTCACCTCCAGGATGTAAGCTGACTTCGTAATACTGTTATGTCCTCACCTGTGTCCCTGCTGTTTGTTTCAAACACTGGTGCTACAGTGAAGTCAATGCAAGAATCATGGTACTCGAGAGCTTTGGTGGACCTAGGTCTTGCATACAGCTGGCCTTTTCATAAAGCCTTAGACTTCACAATTAACCTGTCAGCCTTTTGCCATTGTAAGGACAATCACAATATTGTAAACTGGTGGCCTCCAAACTACAGCTTTTAGATCACCACCTGCAGGTTTGTATAGTTACCTCACTGTTAAATAGCATTCTATTATATTTAATATAACTAAGAAGCTTAAGGGTTACTAGTGATCCATAAAAAAAGAACGTTTTGAACTAACAGTTTTGATGACTGAACCAAGCAGTGAAACATGAACACTGAACTGTATTAGAAATTGCTCATTTTAATCAGATGTTGCCTAATCAGGATTAAAATTACAGCAATACAGCTGTATTTCATATCAAGAGTACTGTGTTAATAAACTAGATCATTAAATCAAATTCTGCCTCAAAGTCTACTCCACTAATTGGCCACAAATAGGAAGGAGGCTGCAAGCCTGTAATTTTATTTTTTAAACCGGCTTCTTGATTTGGCAAAGGCATCCTAAGTTAGAACAGAGCATTTTGTTCTCATTTGGAGTTAACGGCACTAAAGCATACTTCAGCTTTTAATTTAATTCAGTCAATATGGAATATTTACCCATCAATTTCCCACTTATGCCTTTGAAGCACATAGTAGGTCATTCATGTAGATATTTCCCGCTCCTATACAAATGATGTTTCAGCAGCTCCACTTTTAGTTAACAATTAACATTTAAACTATTTGCTGGCCTACTGCCTAGAGAAAAAATTAGACAAATAATTTCCCTGAAACCACTTCTGTAGTTACACAAGTTGTTTCATTTGTATTCCTTTTAAATATATATACATTTTGCCCAGAGTAGTTGCAAGTTATTAATTGTGTCAACTTTCAAAACTCTGTTCCTTTCATAAAAAGCCACAAGTTACTAAACAATGTGTCTAAATAATTTTGGTTTTCTATAACTCTATCAGTGTTTACTCTTACAGTGAATTTGTAGCTCTGTTAAATTGTAAGACTCTTAATTAAAAAATAAGGAAAACCTAAAGATTGTTTCATGCATAGTATCAGGAGACATCTTTGGAAAGTCTATTTTCATATACATGCAACTATACTCTTGTCCACCTAAACTAACTTTATGGATTAAGCACTTCGAAGGGTGCTTTCACAATAATACTTGGAGGGGTGTGTGTGGGGGTGTGGGTGCGTGGGAAAGAAAATGTGCCTAGCTGAAGGGAAAGAGTTAAAAGGGTGAGAAAGGGGCAAGAAAGGTAGTCCCTAAGGATGCAAGAAGCAGATAAGGCTGGAAGCAAGACATACTGCACTAAGTATCACCTAAAGATAGATTCTACCTTACAACATCTTACTGACACAATTTCGTGGCTTACGGCACAAAGATGTGTAACTTGACAGTTGTAAATGAGCTACCCAAATGCCCATTAGCATCAGCTCAGCTACATACTGGCAAAACTGTGCGTTTCCATATACCTGTCTGCACGTGGCAGAGGTAGAGAAAAGGTGTAGCAGCTAGCTAAAGAATAAAGAATGTGTTTTGTTAGCGTAAACTAAATCCATACTAGGAGAACTTTAACATATGTAAATATTAGGAGCATTCATTAGTATATTTGCTTTCAGATGACTTTATGATGAAAAGGGTAAGGAGGAAATGGCTCTTGATCATCTCTAGTGTATATATAGTTTATATCTTGTGGTTTCTTTTTATTACTCATTAAACAAAAAAGAGCAGACAATATCAACAAATCATAGTTACCAAGTATTAGAGACAATGTATACAGTGGCAAGTTATTGGAGTATGTGATTATGAAAATTATCTCTAACAACAGACTTTTGTGGATAAACAATTTAAGCTCTCAAGAGTTTTGGGTATCTAAGGTCTACTCAAGTGCAATCCCTTACTACTAAATAGCATGAAAACCTGCAATTGCCCATGTACAGGCTTCAGGTATAATGAACAATATCTTATCTATTAACTGTATTCACGTACCTGAGTTTAAGGCTGTCTGAGAGTCTTTCAGCTTCTTCAATAGCTTTTTTTAAATTTGTAGGTCCAAGAATTGAATGAAAATAATCCTAAAATTACAAGCATCACCCCACATATTAATAGTACAGCTTAATAATGCCTAATTCCGTGCATATCAAGAGCTGCTAATGTACAGAGAATTGGTATTATAATGATATTAATGCCAACAAAAGGAATTGGTTTGAATCAAAATATTTTCCTCTCAAACATGAGTTTGTTAGTAAAATTGTTCTATAGCACTGATAAATAAAGGCTAGGCAAGGCAACTGCACCAAAAATAGTCTGAATGGGAAAGATGATAGGAATACCTTTCCCTGAAAAATATTCACAGATCTGACAATTTATATACCTTATGTGTATTTACAGCAATTAACAACAGACTTGTCAAATATAGGAAGGAAAATATATCATCATAAATGAGACAGTTTAGTTAATACCAGTGTAATCCTTTGCATGTGCACTAGTGTAATTCTCTGTACTTCTAATACTTCTACCAGTGCAGAAGAGGTCAGTCAGAAAGCTTTTATACCTGTTGCTGCTTAAAATCAGGTCTCTTTTTAATAAAGTTATAAACAGTCACATATTTCATATATAGGATGTAAGCTTTTTCTTCATCTCGGTCCAATCTGCTTTCCTCCGCTGCCTTGAAAATCTTAAGGGCACTCTGCACATAACTGAAATCAAAGGAGTAAAGCACGTGATTGTTGACTTGTCCCCAAATACCTTTTCATTACAAGATGCCATTTTAAGTGTTCACAGCCTCTGCCCATACATGAAGCGTTTTGATTTTATCATCTTAATATAAGGATTTCATTAAATGTATGAATTACAATCATGCTCCTCCAAATAATGATTCCTCTTTGCTAGTTTCTTTCCTAGCCGTATTTAAAATCTTCCATAATTAAACAGCATACTGAGATACAGGGAGAAAACAGTACTTTTCCCTTCTAAAAATAACTTTTTTTTTTGAGGAAAATCTAATTCATAGTAAGACAAAATGAAATTGTTGATTATCCAAAAATGATAGAGGCAAAATATTTTCTATTCATACATTTGCTAAACTTTTAATCATTTTTAAGAATTTGCATTATATAGCCTTTTTTCAAAATATGAAATTTTCATGGGCATCATGCTCTGTCCAAGTCATGTTTTGGCAGTATGTGAAGTTACCTTCTGTAGGCAGTAAGCATATCCAATATGACAGTTGAGAGATCTATACATAAGACTACCAAAGATTTTATATCTAACAGAAATAATTGAGGAAATTTAGGTCCACAACATAGTTGTTCTGGAACCTGCTCAGCAGAGTAGCACTAATACCTCTAATATTAATCCAAAATAAATTAAAATATATATACCTCTTTGTACTTGTCTTTTCAGGTTTTATTTCTGTCTTCTTGTTGAGATCTTTCAATGAAGTACAGAGATACAGCTCCTTAGGTACAGATGCCACAGCAGGCATGTTAATGTTGTTACTTATGTCCCTTCTAGGATGGTACAGCTTCTTAGAAGTCTCTATCGATATTTTTCTGGGGGGAAAAAAAAAAGTAGGGAGAGCCCAATTATATTCCAATGACTTTTAATACAGTTATAGTTACGTGTATGGGGTTATTACCTAACCTATCTCACTTTATGTGAATTAGCACTGGTATAAAACAATCTGGAACTTATGCAGTTAAAGATTAAGCTATAATGAAAAATTCTAAATGTAAGTTAATTGTAGGTAATGAACTGGAGTACCTGATCTGGTCCACTACAATCTGGCAAAATGTTGTTATAATACTACAGCATCAGTACTTATCAATACACGTATGTCTTTGATATCAATCTATATTACTACTATTAAAACAGAATTACTTACATAGAAAGACATATATTTAAAGCAAAAAGAACAGATCTGTCACTTATTCTGGGCAATTATTTGTAACACAAGAACAAAAGGAAAAAAGTATTTCCAAAAGTCAAAGAAAACTTCTTTGCCAGAAGTTAGAAGAATAACGTAGCTGCTTAAACTGCAACTATTTAAAAGTTAATTATCCATAAGCGTCCTCTTGTATCAGTTCTAAGTATTACTGATGCAAACAGAGTGGCTCAACAGTTAACAGTATCAACTAATCCTTCTAAAGTGATAGAATTATTTGAAACCACTCTAGGTAATTTATTTTGAATGTTAGCAATATGTTGCTAACAGAAGAATAGGAAAATAATAAGAAAAGAAATGCTGACTTAAGAATGTTCAAAATCATCATATGCAGCAAAATTATTCAACTATAACACCAGTAAGTATATTATAAAAAACTAGCTGACTTCTCTGTACTCTGAAATTAGTAATTGATAATTATTTTATCACTGCCTTAGCACAAACCTCTGCAAATACACACTACACCCATGGAAATGTGACTTCTAATGTCTTGGTAAGAGACAAGCTGAGAAAAGGAAGGTTGTTACTGTTAAAGTCAACTTGAAACTTCTTGGACATACCGTAAGTCTTAAACTCCTAGGTATCGTCGTCTTTCTGCTTTCACTTGGAAGTGCTCTCCAGGTAGTCGTGAAGTAGTTAAGCAGAGTTTGGCCAGAAGGGACTATTACATCATCTCATCTAACATTCTGCATAGAGCAGTCCATTAAGTCTCACACAGACAGTCTAACTAAAAATCTTTGAATCTAATACAAAGTAAGCTATTTTAGCCCTTAAGGGTGGCAAGGGAGGGACTGAGCTCCTGCTCAAGCAGTGACACATTAAGGTGCTAGCAATAACAAAGAAATTAAGGGGAACTAATTAGAAGAAAGATGTTCAAATGATCGCAACAAATAAATTATTTCCTAGTAGTGAAAACCCACATGGCCTTTAACAAGATGAAGGTAGGGCATTTCCCTTCCACCCTTAAGGTGATGATCAGCATGACAAGCGTGACCAAAAAAAACATCAGCCAGTGACCTCAGAGTGAAGTTTCACAGAACTGAATTGATATGGAGCTGACTGCCACCAAATGAGATGGTCCTCATTTCCCTCCCTCTTTCTCATGCTGGTGCAGTACTTGTCCAACCTCTTACTGAGCCAATTCAGCTTGCTGAAGAGGCAGAATGGCTACACATCTGGTGCAAGGAGGGCAGTCGGCGTGTGCAGCCAAGAATGAGAAGCTGAGATGGGATCCCTTTCCATGGCACATACCTGTTATTCTTTGAAGTACATATAGTAGCACTAGGTTGACTGTTCTTGGTCTAGGAACTGGTTATCAAATAAAGACACTAAGTTAACCCAAACCTTTGCTAAGTTCATGTTGGAAATAAATGCAAAAAATAAGATATGTGTCTAATGATGATTCTCTGGTTTATGGTCTGGCATGCCAAGGTCAGACTAAACAATATCCAGCTAGGTAACTTGCTGCTTAAACACAGATGCTTTACTTGCTAATTTTTCAATTATGTAGCAACTTTTAAAAGTTGATAAACTTGTAAAAAATCCTTCCTTAGGAGACTGATTTTCAGATAATTCTAGGAAGTAAATAAAGTCCTCAAATATTAATTTTAATACATAAAATTAATAATGTATCCCATACCCCACTCATCTTAGAACATTGTCTTCCCCATATAAGATGTCTTATGTTCAACTGTAATTTTCAGGGAGATATTTAGGTGCTTAAAACAAGGCAGAAAATTAATTAGAAGAATTGCATTCAGTAGAAACAAAACACAGCCACACCTCCTGCCCCAAAGTAACAGACCTTTCCAATCTAAAAGCTTTGTTGCCTAAGACAAAGACATACTTCTTACAACTTCATAGAATTACAAAGAAAGACTTCATTCCTTAATAAGATTTTAGCATTGCTTGTCTAATCCTACCTTCAGAGCATGTCTTTACCTGGCTTTTTTTCTTCCCCTTGGAACTGTAAATAGACTTTTTCTTTGAAGCTAAGTCCTTTCCAAATATATCTTCAATGTTTGCTCTGTTATGTAACCAGTATTTTCTTAATCTTAAGTGGCAGCATTTGGTTGTGTTCTGACAGAATATTGTAACTAAATATGTCGTCCAAAAAAGATACGAATATAACATTACTGTATCTGTGTGCCTATGAGGAAAAATACCAAGATTATGTGGAAGATGAACAATTTAATGGAAGGCAAAAGATGCTAGTAAATTCTCAAGTGTTGCTGACACACCTTGATATGGGCAGTTCTTCTGGAACCTCATCTATACAAATGCAGAACTAGTGGATAAGAGCCAAATCTGAGTTTTGGCCCAGAACAAAAACTGGCTTTTCTGCTATGGTTAGTCAGTTATAACTGCAGGTCTTTAAATTGCCGCACAAGTTCAATACTGAACTTACTTTTATTTCCTGATCTGAAGAAATTTCCATACCTTTTTTCAAAATATGAGCTACTAACCACAGTATCTGATGAATGAGGTATTACTCTTTGACCTCCCACAGCACCATAATTCATACAGTATGCTACAGTAAAATGAGTAAAGACAGATTAGGAATAACATTTTCTAAGAAAAAAAAATCAAATTCTCAACAGCCTATTTAACAGAATTACATACAGCATATGTCATAAGTTAATATGAGATTTCAGTCACAGTTTCTAATTCCTTGTTCTATACAGAACTTTAACTATGGAACTATAACTAGCATTTTCAGTTTTATGCAGCAAAAATCCCCTAGCTATAGCCTACAGGCTGACCACTAGTTTGCCAGTTGACTGCTCAGAGTCTTGGCTCAGAAGAACCCTTAAAACTCCTTAAGCTTCTACTAAATTTTAAGATGTGCTTCTAACTTGATTTTCCCTTATACTCAAATGAATGAGGTTTTTTTTCCCCTTCTTGCAGCAGGCTTTGGGAAGACACTGATTTCAGAATCCAAATCAGCTCCTTCATATATAAATATAACTAACTGATACTGAACCTAAATTTTTTTGCAGATATCTGATTCCTAACTGACCCAGTCTCAATGGTTCCTCCAGCAAAATAAGTTGCACAAATAAAGACATTCAGGAGTAGTTAACATACAGTAGTGAAATGCATGGAGATAGACCACCTAATGCAAGTTCTGTACAAGGTCTGTATTTGTTTCCACTAGAAGAGCTGCAATGATCTGTACTTTTTTATCAGAATCACATCCATTTTATCAGGATAAACTCTTGCTGCTCCAGGCTGTATTGACTAGATTACGCTCACTTTTGCCAAGCATTCCATTTCCCTCCACACTTATAATCACCATATCAATACAATGGCAACACTGAGGCATTGATGAGCCCTTCCAGTTATATATGTGGATCTTTCATACATCTCTAAGGAAGAGAGAGATCTTCTTTCCCAGCAAGAAAAGAGAACTGGATCATAAAACCATAAATACAATGAATTGAAGAAGCTGTAAGAGCTATATCTACTATTAGTCAACTCCGTGAGGAAGAGAAAACCACCTATTTCAGGTTTGTTAACTTTTTTCTTAAAAAATGAAGGTCAGACTCGAAACTGTGGATCTGTTCCACCCCCAGCTGAAGTATTATCTCAGGCTCCTTCTTCATACTAAGAGTGCTGAAAACCAGGCCAATACCCAAAAATATAAGGGAAGTCATGCTTGGATGTTTATGGGCATTTAAAATACTTAGAATGGATAGTTTTACACTGACAGGGAAACATACCTGTTGGTAACAGGTTTTTCAACATCTAATTATCATGCCTGTTTTACTAAGGATATGAGTAAGCTTTAAGTGGAACAACCATAGCAAGAACAACGCACAAAAGCAGTTATATTGCAAGCAGCATACACTAACACAGTCCGAAATAAATTGACATGCTAAGTACTGTGCATCACCAATTCAGGTATGTAATGAAGTATTATTCACCTACTTATTTTTGTCTCCAAGACTTGAGCAAATGAGAAACGGGTTTCTCATGAGCATTAAGTTCCTCAGTTCTCTTGGAATTAAGTTTTACTGTCTGTAGTCTGTAGACAAGAGTTGGTTTTGTTAAGATTATCAGTATTCATCTAGAGATACAGTATTTTAACATGACTGAACTATACAGTCAATCAGCATATCTATCTCTGTAAACCCTCTAGCTTTCTTTCAGGCTCTGGTACTGTTAATACTACAGGCCTTGGTCCTGCAACTTAATGTGCATAGGCTGACTATAACCATTGGGGCTTCCTATAGCACAGCCATTGTGCTCATGCAGAGTACCCAAACTTCCATCATTTTGCTGGGTACCACCAGTCACCATGGCAGTAACACATTGCGGGTCTGCCTTTGGCCATGTACCATGCTGAAACTACCTGCGCTGCCAAGCCTGGGAACCGCTCTGTTCACACAGTGAGAAAATCCTTTCTGACAGTTTGCTCATCCAACTGTTTAACTGATACTGATGGAGAGGGAAGACAGTACAAGGGCAAGTTGCTTAAAAAAAAGTTGGATTTTATACATGAGGTTTTAAAGTTATTCAGTCTAACTAAGAACACAAATAGCATCACTTCTTATTTAGATAAATGAAAATCTGCAAAGCGTACGCAGACAGGATAGGTGATAAGAAGCCGGCGAGGTGACAGAGAGGCTGACAACTCCTCTGAGTTTTTAACTGGGCGGTCAGAAACCCTGCGGCGCCCGGGTGCGGGCCCGGGACCCCGCGGGTGCGGGCCCGGCCGGGGCTGTGGGAGTCTCCATGACACCGCAGCTCGCCGCCGCGCCCGCTCCGGCCGGAGGAGTGCGCTCTGGGAAGCGCTGCGCCCGCGCCGCCTTCCTCCGGCCGCTCTCGGGCTCCGGGGCGGCTTCCCCCGGCCCTGCTCTCCCCTCACCCCGGCTGGGCTGCGGTTGGGGGGACTGCGGGCTGTCCAAGGTCACGCCGCCAGCAGCGGGGCGGAGGGCTGCCCGCCGGGCCGGGCCAGGCCCGATTCCCCCCGCCACAGCCCAGCGCGGCTCCCCCCGCCCTCCGCAGCCCCTCAAGGGCCGCCTTCCCCCCCCCTGTACGGCAGGGCCGGGCCCGGGGCTCCCCTCCAAGGGCGCCCGCCCCCTCCCGCCGCGGCCGGAGGAGGGCGTGAGGCGAGTCCGCCTGCCCTGCAGGCCTCGGTCCCCCGGCGGCCCGGGCGCCGCCTCCGGCCAGCGCGGCGGGCCCGGCTGCGTACTCACCGCCGCGGGGACTCGCTGCCTCAGCCCTCCGGCCTGGGGCAGGCCCATGTCCGAGCGCGGCTGCCGAGAAGACGCTACGCGGCCATGGCTGCTGAGGCGGAACTCGGCGGTGTTCCTCCCTCCCGGGCCTCCGCTCCCCCGCGGGGGCGGGGACTCTCCGCCGCCCTATCCGGGCTGCGGGGCCGGGCTCGGGCGGCGGGGGGGGCCGCGGCGGGAGGCTGGCGCCCAGCCGCTGTCCTGTGGGGCGCGGCCGGGGCGGGCGGGGACGCGCTGCTGCCGTGGAGCTCCCTCGCAGGCGGGGGTGGCTCTGGGGGCGGTGTGAGGAGAAGGGAGAGGCAGGTCACCTCAGATCGTCGCCACCCGCGCTGGCTCCTCAGGGTCAGCCCCGGAGAGGGCTCACAGGGAGCGCGGGGCCACCCGCGGCCCTGTCCCGCCGTGGCCGCCACCCGGGCGCTCCGCGGGGCCGAGGCCGCCCCGCCCGGCCCCGCCGGCCCCCTGTGGGCCTGGCGCCCCGCCTGGCCTGGAGCCTCGTTTCGTTTCCGGGCGCTTTGTGTTATGGGGGCCAAGGCGCTAAAAGCGGGCTCTGAGGTCTGGCACGTTTTGTGGGACATCCAGCGTTTGTAGGGGGGGTTGAACCGGCCCTTCTGAGGCACTGTGAAATCTAGTGTGGGAAGGCAAGACACCTCCCCTTACGAAAATATCCTTTTTTTTTTTTTTTCCCTTAGAGAAAACTGCATTGACTGGGGACATTGTAAGTTCAAACCTCATTTTTTGTTGTGTTTTCTGTGCAGTTTGTGGTGTTACTACAAGCATCGTACCGCAGGGATGGCAGGTACGTGCGGACATGCCGGTATAGTCATACTGGGATTTAAAACATGGGAGAAGGCAGGGGAGAGGGCGGTGCTGAGCCTGCTTCCAGTCAGTCGGTGAGGCAGGTCATGCCGTGGAGATCTTACACACACAGAGGGATACTCTGTCCTGCCACAGTCCCAGTCTGTCCCCTAACTGTGTCAAGGTGGGGGATTCAATTAAGATACTTTAACCTACTGCTCCAGTTTGCCAATGGAAATGTCTTGTGAACTGGAGCAGTTTCCCTCAGCCACTTTGAAAAACAGGGAGGTCACAAAACCAAAATGGGAAAGATGCCTGTCTTCATGTAGCCTTCCAAAATACTACTGATTCATTGTCCAGAAGGCGTAATTGTATCCCTGTACATACAGGTGCAGTAACATTGGTTGGTATTGGGTACATGAAAGGCTCAGACAATATCCTCCATCTCTAAGTGGCAGTGCATATAAGAGATGAGATGTAAAAATTCTGGGAGAAACGAGTACACGTCTAAGTCTTCTCTATTGTGCAGAGAGGTTAATACCAAAGTAAGTTGATATACTCTAACAACATTAAACTGAACTGAATAATATTAATAACACAGTGCTCTTGTAAGTGCCTTTTCCAGAACTGCTCCATTTGTTTTAGCCAAGATGGGTCATGCCAGAAAGTTATGACAAGATGAAAGGAGTAAGTCCACTGATGTCGAGGCTTGGGATCTCAGTGTGCAAATTAATGTTGAGCTAGCTGCTCTCCAAACTGGACTCACGAGTGTCCCTTTTACTGTTTCTCTTAGATGAAGAAATTGTGTCATAAAATCTTTTGGTCTTACTTGTGTGGGCAAACCCCAGCCATATATAGAAAGGCGTTGGGGAGGACCTGCCGGTACAATTAGCTTTACCATATTCAAGAACTTGTTAAAACATGCTAATATGTTGATTGCGTTATAACATGCTGTGTTGCCTTAGGTTAAAACACATTTTCCTATCAGCACATATGTTACTGTGTAGCAGTGTAACAGTAAATAAAAGAATTTTAAACAGTAGAATCGGTCTGCTTTTTAATAGAATGTATTAGATTATTTAGTTAGCAAAAACTATAAATTAACTATCTTATAAAGTGGGGTAAAATAAAGGACAAGAAACCAGGTACTTTACAGATGTGAAATGTGTTTTGACTTGCCTACATCAGACACCAAATGTCTCTCTCCTAAATGTACTTTTGGTGAATTCTGTCAAAAACCCCAACATTAGACATGATTATTTTAAAGATGGAAGTTGTGATCATAATAATGAAAACTCCTGTGCAGTGCTAATGGGCTACATGCAGACTGCATTCTTCACCTCTATAAAAGATTTTCAATAATAGAGAATGTTTTGCTTTTCCATAGCACTGCAGCTAATGTCACAAGGCATTCCTACTCGTTGGCGCACACCTGTGAGGACACCGTAACGTTTTTTGTATCTGCTGCTACCATGTAAATGAAAAACCATAATACGGCAAGCTAAATGCTTGTTGAGAGACACACAACACTTACCAACCATGGAAAAGAGATGTGATGAAGGCTGGATTTAAGGTTTCTACACCCTGGTGACAAGTGACAGCCCCGAGAGGAGGTGTCTGGACTTGTTCTCTAGTGCCGCCTTCTGGCTGATCACCCCTAGAAAAATAAGTCAACAGGTCCCCGAGCCAGGTGACAACATATAAAGAAGGATTAACTGGCTTTCCAAAAAAGCACATGGAGGATTCCTCCCTGCAGCCTAACTCAAAAATATTGCAAGAACAGGAGGGAGTGCTGTCAGCCAGGGCAGCGTAAGCCGTTGCGCTCAGCCAGGAGGGCCGTTGTGCCGCCACGCGTGGGAAATGCAGTTTTCTCTCCTGGCCTGAACGGGTCTCTTTCGGCAGTGACTCGAGGTTTCAGTTCTGTCATATCTGTGAGGCAAGGTTCGCTCTCTGGAATCTGGTTATTTGTATTTTCTCCAAAGCTGTGTTAGGTAAGTCAAGGGCAAAAAATAATGGATCTGTAAACAATGTTGTTACAAGTATTCCTCTGATTATGAGTATCTTGTAGGTATTACCATCTCCAAAATAAGAGAGTGGAATTTTGTGGTTGATACCTTTTTCTGAAGGATGTAGATTATGGGATCTATGCTTTACAGTGGTGTCCCAAGATTTGTGACTAGGAATAGCTTTGGGGAGAACGTGAGCACAACCATTTTGCACTGTTGAACCAGAACTAGGAGAAACCTTTCAGGGGCTGGGATGGCGGGTCCAGCGCCAGTTTGGGACTGAAGGCCAGACCTCTCTGACAGAGCAGCAAGGGCTTAGGATCATTCTGGAGCTGTCATCCATATCACATCCTATCTCTGTGATCCCAAAGCATAGCTAAAGCTCGGGGAAGGCAAAGCAGCAAAGCCCTTGCTCAGTCAGGGCACCCTCACCTGGGAGCACAATCGGAGCCCCAGCAGCCATGAGGCGGGAAGGGCAAGCCCCGCCGCCCTGTGGCAAAGAGGAGCCCCGAGAAGGCCGGCGTGGGGGACAGCCACCCTCTTTCTTATTTCAGCCGCTTTTAGGGAGGCTCCCCGCCCCCCCGGCGCGCTGACAGCTCGCCTCCACCCGCCGGGGCCGGCCGAGGGCGGCGGGCAGCGCCCTGCCCCCCGCCGGGCGGGAAGCGGGACGGAACATGGCGGGCCCCTCCAGTCTCCGCTTCCCCCGCCTTTCCCCGCGCCGCCACGCATGCGCGGCGGGCGGCACCGAGGCCGTATCCCTCCGCCGAGCCCCTTTCGCCGGGGCGGTTTGTGTAATAAGATAATCCCTGCACCCCATGGTAAGTGCCGGGCGCCCCTCCAGCGCTGCCCGCCCGCGCCCCTCACGCCCGGGCGCGGGCTCGGCGGCGGGGCGGCGGGGCAGCGCGGCGCGGCTCCCCGCCCCTCCCCTCCCCTCCGCCCGCCGTGTCCCTCCGCCAGGCGCGGCGGGGACTTTTGTGTGGGGCTTTTGGGCGCCGATGAGCGGCGGCCTCCGGCGCCCCTGGTTGTTGTTGCGGCGGCGGCGGCCGGGCCGGCAGCACGGTAAGGTCCCATCCCCGCGCCCCGTCTCTCCCTCACCCCCCCCGGGCCGGCCAAGCTTTTCCAGGTCAGTCTGCGCCTTTGTATAGGGCCCTGTTACCGGATGTGGAAGTTGATCTCTTCGCTGGTAAAAAATAATTCCACTTCCCCCGGAACCCGGCGCCGCGGCTCCCTCCGCAGCGCCCAGCCCAGCCAGGATTTCCTGTCGGGGAGAGCGGGCGCGCTGGCCGGCCTTCCGGGGACCCCGCCGCGCGGGGGGCGCGGGCAGCGCCGGCGGCGGCCTGGGCCGCGGCGGCGGCCTGGGCGGCCCGCGGGGGCGCCGGGCGCGGCCTGCGGGGCAGGGCCTGCGCCGGGGTCGGGGGCCGCCGCGCGGCCGGCGGGGCGGGGGGGGGGGCGACTCGGGGCCCGGCCGCCCGCGGAGACCCCTCCCCCGCGGCTGCCGCCCAGGTCCGGGCGAGGGCGGCGCGCCCGGCGAGGGGCCCGGGCGCCGAGGGATAGAGCGGGGCCCGGCTCGTCCCGCGTCTTTCCCCGCCGGGCAGCCCGGTCTGGGCCGCGTGGGGACGGTCTCGGGCCTCGCGTGGGGCGAGGTGGCCCGTTCCTGTCAGGGCCCGGGGGCGGCGGAGCTGCGTGCCGGAGCTTGGCGCCAAAGGTGCCCTGAGGGGAGCGCTTTCCTCCTCTGCAGTGTCCCTCACCCCGAGTCTGTAACTCTTGCTTTGGACTCTTAATAAAGCGCACGACGGGAGCATAAAGGGGGGATAAGATGTGTTAGTTCGGACTGTCGTTTTTCTTTTCTCTCCTACTAATCAAAGTAGTTCCTGTTGGTGAGACACTGTCTGATAGCACGTCGGTGAAATCCCCTGTAGGAAGTCTTACGTGCTTAGAGTTTTTAACTTAAAGCAGTTGTATGTTGTCCTCTAACTTGCTTACTAAGGTAGCTGTATTTAATGGCAAATGCTGCATATTAGAGTTAAACGTGCTAAAAGCTGTGAATGCACACCTTGGAGTAGCTTAATGTTTTTCTTTAAATTACTCATGACTTCTGAAGTATTAGTAAGACTAAGCAGTTTGGTTGACGTGTGTGCGCACATAGAAATACTTGTAATGGTACACAAATCTGCTGTGTGGTTAAGAGTATCCATGGCAGATCAGCATACACAAGGTGTAGACTCTTGTTCGTGACCCACTTTCTTTACTGAAAACAGTTTGTTTTCTAGGTTTTTTTTTGGGCCTATGTGCTAGACAGAAACTGCCAAGGAAGATTCCTCATGATAAAACAGATGCTTTAATTAAAGAGGCTGGTGATTTTTGTTTGAGGAAGTTTCAGTTAATCTGAGATACACTCCTAAGGCTCTAAAACAGTTCAAAGGCTATGTCACAAGCCCTTAGATTCTCCATGTCAGTCATAGCTGCCATAACGTAACCTTTTTGGTATCTAGTGCCAAACTTATCTGTGAAAGCTTTGTAGTTGGCAGTGCCAACCCAAATCTTGGTTGGTGCCAATGGTTCACCCTTGTTGCATAATCATGTTTTTCAGTTGTTGCATTTTGTTGCAGATAATGGCCAAATCTGTGCTCTCCTTTTTAAGGACAAGACTTTTCTACCAGCTGCATTATTTAATGGAGTTACGTTGATGATTGGTGCTAATTTAAATTAACGTATGAACCTAATTGGAGGACAGACCTGCATAAATACAGCCTTGACTATCTTAACCACTAAACTATTCCAACAATATGTTTGCTTTTCTGATCTCTTTTCTCAGATCAGGTTTTTTTTTCATCTGATGCATACATAGTCCAACATGAAGGTCATGTTGCTCTTTAAACAAACTAGAGAGAATTTAGTTGCAAACACAACACAGTCATAGAGGAAAGCTGAAAGCACTGGAATTAAAGCCGACTGCTATTAATATGTTAGTGTAATTTTCATTATCATAATAGAGGTGTGGATACTCCAAGCCTATGATATTTGTATTAAGATTTGAAGTATGACGTGTGAAGTCATTGTCAAAATACATTTGGAAGGGCGTGATTCCCTTAGGAAACAATACAGGATCTTTTTGAGTTTATCCCATGTAAGTTGCTATAATCACTATTAAATGATACACAAGGTAAAATACCCAAGTTTTTAAGAGATGCTAGCACATGGAAATATACTGGGGTTTAATGCAGACCTTCTGGTTCCTTTAAAAGGTACAAAACTGTAATTGAAATAAAAAACTTTTTGAAGAGTTGTTTTGAGTTCAAGTATTGTGCTGTTACATCAGAGTGTAAAAAAAAAAAAAAAAGCAAGTTGATCGTATTATTTCAATTCTAATAATGATCAAAACTGAGTGCTTGATTAAAGATTTTAAAAGTTATTGCTGACTACTTATACTCTGTACTTAAAAATATTTTTGACCTTGGTGTGGATAGGCATATAAAATTAGTTAGAAATTGCTATTCTAAGTTTCTAGCGATACTGTGCAATGTTGAAATCAGTAGGATGATAGCATTTCTGAAGATCTGGTCTGGGGAAACAGGCTGATTTTTTTTTTTTTTTTTAATAGTGGAAAGAAAGACATTCTGAAAAGGGCATTCTTTTTGCAGACGTAATGGGTGTGAGGTGACGGGTCTCAAGCTGTCTTCCAAGATACCTTCAGTAGGGAAACCTGTTTAACTAGGATTTTATGGAACTTCATCCTGGAGTTTTTAGGAATGATTGCAAATCCTTATCATAGATAGGGTGTATGTTGATTTAGTTCACCTTCCGGTAAGTTGCACTGGTGCAGTCCATGCTCTTCTAGTGTAAGCATGTCTCTTCTAGGAGCATACCTTGGTAGAAGTGCACTGGCGGCTGCAAGATCTCCGTGTTGGCAGGTGTTCTGCAACAACTGTTTTTGTGCCTGTTGATTTTGACTGGCTGATGTTCACCACTGCAGCGGTAGAAGGGGAATAAAGGCTGGGTCGAGGATCCTTGGGGCAGGACACCAGTCTGAAAGGTGCGGCAATATTTTAAGCCATACTTAATCTTTGTCCTATGGACTGCAGGTTCTGCTGCTGTATTGCCTATAGGCTGTGGTGTGGGACCCCAGGCTTCCCAAGCTGTATGTTTTTCAGCTCTTCTCCCTCCCCACAGAGCCCATTTTGCACACAGTTCCACCTTAACTCTGGTCCAGTGCTGTTATATACCCCTCTGGTAACAGCATGATGTTCAGAGTTTTACAGAATGTATAAAAACTTAAGTCTAAGACGGATACAAAAAAGCAGTATGATTTCCTATTGAACAGAAGTAAAATAGGAATAATAATTTGATGTAAATTTTAATTACCAGTTCATCATGGCATCTGGCTAATGATACCGTACAGAATGCATTGCAGTAATGAAATGTGGAAGTTCAGGAGGTGGTTAATGCAAAGAAGTCCAAACCCAGCGGAAGCTCTTCTCTATTTACTCAATTGTAGACAGAACTCTCTGCTCACACAGTTGTGTAGGAGCTGTTAGAAGCCTGAAAACATACTCAGATTGCCATAAGAATAACTATGATAGTCTCAAGACTTTATTTCAGAGCTGGTGATGTTTTTATTGTCTGAAAGAATTCTCTTATAAAGCATTACCCAGCTGTCATGCTAGCTAAGCTTGATGGAAGCGACACAGTTACTGAAGAGTACCTGCTAACACAGTTCAGCAGAGTTGATTTGTAACACTACATGGAGTAGCGGCAGTACTTGACTAAGAGTGCTGCTTTGAAATGGAAATATTATTTCAGTTTTAAATATATTTTACTGTACTATATATAGAACTTTGCTTTTGATAGCATCACTGTGCTATTGTAATGTGACTAACTGATCCCAAGAGAGCAGCTGAAGAATTTTTCTGGAAAGGGAAGAAAGTGCAATTCTGACACTGCAGCCCCTTCTCAGTGTGTCCCAGTACTAGCGGTGGAGAAGCTTGGGGGGAAGTGTGGGGCATGTTGTTACTCAAGGGGTTCCTGACCTTACAATACTGGTCCTTGGAACCGTCTGCCAAGTAGAAATCAGCTTTGGGTTGACTACTCTTGAGAAATTTTGTGAATGCTAGTATTTGTTAGTTAAAAGTGACTAAATGTGCATGAGTCTTTTGTTGGAAAGGCCTCATCGTTGCCGCTGTTAGTGCATTATTGACATATAATGTGATTTTTGAGTTTGTGTAATTGTGCTACGTTTTTAACTTTCTTCCACTAGATGGCCCAAGCATGCTTTCAAGTACCCTATGAGAACTGAAACTTTTACTTCGTTTCTAAAATAAATTTGTGTCATTTTAACTGAAGTTAAAATTCTGCATCCTGAAACATATGTAAACTTCTGTGATGCTTTGTTCTTGTTTAAAATATAAACACTTTATATCAACCAAGAGAGTGTTGGTTAATGTAAGTAACATGTGATAATGAAGGTTATGTCATGTATGATCTTACATGTCCCCCTTTTTTCCTTGATTAGAACATTTCTTACTGAGTAGTACAATGCTGTTTAGTTTTGCATTGAGAACTGATGTACTGTCACCCTGGCAGCGTGTTCAACAGTAGTGCTTCAGAGAGACTCTGAAAAGGTGTCGATCTCTGGCTAAAGCTTGCCCAAACATCTCCTGGGAGTGAGACTTGTAGTTTGCAGGCCACCATAATTGAATTTTTTTGCTGCTTGGTTTTGCTGCATAGGGTTTTGGTAACAACTTTGCAGTTTATTTCACCGGTATAGATGTGGTCAGTGGGTTCCGAATAGGTGTAGTTTTTAAATGTACAAACTGTAATGTAATTCACCTGTTTTTGTCATCTAGCAGACATCAAGTATAAACTTGTTATCAAGGCTTTTTGGTTAGTGGAGAAAGACAGGTATACACAGAAGGCAGCTCTCACCATGAGGGTGGTTGGACACTGGAATGAGGCTGAAGAAGTGGTGGGATGTTCATCCAGAGACATTCAAAACTCAGCAGGACCGAGCCCTGCACAGCCTGGGCCAGCTCTGACTGGAAGATTGAACTAGGTGACCTTGAGAGGTCCTGTCCAGCCTGAATTATTCTGTAATTCCAAAAGGAGACTTTTAGTTCCTTTTCTCTGCTGGTGTTTAAAACAAATATAAGGAAAATTAATTCTTTCCAAATTAGTTCCTAACTTCAGTATTTTGCATTAAGTTCCAGCTTTCCTTTTGCTTCCGAGGACCTTGATGTGGAGGTATTAGACCACCAGAAAAAGTGCGTGTGTCCGTGTGTGCTTTTTTCCTTCTTAAATTGTGTGGGGCCCCCCCCTCCCCAAAGGGTGCCATATAAACAGAGTGCTGTATTCCTTCATTTCACTGCTGCACTTGCCAAATGCCCTCTCTGTCCTGTTATTGTTTTATATCATTACTCCTAGTGTCTCCCTTTAATGGGGATAGTAGATTTTCTCTTATTCCTGTTTCTCTTTTGCTCTTTTTCTTTATGGAAGAGAGTCAACTGTTGTCCCTTCCTCTGCATCTGACACTGTGCTCCTTTTTTCCTTCCTTTTCCCATTGTCAGTATTTGTCCTGTCCTGCCACCTTCCTGCTCCTCTTCCCTTTTCTGGCTGGAGACAAATCAACATGTCCATGTGTACTAGAAGGATGGACATAAATGGAGTGTTATCTTGGTGAAGGGGATATTGCTGCCTGCAGTCAGTTCTGTAGACAAAGAGGTAATCTGCTCCAGTTCATGGCTCTACTGATACATGTTGGAGTTCTGCATTTGCAGTATTTCCATCTTCCTTTCTAATTTCTTCCAAAGTCAGTAGCTTTCAGCTTATTGAGCAATATACCACACAGATTTTGCCAGTTGAGCCAGGTGCAGAGGACTTTCTAAATATGTTGGTTTTGTGATAGAAGTGTATGTTTAAGAAAAGAGATAAAAAATGATCCTACTGGGATTTCTTTCTGAACTGATATACTCTAACTTTGTGTAGGAAATTGGCTGCATGGCCTTGCAACTGCTGTTATTAGTAATACAGGCTTAACTTTGCTTGTGACTGGAAGCCAAACTTAGAAAAGTAATTCCATTCTTAGCATCCTGCTAGTGGGAAACATAGGTATAGGACTAAAGCATTAATGATATATTTTGGTTAGCAGCATGAGTTATGGTTTAGTTCTAAATTTTCTTTTTACTGAACAAATTTAATAGCAAGTATGAAATAGAGTAGTTTTAAAAAGATGTTATACTAGGAAATCTTTGATGTAACAGAAACGTAGATAGGTGTCATTTGTCTACATTATATATAGTTTTGTGTGGCCTGTATTATATGGAACCTTGAGTGCTGTAAAAGGGTGATTACCTAAAGATGATGTGAAAGTTTTTCAGCTAGTATCTCAGTCATGTCTCAATCAAAATTTTGCACTTAACATGTTTTTAGTAACTGTAGACAGTTGAAGCAGGTAGTAAGGTTTGTTTTCAGGCAGACATTTTAGTTCATTTATTTGATGTAAATAGTACAATAATATATACCTATTGCGTCATTTTATAGCTAGGAATACAGAAATTATGCTTTAGGGTGAACAAAATGAAGTGATAGTGATGGACAAGATGTCAGAAAGGTCTTGTGTTTCTTATCTATCTAAATGCGTTTACATAGTAGTACCTCTTAAATACATATAGGCGTTTTGGATACGTGACTGTAGTGCCTTTGGGCGTGTGACATAGCAGCCATGATGTAGTACCATTTGAAAGCTGGACAAAGCTGCAGCAGGTTGCAGTATGAGGTGAGAGCTTCTAAATCACTTTCCGCTATAAGAAATGTGCATCCAGTTCAATTTAAATTTAGTTTGATGTAACTTTGCAGCTGCTATGGTTACAGCATTGTAATACTGAAATCTTCACCTCAGTGTCAGTTCTGTTTGGCTGACAAAAGTAATTCTAAAATCAAGCTGCTTATTGTAATCAATAAAGCTTGTTCTCATGGCTAAAATACCAACTTCACTTTTTGAACTTCTCAGAGTAGTTCAGAAGTAATTAAAAAAATGACAGTGGCATTTGTGTACTTAAAATACTATTAACGTTATTACTTTTTCTTTATATTCCTTTATGTCCTTTGCTAGATGTCACTAGTAGATTTGGGAAAGAAACTTTTAGAAGCTGCACGAGCAGGTCAAGATGACGAAGTTCGCATTTTGATGGCAAATGGAGCACCTTTTACCACAGATTGGGTAATGAAAACTTTTGCAGTGTTTGGTAAATCCTCTTACTTTTCTCACCTGAAGAAGAATATAGGATTATTACAATTAAGCAGTTATATTGCAAGCCTTGGGAGTTTCTCCGTGGAATTCTGCAGTTATGTCATCTAATGTCTACTTTAAAATTAAAATTGTCTGTTTATTCATGTGACCTCCTGCTGATTTTAGTAACAGACTGTGAATGAGCTTGTTCTGGTGGCGTTTAAGATGAAGTTTGGAATGGTTAATGGGAGAAAGCAGCAATCATCCTCCTAGTTATTGCGTTTATGCATTTAGTGTAGTAAGAGGTCTGAATTAAGAAAGCGTCCTAACTACCCACTATGTGCAGCTGTGAGTTCCCTGATATAGGGACTCTGAGTTGTCTTTTGGAGGTGCCTATTTTTGAATAGGTTGTATAGGGAGGTTAGGTACCTAAAATTCTAGGTATTTACAAGCCCTTTAGAGCCTTAATCTGCTTAACTTACCTAACTTTCAAATTGTCTCCATTTTGAGCAGGAGATTGGACTTAAATGACTTCCACAGGTCCCTTCTAGTGTTGGTATGGCATGCTGACCAACACTAAAAATGGGGTTAGGCCCCTTGAACCATCACACCTCAAAAAGATAGAAAAAACACAGCACAGACCTCAAAAAGTTGCTTCCAGTGAGCTGTTTTTAGTGTGTTGTGATTATTGAAAAAAAACATTTAAACTTTTTTTTTCCCCCCTCTTCATACTCTGTAAAAGCCCTGACAGCTTCTTTCCTTGAGACTGCAAGGGAAAATGATTTTGAAGTGGTGGCCTGACACCTGAGTTTGATAGCTCCAGAATAAGAAGAAATACTTCATACTGGCATCTGTTAAAACTCCACTTTTTCCATTACATTACAGTTGGGAACATCTCCACTTCATCTAGCAGCACAGTATGGACACTACTCAACAACAGAAGTGTTGCTGCGAGCAGGTGTAAGTCGGGATGCCAGAACCAAAGTGGACAGAACTCCATTACACATGGCAGCATCAGAAGGCCATGCCAGCATAGTAGAAGTCTTACTTAAGGTAAAGACTGCTGCTGAAACAAGATCTGAGGCGGGGATATTACAGTGGTTTATGATCAAATATTTGCAGTTTCCTTTTAGTCGTGAAGCCAGCATTGAAATGATATGAATATTTATATTGTGTGCATTGAGTGCTTTGTTTTCCTATTAAACTGTAATTTATTTTAGCATTAAAGTCATCGTGATTTCAGGTGAATTATTTATTGCTGTTTCGAAATAAGACTACTTCCTAATTTGACATTGTGTGAGTGACAGCTTTTAGAACCAAGGCATGTTATGTTTTAGGGAGTCTTTAATCCTTTGAGGTAAATAATTTATTTGGTAGTTAGATTGAAGTACTTTTAATAAATCTGTACATGTAAGTTAACAGGACATTACTGCTGGAGAAAGACAATTTGGGGCTTCATTCTGGACCAGCATTATTTAATTCAGATACTTCTAATGACATAGTTTATGCAATGATCTTGTTTGTAGCACGGTGCTGATGTCAATGCGAAGGACATGCTCAAAATGACTGCACTTCACTGGGCTACTGAACATAACCACCAAGAAGTTGTAGAACTCTTAATAAAGTACGGAGCAGATGTTCATGCTCAGAGTAAATTTTGCAAAACGGCATTAGATATTGCAGTAGACAATGGAAATGAAGACCTTGCAGAAATATTACAGGTAACTTTTGATTCATGATGTTAAGGGAACTTACAGCAAAGCACTTGTTTACACATGGGATAAACTAAGCTTTTAATATAGCAGCTGTGAGACCATGTATTGACTGGTACTGCTAAACTCCAGTCTAGGTCATTACGTGGAAATGAGATTAATGTTTGTAAACGTTAGTTGGCCGAAGAGTGTTTTCACCACCTACAAAGTCAAAGATAAGTATCCTTTATTTTCTTACATTTGAGTGTTGTAGTACACAGAACTAGGTGGACTCTTCACAAGCAAGGCGTAAAACTTAGCTCCCTACTCTGCCAATATGTTTTGACTATACACTAGTGTTCAGTTAGCTTCATATATGAATGTTAATTTTCTAACAATTGGAGTTCAGGAGAGGAGAGAAGAGATGGCATTTTTTCCAGAATTAGAAAAACTAGGATTGAATTGTTGGAGAAGTGATTAGGGTCGGGATTATAATAGTTACTTCCATGGAATTGTGTCTTGCTGTTCAATAGCATTCTTAAAGGCAAATTAAGTGCTAGGCATTATTGAGAAAAGAATAGAAAGCAAATGAAAAATACCATTGTGCCGCTGTGTGAATCTGTCATTCCCCTACATCTTGAACTGTATGAACTTCTGGTCTGTTCCTTTAGCCTCCTCTTCATTGCAGAAAGGATATAGTAAATAAAAGTCAATAATAATTCAAAGAAGGACAGAAAGAAGAATGCCATCTACAATTCATGGCAAGCTGTCAGAGCCGATTTTCATGGCATGTAGCTGCCACAGCAGTCTTGGTTCTTCAGGCCTCTATTTTAGATACTTGAGCTTGCACATCTACAAAAGGGCCTTGTCTTTATATGGTCCTCCTTGTTTACAATAAGTGGTAAGGAGAAGTAGCAGTGTGTCATTATTCTCTCTCACTTCAACAGACTTTTCATCTTTAGATTTCAGCCGAAAAAAAAAATGTTTCTCGTGTACTTACATAGAGCACAAGATGTGACACGATGTGTGTATATTGCATGAGTATAATGAGGGAGATCCTCCCTGTTTGAGTGGAATGTGCAATAATTCTAGTTCTTACAAGGTAAATAACTACTTTATACCTACAGTTGGAATGATATTATTACCTTTGTCTCCTAGATTGCAATGCAGAACCAAATCAATACGAATCCAGAGAGTCCGGACACTGTGACGATACATGCAGCAACACCGCAGTTCATCATTGGACCTGGAGGGGTGGTGAACCTAACAGGTCTGGTATCTTCTGCAAATACATCAAATGGAACAGGTATTTAGATGCCTATAGGATAGCTACTGGGATTGTATACTTTAATGATTTTCACCATTTAGTGAAAAGGCTTGAGGAAAAACAGTGGTAAGAATAGAGTAGTTACCATGTTCTTCTTCAGTGTTTTTTATGTGTTGTAAATATCTAGGTGCTTAAAACAACAGTCTTCACGGAGATAAATTATCAGAAGTTGTATTTGCTTAACAAACTTGCCTTCAGAATAGCACTTTGGTTTAGTAGAATGTTGCTGAGAACAGAGTGTGTGTTAGAAGCTTCAGTGCAATAATAATAATTAAAAAAGGGGCTTCAGTGGTTTTAAATTTATGAGCTAACTTTTCTTTTCATCCCACTAGATGAAACAGGAGTGTCTGCTGTACAGTTTGGAAATTCATCGACGTCAGTATTAGCCACGTTGGCAGCTTTAGCAGAAGCATCAGCTCCACTGTCTAATTCTTCAGAAACACCAGGTTAGAAAGCAAAGTCATTTAACCTCATTTATTAAACTAAAAGTACATAATTGGCGCTTTTGGAGATACAGTTCATACAGAAATGAGATGATAGTCTTCCTTCCTTTTTTCAGCGTGAACAAAATTCTTCCTGTACTTTCACCTGGAAGGTTGCCAGATTTGTATGTACAATTAGTTCTTAATAAGATTTCTGACCACAGCTGGTAGTTCTGTGCCTAATGTGAGTAGCATTCATCTTGCTAAAAGCAAGCATAATTCAGGAGATTGAATTCATATCTTTGTCTACATACAGTCTAATTGCATTTGGTGGGAGAACTTTCTTTGAATGCTTCTTTCTGTTAAGTATTGGGAAATGGCCCCTAATGTTGTCTGCATATACTTTGTCCGCAGTTTTCTTAATCTTTCACCCAAAAGGCACAAGAATATTTGGTGATCCTAATATGCAGTTTGCCTGTTAGAATGTCTATGGGTTGTCTTTTCAACATCGAGGCATTCTATGTTGTCTATAAATGCATTTGCATTTATAACAAAGTGTAGTGATTAGTATGTCCCACTTCAGGCTGGTATGCTGTCATGGCACTTCAGGTAAACAAAGGTAAGCCTAGCGATACATTCTTTTTCTCCTAGGAAGAAGCAGGCTGCATCCCTCACTGCAGCTGTATGCACACTCCCTTATTCTATAAGGCCATGACGAGAAGCCAGAAAGGCACAAGGAATCCCATTGCCCCTAATTCCCAAGTTTTGCATTCCTCTTTCTTAACACAAAAACCCTTCACCCATGCCCCATCTGTCTTTGCCAATTCCTGCTTTCTCTGAAAAAAACTTGGTCAAGGTTCCATACTCTGCAAGTTGCCCTGGATATCTTTCTGCACTCTTTCTGAATAATGTGGTGCTTGCTTTGTGTACTTTTTCACTTTTGTTCGTTAACAACATGCAAAGTGAAGAAAGACATAGCAGTCAGAAGTCTTATAATCAAAGTGGATTATAAAGACTAGTCATTACCACTGACAGGTTTGAGAAAGAGAGAGATATAAACAAGGAAAAGACCTTTTATAATTTAAGCAAGTTGTAGTACCATCTACAATAAAGTTAAAATGTGATCAAAAGCTTCTGGATTATTGGAAGTTACTTTATAAGAGGATGACACTAAACTTCTGTTCCAGACCATATTTGTCCATTATGGTGTATGTTAATATCTTGCCATTGCATAAAAAAAAACCCAGGTAAAACCAGCACTTAGGAGGTCAGGTGCTATGTTAATTCTTTGTTAGTTAGCGTTGGGACACAAAAATCCCTAGTTTTTGTCTCTGAAGTAGGCTATATGGTGTACTTGAATAAAAAGTTCTGTTATTCTGAGAGTCCCAAAGGTGTTTTGGTGGAGACCTGGCTTTCTAAAGAAAGCTGTGAAGTATTTCATGTATGCTTTACTTGCCCAGTGCCGTTTTGCATACGTTGCTCCCCGGTTTTCTCAGGCAGTATATGTCTGTAGTTGCTGGAGTTTTATGGTAGGCCAGATTGCTTTTTTTATTGATTTAGTATTTATTATACTGACCTGTAGCACTATAACCTTATTTCCAAGTTAGCTTGGGATTTTGAGTGCTGATTAGTGATGTGATATGTAGCAAGATGAGCCTAACTTCAAAGCCAGTGACTGAAGATCACTGTGGAGAGCAACAACCCTCTGTCGGTCAAGGATTTATGATGCTTATAGTAACCTGAATTTTTTCTAAACACATTTCTAAAGAAATGCATTTATTTTGCTTTTTTGTTGGTGATGGTCACTATGATAAATTTTACAGCACTGAGATACTTTGCATGGTCTTTGGTACTTAAATTCTCACAGAATTCAGCTCTGCAGATGACATCGTTCTTAAGGAAGCAGTTTTCACTGAAAATATAGAAGAGATCTGTACTCTCAGACTTGCTGGCATGACAGCTGCATCCCAACATATACCCAAGTTTTCATCTCTAAGTATTTTGAAGTCCTGCAGGTTTTCTTCTTAAAACAGCTCTTTTCTTCTACTACTTCTCAAAGCAGTACCCAAGTACAGCTATACTATTTTATGACATTTAAATATTGCAAGTGAAATGGATGATTCCAAAACCAGAATGCAGTGCCTTTCATTACAGAAGAAGGTGCTGATGTTTTCAATCAATTAATATGTTTCAATGAAACTCAGATCTAACTGTAGGAGAGAAACTTGAGAAGGGATTGCATAGGATTACGAAGCGTTAAATGTGTGTCCGGGACTCAGTAGTAGATAGAATTCGGTAATTAACAGAGTGTTCTCACGTTTCATGGCTCTGCCCTTGCAGTGGTGCAGTGTAACCTATGTTACATGTCAGTAAACTACTGAAGATAAAATTATTAGAGAGGAGGCAGGAGATGACAGGCCAGAAGGAATAAGCTTGAAGTTTTGATGCAATAGCTTCCCACCTTCAGTAATGCAGTGTGCATCATACTTAGCCCTCCTGTTTATTTCAGTTCTTCTGCTTTGATTTTTATGTAGATGTATGGGCAATCTTGCAGAATCTTACTGTCTGCAAATTATTTCCTGGGTTCTTACTCCTTTAATATTTTATGAAGTGTGAAGTATACAAAAGCAGCTGTCACCTGTGTATCAGTAGTACGTGTGTTCAAGAAAAAAAAAAAGAAGAAAAAACAACAACAAAAAAACCCTTCTCTTTGTGCTCATCTTGGAAAAGATCCATTTATAAATACTGTCAAAAATTGTAAGATTGAGAATTCTAGTTTTGGCTCTTACCTTGTACTTAGCCTCCTGTATTTAAGACTGTATAAACTTGGACAAAGCACTTAGGTTCTGCCTTTTATGTCATTTCTGTCTAGGTTTTTCTCTTCTTTCCAAGTTAACTTTACTCTGATCTCTTCCCCCTAGTTCTTCATTTCTTACAGTTAAAAACACATCAATGTTGTAAAACCAAAGAAAGAAAGGTGCTTCTCACTGGAGCTGAATAGAATCATGCTTTTTTAATTGTTACTCAACTGAAGTGTATATGAGGACATGGGTGTTACATACAAATGTGGTATGGACTCAGAGTTGGATTAAAGAAAAATCTGGTTTAAGATGTGTAGTTGGAATGCAGTGTTTGGTGTGCTTATGTTGGAATTAGGCATATGTCTTACTGCATGTGCAGGTGTTCTCCCCCCGCACACACTGCAGAAGGAAATAACGCACATAATACAGAGATTCTTGGAAATAACAGTGGTGCTGTTTTAAATTACTTCAGCTTTCCTTCAGCGTGTGAAGTAGTGTGGTAACTAGTGATTATATGGATATAGATACGGAAGGAGAGCAAGGGAGGAATAATGACTGTATTTATAGGGATATTTATCTTTTATGTAGAGTAACTTCTTTTTAGGCAAAATCTCCATTTTTCTTTCAAGGTCTGAAGAAGTCCTAATAATGTTGCCTTCCACAACTAAAAGCCCAATGTTGAGTTTGAAACTGAAAGATCAGAGCCGTTTGCCACAGCAGCTACTATTGGCAATTGCAACTTGGATTTTTTTGGTGACAGTGGTCTTTCTTACTGCTGAGCCTGTACTTGGAAGCCAAATCATGTTCAATACAACACCACTTATTCATGTAGGACTTACTGTTTTGGTTTACTGAATAAACACTCTATGAATATTTAAACAGTGCTGTAGGACAGTAATCTCTGAACATAAAGATCTTTAGAAGGCAATGACTGCAGTCATTATTTGAACTACAGAGTGATTTTTGTGTGTGTGTGTTATATTGTAATTAACTTAAAAGATGAAAGCTTCAGGGTTTTATCTGCCTTCTCTCATCTTGAGCATCACAACACAGTCCATAGGGTTTTAATTTCATCTCTGTAGATAGAAAGCACTCTAATATCTGTTATTTAAATCAAAGGCTTTGCTTTTACCCTGACAAATTGAAAATAAAATACAGAGTTAGTGTGCTTGAAATTCTTTGATTGTGCTACTAGTGCTCTTTCTCTCAGTATTTTGCTTTTTAAAAAAAAAAAGGGTGGTAGTGTGAGACCCCAGTTACAGTGTATAGTGCAAGCTGTGGTATGTGTTGTAGTTCTGAATGCAGTCTTTCCCTTATCTTACCTTGACTTACGGATGTAATATAGAACCGTGAGAGTTCACTGCCATATACTCATTATCGAATCATGAATTTGAAATACTTAGTTGAGCTGGGATTTTTTTTTTACTTATAAAATTATATACATACAATGCTTATTTTACTTTTTTAGCTTTATCTTTCTCCTTCGAAGGTGTGAAAACGTCAACTCTGCAGAACTTTTCCTTTAGTCCTGTTCCATACTTTGTGTAATAAATAAAGTTGTGGTTGTGTTTTGAAGTACCCATGTAGTACAGACAAAACTTTAAGATTCTCTAGAGGTCCTTCAGTCTGTTATGGTCTTGAAGACCATTATGGTAAGCAGAGAAATCAGGGCTGAGTCCTGAGGTACACCTGGCAAGGTACTGGTTGAGGAGCAGTTTCAAGCTAGTATTTCAAGTTTAATTTTTTATTTATTTATTCTGCTGTTAGTGTAACTTAGTCCAGCTTGTGTACAATAGGAAAGTTATTTGTATTCTTAAAAATGACTCTTGTTCTTGCTGCCATATTAACACTGAACCCAAAACATCAGTTGTGAGTGGGATGTGTCTATTAGGAAACATGCTAAATAAAAACATGATTATATTGAGCAAGGTAAACCAGGACAGAGTTGCATGTATATTTCAAAATGTTAGTGCTTTATGTTGGCCTGGTGAAAGATTTCTATTAACAATATAATATGTAGTAATGTGTTAATGGGAGGGAGGGGGAATAAAATTTTAAAAGACATGGAAGATATTTTTTCTCAGCTGTACCAAAATGCATTTGAAATCATAAAGCTTATTTTATAAATTGACTTATTTCCTTTACTAATCTGTTGATAGTTGTGGCCACAGAAGAGGTTGTGACTGCAGAATCTGTGGATGGTGCTATTCAGCAAGTTGTCAGCTCTGGAGGTCAGCAAGTTATTACTATAGTTACAGACGGCATTCAGCTTGGTAATCTGCATTCGATTCCAACCAGTGGAATAGGGCAACCGATCATTGTGACCATGCCAGATGGACAGCAAGGTGAGTGGAAACATGTACGATTTGAGCTTGAGGAACTATTTTAGTTATAATAATAAATTGTTAGGTGCAAACAGCTTGGAGAATTTTGTGTAATTATCAATTTAAATACATATTTGAATTCTTATACTTCAAAAGGCTCAGACACGTGAGCCACTGCAGTTCAGTGAGTTACCACATGTCAGCCGAGTCTCTGCATTAGGGGAAAGAATGGAAGAATTACTAAACTGTAGGGAAGAAAACTGGCACATTTAAGGGAAAAGTGATAACTATTTGCTTTGCCTTCAATAAGCTTGATTCTTGCAAACTTGTTACGAAAACCAGAAGGTGGAGTAAAACAAAAGCCTTCTTCCAATACTTATGTTGCCTTGCTGGAAAAATTGCAGGGAGGTGAAGGTTGGATTTAGAAATCTGATGCGTGAAGTAAGCTGTGCAAGTCCCATGGAGTGTGTTCTTAACAGAATAAAAGCCAAGTCCTACATGCTTGAGATTTTAGAGGAGCAGTGGCAGAACCAGTAAAGCCACGGTGACACAAATTGTCCTGTTGGGCCATATGTACTTTGTGGAAGCTGCTAGTGTAATAAGTGCTGTTTTGTGACATGCATCTGTTTTGGGTGGTTTCTTTTAAAGATTCTCTGCCACTGCTATTTAGACAGAAACGATTCCTTCTCTGGTTTCTTCGTGAGGACTCCCAGTGTGGAGCTTGAAGAGTTGCACAGTGAAGACAGATGATTTGGTTCACAGTCTGTCTGAACAAGTACAGTTAGTTATCAGAAAGCACGAATGTGTGTAGGTAGTAATTGAAGTGACAGCCACAATGTTTATTTGCCAGATGGTTGCATGAGTAAATTAGAGTATGAATTTCTTTAGATTCCCATTTTTTTTCCTCCAAGGTTAATAACAACTGGATTTTCAGATTACTAATTCATCAAAATCAAAAGCCAGTTTTGTATTTAGTATTTGCTTAAGAAACATTATAAAGGAGATGGTCTGCTACCTAAGTTACACAATTGACAGACTGGTAACTCTGCTGCAGTTCACTTCCATGTCTGTTTACTCTGTGAAAAATGTCAATGATACTCCAGAGTGACAGGTAACTATTGTAGACCTCAGCAACAAAGAATTTTAAGATTCTTTAGTAGCATACAAGCAGCTAAAGATTTTAGTAAATTTTCCCTGTACTGACTTTATAGTGCACTTTATAATAAAGTCGTGTTGTCATAAGGGAAAGTCTTTGCATTTTTATTGCTGTTAATAAAATTACTTAATTTTATGAATTTTATATAGTGCAAATATTGTTTTAAGTACATGTATTTATATGTACAAATATGTTTTCAGTATTAACAGTTCCAGCAACAGACATTGCTGAAGAAACTGTGATAAGCGAAGAACCGCCAGTGAAGAGACAGTGCATTGAGATTGTTGAAAATCGTGTGGAGTCCGCAGAAATAGAAGTAAGGAGTCTATTACGTGATATGTGTTAACCAGAGTGTTCAGCACTGAGTATCTGGTTGTGGTTTTTTGTGTTGTTCTAGAGTTTAATTTCTGTGTTACCACAGAATGAAGTGTGTGAAACAAAAACTTGTTCAGTCTTCCCTGTTACTGGAATTCATCTTTTACAAAGTTGTAAAAAGAATATAGGAGGGATGTTTGCTTCATCCTCTGGTCGTGCACATAAAAGTTATGCTTGTTTAAGTATTTGATAACTTAATTTTTTTGTTTTTCCTTTAAGATCACTAGCTAGTTTTTAAAACTAGGTACCGATATATTATCGAGTAACTTGACTCTTTCCGCTAGCAGTGAATGAGAGTACTGTACCCGCATCTTTCTGTTACGACCACGTGCTTGTCCTGATTGTGAGATCATATTTTTAGCAATGTTTCCTTTCCATTCATGATATCTAGATAACTGTTAATGGAAATGTGAAACAGTAAGATTCTGTGTTTGTCAATTTTTATCTGTCCCTTTTTTCTTTTTCTTTTTTTTTAAATTCTGGAGCAGTTTACTGTTACATGTCTTTGCACCATCCTTTTTTTTTTTTTTTAAATTATAGTGCAGAAGACGTAATGACATTGAGAGAGCTTTTCTTTTTATATATGACAATTAGATGTAGCTGTTCAATTTAAAATTATAGCTTTTTTATATTAACCACAATAGGTCAACCATCTCATTCCTTCGTCTGTTACTTCTAACTGTGCTGACCAGTTTTGGTCAAAAGTTTATGAAAATTGCTGTCTGCCTTGACCAGGCTGTAAGTTCTCATTTTGTCAACTCCATGATATTTCATTTATCAAAAGTTGTATTACCCAACTTCTGTTCGTATTATCGAATTGTGCCTAATTGAATACTTTTTATTGTACAGTATGTGCTATATGTTATCCATGTCTAATAACAATAATTACCACCTTTCATCACTTGCTTTCCCTGTCCCTAAGTTGTCACATCAAATACTTTTGGCCTTTGCAGCTGTGGTGGTCATTACAGATTATCATGACAGTTGACATTTTCTTGCTGCATTTTTTTTAAATGTATGACTGTTACAATAAAAGCATTTCTTTTGTTCACACTTTTAAACATCTGCCTGAATTATTCCTAAAGGAAATTACGTTTCCTTAAGTATTTTAATAATTCTGTTAGGTGAAGGAAAAAAAATCTAGAGTGGTTAAGGAATAAATTGACCTGTTCCTAATTACAAATAGTTGGTATAACAGTACAAATAATTCTTTGAAGGGGATTACCAGTTTCAATTATATATTTTAAACACATTTCTCAAATATCGAAAGAAGTTGGTTTAAACGAGTTACTTTATGTGTTACTTTTAAGTGCAAGTTTTGATGACTTTGTCCCTGCCTGTACAACTGGAAATGCACATGCAGACCTCTGCCTCTGTGTGGAGGCCAGTTGACTTCAGGAGCCTTATTGTGGTTCACAGGGGTATGGTGCTACCTCACTTTGGTAACAGGGACATTAAAGAAGTGCACATAAAGTCGGTTCACTTCAACCTTCAACATTGTAGAAGGTGGTAGATACTTGAATTTGGAGGGAGTGGGACCCCTCCCCTCATTAAAATATTTATTTTTTATGTAGAAAACCTTTCTTGTTTGGTTTCTTTGCCCCACTGGTGATTTTATTCCTTTATTTCATTATAAAGAGTTGAGTCAAGGCTAAGAGTGCTTTCTTCAGCTGTTCTAAATTCATAGTGTATGAACAGTTAACTGTAGTTTGAAAGTCTTTAAGTTGAACATCCTCCCATTCATGTGAGGTGACAAACTTTCCTGTGAAAGTATTGTGAACGACTAAAGCTGTAGTGGTGTTTTTTGATTTTTCTCTTTTGGGTCTGTTAAGTTCAAACATTTCACCTCATTTTGAAGAGTGATGGCAGTTTTCCTAAACAGTTTGGTATTTTAAACATAGGACGGCAGCAAAAAAACACCCTGTCACACAGATACTCTGTTTTTCATTTTCATGCATAATTCATTAACATACAGTGATTTTTATTTTCATTCTTGAATTTGACTGTCTTTCCCATGTTGCATGTTTGAAAAGTGACACGTATTAGAACCAGGACAATCATTTCATGAGACTAAAAAAAATACCATAATTGTAAATTAATTTTTCTGTTGTTAAAAAGAATGCTTGGTTTGGTTATTTTAGTTGTGTGTGTCCCTATTGTCAATATATAGACTGTTAAGAAAAGTTACATGTAATGAAGAAAATTCCCTGATAAAATAGAAGGTTTGTTAAGAGCACTCAGGATCCTCTAATTTGATTTTTACCTGGGTAGGTTTTTATACTGATACAAAAGGATTTCAGATAATTAGAACTCTTTCAGTTGTGTTCTAAAGAATGCTCTAAGAACACTTTCTGGATTTGGTGAAATAATAGACCAGATGTAGTCCTCCCTGTTCTAGATGTCAAAGTTAAGGAACCAATTTTCACTGTTCAGTCCACTGTGGATCTGCATTGCTTCTCCAGAAGCATTGGTTTCTTTCCACTGCCTAGTTAGACAGTGTACTTGGCCTCAATTCCTTAACTCATTCTGCTTATGGTAGGACTATGACCATCTGAAAACTACACCTATTAGCTGCTGGACTAATCTACATGCTTTGAATTGCTAGTCTGTAGGGTAGATACTGGTTTTATCTTCTTGTCTCTGCCACTGAGACTTATTTTTTTCCATTTTTTCTATCCCTTCCTTAATGTCCTACACTCCTTATGGGTACACGGCTCTATTTCTCTCTTCTGTGGGAAATACTCATAAGATGTGGTCTGAGAACCTCTCCACCCCTGAGAGTTTGCAGTCTGCACACACTCCATAGTAGTGATAGCGCCTTGTTTTTTGTAATGCATCGCAGAACCACTGGCCAGTGAGCTACTGGTGGGTCTTACTCTTCTGCAGCCCAGTAGATAGAGCAGCTTTGCTTCTTGCCAGTAATAGATTTCTGATGGTTTTTGTGACAGTTTCATGAGATGGATAATGCCCAGCTCAGTATATCCCAGAGCTGAGTGCCCTCAAAAGGGAAATGTTGCTTTCCACTTGTAGCAGGATAAACTGTTTTGACTGCTTCCCTGAGAATTTTTTTGTAGCTCTTTTCACCAACTTTCTACTCCATGAGGCTGTTTTACATAAGCTGTTGGCTCCCCTTAAGCTACACAGATAACTTACAGAAATAGCAGTATGTTTTGGTTGGACTGGTGCTGGAACATCGGTGGTGTATTTCAGACCCTTTGAGATGTAGGCTCTACTGTTCATTTGGCATTCGTCAGTCTAGTTGCTACATGGGTTGGCCATTCATAAAGTTGCTTAAAAAGCAGAATTCAAATTTTCAGAGGTGGAAGCTGAACTTCCTTTTCAAGTAAGTAAGCAAGATCAGATGAGCTCTCATTTTATCAGCATATGCTCCAAATGAAGCAAACCCTAGCTAGCTTCCTTCAGCTCTTAAAGCCCTATGTAGAATCAGGTTGCACTCAATGGAGTTTGTTCTGTTCTGTATTATAGCTAGTCTTTATGACCTGTTAATAACATCTCTCCTTCACCTGTTGTTTTTGCTATACAGATGCTGCTGTTAGCAATGATCTGATCACCTATGTCATTATATTCCAGCACATTCAGCACAGCATGTGACTGTTAAATGTGACTGTGACAAGTACTGAGAACAGTAGCAAGTAGAAGGGAGGCAGAGTATTTTGTATTTTCAGGCTCTGACCATGAAAATATGTGAGTGCATCAAAGAGGTGAAGAATAGGGATGCTGGATGGGGGTGTGGGGGGAGAAACTTCTAACAACTGTTTGAGGTATTAAATGGGAATGTGATACTGAACTGCTGGGATGGGAATAAGGTGAAAAGGCAACTTATTTTCACTGGGCCTCAGTTTTTGATAAGAGTTTTGTTTTTCTGGGAGATAGCTCACGTTTCTGACAACCTCCCTCCTGTGGCTGCGTAACAACTACAGTGGAAAGTGATTTGAAATCAAATACTACCTTACTCGTAAGAGTATGATGCACTTCAATGAGATGGTATTTGGTTGAAGATCAAAACAAAACTATTTTCCAAGCAAATTGCTTTTTCTATTGGGCTCAGTGCAGCATCAAACAAAATGACAGTACCTACATCACTGGAGATAGAAATACATTCTCCTTAGTTCCTAAGGCAGCTTACGGGAAGTGGCATTTCCCGTATTATTTTGCTTGGAAACCATTTTATAGCCATCCCCAGCAAACTTGTATGCAGGATGGAGCCTTAAGTTACTCCTTTTGAATTGAAAAAGCTCATCTAGCTACATGCCTGTTAATTCATAAAAATGTAGTGTCCTTGGGGATGTAATTATACCTCTGGATTGCATAGTATCAATCACTTCAGATCACTTCATTTAGAAACCAGTTATGTATATATTTTGGTTAGTGGGCAGCTGTCACTTTCCAGTGCAAACTGTTGCTAGGTAACAGTTTTTCATTATACTGCCTGATTAGAAATAGAACGGAAAGGGACAATCCTGTTAGATTGGATTCCAATTTAAAAACGTAACAAAGGGAATTGAGTCATTGGAGAAATGTTAATCTATTAGGTTAGTATTTGATCACCATGCTTCCACTTTATTTCACTCTTTTTCCATGAAGACTTGCTTCGTATCTTTGCAGCTAAAGAAACTTGGGTTTACTATATTTACACTTCAAGCCTTAATTGTGGGGAGTTGTCTGGTGTGGTACTTGATGTCTAATTTGCACAGCAGCATTCATATGGGTTTGTCCGAGTAAGAACTGGACAGTTTCTACGTGATACCCTAACACTCGAGCTGCATGTAAAGGAAAAGTATTTGCCATTTTAACTTGTATTTGATACATATTTGACAAAATATTGCTGGTTCTGTTTCTAATAGGAAAGAGAAACTCTTCAGAAACAGCTGGATGAGGCAAACAGAGAAGCACAAAAATATCGTCAGCAGCTTCTAAAGAAAGAACAAGAAGCAGAGGCCTATCGGCAGAAGTTAGAGGCAATGAACCGCCTCCAGACTAATAAAGAAGCTGTTTAATAAAAAATGAACATACTGCAAAGCCTGTTACTTTCAAAAACCTGCAGTACAATCTTGAACTGTACGCTATATAGGTACAGACACAGGATTACATGATAGAGAAGATGCTACAAGTTGATAACTGGACTTACGCCGTGAGCTCTGATGAGTTTCTTGTAACATAAAAACTCTGAATTTAGAAATTGTGAAAAGTATTTAAAATGAAATACTGTAAATAGTTGGTTTTTTTACAGTTTCAAAATGAGTTGATAAATCTTTTTGAAGGGATCCAGAAACATGAGAAGCCAATGTTTTTGTGAAATTTTTGATTTTAGTACGAATCTAACTTCTGAAAAACAGAACAGTTTTAAGGGTGATGTTGTTGATTTAAGCTGACAACTTGAAAATGAATTATGTGACAAAATGAATTAACAGTTATTTCTACATGGTAACAACTTAAACTTCTCTGAATAAGACATTTCCAGGTGAAAATCTTTGTACAGCTTTAAGTAGTTGTCTCAGATTCTCTGAAAACCATTTTTGGTTGTTTTTTTTTATTTTAGGTGGTGAAATTTTTATATTTAATTTCAGATATATCCAAGTAGATTTACATGTATATGAAGCTAATATTTTTTAAACTTTTCAGTTTGTACATATGCTGCATGTTTTTATAATTTCTACACATACATCTTGCATAGGTATTTTTCAGCAAAGATGAGAAAAATTATGAGAAAAATGTTTAGCCTATAGGTCATTTCAAGTAAGCTAGCAGCCAGTTTTATTGTGGACGGTATATTTCTTGGAAGAATGTAATTTGTAATTAAAAAGAACACAAAAAAAAATCTTAATTTACATATTAGAGGCAATTTAAAATTCGGTAGTGGAGGCATTGAAACTTCACTTTGTGTGTCTTACTATTTTCCTGTACAAACATTTTAAAGTTCAGTAATGAATAGAAAAGAATGTCTCCACTGGAACACAAATAGTAGTTCTTTTAGAATATTCCTATTGATCTCTTTTCCCCAATAGCCCTGAAATTATTTCCGTGACACATTTTTTCTAAACGGACTTTTGCATTTTAATTACGCAATTGGACAAGTAATTTTTTTACGTTGTAGTGATGCTCCTCTTACCTAGCATCATTGTTCTTCACTGTGATACTGTGTTTGTGTGTGTCTGTGCAGTGATCTATTATGCTTAGGATTTATATAGCACGTTACATCTTCAGAGCATTGTAAAATCTTTTAAAGAACCCTTACCGTACTGCCTGAGGCAGGTAAGTGAGTGTTATTGTCTCAATTTTATAACTGGTATAAGTGCAACACAGGGGGTGTTAAACAACTGGCCCATGACCACGTGAATCTGTGGTGGACCTGGGAACAGACCTCAGGAGTTCCTGGCTTCTAGTCCTGTGCTTAGACTGAGCTGCCTTAAGATTGTTCAGTGCTGTGTTACATTAAATTTTGAACTACTGTGCAGATTCCTTTTTTGTAAGATAAAACTCGTTGTGCTTTGCTTTGTTGTTCCATGTTTCACTGCTTTTATGGAATTGTTTATATAAACTTAAGCAAAAAGTCTAGTTTACCTATACTGTACACAGAAGAATTACCCTTAAAACTGTACTCTGGCCTACTTTTTCTATTTTACAATTAAATATCTTTTCCACATACATATAGCGTAGAATCAATTCCATTTCAATTGTTTCGTATGTGCATTAGAAGGTCAAAGCTGTGCTGTGTTAGGCATTCAGAAAAATATGAAAAAACAGTTTTAGGCTTAGAATAGCCTTCAAAGGTAGGAGGGGGAGGAGTGGGGAAAGAATTTCATTACACAATAGGAAATAAAATCTTCCTTCTTCAAACTTTGACTTGAGTTTATAGAATTGGCAGTTAAGAAAAAATCCTAAATATCCTAGTATTGGTATAAATTTGGCAAATTTGACCCCAAAATAATCAAAAGATAATAAAAAGTGGAAAATCTGTGATGGTGGTTTTTAGAAGAATTATTTTCAAGGATATAATCATGCTCAGCTGGTACTAGGACTTGAAGCAAGCCTTGTGCAGTGACTAACTGGAAATTGCTATATTTGAGGGGTTTTTCAAGAAACTGTCCATTACGTCACTAGCAAATGCAGGAACCAGTTACTCAGGTTAAATGTGCTGGTTAGGCATTGCTCCAATTGAATTGTTCTGTGATCAAAATAATGTTTGTGTCCTCACACCCCACAAACTTAACTACAGTTTAATCTCTGTGAACTCTTAATACCGATAAGAATTTCAGCGTTAGTCGGAGTAGTGATAGTGGTAATGTTCACGTCCAAATGGAGAATTTCCCACGGTTTTGACGGCACAGACCTTTGTAGCAAACAATGAAAAGAACCTTTTCTATTAATTCTGCTTCCTGTGAGCAAATATTCTGTTCCTCATGGTCTGTAGCAAAATCCTTTCCAGTGCAGGGTAGCTATAACAAAAATTTATTTAGTACCAGCAATATTTACCCTACCTGTAATTCATTATCACCTATTTTATTCTAGTTCTGAACAGGACCTGCTGTTTGTTCTCTTCTGCACAGAACGAGAAACCAACCTGATGGAAAAGGCATAGGGTATATGTCACATGGAATATTTATTGTGTGGTTTAGCTCTGAAAACATTGTTAAAACTATTGCTCCTTATTTGCTGGTCCAAATTGAAATCATAAATGTATTTAGCTACCAGCTTTCTTTGAACAGACGTCCATATAGTGAAGTAATACATCAGTTACTTGTAATGAGCTAGAATCACAGTTTTTGAGAACTCTGAGCTCTTTTTGAGTTGGTCCTGTGCTTGATGCCAGTCCCTTCTCACCTTCTTTGTTCCCCTTTATGGTAGCATTTACAGTAAAGCCAAGAGAGGGTCATAAATTAATATTAAGTGTGTGGGCAGCTTGTTATTTTTTCCTAATGTTTCCAGAGAAATGTGAGATAAAGCAGATGAATATGCATATAGTATGGGTTTTTTTTCTGAACTTCTTGCACTTCTTCTTTCAATGCCTTTTTTATCAGTTTTTTATTTCAGTATATTAATCTGATGTGCATGTATCAGAGCATCTTTGACATATCTATGAAACAGTTCTTTCTCAAATATCTAATCGCAGCAGAAACTAGGAAAGGTTTTCACACTGTTCCGTAGAAAGTACACTGTGGAGAAAGGCGTAGCGACTTTCTAGAATAATGAAAGCATTTAGGCTGCATTATAGTGCATGAGGCAGAAAATCAAAGCTGCTCTGACAGCCGCTTCTCTTCTGTGTGATCAGAACAGAGACACTGCTGTTGTGTCTCAGACGAAGAGCCTGCCTAGCCTGGTAGCCTGTCTCCAACAGGGCCATCCCTGAGCAGGAGCCTAGGGTAGAGCAAGAACAGGGCAAGCATATGTTTTACTATGTAATAATTTTTCTTACTGGTGCTTAGTCCTCTCTCTTAGACCTCTCTCTTTTCCCAGGGCTGCCTGGTATCAGTGTAGAGCAAGTGAGTTCCTTCTGGTGAAGATGATAAGCGCTCAACCTTGAGTACAGTGTCCAAGGTCGTGCTGCCAAAGACAGGTCAGGATGTGTTTTCAGGTCCTAAAATTGGAATAAGGGGGAATCTACATGGCTGTTCTTCCAAACAGACTTGGAGGAATTCTGGAGATACAAGGCCAGATCCCAGTGCTTATGCATATAATAAGTGAGAAAGGCAAGCACAGCTGGGGGAAAAAGATGCATTTTCTCAGCTCAGCAATCTAGGGTGATATCAGTGGAGGAACATTGCCCTGCAGGGCTACCTGGTCTGTTCTGGAAGGGCAGGAAATCTGTGCACAGCGAGGATCATTGCTGCTCTATATTGCAGTTCTGGAACTGGCAATAATTGTAATGCCTTTCCTTCTAGCAGTAAGGGACTGAAGACTTGTGGGGATGCAGGTATACTCTCTTCTTGGGAAAACTCAGTCCTGCAATTCTTTAAAAAAAAAAAAAAAAAAAAGTCCCCGCCTGCAGCATCAAATTTGTTATCTGCTGATGCCTTGTTTTAATGACTACTGCTAGCACAGTAGTTTGGTGTGCTAGAGTAACGTGGCTGCTTTTATTTGGTTTTGGAAGCTCTTGAGCTTTCTCTCCCACGAGTCTGATGTTAGTGTCTTATATTCATGACATGGATTACTGTGAGACTTCTGAAAGATTGTTTGAAAATGGGAAAGGGTTAGCGCAGAGGCAGCTCCTCTTAGAGATATACTATCTTACACATCAAAAGAGCACAGATGAGAACATACGAGAGACTGTAAAAGCCCTCAGTTGGGAGGAGTTAGATAAACACTCACCAATAACCTGCCCACGTTAAACCTTTTCCAGAATGCGTGAGTCTGAGAGATAAAGGGAGCTATAAAGGGTGAAGCAGCTAGCAGGGCACCAGACCAAACTGCCCACAGCTCCCGAAAGGTCGTGGTCCAGGTTTGACGAGGTGCTTTTAGAAGGAATCAGTATGGAGCCTGAGGAATACAGACGGAGAGGTGAGTGATCCTCTGCTCTTGGAAACAGGTAGCATTTGCTCACGGAGATCAGCTGTTGTAGGGCTGGGAGTGGTACCTAAAATCAGGATGGGCTATATATTCTTAATTTGCACACATGTCCCTGGGACTTAGATCTGCTGAGGCTGAGACAAAAATGTGTCCCAGGGTTGAGTTTAAATTAATGGATTTAGAGTCAGTGGATGACTTAGGCTTTCTGGTCTTACATTTAAAATACTTTGGGAAAGCTGCAAAACTGATTCTGAATAAACTTGTGCTAAGGGGTTATGCACAGTGGCTCTTCCCCAGGTGACACCATGAAACTTCAGTGATACTGGCACAGTTCTGGAGATGAGCAGCAAACTTTGGTCCCAGGGCTGGAGGAGATTGCCTAAAAAGTGGAGGAAAGGTGTGGAGCTGTGCAGCTGTTTTCAGAGGATGCAAAAGAGGGTATGCTATAATGACAGGGAAGTATGGGGCATTATGCAAATTTAATTTGTGAAATGCAGTTTCAGTTAATTTGTAGGCAAGAAAATCTGTCTATCCTCTCAGTAATCAAACAAACTGTACTTGTACCATGACTGCATTTTAAAGGTACGTTTGAACTATTCAATGACAACACTGAAATAACCCTGTGAATCTGTTCTGTCCCCATGAAGCCCGTTCTAGAAGCCGTGTCCCTACATCATTAGATGGGACAAGTAGGGTGTAGGAGGAAGGCTAGTTCCTGTCGCTATCCTGGGAGCGTATTCAAAGCCCTGTCCAGTGCTAAGGACAGACTGTGTGAAGTGCTAGTACTACTAGTTAGTGTTCCCGCAATCGAAACTCAAAGCACTGGTTTGCCTCTTCCAGGGAAGGAGATGGTGGATTACATTTGCCAGTACCTGAGCAATGTGCGAGAGAGACGGGTGACTCCTGATGTACAGCCAGGTTACATGAGAGCCCAGTTGCCGGATTCTGCCCCAATGGACCCAGACAGCTGGGACAACATCTTTGGGGATATAGAGAAGATTATTATGCCTGGGGTAAGAAATAAAGTATAATCATGACAGGAAAAAGCCATTACTACCTGGGGTGAACACCAAATCCAACGCACAGGTTCTGCAGAACATTTATCTAAATAAATAAAGCACCCAAAATGTAGAATAAGTCTTGTAGACATTATATCCACAGAAGGATTCTGGAGATTACTGTTGTGTTCCTAACTACAATTTTAGGGGATAGACTGAATGTATTTTTGAAGTATTTTATACATTAAGAATAACTCATGTTTGCTTAGAGGGAAACAATGATTTTCTGACGCTGGTGAATTTAGCTTCACAAGGCCTCTACCTACTCAACTGCATCATCTCCATTTCAGAGATGTGGAAACTCAGGCACAGCAAGGTGAAACATCTCTTGCCCAAGGTCGTGTTACATATAAGACTTGCTTCCTGCTCTTTGAATGTAAATGCCTCCTTCCTCTTGTACATAAATACTGCAGATTCTACTAAGGGAGTCCATACTACCTAATTAAACGTTTTATGTAAGAAGCTGTTTCAAAGTCTATTTTAAAATTTTCTTTATAGATGTTTGCAGAAACTTGGTCTGATGTAGGAGGGTTATTCACATTAAACATGCTTATGCTGGTGTCACACACAAGCTCCTTCAGGCATACAGAGGGGGGCTATCTAATTGTAAATTGCTACGTGTAGCTAAAGGCAAGCTGTTTGACAAAATGAGCAAGACCAACTTTGTTGCAAGGATTGCCCTTATAAAGATAAATATTTCGATAAAGACTTCTGACTCTGTTGTGCAGTGTTCAAAAGACCATTCTTTCCTGTTCAGAATCTTCGTCTGCCTGTTTAATTCAGATAAATGCTTTTGCTATAATTTGGAATTTATCTAATAACGACACAGTGTTATCATTTGCTAGTGCTGCATTCCTGTTGATATTATCTCTGTAGCTTTCTGGTAGCAGATCTATAATTGCACGTATTATGTTGCTGTGATCCTTTTCCATCACTTTAAACAGATGCTAATCACTACATCTCATGCAGAATTTTGTGACATTTTCAGACTTAACTTCTAGATAATTTTGTTCTAGGTAGTCCATTGGCAAAGTCCACACATGCATGCCTACTTTCCAGCGCTTACTTCCTGGCCTTCACTCCTTGGAGATATGTTGGCTGATGCAATTAACTGCTTGGGATTCACATGGGTAAATTTTTTTTGTTGTTGTCATTTTAGTTATTAATTTCCTGTGTGTATTACGCAGGAGCAGGTCATAGTCATTCCTTCTTGTTCTGTGAGTCAGTATAATTATTTACTTTAACCAATTGTATGTTTGCAAAAATGAAAAATATCACTTGGAAAAAAAAATAGAATATATTAAGAGCAAACATTACTTAGTAGTAAGAGGTGAATGAAGAAAATATACCACTAGAAATGTCTGTTTTCTAATTCTTTGCATATCTAGCTGTGAACGTTGTTCCCTGTTGTCTAGCCTCAGTGCCAAGACTGTTACACAAGCACTGCAGGCAATAGAGCAGCCCCCATCCATGACTGCAGGCTAGGATGGGCTCCATTCCAGTTCTCCTGCTCCTTTGAGAGAACACATTTCCTATTTTTCCTCTTCTGAAAATAATTGTTTGGTGGCCTGTCCCAGAATATCTGAGTATTTTGTATCCTCCTGCAGCAGCTACTTGGTTATGACTCTACATACCTCAGTAGCGTTCTGAAGCCAATGTTTTCCCCAGTGGTGAGGTTGCCCAGATTTTTAGATGCATGTCTCCGTGTAAGAAAACAGTAGAAGCTTGTAAATCTATAAGAAATCAATAGTTATGGTCTCCATGTAGTTGTATTGGATTAGCTCACTGCATACACAGAAATGTCCATTTCCATGCCCTCAACTTAGTTTTGATGGATTTCTGTTAAGTTTGCAATGTAAACTGATTCTTTTGTAAGTGGAAAGCTGGACGCTGCAGAACAGCTTTAATCTTTCTTTTGCTGCTCTTCAAAAAGCCTCCCTTCACTCTCAGTTGGAAGACGGATCAGTGCCCTTTCTCTTTAGGGACCAAGAGCATGTGCTTGTGTGGTGAACTGCAGTTCCACGGTTTCATCTCAAATGGCTCATTGTGATTCTTTTTAACGACTCTCAAATTATTGACAGTTTAGAAGCTCAACACTGAGGTGATGCAGGTAATCTGGAGAGAGCATTTTAAGGAGGCTGGTGAGAGTCTCTGTATTTGGTGTTCCAAGAGAGCAACTGGTAATGAGCAAGGTACCCGGGGCTCACCCTCAACTGCAACCTTAGCATAGAGGTCTGTACTACAGAACTCACCAAACAACATGACTTTTATTAGAAGAGCGTTGTGTTCTGCTAGGTATGGGCCATAGTATTATACAGTTAGCTGCTTATATATCCGATGCTACAAGCTTGTCATCTATCTTTGTTGCATCTAGGTGAGATTTCTCCCAAGACAATTAAAAAGTGTTAATAGCTATTAATTAAAATGTGATATGTGGTTTATACTCTTACTGTGCTTGCAGGTGAATTACAGCCTGATTCTCTTTTTTTGATTTTTCTAGGCCTCCAGTCCAGCCTGTACAGAACTGGAAATGAATGTGATGGATTGGTTGGCTAAAATGCTGGGCCTTCCAGATAAATTCCTGCACCACCATCCCGACAGTGTGGGCGGAGGGGTATTACAGGTAAGGGAGATCAGAGGTGGCCTCATCAACATTTTGTTTTCACTCAAGTGAATTTCCCTCTGGGTGATAGTTTTCCTGGAGGCAAAACCAACAAGATTTGCTCTATGGTCTGAATAGAGACAAATCCCAATTTGACATTAATTTCCCAAATTTTAGCATTAAATATAGAAGATTATACAATAGGAATTGCTATTGCTTTTAGTCCTAATTGTGTTACGGACAAGGAGCAGGTATTCTTGTGGCCTTACTAAGGATAAATGAGAGTCAGATTCAGTTTCTTCAGTCTGTTTCACATCACCAAATTATTCACTAAAGTGATTCTTACATAACTAGAGAAGGAGGAATCCTTGTCACTGTCCTTCTGCCAGCAGTCCTTAGCCACACAAGAAATTGTTTTTCCTTTTTCTCATGTCTACTTTGTGTCTCTGAGGGTTGCAAGATCAAGGCCTGAACCTTTACTTCCTTTCATAAGGCCTAAGCAAGTGTCCCCTAGAATCAGTGCTGAGGCTTTGTGTTCTTATAAGGAGCTTTGCTCAGGTTTGTAATTTTTATGGGAGATACTACATTTTAGCTGTAGAAGAACAAAAGGAAAATGTGATTTGTTTACTCCCCCTAACTCGGTCCTGCATGTTAAAAATATACAGCAGTTAAAAGGCTTTGTTTTGTGTTGCTGGCCCAGAGAGCTGCTCCTCAGCTAGTGACTTCCCCCTGCATCCCAGAAAAGCCGTAGTAGAGAAGAAGAGGGGGCGGGCAGCTGAGCACTTCAGTAAATCCCTGACAAAATAGCAATAAAGTAGCAATATGGTGCAGTAAATGAGCAATGTCTTTGCAGAGCACTGTGAGTGAATCAACCTTGGTTGCGCTGCTAGCAGCAAGGAAAAACAAAATTCTGGAGATGAAGGTTTCTGAGCCAGACACTGATGAGTCCTCACTCAATTCTCGCCTCGTCGCTTATGCATCTGATCAAGTAGGTTCTTATGGTTACAAAGAAAACAAATTTGCTTCTGCTCTCTCACCTAGACCATACAATGTGAGCTTGCATTTCTGTACCAAGAGAAAAACACAAACATGAATGTCTCACAAACATGTACGAATCCCTCTAATGTTGCTTTCTGCAGATGGAGAAACGAAATTAGTGTGAGATGAGGTTTTGTAGGGTCCTCAAGAGACTGTTTCACATGACTCATTTCTGCACTTCCTTCCCGTTTTTCACAAAGCCTTACTCCAGCAGCTCGGTGCTGATCTGCTGCTTCAGCTCTTGTTTCTTCACAGCCTCCTTCCACTCGGAGACAGGCGTGCTCAGGGTGTTACCTCAGTGCTGATCCTGCTTGTGGGCTCCACTCCAGGCCTCTGTGCTCCTTCTTGGAGGAAACATCTACAGAGTACTGTGACTCTGCCGGCAAACCTGTTCTGTCCGTGGGCTCCTGAACTGAGCAATCATATTCCCCTGTGAAAACTGCAGCAGGAGAGGCCGTCATGCTGCTTCTCTCTTAGTATAACTAAAAGGGCTTTTTCCTGTGAGGGGTTTTAGTCTACCCCAGCCCAGAAGTAGGCACACTTCAGGGGGTTTTATCTTATGGCAGGGAGGAGGGAATAAACTGAGGCTGATCCATTCCTAGAGGGTCCTTTAAGATCTGAGTTTTGATAAATGGCCCTCCTAAGACAAGGCAAGGATGCCTATTATTACATTCTAGAGACCAGTAGCCAAATAAATGGAGCATACGCATTCCTTGGAATTACAGTGTATTAATTCTTTTAGTTATTCACAAAGAAGAAACTTTCAGACTTGTATTAATATGGATTATAATAAGGATTTTTATCTCTGCTTTTCTTGCAACAATTGTCTTTTATAAGGCTGTAACTTATCACAGCTGTTCAGCCTCAGAGCTTGTTTTCTTACTGTTTTTTTTTTTTTAAAGGCGCATTCTTCTGTAGAAAAGGCTGGCTTGATTTCTCTTGTGAAGATGAAATTTCTGCCTGTGGATGAGAACTTTTCCCTCAGAGGTGAAACTTTGAAGAAAGCCATTGCAGAAGACAGAAAGCAAGGCCTAGTGCCAGTCTTTGTATGTTCAACTTTCTGGTTGGGGGTATTGACATAGTGTTGTATTCTTAATGTCAACATAAAATTACATCCGAAACATTTCTTATTGTGTTAAAACACATTAGCTGAAGGTTAAAATGTATGCAACAATTTCTATTTTATCGAACAAAAAAATTTTAATATAATGTCGACTGTATATGGTAGCCTCTCCACTTTTAAAATGTCGCATCCATTTATTAAAAAAATGCCATCTTAACAGGTTTGTTTTTTTCTAGGTGTGTGCAACTTTGGGTACAACTGGTGTCTGTGCTTTTGACAATCTCTCAGAACTGGGTCCAATTTGTAAGTGTCTCTTTTTTCCTGATTTTAAACTATGATAGCACAGAAAAGATAGTATGAGAAATTTTCATGCCAAAACCAAGGAGAGTAGAAACACTAATCAGCTGAGTTTTTCAGATGTCTCAAAGATTGGTGGAGCCAGCGCAAGACTTTGCAGTGATTTCTGTAAGATTTAGATTAGGATGCTAAAATACATTCTATTCAAGATGGATGAAATTTGTCAACGGATAAATCTTTAATGTGGTTATTCAGGACAGACAGACTGTACAGGACAGAGTGCGGTACTGTTGTAGCATGGATACATAAATATTTAACCTAGCAAAGGAGTTTTGAAGGTAGTGTTTGGTAGGACATCCTTTGTAGCCACCAGCTCAATAGGTAAATTTGACATGGCTGCAGATTCTATTCCAGCACAAATTCTGACAAGTAGCTGCTGAAGACCCGCGGCACTTTCTCTTATGGGTTGGAGTGTGTCTTTGGGTCCTTTTTGCTTGCCACCGTGTCTTTATTCCAGCTTTGTGCAACTGCATTGTACTGGGAAATTTCACTTAGTAAAAAGGCAGGTGACAGAAATCAAACATTAAAAAGCCTCACTCCTATGAAATACGGAGTAGTGAATTTTTGTTACAGAGTCCATCTGATTTCAGCATTATCCTATATTTTGGGGTTCTGGATCCACAGCTTTGGAATAAAACTAGATTGTCAGTTGTTTGTCTGGCTTGCTGTTTCGTTGTCAGCCTGTCTGCCTCCTGCAAAACCATGCACCTAGCTTTCAGAGAGGAGAGATTAAGCACGCACTTTGATTCCTTATGTCCCTTACATAACAACAATTTGAATTCCAACAGGTGATGCTGAGGGACTCTGGCTTCATATTGATGCTGCATATGCAGGAACAGCATTTGTATGTCCTGAATTTCGGTTGTTCTTGGATGGAATTGAATACGCAGATTCCTTTACTTTTAATCCTTCTAAATGGATGATGGTTCATTTTGACTGCACTGGATTTTGGTGAGTAAAGGCAAAACACAACACCAAAAGGACAACATGCAAATTGCAAAGTCTTTTTCTGCACGATTCTTTGCTAAATACAGTTTATTCTACAATTGACAGGGTTAAAGATAAATACAAGTTACATCAAACCTTCAGTGTTAACCCTGTCTACCTCAGACATCCCAATTCAGGAGCTGCTGTTGATTTCATGGTAAGTTGTATTTGAGTTGATGTTTTAAATTGCCTATAAAATGTTCAAACAGAATGCGAAATTCCTCACACTCTGGAGTGTGCTTATCTTACAGCTGGTCTTATGACATAAAAGCATAAAACCAATTATTCTGAGATCCTAATGCAGATTAAATAGTAAAACTTTGAAGTGAGCCCTGGTTATGAAAATTAATTCTAAAATTGCTTTCAGATATAGAGATTGAAGTACTGAAGATTTTTACACAGAAGGGGATTCAGCGTTGCTGCCTTAGTTAGAAGGGTCATTCTGTGCATCATGTTGCTGAAGCAATTCCTACTGATGGCATTTTGGCTGGTTTTCTTGTATTTCTGATATGTAATAAAAAAGAGAAAGGAGTAAGCAATGGAAACACCATGCTCTGAAACAGTAGTAGAATGAATTATGTTTTTCTTCAGATTAAGGTATTCATAGGAGAGCTAAGAGGCATTTCACTTTAGATCCATCTTACAGCAGATTTCAGTCCAGTAAAACAAAAGAATATTCACTGCCAATTGTTTCTGCTATGATCTCACCCTAGTCCTGAAAAGATAATTGTTTTCTTGAAATCAATAGTGCTTTTCACCAGAGAAGGGGGGGAATATATCAATGAGTCCCTCTTGTGGTTAAATAGGACCCTGCATGTAATTGTGTAGCTCCCTAGAAGTATTCCTTCACGCGTTCTGTCACGCTTTTCCATGCAGTAGGCGTTACTTCCTCTGGAAGGGTCTACCCCTATATCAACTCTCGCCGTTCATAGTTGATTTGGGAAAACGTTCAGGATGGCACTTAAATATGCACATTACAGGAACTGAAGTGAGTGCTCAGTCCTAAAGTGTAAATGGACACATTTTAAATTGATAATGCTCTTTAAATGCAAAAAGGTTTTGTTATTAGCTGGTAACTAACGAAAAAATCTAAGCATATCTGGGCCATAGATTAAGGGGAATAGCCAAAATCTTATTTTTGGAAATAATTGAAAAATATGTAAACATAGTGTTTCTTTGGCTACTTCCTAGGCTTAGCAAATGTTCAGTAATATGAAATTATTTGTGTCAACGGAGATTTCTGACCCGAGTCTGAAGGAACAGACCCAGCGGCGTAAAGGGAGGCTCCTTTCTGTTGTTTTTGCACTCATTGATACACTGTTGTGTTTTCACAGCACTGGCAAATTCCACTGAGTCGTCGATTTCGTTCTTTGAAGCTGTGGTTTGTGATTCGTTCATTTGGGGTGAAAAAGCTTCAAGCTCATGTCCGACATGTATGTGAATTAACAATGCAAGCATGAATGCATTGCGTTCATTTATTGGTAGCTGAGTTTAATAAATTCAGTGATGCAAAGATGAGTAACAGAAATCCTCTCGCACACAAAGCTTGCACGTGAAGGCTAAATGTGCGCTCATTTTACTCTTTAAGTAATCTGTAAAGATTGACTGTGTAGACAAAACATTTCCTGTACCCTTCTTGGAAGCAACAGGCAATGGAAAGCGACTCGGTAAGTCAATGCCTTCTGTGCATTACTGAGTGCTGTCTGAAGAAGCTTTCCTTGAGGCAAAGCGGCAGCTGTCTGGGAGGCAGGCTGTGGTGGATGGCTGAAGCCACTGCTATGAAAATTTACAGGCTTAAGTCCTTGATGGAGCATAAATACAAGGGATCATATTGTGGATCAGCGGTTGCCGCAAAAGGACTCTAATCTGAGAAGGCACATTCTGTTGTCAAACCTTCTTCTAGAAAATCCCCCTGTATAGTCCAGTTACTCTTGTTCATTGTCAAGGGTTTGGGCAAACAGAGACAGACTTTAAAATTCTTAGTTTTTGTTGTCATTTTTCTGTTTGCTACCATTCATGCATTGGAATGATGTGTTTTAGTACGGAAAGGAATTCAACTACTTAATTTAGTGTCTTACAGTGGATTTGTGACAAACCAATACATAACTACTTTTTTTTCCTTAATTATAGGGTACTGAAACAGCCAAATTCTTTGAATCATTGGTCAAAAGTGATCCACTCTTTGAAATTCCTGCCAAGAGACATCTCGGACTGGTTGTATTTCGTTTAAAGGTAAAGATTTGGCCTTTTGCATGTCTCTTTTGAATGAATTTACCACAGCTGATCTCTCCCCAGACATTAGGAACTGTGAATAAAGTTCCATGTAAGAATTTCTAACACTGGAATTCTTAGAGATGTTTGGATGTCACTAGAAATTCTAACAATAGTATTTTTTTTTTCTTATTCATATTTAAAACAGGGTCCCAACTGGCTGACAGAAAAACTCCTGAAAGAACTAAGCAGTTCTGGCAGGCTCTTCCTTATTCCAGCAACCATTCATGACAAGTTCATCATTCGCTTTACTGTAACATCTCAGTTCACAACCAGGGAAGATATTCTGCAAGACTGGAACATCATTCAACACACTGCAGCTCAGATCGTTAGCCAGAATTATGGGTTGCACTGCATCAGTTCTGGTGATGCGGGAAGAATCCCTAATATGATAGTGAAGCCTAGTTCTGATGCCACTAGTAGTGCTTCTCAGCTTTATCTAGATGGAGGAAAATACAAAACACCCTCCAGAAAAATAGTAGTTCAGCCTAAGAAGCTAGCAGCGAGTCCCAGTATGTGCGTGATTAGCCAACAAGTGAAAGGTCAAGAGGATACTCTAGATGATTGTTTTCCAGAAGATGTCCAAAATGTTACCAAACATAAGTTAACCTCTTTTTTATTCAGTTATTTATCTGTTCAAGGCAAGAAAAAGACAGCACGTTCCCTTAGCTGCAACAGTGTGCCAATGACTGGTGGTCTTGAGCAGTGTAACCCCAAAGCAGCAGCCGCTGACAAGGAGTCTCATGCAAATGCCAGAATTCTTTCCAGGCTGCCTGAAGAGGTGATGATGCTCAAAAAAAGTGCCTTCAAAAAACTAATTAAGTTCTACAGTGTCCCAAGCTTTCCGGAGTGTAGCATTCAGTGTGGCCTTCAGCTGCCTTGTTGTCCTCTGCAAGCCATTGTTTAACAAGTACAAGAGCTTGGTCCTTAAGGCCTCTCCAGGTAGAAAGAGAACCAAAGTTTGCTTATTCATATGCAATACGACATGTTATTTTGTTCAATATGTAAGCAGTGGCAATGACCACTGAGAAAACTCCTGTGCTTTTACTGGTGGAAATCTTGTGTATTTATAGATGAAAATGTCAAATAAATCTTGTAGGCATATAACACAAAACTCTCTGGTTTATAGACTGTGGTAAAGAAAATGCCAGTTTCTGCCTTATCAGCCCTGGTAATGGACAGTTTCTAGGTGGTAGGCTAGAACCACTTTGACAAAATATGCTGGCCTCAGCAGGGGGTAAACAATTTGGCTCTCTGTTTGCACCATTGATTTTCTTTTTTTTTTTTTTTTTTTTAATACCTTGAGTTAAACTCTCTAGACTGCTGTGAGGATCTGCGTATGCAGGCAATGCTAACATCAATTCTGAACTGTGCAAAAAGAAGGATGTAACCTCTCTAAGAGGTTTTGCTGTATTAGCACAATTTTAAAACTCCGAGTTTAAACACACAGCAAGCCCTGCCATTCCACCTGTGCTAATCAGTTACAGTGCACAGGAGGCTTTATGCCACCATGTTGCAAGAGCAGTTGCCCTTGCTAAGTACCTGTGGCCTTTCTCAGCATTACCTAAGGTCTGGAAATCAGAAGTGCATGAGGAAAGAGAGCAGGAATGATATTTCACCCTTTCCCATATCAGAAAAACTAAGAGGCATTACAGAAGAAAACGTCTCTATGCAGCAAACAAACTTATTGCTACAAGAAGCCAATGATTTTACATATTTTTCAAGAATAATTACAAAAACGGGGGGAGAAAAATCTGTTGAGGGCAGCTTTAAATTTGGACATACTAGGGTTGAGTCAGGAGGCATGATGATTGCTAGGAGATTATTCTGGGAAAGCACTGGTAGATGCTTGCTGCCTTCTTGGTAGTTGTTTCCAGACATCTGCAATCACCCCATCTTGAAAGCAGTGTACTCTGCCAGATGGATCTTCAGTCTACCCAGTACAACTATTCTCAAGTTATATAAATGAGTCTGGTTCATCAGAACAATTTCCATAACTTTATACAACGTCACCTAAACTCACAGTGGGATGTATTGAGGCATGTGTTCCAAGGAGCAGTAAAATTTGGCCTGCTTGCCCTTTCTAGTAAGAACAGATTTATTTTATTCTATTCTGTAGTATTATTTGCCCTTTTTTAAATCCTACGGAAATCTAAGCCACACTTCATTATGAAGTATCTGGCCTGCCATTACTCTCTTTCCACCCGAAGGAAAATACGTCTTAGTTCTTATAAATTGTTCTCATTCTGTGTATGTATTATCTGGTGCATAAAAAATAAGAAGGCATCTCTGCTGCAACGGATAAAAGTTAATGTAAGCATCTAATACAGACTTTTTTGATTAGTTAATTTGAGACAACTGTAAGCTTCACTAATGGTCTTTTTAATGAGTTTTGTGTTTTGACTTAGGGATGTAATTTTTACTAATGCAGTGGATCACCCTTTAATATGAATATAAATGTATTTGCATAAAGATGTCTTTTATTGTACCCACTTTCACCTGCTTAGGTGCACAATATTAACATTCCCAGCATTAACAATCTGTCCATAGACAGCAGGAAGGTAGGTAAGATTCCAAGTATGAAGGAGAGGAGAAGCCAGGCTAAGATACAAGTAGAGTTGGAGAAGTTCTGCTTTATTAAAACAATCTCACATTCACAATTTATTTCAGATACTGATATTTGCTAATATTAATAAATAGGATTTCCTAGCAAGGTTAGGATAATAGATGCTTTAAAAACTGAGTATTATAAAACACATATTTTTTTTTTAAATGCTCACAATTTGAAGTGATGTTTTTTTACTGAGTTATAAATGTCCTGGGTCATCTGTACATACAGGTTTTCTTTGTCATCCAGGAAATACAGGCAATCTTTGATGACTGCTGGATTGAAACCCTCCTCCACTAGTTGTACTTTACGGTACTTAAAAGTTGCTGTAAGTTCAATGGCACTCTACAAAACAAAATTACATCTCTATTTATCAATGTCAGCATGTAATTGTGGGAATTAGATTAGATTTCCTAAATTTAAAGTGAATCATATTTAAAGAAAATCCATACAGAACAGAAGTCGAAGCCTTACTAACAGAGGTCTAAACTATCTGCATTCATCAGATAATAACTGGACTGTGGAATATGTGGGCCAGTAATTACTCTGAATGTAAGAAGTGCTGGGGCCACAGAAACATTATTGAAAGGCTTACCTTACGATTCTATTTAAATGAGGGAGGAAAACACTAGTTTTGTCAGAGACAATCAAGGGTTCTATCCAGAAAATTAGTTAATTATGTTCTTGGATCAAAAAACAGCAGAATTTTTCTCAGAAGAGCAAAGAAAATGGCAGTTGGAGACTGTACATGGGATGGCAAGACAAACCACAACCTTGACTGGTCAACCCTTCTGTTTGTATAACTCAAAAGTTTAAAGATTGATTAAATAATTAGGCACGCTAGCATCTCTGTGTTAGTCCTCTTGAATCATCTCAGTGAATACACAACCCTTCTCAAAGGAGCAATGTTTATTCTAAATAAGTAACTTGAGAAGTACAGTGAGAGTGACATTCTTGCAACATTTTCCTAATTCAAGTTAAATGTCAGTTTAGAATTTGACTATTTATTCACTGGTAGGATAAAAATCTAAGGCCTCTCTTGCAAAAGACAGCTCTCTTGCAAGCTTTTGTTTGTGTGGGGATCTTTATTTTGCATGTAACAGTCTGTAGAGGGAGCTACACTAAACTGAGAACCCAGCTGTGTTACTGTGCTGAAGGCATCCAACAGGAAATGTTATTTTTCTCTAAGATCTTCCTGATTTTATATGTTAAAGTGTGCCGGGTATCCTGTAGCTGCTCAGGCAACTTGTTTTTTTCAGGCTGAACTGAAACATCTGGGCACAGTTCTACTTTCATATTGGTAAACACCAAGAGCAAGTGAGAGAGAAAAGAAGCCTTTTTGAGAATTGCTAGTATAACTAGGAAGTCCATAGTCCTCATAGAAAAGAGAGAAAACACAATGCAGACAGACACACAAAGCTACTTAGGAACATTGGTTTACCTTAATCCTTATAAAACGAGGTCTTGCGTAGTTTGGAAGGTGAGTGTTAACATGTCTGTAAGTGCTTTCACCATTAAATTCACAGTTTTCCTTTAGTCGAATACATGCCATTCCTGTTCTGCCTTCATAACCTGAAGGAATAATGACAACAAATAACTGTAGTTCATATATAAATTTGAGCTTCAGGCTAACCTGTTTTCTTTCTTTCTTTCTCTCTCCTATAAGTGAACCCTTCTTTCTAAGCCACTTTAGACAACATACTAACATCTTTTCCTTTAGACATCTAAGCGATTAGATTTTCTTAAGGCTAGATTTTCTTAGATGCCAAACTCTCCTGAAAGCCTACAATCAGAGTTCTAGATGGCAGACATTTTGAAAATCATCCTTCTTTTGAAAGTCTTTGGAAAGACTTTGGAAAATCAGGTCTCGGTACTCTGAGGCACAAGTCTGCCTGCAGCAGCATTTAACTCCGTGGGTTAATTTACTTTACAATAAATCACGGTAAATATGCTTGTACTTGTTGCGCTGACAAGCTAATCCATGCAGAAAGAGGACAGAAAGGAATAAGACCCAGTTTACCATTGTTTATTACCATATGAACAATTAATTAAGCGCTGCAAAAATCCAAGTACTTCAGATTTTTTACTTGTTTAACTACATACTGAGAGGGCTTCAAGAGCACCCTTTTGGTAGCTGAGGGATGGGACACCATTTAAACACAAACCCTTTGTTTTCTGGGATTACAGGTAATGCAAGAAGAAATAGGTAATACTCTTATACAAAGTTTTGCATTAGAACCAGATGAATGCTTTCACAGAATTGCGTACAGAAGGAAGTGAAAACGGAAAGTAGCATCCCATGCTTAAAGAAAAGTAGAGCACAAGCATATGGTAATTTAAGATGAACTGTTCTTCAGTTTCTTTTGAGTCTTGTTTCTGTTTGCCTTTAACACCATGTACTGATGACACCTGGCATTCCAATTTGTTTATTCAAAATCTGGAGTGTTGCATTAATGAGTTCTCAGGTGATGTATACTATCACCCCCAGCTACATTGCTAAAGTACAAATATTTCTGTGCTATGTAAAACAGAAAAAAATAAATACACAGTCCACCCAGTTCTTACACAAATGTAAGGTGAGAACCGGTTTGAACAGTATTTTTTTTTTTCTGTAAAGTTGTTCCATAATTAAGTGTTAACACCTCTTCTATGTGGTTTTACAAGAGCATTGAGAATAAGAGCATATCTTCCTCATCTCCTAGAGTGTAATCTGAGCAATAGATAAAGAACTCTAGACTGTTTATGTTGTTACCTTTCTTTTGAAATGTCTGCTAGGGCAGCTGTGTGTTTATCCCTACCACAAAGCAGCTGAAAGCAAGAGTGATTTAAAGACAGACTTTAATTTTGGATCAACAGGTGTAGCAGATTGATTAATAAAAATTTTATTTATTTAAATTAAATTCACTATTCTAATAGATCATCTTGGTTTATAAACAGCCTTGTTATTCTAGTCTCAGAAACACTGGGCATTTCTATTCTCATGTCTTCCATTTTTAGTAGAGGAAATAGCGAGTGGATCGTAGCATTAACAGAATCTCTCACATGTTGAATAAATGGAGGAAGGAAATGGTGGATGTAGGAAGAGTGGCATCTCTAACACACCTTTCAATTCCAAAATACTAAATTGTCATTGATGTGATTCATGTGATGATATACCATAGTCTGGAAGCCTTTCTGGAAAAGTGTGATACCTGTTAATTCATATTGTTAATGAATTAATAATTAATCTGTTATGCCTGTTAGTATCTGTTAACTCAATTAATAGGGTCTCCAAAATTCCTCCTCCTCCTTAGACTACTCTAAGGGCATGCACCTAGTCCAAACCACTTGTGCAACGCAATACTCGGGATTTCAATCAAATCTAGCCTAGTTTGTTTGATTTCAGATCCCTACATAACACTGTAAGAACAGGTTCCGTGCTAACTGTCCATCACAACCCAACTGCAGTGAGGAGCTAGATGGGAGTCCTGCGGATCTTGGGTAAGTGAGAAACGTGGACAGGAAGGTGCCTGCAACATACAGAGGACAAGAAAGTAGAGTAAAGCTATCTGTTCCCTCTTTTGTCTTCTAGTATCTCTGGGAATCTGCCTTTAGCAGCAGTGCTTCTAAAATTTAAAAAAAGAAAAAAAAGACAAAAAAGAAAAGGAAAAAAAAGCTGCCATAAGCACTTAAAAGAGTTTATAAGTTCAAAATTTCACAGATTTTTGAGTAGTAGAAAAAAGGCAGTAAACGTGTCAGAACTTCTTGTGTTCCTTCAGACTGTTAAAGAAAGGAGAAGAAGGGAGGAATCAATTTAAGTGACGTTCTTGTTCTTCTAGAAATTCAAGTCTATTTTGTTTGTCCCACTCTACAGTAATTGCAGAGCTATATTCCTGTAAAAGATACAACAATGTTTATATCCAGGATACTTAATCTCAAATGTTCTTCCATTCTCCTGTTAGTGTTCTTGCCATACTACATTAATATAAGCTTTGGCTATGTTTTTTTTAGCTAATTAATATTGCATACATTTAAATGATGGAATGTATCAAATGTACCTTATGAAAAATAAGCTGAAGTAGGGCTACCTCTGCAGTTCAGTATATTGATATTTTGTTAATGTATTAAAAACTCTTTTGTTGAAATACTTCAAGTATTTCACTCATACCTGGAACAGATACTCCATAGACAATAACTTCTTGAACGCAGTCAATCAGTCCTAAAACATCTGCAACTTCTGTTGTAGAAACGTTTTCCCCTTTCCACCTGGAAAATAAGCAGTTAATAGTCATGATTTCTATGTATATTACATACAGTGATCTCTAGTGTTTTAATGTCTGACTTTACAATGGGCTGAGCACTGAGCTTGAGACCAGAAAGCACTTTTGCACTAGAACAAGGAACTTGTTATGAAAAGTAAAGAAAAACATGCTGCAAAATTCAACAATGCATTCCAGATTATTAAAATCTCAGAAGAATTTAAGACATTTTGTTTAATCATGCTTAAAATGGCTCTAAACAAACAATACCCCAAAACATTACTTACCTTAGATTCCATCCTAGGCTCTATGCTTTCTGAGTTTGAAAAGTACAGTGAATGTGAAACCACAATATTTTTTTTCTATGAATGTGACTGTTTTCTGACTGTTCAAAATAGCATTCACTCATCACCCTCAGCTGAATCTCTCAGAGGCTCTGTATGTAACTATGAACACAATTTATAAAATACAACGGTGGAGGTGACTTGGAGTCCTCTCTTCTTCTGACTGAAGTCAGAGAAATTCCTCTTCGTCAGTCAGTAGGAAATACTGGATATGAATTCAAACCTGAGAATGAGTCAGAATTTTCTCTCGTGACAAGCATTTAAATAAATACACTAACCGGAATGTGTCTCCAGTTCGATCATGGAAATAAATGAAGTTATCATTGTCAATCACTAAAAGGTCACCGCTATTAAAATATAAATCTCCTTTTTGGAAGACGTCTCTTAATTGCTTCTTCTCTGTTTGCTGTTTTGCTCCTGCATAGCCACTAAATGGTGCATATTGGGTGATTTTGCAGATCAGTAGTCCAGGTTTACCTATGAAGAGGAAAAACATTTGTTTAAAAAGCACAGTGTAAATTGCCAAAAAATAACTAATTTTCATTACATCATGAAGTTTGCAGATGTTATACAGTTATTTGAGAATCTTGCCATAATTGTCATCTTTTAAAATCAGTTGTGGAGGTACAGATTGAGTTTCACCTTGTCTTCTCAATTCACTAGCCCTCAAAAATGCCAGTAGATAATACAATTTATCACCTGCTTGTATTAATGCAGCAGAACAGAATCTCTGAGGTCTTGTCTGGTAAGTAGAAAATAGTTGCCCAGTTTCTCTAGACAGCTTCATAAACCTCAGTTTAAAACACCTGACTCAATAGGAGCTGTCTCTACAAAGGAAACTTACACATGGCATCAGGCATGTCTTTAGAAGGTGACCACTGATATGGGCTGCTTCCACATAACTCAGTTGGTGTGGGGCAGCCTTACACCTCAACCAAAAGATTCAGTTGGATTTAGGAACCAAATGCTGGGATTCAGCTTGCTTACTCTGAATACAAAATAGACCAAAAGGCTGCTTGGTATGTTCTTCTTCTGGCATAGGAGAGCATGCCTGTGGGGCAGACACTCTTAACATAACTGGTATGTTCCTCAGCGATGAGAATTTAACACAGTTGGTAACAACCTCTTCCCTTATGCACAGAGAAGGTGAGCATTTCTGTCCTCACTCACAGTAACGACTACACATGTAACAAATCACAATAAAATCAAAAAGTATCACAAGTATCTCATTTAAACACAGGTTTGCCTGTGCCAATACATAAACCCCTCCTATGAAAACTGAAATTAAGATATTTTTATATTATAAAAAAAGTATTGTCATGTGTGCTTTCTCTATTGCCAATGGCAAAAAGTTTCAGCCACTGCTGGAAAAGAGAACTGCTTTCTATTTTGCAAATGTTTCTTTAGTGGCATGTTAAGTACAAAGTCTCAGAAGAATTAAATAGCTCCTGCTGAAAGTCACGATCTGTACTCAAAAATGTTAGCGTGTCCATTATTAAAACTAGACAAGTTATTGAAATCTAAGTATACAGATGCTGCATTCCCCACTGTACTTTACCTTTCTGTTAAGCTGTATTGTAATAGTATGTGATTTGTTACGTATTTTCTAACTTGTATTTAAAAACCTGGCTTACTCAATGGCAATTCTTAGCATCTTTCCAGATAGAAGTGATGCAAAGAGATGTAATTTTAAAAAGTAAATACCCTTCTGAAATTTTTTAAAGGAGTTAAGTTTTTACCTTTGGGAACTCTTATGCAGTATCCATTTTCATCTCGGACTGGTTCATCTTTCTCTACGTCATATTTAATCAGTTCATAGCGTAAGATTTTCTAGTGAAAATTTGCAAAATGTATACACACATGAATATTCAATCTTTGAAAAATATTTTCAGAATTCTACTACATAGTCAGCTTTCTATTTAACAGGAGCCAAATTCATCACATTTCAACTGGATGTGTTGAGTCTAAATGTTCTTTTGCCTGAACTAGCGAGAGATTATCTGTGATATGTAGACGGGCAGCTATAGACTACTTGGGGAGAATCTTCTCATCTAAACAAATTCATAATTGAACCTTGGGTTCTTTCCAACTTGTCATACAAGTGGCCTGGTATATGTCCTTGGCAATACACCAAACTTCACCAAGAAGGACAAAATGCCAGGTTTTGTTGTTAATTCTTACCTTCTGCAGGCAGTTTACTCTTCCCACTGCACCAATTTTTCCAGTGTAATTAACAAAAGAAATGTTTCCTTCAGTTGATGCATAAAACTCCAAAATATTAATATTTCCAAATCTTCGGATAAATTCCCTCCAAACATCAGCCCTTATTCCATTTCCTATGGCAAGTCTGACTTTGTGATCCTGATCATTGTTTCTCTAGAAACAAGAGACAGTCATGAATTCAGATTTCTGCTGAGTGAAAGCAGAATTTCTGCTTCTGGAAAACTCTGAAGGAAATCTTACTCTAAAAGTATTGAGCATATTCTGAAGCAAAATGTGTGCAAACATCATTACAGTTAAGCTCATGATTTTGATGTGGAAAAAGAACTTACTGAGCAAGTTAGGCTATATATTTAGCTGTAGTTAGTAGTTAACTTGATTTGGATGAAGACAGGAACAAATAATTCTACACAGAAAGCCAGAATGAAACTCAGGCACCATGTTAAACTATTTTGTTTGTAAGCCTTGTGGTGACTATCTGCATAAGAGTGTAATTTACCCTGAATTCAGCAAAACGTTTGCAGGATTTAAAATGGTGTTTGGGTGGAAAGGAAATACCTTCTGCCATTGTAAGTGTGCGATTGAGCCTGCTAAAAATTCTATTACCACATTTCATATCACTTTTAATAGTGCTATTAAATCTTTCTGTTTACACAGTAAAGTGATAAACACATAGCAAGGATGGCAGTCCATTTATGCCTTCTCTTAGATGTTTATATTTATCCTCAACAATAGGAAGTACTGAACTGTGTCAGACACTTGTAATTCATAAACATATCTAATGTGCTAATGAGTAACAATAGCCTGAGAGAATTTTAGCAAAATATGCAAAGGCTCTTTTGTCCCATTTCCTGCCTTTTTCTCCAACTGTTTCTTTTATTACATAATTTAACAGTATTTTAAGGCACAAAGAGTCTTTTTAAATATATATTGGCTTCTTAACTTGGAATACTTTGTTGAAAGAATAAGGCTATTCTATCAGCAACAGACTGGAAGGTGTATTTGTGCTTAATAGTATGTTGGCTCTCTGTCTTTCAGGAAATACAGTGCAGAGGGCAATGCAGTAGACGGTCAAGGTAGAAGACGAGCACAGAACACTGGAATTGCAAAATGCTCTTTCAAGGAGCTATTCAAGAGAGAAACCTGGCTATTAAGACAAACATGGATTGGTCTTATAGTGTCATATTCCCAGAAAAGACCAAAAAATGCCACAGTAAAATGGCAACAATTTTGAAATACTGTAAAACTTTATTTTGGACCTCAGTCATGTAAGTTCTGGATTAGTATTGCTTTTCTGCAGAATAGTCTAGAAATGTATGTTTAAATTTAATCTAAAGAAGAAATACATTAATACATAGTCCTCTCTGTGATACTGAGAGATCTGCCATTAACATGTTAGCAGAGAACCAAGCTTAAAATAGAACAATGAAATCTGCTGAAATTCTGCGTAGTGTCTAAATGACTTGCTGTTCACTTTTTATAAAATCTTTGTTTGTTGTAGATGATGCTCTACAACACCATACACAATACCTTAGCCTCTCATGAGAGAGACTCCAGTTGATTGGGCATTTATACATCTGAGCTTAAACATTTTATTTGGAAATGATTCACTGGGGACAGGATGCTGCTTGGATCCACATTGTCCCTTATCTTTTGTTGTTCTTAAGTCTGTATTTTCAATCTTTTGTTGTTCTTAAGTCTGTATTTTCAATCTTTCAATCTTTCTTCCCCATTTGCTTAGGCAGATAGATAAGGAAAATTTGGTACTTAGCCATTAGTCACAGTTAGTGAAAGGAGGAAGGAAGGACTTAATGATTCACGCTTAAGGTGATTTCTATAATACTTGCACTGTTCATTTGTTCTGAAATGACTATGTAAGTTAGCTGGAAATACAATCAGAAAGAAAACTGTGACACATATTGAGTTTTTTTCTTCTGTGGATATGTAAAGGAAAGAAATGATAGCATAGATAAAAGTTACTAGCATAATAAGGACGTTCAATAATGAAATGGCATTAGTTAAGACAGATGACACCCTACATCAATGGGGACCTTGCTTATACTGCGAGTTCCTCATGGAAAACACTGTGTCTCTGTTACATCTGCAATAACTGGCCAAGCCCTCTTGGCACCATGACGGTGTAAGTAATAGTATCCATTCTGTCAAGTTCTTGCATTCTTAAAATGTTAATCCCATCTTGCTGGGAGACTTGTGCACTCAAAGTAACATGCATATGGGTACATGGGATCAGATATTAAGCTTATAAACCTTGCTTATGTAAAGGTGTTTTCTCCACTGGTGTTGAATTCTATGTACTGAATAAACAAAACCCCTTATATTAAATGATGAAAGCTAAGCTATCTGTGTCTATCTTAAAATCTGGCCTTTGTAGATAACCAGCCACCAATAATGAGTAATCTGTAAGACAGCCTCAAATACTGCTCAACTGTATCATTCAGTGGGCTTCAGGTTCAGCCATTCATGTTATTTTTGATTAACAGGTCACTTTAATGGTTAAGCTAAATGTCTCTGTGTGGCTAACATTACCAAACTCACTCCACTTGGGAACTAATTTATACTTGGCTGGCAACAGTACACATCTTTGAGATACTGGTTCAATTCAGGAATTTACAGAGTATGCCCTGTGACTCAGTTATATTTGTGTGTGCATGCATGCTATCAAGAAACACAACTCTATCAAAAATGAGTAATTAGCTCATTCTTTAAGCTTATTTTCCTAAAAAACATTCTGTATGAAAGGAGATAATCTAGTTTTTCACTTTTTCCCCTATTTTATTTACACCAGTTGAGTATTGGCTAATTATGAGTACTTTGCTAAGTGGGGTTTTCCACGAACTGCAGGACCAACGTATAACTTATCACCACTCTTAACTATATGTTTCAAGTGCCCAGTTTCTTTAACTCAGTTTAAATCTCCTCCACCCACACTTTTTGATTAAAACTAGCGGCCCAATCCAGAGGCCAAGTCTTCTGATTATTACAAAACTTTATTTTATTAACTGCTCATTTTGGGCTAACAACTCATGAAGAAATAATAAAAAGCATAGCAGAATCTTCTTTAGATACCCAATTCCTGAGGAATCCTACTGATTTCTAGTGAAGTTATGTCATATCCCTGTAACTGACATCAGAATGAAACCTCTGTATATTTGATATTTTGCACACATACATAAATTACAAAGAAACTGTGCACCTGATTCTCTGTTCTGACTTACGGTTATCAAATGGTGCTAGATAGACTGATTGATACCACCTTTGTTCTTACTAAATTCTAACTGCAGTTCATTAGACCTACCTCCGTGAAAGTTATTTTATGCAAACACATTTCTGAAATTAAGGATTAACTAATATGATTGCAGGGATCTCAGCAGGAAAGTGCCTATGAATAGGTACCCTATGAAGACAGTATGTTAAGTGCATCTTCAGAGGGGGCACTCTTTAAATAATCACATTAACACTTTCACTTGGGGATCACCTGACTACCTTGGGTTAGGACATCTTAGCTACAAAAACTCCAAAACTCACATTGCTCAAAACACAGATCAACTGGTTCCTAGAGAACTCCTCATTTTTGGTTTGCAGCTGGAGTACTCATATAAGGTAAGTGTTTTCTCTACCAGTTTTAACAGAATGTCAATTAACGGATTGTCATTGTTCCACTATTCAAAAGAATCATTAATTCACGCCAAAAGCTCCTTTTTTTTTCCTCGAAAAAAGTTCATGTTAGTATGCAATGAGATTACAGACCTCATTAGGGAAGGCTTTTGTTGGGGTATTTTTCCCTCTCCTCTTATGGTTAGATCTTAAGCGTAATATAACAAATATTCCCACTAATTTAATTAGCCAAAAAAGAAAGGCAGTTAACGTTACCTGTGGCACACTGCACAGATACCGAAGCACTTCCCCAATATACTGTATCACTGTTACGTTATATTTCCTGCAATCATCCCAGAACTGGCTTGCTGAAAATCTGGCACGCAAAACAATAGTTGCACCTGTACAGAAAGAAGTAAAGCAAATACCAGAAGGAACAATTCTTATTGTAACATAAGACCATATAGAATTTCTTAGCACAACATTGTAGGAAACTTGCAGAATTAGGGTTATATAGCTTTTGCAAGTACTCTTCTTAAAACGTACTGAAACACAATCCATGCTGAATAACTGGTTTAAACTCTTATTTCTATTCATCAGAAGTTAAAGGCTATTATTGTGGATGAAACTCTGTACTAGTTTTCCCTAAAACTGTGCAAAGGGCTGTTATGTAAGACAGGATATATCCTGTTTGTCCAGATGATGAAATAAATCTTGTACGGGGTGAAGATCTGTGCAAGTGATATGAAGACGACAGAGAAATGAGAATGCCTCTTGACTTACGGAGTTCCCGGTAGCAGAGGCCTGTACAACCAAGTGTTTCATCTCAAAGTTTCGTAGCTAGGGAAAGGCTTACTGTATCTGTGATCATATCTGTGCATGAATTCTGCACAGTAACATGTTCATTCATAGTAGTCAAGTGCACGGTACCTTTCATGATACATCCATGGACTCCAACGAGGAGGGCAGAGCTATGATAGAGCGGTAGAGCAGTATACACAATATCTTCCGAGGTAACATTGCCAGCATCAAACAAACCACAAGCTAGCATTATGCGTTCATGGTTAATCACTGCAGCTTTGGGAAGACCTGTTTAAAGTCAAGCAAAAAGGTGTGTAACTTCATTGAAACAATAAACATAGTAAGACCAGTTGGTTTCACAAGGGCTTACGAAAAGATTTTCTCTCATTCACTGATGCAAGTGACAGCTCCAGAGTTCAGGGAGGTATGCAGCTTGCGCCTACGCAGCACACTGGTGTTTAGCCTTAGTGACGATATGTCTTCCCACATGTAACTTCTAAGTGATTAACCCTCCTGTTAAGCACCCAAATTCCCAATACTACGGTACCTAGGAATAGCAAGTACCTAGAGAATGAGGAAATGGGATTTGGAAAATCTAGCATGCTGAGCAAAGGGAATAGAAATACTAAAAGAGAGGTTAATCTCAGATCTTGTGTGTCTCCTGGAATTAGGCGTCTCCTTGCAGCTCTGAATCATCCTAGATGAAACTGGAATTCCTCCTACAGAATCTTTCCTTGGTTTTCCATCCAGTTCCAGAGTTGAACTGGTTACTTGCTGAAACAGATGCTAGAAGACAAAATTATGGTAGGGCTTGCCTATTCTGTAAGAACAGAGATGTTAGAACCCTTAACAAGGATGAAGGACACCGGAGTTATTTGCCTCCTGCAGCCCAAAGGGGATTCAAATTTGTACTTCTTCCCTTCCAGGGGAGTTCCTGCCCTAAGAGGCTCAAAGACTGAGCTAGTGTGGGGGCATACCCTGCTATTCCTAATGAAGCTATAGGTTTGAGTGTCTTCAGGCGTTGTCTTCATCCTTGTGATCCAGCTTCTGCTGTGGCTAAGTGCTCTTAACGCTAGATGCCTTTATGCAGAGCAGGCTGCAGCTCCTGTACCAGCTGCAGTTTTACACAGTGGCCATGACTAGTTGTATTTTGTGCTGCCCTCACTATTTTTGGTACTCTGACACCCAAAAACTTAATGGGTCAGAATGAATTAGAGTTCATGATCCAAAGATACTGAGTATGAGGTGGGTGCCAAGACATGTACCTAGGCCAGCAGTGTCTCCAGGAATAAAAGATAGCAGATGTCTAGTGACCTGCCTGGCATAAAATTTGTATGTCTAATTGGCTTTTACTTCAGTACCTCCCCCCAGATTTAGTGCTTAAAGTCAGCCTATATTCTACGTGCTTTTTGGGTTTAGATACAGATATCAAATTTTCAGTTTTCTGATGAGGAATGAATGAGAGTAGGAATTAATGTGAAGTAACAGATTCTCTTACTAAAAAATCACAATGTCAGGAGGAATGTGTGGCCTTCCATATAGTTTTTATGAATTTATACGTTACCTGTAGTACCAGAAGTATAAATGTACATGGCAGGAGTTTTAAAGGTTATATCTGATCTCCAAGACAACGGAGTAGGTTCATCTGAAGCAGCATCTACTTTATCAAGAAAGCTCTCGACTCCTTCTGTAGCGGATGTCTTGCTTAAATAATAAACTTTAACATTTTCTTTCTTCAAGAATGGCAATATTTCTTCAACAGATTCCTTCAGTTCTTAAAGATGAGAGAAAAAAGTATTATAAGAAAATTCTGTACTCTGTGAACTATACTATCAGTGCATCAACTTTGGCTCAGCAACTTTCATGTTTAGCTGCTGTTGCAGAAATTCAAGTTCAAGTCACTTCAGAATCTGGTAAAAAGGACTGAAGAGGAACAGTGTCTCCCCACAGAACTGGGAGTGATTTGATTTGATCTGGTTTTCTGCAGCAGGAACAGAATCGCAGGGGAGCAATCCAAGCACACTTCCCCTTGCCTGCAGACCCTGTGGGACTCTGAGGGAGAGTACAGCTGGCATCACCAGCTCCATGTTGCTACCTTCCCTCTCCACTGTGGGGAAATGCCTCACCTGGCAAGTGCCCACGCAAAGTTAGGTGCTGCTTAAATCACCACTATGTTTTATACATAAAGGTGAACCTCATCTTTCTGATGTCCCAACACAAATGGAAGAAACACTGAAAAGCAGAATGAAGAGTGACTTGCTCAGTAAGTAGTGGTACTACTGAAGCCTGGACTCGTGGATAGTTGTGCTTTGTCTCCTCTGATGCCTGTCTCCTACACAGGTCTTGATTAATCCCAGTTCTCCTCATATTCCCTCTGGTATCTCCAACCAACAAGAGCACATGATTTCATTTATGTGCAATGAGTAGGCTAACTCCCTGCATGATCAAGTCCTGTCTGCCTCTCTCTTATTGAAGCAGCAATGCAGGTCTCTCTCCTCTACCCACTGCCAGTTTCAACCAATTTGGAAAGAATGTAGTCATCCCTGAGACTTTTATTCCCTTAAGAAGCTGGATAACGGAACAAAGTGAAGATGACCAGACAGCTGGTGCAATTGTATGCACCTTGTTTCTTTAGGAATCCAGACTGAAAGCCTTCCAACTCACAAGCACTTTTACTTGAATAGATAATCTACAAGATTTAAAAAGAATCCTCAACACCAATTTCACTGAAACCTCATAATATAAAACTCTCCATAACATGTAATTTATTTTTTACCACTTCTATTTTATTTCAAAGCAAGGAATAAATTAAATATTATTAAATCAACAAATCTCTGAGGCAATTTAATACTGAAAACTAAATCTATTACTGGAAATTATATCTCCACACTAACTGACTAGATAAAGCCAAGATCCACATCAAAAGTTTGTCTCAATTGCACAAAAGCAGTAACTTTATTAAAAGCATTACCTTTTCAAGTCTGGCAGACTCTGGAATTCTCCATCAAACAATTTTGTACTTCTGCTGTAACTTTGGTCCAAAAAACATCCTGGAATTACCGTGGGTGCCCTTTAGCCACCAAGCTACTCGGGCAAAATCTAATGAAGGCTTCTTTTAGTGAACAGGTAAGGAAACCTCAAAATATTAGCACAGCTTGGCCTGTCTTCCTCCATCCCACCTATGCTTTCCAGCACTGCACAGATACTGGACTGCGCGAAGAGTAAAGCCGGGTGGCAGGAGAGTTCTGCTCCTTAGATGCTATCAGGCATGAAGGAAATAAAATAAGGCCTTTTATGCAAGTATCTAATAAGCTGGCACCCTAGAGATAAATAACCCCAATAAACTTTCACTGAGATAAATAACCCTCCAACAAACTTTGAAATCCATATTTTATTGTAGGTATAAGTAACTTTAATGACATATAAACTACATTAATGAATTCAGCATATTCCTTTTCAGGAACTTAGCTGTACAAGCACACAGACAGGATCTCGTGTGATGGTGAGTTCTGATGACACAATATTTATATTCTGCATGGAGTAGCGAGATAATAAAGGATGAAACTTAGTAAGGATAGAGAATCAAGGTCCAACAGAAAAGACCTAGACTTCTTTCCTCTCCTGATGTCCAGCAGTCACTAGTGGAGTCAAGCATGTAGCAAATTTTTATGAATGAGGCTCAATTTTTTCTTTTACTTTTTTTTTTTCCTCAGAGCTGAAGGCTTTTTTAGAAAATTTGAGGCAAGTATGTTATAGAAGGAGGAAAAATATTTCCTATCATACACAAAAGCTTTTCCCACATATGCTAGTAACTCAAACATTGATTAATTTTGAAAGTTCAGAGATTGCACAGAATTTATTCTCAGTGAGGCAAAAATCTACCACAAAAGGATAATATTTGATCTGAACTCCTGAAGTTTAGGGGCATATAAAATACTTCAGTTACATACAATAGATGAATGAGTTCAACTATCTAAGCTGAAACGGAGCACATAGTCATGTAGAAGTTGTCAACTCTAGGCAGATAAAGAGAGTACCTCTGACTTCCCATATGGTCAGTCGTTCATACTGTATGCATGCATATACATACAAATTTATACAAAGGACTGGTCTCTGCTCTATATGGAACAGATGGTCAGTCGTTCATACTGTATGCATGCATATACATACAAATTTATACAAAGGACTGGTCTCTGCTCTATATGGAACAGAATGTAGCTCTCTATTTAAAACATACGAATATGTCAAAGTCTCTTCTACAGAAAAGGAATATGGTTTGTCTACATGGGTTAATGCCTTTTTCTTTGAACTGAAACCTGACAAAAGCTTTTATACAGACTGCAACCACCTTCATGTGTCTAAGCCGCTGTCCAGCTGCAGCAAGAGGATTTTGCTGTGTTACCTTGTTTATTTCTAATTTGGACATTTGTGTGAATGTAACTGTGAATTAATCATATTGTTTATGATGGAGGGCTATTTTATTTCTAGGTCTTCGTTACTCTTACCAAAAGGTCCCTTCCAACCCAAACCGTTCTATGATTCTATGAAATAGCTAACAAGGTATCAGAGCTCAATGCCCACATCTTGTACATGAGCTGAAAATGAAAACACAGTGCAAATTATTTGGAAACCTTGTCCTTTTGTCTGGTCTGAAGCAACTTCCCAAAGCCCCAGATTCGCCTTTAGAGGAGGGGATGTAATCAGAAGAAAGCGTCCCTCCGCTCCAGCCCACCCCCGGTGTCCCCGGGGGGTCCCTCTTCCCCGCTTGGGGAGAGGCCCGCCGAGGAGCCCCGTCACGGCGGGGGGCAACCGAGAAGCGCCCCGCGGCCCGGCTCCGCTCCCCCCGGCCGGGGCCGGCGCCCTCCTCACCTGGGGCCGCCAGCAGCACGGTGGCCGCGCTGCTCTGGAAGCAGCGCAGCAAGGACGCGGCCCTGATGCTGGAGTTGAGGCAAGCCACGGCGCAGCCCAGCTTGGCGCAACCCAGCCAGACCCAGACGTAGGCGGGCCGGTTGCCCATGAAGAGGGCCAGGCAGCCGCCCGCCCGCAGCCCCGCGGCGTCGCGCAGCGCCCGCGCCGCCTGGCTGCTCCGCCGCTCCACCTGCTCGTAGGTGGAGACCTCGTCGCCGAAGAGCAGCAGCGGCTTGTGGGGCGTCCGCCGCGCCCGCCGCCCGAAGACGTCCAGCAGGGTGCTGGCGGGCCGGCGGGCACCGGCTCTCCGCGCCCTCCTCGCCACCCGCGCCATCGTGAGGGCGAAGCGTAGGTCCTGGAAGAAGAAGGGCCAGGCGCGGCGCAGCAGCAGCGGCAGGAGCAGCAGCCCCGCCAGCGCGGTGCAGAGGGCGGCCACCATGCCGCCGCCCCCGCCCTGCCCTGCCCGCCGCGCCGCGCGCTCGGGCATAACCGCTGCGCCTCGCGCCGGCGGAGGGGGCGGGCGGAACGACCAACGGCCGCGCCTCGCGCCCAAGGCGGGACGGGGAGGACCAACGGCCGCGCCCGCCTCCTCACGGCCCCGGGGCGGCCGCAGCTGCTGACAGACCCCCGCCGTCGAGCCTTCCTCCCAGGCTTCGGAGCCCCCAGAAGAGTCGTCTAATTTGATGGCAGTGGCTCCCCGCCATAATTAGAGGGCCGGCCTGATGACCGCCGTAGGGAATTGAAGCGCGGCAGGTGGTGCGCGCCAAGGTGGAGTCGCAGCCTTGCAGCTGCTTGCGGGCTCCCTGCCCGCGTGCCCGGTCAGAAGCTGGGCCCAGCGGTGCAGCAGAAGGGACACGCAGATTCAGGGTGGAAGGTTGGCATCTTTTGTTGCGATCAGGACCGGTGCCTCTCTCGGAGGCTGGATGCATCCTGCATGGGATACGGGCCATCTGCGCGTCCCCTTTTGAGGCTGCAGTCACCAGTGGCAAAGGCAGCCAAGCCTAGTCAAGGTTCACACCGGTAGAAATTTAGGATGAGGCTTCCTGGCAGATTAAGTGGTGAGCTGCCCGGGGGAACATGTTCCTACCCTCCTCTTGTACCAGCCCTGGTGCTATTCCTCACTGGGTGGTAAATAGTCTAGTAGGTAAACAGTAACTGAGCCAACCAAAAATTTGGGGTGTGACTTAATTTTTTTTTTTATTAAAAAACCCCACAGTTATTAGTATTCTAGATGCACAAAAGGAATTTACAGTCTCAGTCTTTCTGTCTTGCCCTTGTCCAAGGCTAAGAGACACATTAGTTGCTCAGACAACCTTGAAGCAAACTCCAGGAATTTCACCCTTCTAACTGGACCCAGCGACCAGAACACAGTGCTTTTCTTGGTGAAGTTTAAGCAGCCATTACTGTGAATAAGGACTGCTTTTTCTTTCTTTTTTTATTATTTTTAATTTTATATTTTGCTAAGTGCCACCAAGGGGACAGTTTCCTGCCCTCTTGTTCACAGTTTTCTGTTCCCCTTTTATGTCAAATCTGATACTTCTCACCACAAGGTGAGTTGATTCAGGTCATTGATCTGTCAGGAAACTTCTTTTTTCACTGCAGACTTTGTTTCCCTTGCCAGATAAGTTCACTTTGCTGTTAGGTGAGCTGTGGCTAGCTCTAATGCAACACAAGTGCTGGATGTTCAAGCAGGGTGGGAGGGAGCAGAGCCGTCCAGTTAGTTTAGCTGTGGTCAGACCTCCCAGGCAGCTTCTGCAGTTGAAACTGGACCCAGTGGATTGCAAGTGGCCAACACCCAGTGTTGCCTTTCCTGCTCACATACTCCTCCCCATGAGCCAGCATTAGAACTCATGGGACTGAGTGAGGAGCTGGTTCAGGGAGCTAGTGCAGGTGAAAATTAACTGGTTTATGTCTAGGGTAAATTTTTACTATCATTATAGCATTTGGACAAATTAGAGGGTTTTTACAGTTCTTCTGTAACAGAGCTACTGTTTCAAACTGGTGCCTCAGGTATTTTTTTTAAGTTACTTCACAGGTGTAAAAGCTACAGAATATTTTTGAAGCTTCTTTATCTGATGGTAACTGACTGGGAGAAGTACGAGAAATAGTACACCCTATTGGCTACGTTCGCAGCCAGTTTGTCCAAAGCATTGCTGAACTACCATAACTAATTCCAGCCTCTTGCTCAGAAGACTGTGTAGCAGTATTGTGCTGTAGTCCTGCAATGGGCTTTCTGAAGAAGAGTTTTCCTAAGTAACCTTTTCTTCTTCAGTTACATCTCTGACTTTCTTGCACGGGCAGTGGCATTAATCTGTAACTTTAGTAGGGAATTGCAATCAGCAGCCTGGAGAGCTAAAAGCCTCAAGTTAATTGATCATGAGTGTGCCCCAGTGACATTTTGAAGGACCTTTGGCTGCCTTATTATTCAGGACTAATTTTTAAAAAAAACTTGTAAGTTTCCACACAACAAATACTTGGTTTGCTGGCCAGCTTTTTCATAATACATTGTTCTTCTAAGCTATTCCTTGAGATAAACCGTTTCCACTGTCCTCCAATTACAGGCTCCTCATAAAGGTTTTCAGCTCTACAAAGATTTTAGTGATGAGCTAGCTAGCTTGCTGAGACAGTTAAATTTCAGAGGCAATATTTACCAATGCTTAATCTAGCAATGTAAATTAGAATTCAACAGTTTAAGCAGTAATTATGTCAGCATTACTAGGCATTTGGATAGCCTCCAAATTTGAAACAAACTACACTTCTTCAGTTCCTGTTATTTTCTCTAACAAACATTTACTAAACCCTAGCTACCTATGTCTATAGTGTTCCTTCTGATACTTTTGATTTAGCGCTAAGTTTTGTTTTGTTCTCTAAACCCATACCAAGCAAAGCCCTGTTAGGAATTAGTCTGTGCTGCACACTGGGACAATCTGTTTTTCTTCAGTAATCCCAAGGGGTGAAGGTGTGTTAGTCCACTGCTAGATATAGTTTTGTTTGTTCAAGTATTTCTCATTACCATAGCAGTTTTAATAGGTAATTAACTGCTAATTCATATGTTGTTTGAGGTTAATATATCATGAAATGTGTCACATATGATGTGGCGTGACTTTGAAGTGGCTGGTGCTTTTCTGGTTTTTAAGTTATTTTTGTGAGGGAATTACTAATCCAGGCAGGTTATTTTGTGCTTGACTAATATTATGGATTGCCATAGGGTATGTTGATATTTTTGCTCGAACAGCTGTCACTTTGGCTAGAAATTGAAGTATGTAAGCTTCAGTATTTTTGCTGAACCAAGTATCAATTTAAATATTGTTAGCCTAGGGACAAGGAGTGCTTTTTTATTGACTTAGTTGTTTGCTAGGTTTTATAGTTTGGTAAACCCTATTTAATACCTTATCTTCCCTTTTTTTTCCAATTAGCTACTCTAAATGCAGATTTTTTGGAGAGAGCTGATGGAGCTTCCTATGACAGGCTGACACTTGTCTAGTGTTACAAGAGGCATGCGTGCTTGAGCCTGTGCTGGAGACTGGCCAAGGGCTTGGCCCACTGTGGGCAGTCAGCAGTGCTGTCCTGTGGTGGACGTTGGCCATGGGACCTGGCTCTGCAGAAGGCCTCTTGCCGATGTTTGGCACTGGCCAAGCACCCCTTCAGAGCCTGCACAGTGATAGGCTGTGTGGCGAAAAGATGCTGCTCCCAGCTGCTCGCTGTGGTTTCAGTGGGTGCTCAGTTAATGAGTTTATGACTTCCCATGTATGCTCCATTTCGATAGTCTCCTCATTTCCAGCTTTCAGTCTCCTAATGCTTTGTGGAAGCACTTGAAAAGCAGATACCTTTCTACTATAGCTCCATGATAGCTGACATCCATGGAACTCTTTCTTTTCTCTGCACCAATATCCTCCATGGGGGGTGGATCGAATTTCAAGGTGCCTGCAGAGGTCACAAGGGACTGTATTTCTTGTTATGTAGAAGTGAGTTTCTTCCTATATTATGAGGCTATCATTTAAACATACAAAACTAACTTATATAATAAACTTATATAAATTTAACTTATATGATGAATGCCTAAGTATTTTGAAATGGAGGCTCCAAAATTAACCATCCAAAATCAATTAATATTTTTAGCAATGTATTACTAACTTTTCCATTTCTTACTGTCGCAACTCAAATCTGAGCTGAGTCTTTAGTTCCAGCCCCTGTGAATGCCCACAGGCATACTGGGAGGGTTAGTTGCTTAATATTTGCAGGGTGCAATGAGCTATGATAATGTGGTGCTGATTACTTGCTTGCTCCTGCCATTGCGGCAAGCAGTGCATAGGTTCCTCTTGACTTCAGCTATGAAATCCTAATTGCTCAACATTTGCTTATACTCAGCTCTAGATATTAGAATCTGTTTTATTAATAGAAAAAATAGTTAATGAAAGTTATTCACTGCTGTCCTCTTTTCTCAGTTTCTGTGCTCTAGTCTCTCATTTGCTTTTTTCCTGCTTACCTCTCTTTTCAGTTCTTCGTAGGGGGCTTGTTGCTACAGTGCTCATTTGCACTGAGCAGGAAAGGAAGGAAAAAATAAAGAAAAGCTAAACCTTGTCGGATGCTATAGAGTTCCTTAGACTTGGGAAAGAGGCTTGCACTCCGCAGGTTCAGACACTCGAGGCTTTGCAGGGTTTGCCAGCAGGCAGGGATATCTTGCTTTGATCCACGAGATGTCACCAGAGGGTAACAAGTAACTGGAAGTTTGTATTAAATTGGGATTCAAGCTCACTGTACTGTTAGTTAAGGGGAAGGTACATGGACAGGGAGCATGGGAAAGCCCAGCACTCCTTATATTGGCTAACCATTGGATGCTCCAGGCTGCAGCATTTTCTGTGCAGGCAACCTCCTGTCTTTTCTCTTGTTTTCTGTTTTTTTATGGTTTGATGGGAGGCCTCACTGTAATGGTACAAGGCAGCATGCTCCATTCTAGCTAGCTCAGGTGACAATAATCATACCACAAAACAACACTTACCTAACTACTGATGAATGGCAGAGAGACAGGATTCAGAGTGGATGACTTGTGGCTTCAGTGAACCCGTGTAACAGGTCAGCTGGGTTGGTTCTTTTCTTACCTCTTTCACCTGACCCTTCCCACTGAAAGCCCCAACTGGGTATTTTTCAGGATTGCTAAACTGAAGTCTACAATCTTCAGTTTCCAGTTTCAAATGGCTGTTTCATTTTCAAATTCACAGCTACTACAGTTGCTATTAAAGCTTTATTTGCAGTATTACCACAGTGTTACTGTAAGGTTGCGATCAGATGAGACAGGCTGACCTGATTTAATTAATTGGTGCTGCCAAAAGGGTTGATTCTGTTTCCCTCTCCTCCTTATGTGGCCTCCTAGCTCCAGTGCCTCCCTTGCTCCAGCTCTGGTGCTCTTCTGACACTTCAGTGATGAATTCAGCTCACTAAGCCAGCAGAAAACTGTATTTTGCTGGGTGAGTTCTCTGCTGACTCACTGAGTAGAACAAGCTCATCAAAGGGTCATATTAGTACCACCATGAGGACCAATGCAACGGAGGGAATGAGGAGATAATAAGCAACAGCTTGATCTTCCTTCCCTACATGCTACATCTCAAATTCTCCTTCTGTTCCCTTCCCACTTCTACATGGGTTGCAAGGTGTCTATTAACCAGGCAAAATAATTTTGTAAATGTAAGAACCAATTTCATAGCCTATGGAGAGATAAATCACTGAACCTACTCATGGCAGAGTTCAAGCCACTCCATTTTTGTCCTCCCTGTCTGGCAGAGGTTCAGGAGATGAAGGTCAGTGAAACACATGCTCTGGCACCACTTAAACTGTGCTAACATCAGCGATTTGTTGGTATTTTTCTAGATCTTTCCCCAGTTCTGAGGGATGATGTTTACAAATTTGCAATGCATCAGGATTTCTAGTAGGTCAGCTAGCTGAGCTGACTTGCTTGGTCCAATCTGCAGCTGATTTGACATGTCTGTTCACTGAAATACTTTGCACTCACCAACCTCCAAAAGTCTCCTTCAAAGTGTGTGAACCACTCCTGTGACATGGAATTTCCAAGAAAGTTTTGTCTAATGGATTACCCAGGTCCCTCCAAAAAGCAAGAAATCTACATGTTACAGCGTGCCTTTACTTTGCTGCACTCTGTCACAAGCTCTTTTACGTTCCTTTATGTTAATGACATTGCTTTTAAAAGATAAAAAGGTGCAACCTGGCTGTGAATAACATGCCATGACTCGTTAGACAAAACCATATAGATAGTCCAGATTTGTGTGCCACATGTATAGATATCTCATAGTGTAGACATACAGGAGATCTGCTCCACTCCACAGAAGATGAGAGGTGGTTAGCAGGGTAGCATGAAATGACAATACTATTACTATGTATGCGATCTTAGCTACTCCATCTTGCATATCATGACTTAGTAGTTTAGCCCACTGGTTAGAAGCATATATGGTATCTTGAGAGGGGACCTGGTCTTCAGAAGCCTCGAGTAGCTCTATTTGGAGATCTAACCATTTTGCTGCAAAGCCAGAAGGCTTGTAGCGTAATTGTAGCACTCACGGCAGACTGTGAGTGTCTGTCTTCCCAGCAGCCTGCATGGAAAACTGGAGCAGAAAGTGGAAGAAGGAAAGGGAACCTTTCCTCTGTTCTGCCTAAATTTATTGGATCTAAGACCTCTTAATGAAACCTTTCCATTTCAAGAAATTGGCATTTCACAACTAAGAACTTGTTTTGCTAGAAGATTGCCAGGCTTAGCTCTCTGCTCATTTATGACTGGCTAAAGAAATTCTAGGTGAAGCTGTCTGAATCTCATCTTTCTGTTGCAGAGGTGTTAGAAGCAACTGGTAAGAAATTCTAGGAACAAAATTGTAATATTCTACAGTGACATGTGAGAGATTCCTGGTGTTGGATGGTAACTAGATTCTTGGCACTGAGCCCATCCTCATCTTCCTTATATGGACACGGTTGGGATTCATCAGAACAGATGTGCTCTTCAAGATCAGGGGAGGGAGCTGTCAAAGCTCAGGAATTATCTCATCTCCTAATACAGAAACTCCAAAGGGAGCCTTGCTCAATTCTCCTTCATGGAGTTGAGAAAATGTTTCCATCCCATAAATAGATTTTGAATTCTGTTAGTTCATTACAGATACACAGCCAAACTCATTCCAGAGCTATGCCAGCAGAAGTTAGTTCGGAGTTCAGATAGTTAGGTTAGTACAGGTATTCCAGTCATTGCAAGCAAGCTACTTGCTCTCTCTCTGCTGAGGGCTTGTTATCTGTCAAGAACTGAAGTGGCCAAGGGGAAATGAAAAGGTAAGGATTAAGCAAAAAGCTTAGCTGAGCCTTGACCTGAGGAGAATTTAAAATTACTCCTTTCCCCCAAATTTTGATGTTGCCATTTTTTTTTCATTTGTGATGGAAGAGTAAATGATATCCCTATGTCCAAATCCAGTGTTGTTTTTTAACCACTAACTTTAGGCTTGAATCAGATTCAGCATAAAACTCACAATGAATTTATGAAATCCTCTGAAGGAGACACTCAAACCCTACTTGTATAATTTGTTACTATCCTACCATCAAGGCAAGCTTATACTCAGCAAACTTTTCAGAGGCATTACAGTATGAGCAACATTCATAGATGCTGCCAACAAGAGCATCAAGTGATGGAACGTGCTTATCAAAGAACTGTGTTTTCTTACAAAAAGGGGGGGGGGAAAGAAGCTTTATTCTCACAGCCTTGTTTACTGAGCAGTAGCAAACTGAACAGACAAGATCTGCCATCTAGGTTAGTCAAAGGGTACTCCAACCTCTTTCACGGGAATAAAGTGCATGCATATGCTACAAAATAGTAACTGAGTAATTGCTTGTCTGTCAAAGGGAATATTCAAAAGCTCAAGAAACTGCACAGAGTGACTGAGGTTCTGTGGCTTATTCTCTTTGTTAGGGAGTCTCTTCAAGGCATTCTGTGGTTCAGTGTAGAAAAGAGAAGCAGAGGAAAGCTGGTTTTTGTAGCATTCTCCCTAAAATAAATAGAGGTCTAATAATTGGGCTGTCCTTTCCTGGAGAGCCAAGGCTTCCTGTCCCTTCCAAGAAAGAAAACAAGTGGAACAAATGCTAAGTATTGCCATAAAAATCATGCAAACCCCCTTCACATTAGGAGGCCAGTAGCTTACTTGCCACTCACACAACGGTTAAAGGAACCAGAATTTTTGAAACTGTTGTTCAGATGTATGATGTCATATGGCTGCAATTTTAACTCCAGTGCAAGTGAGAAGAAAACTGGATGCAGTTGTTATTTCAGGGGCATAGCAAAGTTTTATTAATAATTTCTATAAATATTCTTCAAGAAAAATATGAAGCGGTTTTCAAATTTTAAATGCTAATGTACAACAGGCTATGTTGCAAGACCATATATTTGAGATTCAAGAGATTTCAAATGTCCTAGAGCCATGAAGTTCACTTGGCAGCCCTGACAGAAAGTATTGTCACAGTACTGACCCTAGAAAATGTTGGCAGATCGTGTTACTGTATACATGGAAATACTGGTCTGAATGAAATCTATCCCACCAAGCGATGTGCCTTTTGCTGCATGAACCTCCTGTGTTTTTCAGTAGTCAGCACTGCACTGCCTCTGGAAATGAGAGTGTAAAATGTCATGGATTATGATCACCAGATCCTTTGCCTTCATAGAACTTTCTTCAGCTCTGTCACCTTTCTATAATAGAAACATAACATCTAAAATTAAAACAGATATTTATATGTATGTTGGTACTCATGTTTACATGCACATACAGTGTAGCTAGTCAGAATGTGGATTTCTGCAAGCTCTGTTAGGAAAAAAAATTAATTATTAAATCAGTCATTTCTATGATGTAACGTGATTTGTGAGCCGGAAGGACAGTGGAAAGTTCTATCTTCCTGAAATCAGGTGGATTCAGTCAACAAGGACTATTTTATTTGCTCAAAGTTCCAAACGTTTTTTTTGGACTACTTTTAAGCCAAAAGTTTTGTCTAACGATTATCTCATCAGAGCTCTGTCCTTGTGTTTGCTATTTCAGTTGCAACTTCTGTCTCCTCGCTGGCCAGTGTCCTGCCCTTCACATATATGCACTTCTACTACCTGTACTGTTTCCTTTGCTCAGTTACTGAGCCTTGTTTTGGGTGGGGATAGTATTCCAGCTACCTGGTTCCCAAAAAAGAAGTTAAATTATTTCCTAAATTATCAGACGTGCTTGAAATTTAGTGCAATACATTTTAATATTGATATGTTCTTTTGAATTACATATGTTGAAATGCATTTTGATTGTATATGTGATTTGATGGCATTTTGCAATGAAATTTTAAAGACATTTTAACAGAAAGATATGAAGAGCAATGTTTGCATAAATAAAATAAAACAATACACTAAGAATTGAATCATACCAGTGTGCTAGCAATCTTACAAAATTTTGATGTATAGGTTCACACAGAAAACCTCTACATAAGTCATCTGCTTTCACCAGAAGAATTTTTTCATCTTTTGATTTCTTAAAGGCAAGGAAGGTTTTAGTCTTGCTTCCTAAGAACATAACATTATATGACCATGGGTTGTGCATGTGCATATATGTCTGTTCCCTCCTTCCCCTCCCTGTAACTTGAACCTGTTGGCTACTTTCCGACAAATTTGAGAAAGGGTCATAGGTCTCAATGGCATTAAGTTCCTGCAAGTTTCATGATAATAGCTAGCCAGATAGGAATAAAAAGACCTCTTAAGTGCCCCAACTAGCAGAAAGGTTGCAGAGCTATTAGATACCAGTGTATCCACATATTGGAGATTCCTTATAAATTCTGATCTCTGATTATGGTAAATACCATCCAATTTATGATTAGGATTTATCATTTACCATATGAATTGCACAACAAGAGAGGAAATTAGTTTTACTTAGTTCTTGTACCCATAGGAGTAAGTATTTCATTCTGTAGTCAAAACTCCATTGTAGCAGGTTGCATTCAGTCTGATGGAGAATTTGCCACTTCAGCATGTCACACAGTGAAGATGTCCTGACAAGGAAGAACAGAAAATCTTCCAAAAAGTACCCACACTTGGCAATTGGGGAAAACTACAGGATTTGTCCTTCAATAACTATAAAAGATAAAATAGGCAGAAGCCACGTAGAGTTTGTCAGCAAGTTTAAAGATAAAATGGGGTTTAGTGAAGCTGGGATTAGGGAGAAAGAATTTCCTGCTGTTTTACATACGTAGCTTGTTTGGTTGGATAAGGGATTAAATCTAATTATATCTTTCTTTTGAGTGTGAAGAATGATAAAGCAAGATTTTCTATTCTTTACTAAAATTGAAATATCTTTCAAAGGACTTTGAAAATAGTGCATTGATTTTCAGCTCTTATTATAGGTCACAAGTTAAAGTAAAATGTTGAATTAAAGAAATTGTTTTAATTATGTGTAACAAACTATTTTGACTATTTTTAGAGTTCAGAGTTGACAACAAAATTAAAAAGAAGAGAAAAAAAATAATTTTAATACTTTGAGGTGTGTTTATTCTTCCCAACTAGAACAGTCCAGACTTCTGAACTTCAGGAAGTTTGAAACTTGCTTTCTAAGAAGCACACTAGATTCTTCTATGTTGTTCCTGATAGCTAACAGATAAGATTTGCTGTGCCAAATTCTCTTCTTGTGGGTGCAGACTGTTGGAATTTAGCAAGCAGTATCCTTGACAAGGCACTGGAAGGAACTGAAGTCTCTCACAATTGTATTGTTGAAAGAGTAAGTTTCTGTAAGTAAAGTAAAAGTAAGGATAAGTAAAAACTGTTGAATATATGTAAATGTTAAGACTAGCTCACACCAGGTATCTTACACTAAATCGCTTTAATCAGTAATATAGCAGAAATGCTGGTAAGCTGTTCCTTAACCTTAAACATCATGTCCCTCAAGTGCTTCAGGCATGTTGGTATACCACATTACAAATCTAAACAACATCTGCTCTGAAAGGCAGGACCTCAAGTCTCGGACAGATAGAAATTCACATTTAAACAGTAGTATAATCCTTTGAGACTTCTGATTCTCTATAGATCTGTGTTAGAGAAAAAGATACGCGAGACTGAGACCAGATACTGTCCTAAAACATAGCTGAGTTTATACTTTGATCTTCACTGACACTGGTCTTGTTGCCAAGGATAACTTCTCTCTACTGCATGTCTCCCATTGCTTTTTCTAATTCTGTGGTTTTAAACTAGAATTTCACTACTTAATATCTTATTCTCTAATGCTGTTGGGCCAGAACATTGTTCTTTACTAACTGGAACCACATTGCTCTAAGTGGATTACCTAGTTATCAGAATGAGATGGTTTTATATAAGCCTGCAAGGCACCTTATGTCACTCAAAAATGATGGAGAGAATATTACAAAAAATGCATAGAGCCCCATTAAAACAAAACAAAACAAAACAAAACAAAACAAAACACAAAAAACTTGCTAGTTAATCTTTATAGGCCAGATCTCAACGATAGCAATGTGAAGCGCCTGTTCCTGTTTCAGGTTAAAATTCCATACTGAGGTGGGGTTTTCAGTGGAAGAAAATACCTTCAGTAGATGACCACATAATTTTGAAAATAATTAGCAGGCTTTTGGGTAGTGAGCTGAACTTTCAGGGTGTTATAATAATCCTAGCAATTGTGTGTAATAACATTAATGATCTTTATAATGAGATTTTTTGATCCAAAGAGCTCAGCACCTGTGTAGTCAACCACATGTTTAAGTAACTTACTTGTATTTGAATGAATAAACTTAGCGTTATTTACATTTGAGTAATTGTTACTGGTGGTGTGCTCCATGATTTATGTCACTGTTAAAATGTACATTGGTAGATCAAGCCCTTCTTGTAGAAGAGGAGGAAGAAGAAGATATAAAGAGCTACCTCGTATACAAGAAGCAAGAGGACTCTCATTTTGATGCCAAAGAGGGAACTGTGAGGAATGACACTTCCATACACCATAAATGCAAACTGTATGAAGTCTGTATTGGGTGTTAAGGAATAAAAAGATGTAAGCAGAGAAATACAGTAAGTGACTGCTTTAAGGAGACAAATGAGATTTTTTTCAAGTGACCCAGAAGATGGTCAAGTGATGAAAGAAGCATAGGGATACCACTAGAGTGCATATTAGATGGTTAGTGCATTGATAGCATTACAGGTATCAAGGCCCATGTGAGGGCAATCTGGGAGTCAAACGACTGGTACTCCATGAAGGCTGGAAGGAAAATGCTATTTACCATGAGTAAAGGTTTCAAGGTCAGACCATAAACGTGCCAGTTAGGAAAAGGAAAGAATTTCTGCTTTGATTGTACTTAAATGAAGATTGGCTTAGGCCCAGGAGGAACTACACCTAAGGAAGGAAGAAACAGACCTTTGAGATATGGGAAAGAATGTTTTCACTTTAAAAAATTTGAGCAGAAAAAATGCAGTCCAGCAGGAAAATAAATAAATGGTAGAGCATTCAGCACAAAGCTCATTGTAATGATGGCGGGGACAATTTTAGGGACCCTACAAAGCATCAAACATATGTAGTAAGTAGAAAAAGAAGTATTGTGCAGAGTCAGAAAAACTATGTAAACTGAGTTGATAAAGAATGATCCAAAGGTCCAAAACTAGCTGATAAGTCGAGAAGGACAGAAAAAGAAGCAAGACCTTTGGATTTAGACACAAGCCAATCATTAATTTTTTTAAAGGTCAATGTGAGTAGAGTGACCTTAGCAAAATCAACTGAATCAAATAACAAGCATTTGAGCAGAACTAGCATAAACTTAGGAGCTTTTTGTTTAATTAAATAGATGACAAAAATGGGTAACTAGGAATTAAGTAGCATCAAGAAAATTCCTTTTTGAAACTAAAAAGAATATCCCTGTATCCTTTTCAATACAAGAATAGTGTTTGAGGCAATTGTGTTACAAATGAGTCCTAACAAACTAAGATGGGAGAGTTATGAAAAAGTTCTGCAGTCATTTGAAACAGGGCAAAGCATGCTTGATATCATACCAACGAAAATAATTAACTTTCCTCTGAGAAGTATGTAAGTTCACGAAGAGAGAACTTGCACTGTCCTGTTTCTCCTGGGAAGGTGTAGTGTTTACCTGTGCCAAAAAGGCAAACTGCTGAATGATTCATTACCCAGTAAAATAAAACTTGCTTACTCATATATCTAAGGCATTTTTAAACTGTAGCTGATTTGCTGTGTTCTAAGACCATAGCTTATGTTACAATATACATTAATACTACTGATGTTTACTTTTTTCTTGTGATAGAGATGTCTGCTGAGTTCGCTAGCACTACCCACAATCTTACATATAGAAGTAACGTTAAATATCAGTCTGTTCGCAGCCATGCCCCACTGCACTCTGCTCTGGATAATGAAGCATAGCCTGAAGGAGTATTGAACAAGGCTGAAGAAATGCTAGGCACTGCATGGGTGATAAAGGCAGAACCAGAAATAATAAGGTTGAAAGAAAGATGCAGATGTTTACAACTTTAAACAGAGTAACTTAGGCAAAACTAATTTTTGCTATGTCTGCTTTTTGCTTTTGTAAGGCAAAATCAAATGATTTAAAAGTGAACTTGTATGCAAAATTGAGAAAATGCAGAATAATGTATCAGGCTAAGGGGGATATACTAAACATGAGTAGAGCTGGTAGCAAACACATTTCTTGTTGTAGACTGAGGTAGAAGTATTTTTGAAGATAATTCTGTTGATTTTATCATGGAGAGATTTTGCAGGAGAAAATAAGTATAGGTCTATGAGGAGCTAACCGTTTTAGGTTTTCATTTTAAGATGACTTTTCATCATATCACAATATGCATTTTGAGAAGCCGGAATTTGAAATTGTTTGGGATATTCTTGAAACACCCCTTCAGTAATTAAAGCCTTAAAATATTTTTAGGTGAATCACAAAATCTTTAGGTTGTAGTCTAAAAATCTGAATTCCTAACATATGAATTATTGGAATTTTTGGTAAAATTGAATTTCTTTTGTCTACTACAGGTTTAATGAAGAACATGCATATTTGATGACTAAAGATAACCGAATGATGCACTTCAGTACACTTTCTAGAGAAGAGCTTTAAACCTGACTGGAAATCTTCAAAGTCAAATTGCTGCTAAAGAGCCACTTGTGGAAACGAAATGCAGGTCTGTTGAAAGAAGCCGTCAGGCAGCTTTGGAGATTGCCTCATCCAGCTGCGCCCCTCAGGGCCTGGGTCTGGGCGGCTCCCGCTGCTCCCTCACCCCCGGGCCCTGGGCGCGGGGCCGCCGCGCCGGCCCTTCCCGCCGAGGCCCCGCTGCCGCCCAGCAGCCGCCGTACGCGGGCAGGCGGCTGCCGCCCCCCGCCTGTGCTCCGCGCCCCTCCGCGCCCCCTCGGCCAACGGGCGGGGCCTGGGGCGTGGCGGGCCGCTATAAAGGCGGCGGGCCGGGGGGAGCGCGCAGTTGCGCTGCCAGTGGGGGCGGGCGCGGAGCGGTGCGGAGCTGTCCTGCCTTGTCCTGCCAGCAGAGATGCTGCGAGTGCGGTGCTTCCGCGGGGGGAGCCGGGGGGCCGAAGCGGCGCATTACATCGGCTCGCGGGTTGGTGCCGCCGGGCTCAGAGGGGCTGGGGTTGAGGATGCTCCGTCGGGAGGGGGGGACTCCGGGCGGTGGTGAGCGGGTGCGGGACGGCTGCAGGCTTCTTTGGCTGAGGCTCACCCGTGCATCCTCCCAGTTCAGCAGCACAGAGTTCAGTGACTCCACTCGCCACTGCCAATGCTGTGCTACTATGTCATTACCCTCCTAAATTGAGTGTATTTTAAAAGGTGACTTGTCTTCTAAGCATCTAGTAGGCTGTAAATAAATTAGAATGGTTGTAACAAACTGTGTGCTTCTGTTAATGCTCCAGATAATGTACGTTGCTTTGGGATTACACTTGTGGACTGAACCATTGCTTTTTGCCTTTTGTAAGGGAAATGTAATTTTCATTCTTATTTTTATTTTAAGCTTGGAAGAGTCTTTACAGGATGGGTGCAGCGATCTTTCCAGAGCACCCAGGCAGCTACAGCCTCCCAGAACACCTGTGCTGCTGATGACAAGGCTACTAGCTCTGTGCCTAAGGACTGTCCTGTTTGTTCATACAATGAATGGGACCCACTGGAAGAGGTCATTGTGGGAAGAGCTGAAAATGCTTGTGTCCCACCTTTTTCTGTGGAGGTTAAGGTAAACAATAAAAAACCAACCTTAAATAGGAAATAATGTGTGTTTTATATATACAATTTGCTTAAGCTTTACAGTGCACAAGCTGTGGTGTTTATTCTTGAGGATTCTTCTTTCAAAGTAGTTGTTTACATCTGCAAAATTTTACAGCATAGCCATTTTAGTGGGGGGTATGCTTTTTCTTCCCGCTTTCAACCGAATTAGCTGTTTTAACAGAAGTCAGTAGTAGAGAGAATATCTAATATGTACAATCTGCTCTAGTAATATAGCCCTGATGCTATCAAGGTACACACTCTAGCAGTTGAGATAGTTGGTAGGACTGATGAAAGTTGAATTGGGCTCAAAACTAAGTAGGGTTACCACTTGAAAAAAAAGTATAGTTTTCTCCTTAATAGTCTGAGAAAGATTGAGTTCTATAGCTGTAGACTAGCAGGACCATTCTGTTTAAATGGCTTTTAAATAGCTCACTGAAACTCATGTGCTACAGTAAGTATTGTATGGAAATACATATTCCTCTGTTTTTCAGAGTTTTTCAGTGCCTAAAACTACAACAGCAACCTAAATAAATCCACATTTCTTTGTTCTCTGAAATGTTGTGTTTTAGAACAGGAACACTCAAAAAATGGGCTTGCTCCAGATTTTTATTGTGTACTTTACCTGGACTTTAAAGTTGCTAAGTATGTGTTGTTACCTGCATCTGTGGGGATGATCTGGAATTGTTCTCTTCCAGTGTCACAGTACAGTACTGCCTACAAGGCAGCACGTAATCCCTGGCTATCACAGCAATGTGAGCTGGCACACTACTTTGCTGAAGAGACTTTAGTAATATTTTAAAGGATATCTTGACAAAGTTGACCAGAAGACCTCAGTGAAAAAAAAGAAAGGGAATTCTTCTGATCTGACATTGAAGGAATGGCAAACAAAGATACTGAAAATATGTTTAAAGTGCTGGAAATGGTAGTTTAGAGGAAGTTTGGGATGTACTTGTGGAGAAGACTTCTCTTCCCCCAGCCCATTTCATGTCTGTATATTTTTCTTTAGAATCTGGGCTATGATTCTGGGCAAAACTGTTTGGAGGAGTGTGAATGAATTACCGCAGCTTGGTAGTTCTAATCCTCAGATAGAAGAGTAATCATTTGACTTACATTGGGACATTTGAGATGATATCTTGGCCCCAGTGAGTGCAATGAGAACTTTACCACTGACTTCATTATGACTTGTATTTACTCCTTGAAAGCTGAAGCTCAGTTACCAGCCTCTGGAATCCTGTTTCAGACACTCCAAAGATACTCTAGCAGCTTCAGAAAAAGAAGCAAATGAGGATTGGCATTTCTAACATATGTGCATTTATATACTTAAAACTGCCATAATGAATGTACAGGAAGAGTAAGGGAAAAAATTTCTAACTTTCTTACATTGTAACATTAAATGAGGCAAAATTCTGTTCTCAAAGAGTGGGCAACAGCTTGCTTTAATATCAGAAAAGATATTCTTTCAAATGTCTAACTCGAAGTTTGACATGCTGTACAGCTAGCCTGGTCCTATTGCCTGTTAAGCCATAGCTAATCAAATGAGGTCAGAACTGCACTTTCTGTTACATGCAATATCAAAAGCTCAATGAGGAATGTCAAAGTATAGGATTACCTCTACAATTCAAATATTTACAACTTGGGGTTAAAGCAAGATTTAGCTTTGCTTTCTGTAAACTGCCAAGTTTAAAGAATACATTGGCCACAACAGGTAATATAATAGAGCCTGCCAGCCGAGGTGTGGTTTCCTCTAGTTTTCTCTGCTTTTGTCTTAAATTTTGCTGTAAGAAACTGCAACAGTAACTTTACCGGGGGCATTGCTAAATAATCCAAACAGTAATCCAAATCCTACCTTGCCAATACTGAAAGATATTAACAGATTCAGTTATTGTTCATATCTCTGCTATGTGGCTGAAAGGTGTGTCTGTGTGTGTTGCTCCAGTGTAATACAGCAGCCAGAAATCCCTGCCACTGTCCCTGTAAGTAGCAATACTAGGGTTGATGTGTATCACATGCCTTCTGCCAAGTATGAATGAGGGTCATTGCTTATAAAAACTGCAGTTTAAAACTAGCAAATTTGAATTGTATAAGGAAAAATTGAGGCTTTTGACCTGAGACACTTTAAAAAACACATCTCAAAGTATAACAGTTTTCATAAATACTTGCTTTGAGGTACTTTTAAGTTGTATGTTAAGATTGTATGTATGTTTATTTACTAAATATGTAAGTGCAGGAAGTATGGCTGCATTCAGCACTCTTGTACTTGGAGACATGGTTTTGGTATACACAAGTCTTTTTGCTGTGATGTAGGAATGATGTGCTTGGCATAAGAAGAAGGAAGGAATTGAACAGGGAGCCCTACATATCTGATGAATATTAATGAGCCAACACTTTATTGCATATCCTTTTGGGAGTTTGAAATGGGCTATGTAGGTTATATAGAGGTAAATACACTACTGGGAAACACGGGAAATCTTAACTAGGAGGTTAACAACTACATTAATTAGGAAGATGCCCTTTTTTTTTTAAATTAGCACTTTGGTCAAAAAATCTCACAGTTCAGATGTATTCTTCTGAAGCAGTTGACACTTAGTCAAACAGTTGAGCTTTATAGCTTTGTACTCTGCAATGTATTTCAGTATACTTTGTGAATAATAATGCATTTTTGGTGAAGAGGTATTATTACCACAGATTATTATATCTTGAGTATCTGGTGTGTGTTTACTACTCAGTTAGGTAAAAAGCATTTTGATCTGAATTTTTGTTTCAGTGTACTAAATTTAATAACTGTCATTACTAGCTTTAAGGTACATCCTGAGAGCGTTAACATTGATAATGTTGACTATTTTCCACAACAAATGTTTAAAATATATAGCAACTATAGGGGGTAATTTTGCTGTTTCTTAAAGACAATTTTTTCCTTACAGCACACTCTTAAATTTCTTTCTGAAAAGAAAGGGTTTTTCTTAAATGCTGCTACGGTTTCTCAGGTACTCTCAGACAGTACGTTATAAGGTGCATTGAGGAGATTATTTAAAGCTCTTTTCTGTGTTCTGGCCATGGTGCTTTTTGAACAGTCTGAAATGAGTTGTATGTATATGATCAAAGGGGCCTGAAATCTCAACCTGAATTGGTAAGAAATAGATGTCCCAGTCATATATCCTTTTCCCAGTTATTCAGAAGGTAAGGAAGATGAGTGGTGGTATGGTGTTAACCCTTACTCTGTCTTAACTTTAAGATTATGCCATTATATTAGTGCAACACAAGTGTCATTTCTCAGGTTTGAAAAAGAGCAGTACTAGAGGACACCTGGTGAAGAGGGGAGCTGCACCTCTTAGGAATTAATGATATTCAAATACATCATGAGTGGCTCTGAAAATAACTAGCTTTGCTCCTTAGGACAAATTTGTCTCATTAGCAGAACAGGTTTCCATAGGAATGCTAGGCGCTTCATATGATCTGCATGTGACTTCTGAACAGCTGGCAAGTCTGAGGTGATCAAATTACCCAAGACCTTGCTTAGAGAAAAAGAATAAATTACTTCAGGAAGGATGGGAAGAAGCTTCAGTACTGGAGGAGCAGGATGGCCATGCTGAGACCTTTGCCTGGGCTCTCTATATAAATGTTAAGGATGTCTAAAGTTGAATTTTCTCTTCCTTCTGTCTTACCTCTCTAGCATGAGGGCAAATATCCAGAAATAGTAGAGAATACAGTGGATAGCCTGGATTGTTAAAGGAGATCAGGCATGCCTTCAGATGAATGGCCTTGCCTGCTCGGGGCTCACTGACAGTACTAGCACAAAATTAACATCACTGCATTGTTTTTGTCCAGAACATTGCTTTCTGGAAAGTAGTCAGGACTGCAGTGTGTGGAGATAACTTCCTGTTTGGGAGGGCAGGTTCTCCTGCATCCTATTGCTGTCACTCATGCTGCCTGAATGAGCAGGACTCTGGTAGAAGGAAGGCCTGACCACTTGCTCACCTCTTCCTGACTCCTCCTGCTGTTGTTCCAGAAGGGCTCCATATGCAGTTGTTCCTCTGTCCTGTCAGTGTTAGCAGAGACCCATCAAAACTGCTGGTTTCACAGCTTATAAATCTGAACAAAGTACTTTCAAAGATACACTGAACTGAAGCAGCATCACTTGTTTTGACTATGTGTCTGGATTTTCTTAACCATGAGAACTAGGACATTATTTTGAATTAGTTTTTAATTTGAGGAGACTATCAAAGGATTTCAGGAGCAGAGGATTTAGGCCTATAAATGTTGTACTTGTTTTAATCCAGCCCTGACAGGTGAATTTAGTATCTCTTGCATTTTCTAGACTGCTGCTGTACCTGAAGTATGGCCACTTCTAGCCAGCAAGGCATGTTACCTGTACTTGGGATGGCTTTAGAATTCCTGTCGTCACCACTGTGACAGTACCGAAGTGAGGTTTTAACAAGGTGACTACAGATGTATGCATTTTGGAGATGAGCTCAAGGTTGTTTTCATATAAAAATGTCTACTAGCCTTATTAAATAGCAGAGTCTATAGGGTTTGCTGTGTTTGGTGTGTTTATACAGGTCTAGTGTAATAAAGACCAAGTCTTTCATGGCCACTTGGCAATACTAGCCACTAAATACTAACTGAAGTATAATGCAGTCTCTTGGTTTTCATCTGTGATTTGATAAATAATGAGACTTTCTGTAGGGCTATGGTTAAAGAGGGGAAGAGACTTCTAGAAATATTTATTATGTTATATATAATAGTATTTCCATCAGTAGAAACAAGTGATATAAGCTACTGATCCATCTACACCCAAAAATATGAGGAAATTAAATATCCTGAAAATCCTATCTAAAAGTCAAACTAAACTTGCAAGTGGGAATGAAATGTGTACTTCTCCACATTCCAGAATGGCTTTCCCTTTGTTTTTCCTGCTGTTCCTCAGCAGACTTTTTTTCTTGGGCATCATGCCACATGTACAGTCTGTCAGCAGTACTGAAGCTATCTGCTAGTTGAATGAGCCTGCTTAGCACATACAGCTGAAAGTTAACTTTGTAACTGTATGTAAGTATTTGTGAAGACATCAGCCATTCACAAGTAGTCTAGCACCTGCACTTAAATAAGTTTAATGACTGGACACATGCATATCATAAAACATCTGAGTGAAACCTTGCCAATGGTGTGTATAAATAGAAGTAGTAAAGAAAAAAAAAAAGGACGGCAGAGTGTTACCAGGATAGGGATTCTCAACCAGGAATAACTGAGCATTTATCTGAAGCATTGAAGCTTCTCCCTTCCTTTTTTTTTTTTTTTCTTCCTCCTCTCCTGCCCCTTTATTTTAGAAGAATCAGCATGACATTAACAATTCTTAGCAGCTCTTCAAAATATTGCAGGAATCAAATATAAGGCACGCTATGACCTGTTATGGTCATAACACATACAGAGCAATGGGAAGTCAGTGAAAGAAGAATAAGAAACTTTGAACATTAAGAATTGAGTCTTATGCATTTAATTCACTCTACCAAAATAACTGATGCTTATTCTTTGTCACTTACCTGTCCTTTTGTTTTAGGCCAACACATATGAAAAGTATTGGGGATTTTATCAGAAATTTGGAGGCCAGAGCTTCCCCAAAGACCATTTAAAAAAAGCTATTGCTGAAATTGAAGAGATGTGCAATATTTTGAAAAGAGAAGGTGTAATTGTCAAGAGGCCTGATCCAATTGACTGGTCTGTGAAGTACAAAACACCTGATTTTGAGTCTACAGGTAAATGTTATTCTGTTGTTGAAGGCCTTGTCTGTTTAGTTCTTGTCTGAGACATTTTGGATGTCATTTAGTCTACCTTCTCTTGCTTGGAGCAGGATTATTGCCAGTGCCAGATGAGGTCAGTGATGGCTTTGTGTAGCTATCACTTGGCAAACTTCCAGGGATGGGGATTCTGCCACCTGGTTTGCTGACCTGTTTCAGTGCTGCATGGACTCTACTAATGAAAGATGTTTTCCCAACACCTAACCTGAACTTCCCACACCAGCATCTGTTGCCAGATTCCCCTTGCTATGTTGTCACTGCCAGTACGAAGAAGTGTTCATCTGTCATGTTTAATGGCCCAGAAAGTAGCTGTAGGCTGTTACTGCTTTGTCCCCTACTTGCCACACGAAATAAGCTGAGGTTTCTCTACTTTACCTCCCAGGTCATATGCTGTAAGGCCCTCTTGACTGTCTTGATAGCCCTTGGTTGGATCCTAGAGTTGGATCCATCTTAAACTATGGAGGCCAAAACTAGAAACAGTTTTCCAGGAGGATCCTCACGAGTGCCAAGGAAACTTTAATGTCTGTCTACCTACTGGCCACATTCTTCCTTGTATAGCACCATGTGGCTTTGGTTATTTGCAGTGAGAACATGCTGGCTCATACTCAGTTTTGCATCAGGTGTTGTCACCAGGCTCCTTTCATGTCAAATATGTTCTTAAGTTGTTCTAGTGGAATTCAAATTCATTAGGGAACAGATAATGATAATGAAAAGTCTAATGGGACTGCTTCCTGCACTAGTTCTGTGTTCCATCAAATTCCTCTTCTGTGCTATTACTTTTTAAAAGGATGGTGTAAAGAAATGAGGTCCACTTGGAAAACTTGCTACCCATCATCACCTTTTAAAGTCATCTGGGTAATTCATAAGCATTTGTCTAGTTAATTTCCATTAACCAAATTATGAAGTGGAGGCTTGTAGATTGCAGATGGCTTTCATCTTGAACTTGTTATGCGTGAGGCTTTGTAGCAAAATGTTGCATGTATTTTGAAGAAAAAAATGTCACTTTGAAAACTTACTGAAGAGTGTAAGGACCTCAAATTATGCACTGGTTCCCTGACTTTTGTAAAGATGCTTTTTGCCAGTCTTTTGGACAGAGGTAATAGTAAAAAGGAGGGTGAAAAGCAAATAAGCTGAAAGAGCTGAGAAAAGCATATTTATCTTGTGGGTTAATGGCCTTTTTCCTTTCAGGTATGTATGCTGCCATGCCAAGAGACATCCTGCTGGTGGTGGGAAATGAAATTATTGAAGCGCCTATGGCTTGGCGTGCTCGGTTCTTTGAGTACAGAGCATATAGACGAATAATCAAAGATTATTTCAACTGTGGTGCTAAGTGGACAACTGCCCCCAAACCCACAATGGCAGATGAACTGTATGATCAGGTATTGTTCTCATTTTGCTTCAGAACTTCAGTTCTGGTTATACAGAATTTTGTTGATAATTTCAACCTGATATCTAGGTTTCACAAAACTGTGGGGGAGAGGGGGGAACAAAACAACTCTGGAAATTTGTGGTCTTTCTAATGTATGCAAATGTTCTGTAGCCTTTCCAGGTGAAACTGAGTGTGTGCAATTAGAGAATAAGAAACAGGAAGTTGTGCCTGTTGAATTCAAGTCTGCTTGGAATTGTTTTGATTACGGGCTGTAACTTAGCATTACTAAAGAGGAAGCAATGCTAGAAAGACATCGCAAAGATTACTTTAAAGAACTGAGATTCCCTGAGAATGTCGATATGTCCTGAGTGTATCAGGAAAATGGGAAAGAATATATATTTTGTCACAGGAAAAAAAGCTCACAATCCTTGTTTTGCATGATGATTAGTATTTTGAAAGTTACATAAAAGAAATAGTGGAGGATCTAAACTGTGACTATTTACCTTCCAAATATTTAAGTTAATATTTTCTTATTTTTTTCTTTTGTAATAATTTTGACTTAGACCATTTTGGTAGTTTCCTATAGGCCTCCAAATACATTAGGGCCTCGGTAAGAACATCTACAATAAGTGCAGTAAAACTGGATGTGGAATGATTGCAACTTTCTGGGAACAGTGATATCTTCTTAATGATGCAAAGAAGTCTTTGTTAAACAAAATTACCTTAGAGTAATCTGTCAGTATTAGAAAACTTCCGGAGCCTGTTCTAAAGCATGCTTACTTATCCAGTAGTTTTTGTTTGTGCTGTTTTTTCTACCTCATTGGTTCTTAATTGCATTGTTTCATTCTAAAATCTATTTAAATTCCTGAAGATCTACCTTCTAGCTTGAAGTACTGCTCCATTCTAAAATGTCAGGGTAATCCTTTGTTAGGCAATAGCTTGCATACCAGTATTTCTGTCACTGTCCAGTGATTTGTTGGACCGATAGTTAAACTCCACTGGTAATTAATACTTTTGATCCAGAAGCCAGAATATTATAGAGACAGTGGCTCTGAAGAGCAATTAACTTCTTGGTGTAACTATTACCTCTTATCTTATCACCTATTCTCGAATGTACTTAAAACCTTTTACTTAAATTTCCACATTTATGCTTCCTTTTTTTATTCTAGTAACAAGTAAACCAAACTACCTCCAAAGAATATACTAGCTATCAATATAAACATATTTTCTTAATTTCAAAATACTCTTCCATAGCAAATAGTTTGAAAACTTTCCCTTACCATCTCCAACCTAAAGTTGTTATTCCTTTTTCTATAACTAGGATTATCCAGTTCGCTCTGTTGAAGACAGGCATAAACTGGCTGCTCAGGGAAAATTTGTCACTACTGAATTTGAGCCATGCTTTGATGCTGCTGACTTCATTAGAGCTGGAAGAGATATCTTTGTACAAAGGAGCCAGGTAAACAAAGGCTTCTTCCAACAGTTTTGGTATCTATCTTAATGATTGATACTTGTATTTGTCTCCTTAAATTTCTGGACGGCATTAAATAATAGTGTTGACAAAAGAAGTTGCTATTTGTAGAATGTCTGATATACAGGATGAGACTGTCTTACAGCTAAGAGATTAGCTAAAGGCACAAACTTCTATTATTTTGTCTTTAAATATTTATTTAAATAAAACCTTAGATAAACTAAGCTTGGATGCAGTTTACATTCTAGCCTAGTGAAACTTACTTTGTCCTGTTTTCAGGTTACAAATTACATGGGCATTGAATGGATGAGGCGACATCTTGCACCAGACTATAGAGTGCATGTAATATCCTTTAAGGATCCTAACCCTATGCACATTGATGCGACTTTTAATATCATTGGACCTTATCTTGTGCTCTCTAACCCAGACCGTCCCTGCCATCAGGTAAGAGTGTAGCAGAGGGGAAGGTGTTTTGTGTTTAAAAATGACTCAGCTGGACTAGGTCCCTGCTGGATAATTGCTAATCCACAAGTTTATTTTGTATACACTTTAATATTAAATTATTGAATTTAAATAGCACTTAGACAGCTGTTCAGGAACTTATAGATGTATTTGCATCTTGACTCTAGAACTTTCTCAGCAGTCCAATGACTGTTGTTCTCCCCCAGTTTTCTGCTACTGCTCTTTGTGCTTTCTTATTGTGAAACCAGGCAGATGTGTTGTGTGTTTCTTCCTATGTACATTGTTTAAATGTGATGGAAGTGATCTATTTTGTAATAATGTAGTAACAAAGCAAGTACATAGGATATACTGCTTCTCTGAACACTTCCATTACTTAAATATATTAATTGTATCCAAGGAGAAACTGAGGGTTTTCTGCTGTTCAGATGAGTAATCCCCCTTTTTATTCTTATTTTGGAAGCCTCTCCTTTGGTATTGTTAACTGTATCAATAGCAGGAGGCTGGTAATTGCTCAAGCATTCAGCTCTGAATAACTGAGTGAGAAATACTTTTTGAAGAGTAGGAGAGAGGAGAGACATGGTTCAGTATGTAAAACCTACTACTTCACTCTTGGAAAAAGCTAATATTGCTGAACAGTGCAATCAGATCAGAAAGCCCTCCAGGGTAAGAGCTCATCTCTGTTACAGGCATATTACCTGTACTGTCAGTGCTTGAGGATTTTTGTGAGGATCCCCATGATTTCGGGAGCTGTACAACCACATGGGAATAGCTGAGCCAATACTTAATCAGTGGGATATTGCTGTGTGCGGTGGAGATGATGGAACCATGTACACAGCATGGCTCTTAGGAGTGATATTAGTCTCTTCGCAGCAAGCGGCTTCAATGCAAATGGTCCCATTGAATTACTGCCTTTTATAATATCTGTTATGAGAATATATTTTTAAAAACAATCATAGTTTCCCCCCACTTTTCCCTTCCCCTGTTTTTCATAATCTTGCAAGAGGAGGGTCTTGGTCTCCTTGTGTTAAACCCACGTGCTGGGACTTTTTTCATGGAAAACTGCTGTCTGTGTAGATAGAAAAGACAGATGCAGCTTTCTTTCACAAAAACTGATTCGGCAGTTCTGGATGACTAGGAAATGGGGGGAGGTGCGGGTGAAAGGAGGGTTTTCTTTAAAATCCTGGCAGGCCAGGCTGGTTATTGAGTTTTCAGAATCGGAGCTCCACCTCGTGGTAACATTTGAATAAAGAGCTCTTCCAAGTATTCAGACAATGAAATTGAAAAGTCAATTCTCCTTAGCCAAATTATCCTCCTCTTATTTTTCACTTAATTGTGTAATTCTTAGAGACACAAATTATTCCCTAGGATGCCTTTATTTTGTTCCCTTTGTTAAATAAACTGCATATTAAGTTTCTTATGAAGCATGATGCAAATATAATTTTATGGGGTATTTTTTGTGGTTTTGTTTCTATAAATGGCAGTGTCATTCATATCAATGGCTTTTACAGTCATATGGGAAGAAATAATACCAAAAATAAAGAATTTAATACTTTTGCGCTGTTACTAATGTCTTTACTTCACAGGCTCTAAACTGCATGTGTTACCTTTTGTCTTTAACATATCTTAGTATACCTAGCATATATAAAAACAGTATAAACAAATGCTAGTGGTATGCAAAGTTTGAAAAGGCTTTAAAAAATGCTTGTATGAAAACTGGGTTTGTACATGGAACTTGAATGAGGGCAAGAGTAGTGAATGGAGGGAAGGGGATGTCATGTGTATTGAAGTAGCCTGAGAAAACAGGGCATAGGTTGGAGGACATAATACTTTAAGAACCCTGTTTAGAATCTAATTAAATGGCTCTTTCAGATTGAGCTCTTCAAGAAAGCAGGCTGGACTGTGATTCGCCCCCCAGTGCCACTCATCCCAGATGGTATAGTCACTCTTTCTTTTCTAAGAATTCCAAGAGTATTCTTAAGAGCATTAATATGGGGCAGCATTGGTACAGTAGAAGGTTCATTCTCTTGTGTTTAGATCACCCACTGTGGATGTCTTCTAAATGGCTTTCCATGAATGTCCTAATGCTGGATGAGAAACGTGTGATGGTGGATGCCAATGAGACATCAATTCAGAAGATGTTTGAAAATCTGGGTATGTCCTAACATCTTTCAACATATACTTAAAACAAAATGATCTTGATACCAGCTATACACATCAGGATGAATGGAGGTTTCACTTAAAGTAGTCAAAACAGCCAGCACTAGAAAAGGTACTCAAACAATTGGATTAGCAGGTAAGAATCATTCAGTGATTTCTATCCTGAATACTTCAGCCATGTGAATATGGGCTTCTTACATCTTGTGCCCCCTACAGCCTCCAGCAACTAAAGGTATGAGTAGCAATTAAAGTTACTGCTAGCATGCTTTTGAACGAGCTTTTTTTAATGCAAAACTGTCTGTTCAGTTTGGAAGTCAAAATCTGTCTTGGAGAGGTTGAGTGCTCATATTACTGAGTGATATAGAGCTGCCTACCCCTCATTGCCAAAATGCTTTCAGATTTTCCTAGTTTCAAACTCATCGTACTTTAAATTGTCAAATTAAGACCACTTAACCCAGGTATTTCTGCTCATTTATGGAGAATCTCAGTCCTGTGAAATGTAACCTTGTGATAGGGTGGAATTCCTTTAGATATGCAGTGGCAGGAGAACTGTAACTCAATATAAAATCTGAAAGTCTTATTATGCACTGCTAACTCCAAAGACAAATAATATAGACTTAAAAACCGGAACACATGCAGTTAATCCAACTGCTTCCATCACGCTGGGAGGGAAGGATGTGGGTAGATCTACTTGTGGCTCATAGTTGCTTAGTAGGAGGGTAGCCAGATTGCTTGGTGCTACAGCCACCTGACTTGCTGCAGGATAAGTACGTGGTCATGCCAAAGTTGACAGGGTAGGAAGAAGACTTGTGGGTAGATGAGAAGTCAAGGGAAGTGAGGGATCACTGTATTTTAGAGTAAAAGATAATACTCCCCAATAGCAAAAGACTCCTTTAAAGGGAGAAAAATGATGGGAAGGAGAGAATGATCCAAAAGGTGGAAGGTAGAAACTGTGAACCTAGAAGAAGGGTTGATGCCATGCATGTGAGTGCACTTATTGAAGCTTCCCTCAAATCTGAGACAAATTGCAGGTGAGAACCATGCAATATAATGCTTTCATCTGCTTTTAAAGACTGGCTATACAACCTTTAGTGAATCACTTAGCTTTTCAATCTTAGGTTGTTTTCATTCTCTGCATGACCAAGGAGCTGAGGATTTATAAATGCGTGAAAGTAATTAAAAAATGAGGCTGTTAGTGCTAATCACGACATATCTTTCACATTTGAACTTCACAGTCTGTGTGAGTTCTAAATAAACTCCCGCAGTCAGTAAGTTCCTAGGACTCAGATGGGTCTACTGGGAAAAAAACTATTGCTGACCTAGATGATAGATTCTACTGAGCTGCTCCTGAGCTCCTGAAAGTACCAAGAAGCAAAAAGGCAAACTTCATAACAGAAAAGTCTTCCGATCCTAGTCTATCTGTCAAGACTTTGTATAAGCCAAGCCACAGCTGAAAAGAAGTGGAAGCTTAACCTAGGTAGTAAGTGTAACAGCCTCTTTCCCCTTTCAGACAGAGAGGGACTCGGAGCTCTGTACTTTGAATGCTTCTTTTCTTGAAAGGCACTTGAAAGAGCGCATTTAGTGTCTGAACCATGAATGCTCACACAGATTTATGTAAATGTGCCCTGGTCATATATTGTAGCAGAATTTCAGCTAATTCTTCATATACTGCAAAAACTAAATTTTTCTTTTTATTACTGGCACATCATAACACATCAAACACCAGCTGTGCTCCAGGAACTGTATATTCCTGAGGGTATCGCTGGAATAAACAAGCCAGCTATGTTCCTAGCTTGTTCTCTGCCTAGAATTTGGGAAAAGAAATTCTTAACAAATGAGTAGGAAATACTTTCCGTACTTGCATCTAGCCATATGATCTGATTATCTAATGTTCTGATCAAAGCTTACCACATGAATTTGAGATTTTAATTTTAAAGTATGCAATGTATGTTTCTTGCAGGCATTTCTACAATTAAAGTGAATATTCGCCATGCCAATTCACTGGGAGGTGGTTTCCATTGCTGGACATGTGATATCCGCCGCCGTGGTACCCTGCAATCTTATTTTGATTAGTTATGAGCCAGATACGCAGCAATGGTTCAGCTTCTAAAATAAGCATAGGAAATTAACAAATTAATTTCACTTTTGTTAAAACGATTGCATGAGCTCTAGTGCTTGATCAGTGGTGTCCTTACAGTGGTCTGGTAAACGATTATTCTTACATACTCTTCACTTTCAGCAGTATAATTGAAACTACTTCCATCAGCAAAACGGGTTTTCTGGCTGGCTTTTTGAAAGACATCCTTCATCTGTGAAGCCATTTCACATTGGCTTTGAATGTAAAAACTTGACAAGCTAACTAAAGGGTCTTGCTAGAATAGCTTGGCCACTAATATTGGACATCTACCTCTGTCTAGTTACTCTATCAAATAGGCAGCTTGAAATGTTAAACTTGAGTAAACTTTTCTTATTCCTTTTAATCAGTCTATTGTGCTAATATATTTGTGTTTAATGAAGTTAAAGTAGATGTAACTGTACAGATCTCTTATGGAACCAAGTAATTTTATAATGTTTTTCATGTTGAGCCATACAGATATTTACAGAGAATTTCCAGTATGATCTAACTTTTAAAACATGTTCACTTACTTCCCATGTCCTTCTACATTTTCTGATGCATTTGTCATGCATCTGAATACTTTTTTTATATTGCTTTTTATATTGCTGAAATTGGGTTTTATTTAACTTTGAAGTGTACAAATGATAGCTAATATTCTGCTTGTACAGGTTTCACCCTGAATTGTTTACATAACTTTAAAAAAAAAAAGCACAAAACAACAAAAAAAAACCCCACTAACAACCCCCCTCTAACCCTAAACCTTTGACATCTTACAACTCCTTCTTCCTTGAACTGTAGCAGATCCAGAAAGATGTATCAAACATGACAGATGCTTTGAAGGAATTTGAGGATTGATTACCAAATATGTACTTTTTATGCTAATAAAGTTTTTTGCATTCTCAATTTGTTGCCCTTCTGAAAATGAGTAAGCATGGAATGTCTGGATGGGTACATTTTTTTAGAATACAGATGGAAATACAAAATACACACAGATTTTTTTTTCTGTAAAACATGTAGCATCTTGGGCACTTGTATAATGCAGGAAACCCTTGTACTATATTGTTCACATAGTATGCTTCTGCTTCTGTTTTGCACAGAAGTATGATTGGTGGGGGAAAGTAGCATTAATAGATGTTTCTTACCAGAGTATGGAGGAATCTACTCTGTCAGACAATGCAGTGTACCTTGACAGAAAAGGTCTTGCAAAATCAGATGTCAGGCATAACATGCGCACATATAAACTAGCATCACACTAGTATTTTACTACTAGACTGTATTTTACCCAGAGTTGGGTAGGACTAAACAGGTTATGTGTCTAAGCATTCTAGAATGCTTAAAGATATGCTAGACTGGAAGAGCTAATGAGACAGCTGCCACCACTTGACCAGGTAGAGATGGTCCCTCTTTTCCCTTTAAAATCAAGGCTCTTTAGACAATGGAAATTAATCTGAGTCTTCCTGTAACCAAGCTTTTCTTTCCAATATTGACAATGGAGCTGGACAAGTGGGTAGAGGAGCATGCACAGCAGCTCATCTTTCCCATTGTTCTGCATGCTGTAGTGCTGAAATGATGTCTGTGTGTTTGTGCTTGGCATAAGTAATCACAAGGTATAGCTGAAACCATTACAAACTCTGGCCAAGTGTGGATTAGTAGCAGGATGCATGGACCCCTGATACCTCCAGGATTAAGGAGACTTTATCATGTTATAGATGACCCCTACTTGACAGGGCAGCGGTACCTTACATGAACATTGCAAATGCTCTGACTTCATCTCAGGGTACTCTTCTGAAGCACTTGGGGTATAAGACCATCACAATTTCTTTTCTTCCCCCTAAATGAACATGATTGACCCCCAGCGATGAAAGCACTGCATGTGCCATGACCTTAATGTTCCCTTTCTCTGGAAAACATGCTGCTGTATGCTCTGATGTGATCAGTCGTTTCTTTCTTGTTCTTCAGAGCAATAGGAAAGGAAGGATTGGTGGGGATGTCTGCCTGTTTATTCTGATAATGAAGGTGTAATTCCTTCAAAAATAGTATAGACTGGAGATTTTGACATCACAGGGAAACACTCAAGACACATTTAGCTTCAGCATTAGACTAATAGCTTAAGTTTAGTTCCCAATAAATGCTCAAACTCTAAAGTTTTTCAGTTACCACCATTCGTATGCTATTCTGATTTGTAGTGTTGAATTAAGGCTTGGGTGTCCAATGGTGAACATGACTGAACCTTGGGTAGTTGTTTATACCCATCCAGGAGAAATGCAAGAACCAAATGGCAAAAAATCCAACAAGGGCTGTAATTCACCCTTTGTATCAAATTAATTTTTTTTCAGTTTGAGGGGAAAAATGCTAGAATTCTTTTTTAGCCTTTTCTGTTTTGTATAGATTCTCGCACCTCTGTGATTCTCAGGCTCTGTTGCTTGGGGGCTGTTTCTTTTTAGGCATGTGATGCCCTTCCATGGAACCATGTACTCTTTGAATCTGCTCAACGCTTATTTACGTGTTTTCCTAGGGTTTTAAAGAAAGTGTAGTAAGTATTACTTTGATGACAAATGCATAAGCTCTAATGCTGGCACAAAGCTGTCTTTACAGCAGGCCTGTCCTGCTGATTTTTTTTCTTCAGTTGAGATTTTTTTTCTTCAGTTCATTTTAGGAAGCTGAAATAACCAACCTAACCAAACAAAAGTGCTGACTAGGAAGTTTAGGCTTCTAGTTTAACAGGAAAGCAATGTTTTTACTATGCTTTCCTATTTAGACCATGACAAAAAATAGATTTCAAAGTTTCTAATATCATAGTTTAGCTTTAGCCTTCTTACTTGTAATACTCATTTGAAGAGCAGCTTCAAGAATTAATATCACTTTTCTTTTGTAACCAGGAATTTAGTCATTTTACTTAGGTGAAGTTAATACACCAATGAGCCGGAATTGCTCCCTTTCTGTACCCTTTTATGCAAACTGAATTGTGTTTAAAAAAATCTGGGTATAGAATCATAGAATCGTTTAGGTTGGAAAAGACCATTAAGATCAAGTCCAACCGTTAGCCTATCACTGCCAAGTCCACCACTAAACCATGTCCCTAAGCACCACATCTACCCATCTTTTAAATACCTCCAGGGATGGAGACTCAACCACTTCCCTGGGCAGCCTCTTCCAGTGCCTGACCACTCTTTCAGTGAAGAAGTTTTTCCTAATATCCAACCTAAACCTCCCCTGGCACAGCTTGAGGCCGTTTCCTCTCGTCCTATCGCTTGTTACTTGGGAGAAGAGACCGACCCCCACCTCACTACAGCCTCCTTTCAGGTAGTTGTAGAGAGCAATAAGGTCTCCCCTCAGCCTGCTCCTCTCCAGACTAAACAACCCCAGCTCCCTCAGCTGCTCCTCATAAGACTTGTGCTCTAGACCCTTCACCAGCTTCATTGCCCTTCTCTGGACACGCTCCAGCACCTCCATGTCCTTCTTGTAGTGAGGGGCCCAAAACTGAACACAGTATTATTTGAGGTGTGGCGTCACCAGTGCCGAGTACAGGGGCACAATCACTTCCCTATAGTCTCAAAGCATCAGATTTTTTCTTTTCCATTCATAAAAGAAATTCCATTTAGAAAAGGATATTATTCAGCACCAAATTGAGGTGCCAAAACTCTGACTTCATAAACATTTCAGCCTCTTCCCAGCTTTTTTGCTTATCCCTTATCAAATGCTCTTTTTTTATCTTAAACTGCGCACACAGTACCAAGTCTTTCAGCCTGGAAACCACCAGTATGCTTCTGAAGTTGTTTGGTTTTTTTCTGTTCAGTAATACAAGTTCTTTTACCTAATCCTTGGAGGTTTTGACTGGTTTGGGAATAGGCTTGTCTCTTAAGTCATCTTTCCTTCAACAAGGAAGGCAGGGGAGTTGTTCCATGTGAGCAGAAGCTTTCTGTTCAATTTCAGTAGTAGTGTCAGAATACAGACTGGAGAGACACACTAGCAGAAATGCATGGACACGAGGAAGCGTTACTACCATCATTTTGGGACAGAGGATCTGGTGATGTGAATATTTTCGAGACCTTCTCAGACCTGACTCCTTCACTGGCCTTAAATAGGTCAGTTGGCCAATCTGTTTCCACCTAAGTTAAAAAGGAACCACACTTAGGTACTCCATGAGGCACAGCGATGGTTAAACAACAAATGCCTGGAAACTGTCCCAGCCTACAAAAGTCCTGAACGCTATCTGGGAACCCTGCGGGATCCTGTGTAAGTCTCCTGCAGCACAAGACCAGTGAGGACAAAATTTATCTCTCTCCTGGAGCTGCGGTATTTTCCCACCAGTGCAGAGAGTATGAGAATTTATTCACAGGTATGTTTACAAATGTCCCTGGGGTGGATATGCATGTCTGCATTACCAAATGTAAAATTACAGTGTCTCACAATTTTTTCTGTCCTATCAGTTTTATTTGGAGATATGATTGTGCCGCTATAGGAGAGAATTCATGGAGCGGACAATGCAATGATAAAAAAAGTTCAAAGGTAAATTTTAAAGCTCTAGTGGGCTTGCTTTATAGTGGAAGAACTTGAAAAATGCTGATGGGAAGCAACATTTTCCCCAGTAACCCATTCAAGAGGGACTGATGCAGAGATAGCAAAACCTTTAGAGGAATGACGAAGGGAACATGATATATAATATAGTTATGGTGGATGCCACCACATAATACTGATACATATAACCTTCCGAGTTATTTTTATTCTTGCAGAAAGGGAGGTCAGCCTGTGTCACAGTTGGTTTTGGTTAGACAAGACCCTGGAAATAGGAATCTACAGTGAGAAACAGAAGGGCTTGGTTTTTGCTTTGATATCTAATTACAAGCAAATTTTTAAGGCCAAATTACATGTGGGCAACAGGATATGATTGGCTGGAGGAAGCAGGCATGATTGACCACTTCTGTTCCAGGCTGCAGTTTATATGTAAATAAAGCAAATTAAATGCAGTCTGGACTTGAATTCTCCATAATCTGTTTTTCACTTACTGAGAAGGTCTTAAATACTTGCTATTGCTTGGCAGAAGGTCAGCTTCAGCTTTCAAAACAGACAGCACCATCAAAAGAAGCAGCAGAAACACAGACCTGACTGGGAGGCTGTCCTGGTTTCAGCTGGGATAGAGTTAATTTTCTTCTTAGTAGCTAGTAGAGTGCTGTGTTTTGGATTTAGGATGAGAATAATGTTGATAACACACTGATGTTTTGGTTCTTGCTAAGTAGTGCTTACACTAGTCAAGGACTTTTTCAGCTTCCCATGCTCTGCCAGGTGCACAAGAAGCTGGGAGGGGGCACAGCCAGGACAGCTGACCCAGACCAGCCAAAGGGCTATTCCACACCGTATGACATCATGCTCAGTATATAAACTGGGGGCAGCGATCGCTGCTGGGGGGACGTGCTAGGCATCGGTCGGCGGGTGGTGAGCCAATTGTATAGTGTATCCCTTGCTCTGTATATTATTATCGTATTATTATTATTATATTATTATTATTATTACTACTATTCTATTTCATTTTACTTCAATTATTAAACTGTTCTTATCTCAATCCACGAGTTTTCTGACTGTAACCCTCCCAATTCTCTTCCCCATCCCACTGGGGTGGGGGGAGTGAGCGAGCGGCTGCGTGGTGCTTAGCTGCTGGCTGGGGTTAAACCACGACAGTCCTTTTTGGCGCCCAACGTGGGGCTCGAAGGGTTTGAGATAATAACAGATTAACCAGAGCGTGGTAAGGAATTTGTATGTGTTAACAATTGCTCATCATAATATTGATTCATCTGTTCTCGGTATTAGTCTACCTGATTTGCACCATGCTTTTGTTTTTGCAGTACGTGTTAAAAATTGGTGTTGGGTTTTGCAGTTTGCTGTGCTCTGCAGTGATCAGTGATGTTTTGCCTGGGAGATTTGTTATTAAAACACTGACCTTGAGCGCTATCTGGTATTTGGGTTCTGTAGTGAAGCCATTACTGTACTTCGGGTACCACCTCATGGAGACACTTGGCAATTATACCTCTTCCTCTGAGAGCTTCTTTATGGAGGAAATACAGAATAGCACGTTTGTTGTTTTCTTCTATGATGTTTCGTCCTTCATTGCAACAACTTTTCAGTATCTTGAGCATCCTTGGGTAGTTAAGATATATCTATTGATAGTTCTTGGGAATATTGTTTCAGTTTTGTCTAAGGTTAATAAGCACCTTAAGAATATCATCCAGAGATCTGCTCCAAGGCTGGATAGTTATGAGTGGCAGGGTGTGTGGGAGAGCATGGGCAAGTACCTGGGACAGTGGGCACCTCCAATGTTTTGGAACTTCACTCCTGAACAAGTGCAGAATCCTGAAAATCTAGTAAAGTATTTGGAAAAAGTATGTTGTCACCCTGGCAACTCCAGAGAGACACAAATCACTGCAACGTGCTGGGGCCTGGCCCATGCTTACCGAGCCCTATTCAACACTATTCAGAACCCACAAGGGGAAGGGAAGGTCTCTGGATCTGACGACAAAATGACAGATGCTGTGGCTGCGCCAGCCCCTGCGCCAGCCCCTCAGGCCCCCACGACAGTCACTGTGGTTGCGCCAGCCCCCACAACAGGCACTGCGGTTGATCCAGAGAACCAACCCGTGCCAGTATCAGTTGCCCCTATACAGAAGAAAAAATATACAAGGAAATCAGCTCGTTTAGTAAAAGCTGATGATGAGCCAGCGTCATCAAGAGAACAGGAGGAGGAAGAGGCAGAACCCATAAACGAGACAGTAACCACACGATCCCTATCCCTGAGTGAGCTGCGAGATATGCGAAAAGATTTCAGTCGTCGTCCAGGCGAGCCCATCATCACCTGGCTGCTCCGATGCTGGGATAATGGGGCCAGTAGCCTGGAATTAGAGGGTAGGGAAGCCAAGCAGCTGGGATCTCTTTCTAGGGAAGGAGGCATTGACAAAGTGATTGGAAAAGGGGTAAAAGCCCTCAGCCTTTGGAGGCGACTCCTGTCAGGCGTGAAGGAAAGGTATCCCTTCAAGGAAGATCTTATATGTCACCCAGGCAAGTGGACTGCCATGGAGAGAGGTATCCAGTACTTGAGGGAATTAGCCGTGCTGGAGGTGATTCATAATGACCTGAACAATGAGCAGTTATCCAAAGATCCAGATGAAGTCCAGTGCACACGACCCATGTGGCGGAAGTTTGTACGGAGCGCACCATCATCGTACGCAAACTCATTGGCAATAATGACCTGGAAAGATGAAGAGGGACCAACGGTGGATGAATTGGCTGGCCAACTCCGACAATACGAAGAAAGTCTCTCTTCCTCCCTACGGGCCTGCATCTCGGCTGTGGAGAAGTTGTCCCAGGATTTCCAGCAGTTCAAAGAGGACATGTCCTACTCCTCACCTGTACAGACCAGTATCTCAGCCATTAGGAGTAAGCGTCCCTCTCTTCAAGAGAGAAGATATAGTGGATACACACCACGGGCCACCCTGTGGTTTTATCTGCGTGACCACGGAGAGGACATGAGGAAGTGGGATGGAAAATCTACCTCGACCCTAGAGGCACGAGTACGTGAGTTGCAAGGAAAAAAAGGTGGTTCTTCCAGGAAAATTGCTGCTCCAGTTTCCAATGAGCAGTTCCCCAGACAAAGTAGAAGGGCTGATTTTGCTTCCGATCTTAGTAAAGGGATTTTCGATTCACATGTACAAGAAGTGAATAACGAATGCTATAACCAGGACTAGAGGGGCCCTGCCTCCAGCCAGGTGGAGGAGAGGGACAACCGGGTGTACTGGACTGTGTGGATTCGATGGCCTGGCACATCACACCCACAGGAATATAAGGCTTTAGTAGACACCGGTGCACAGTGTACCTTAATGCCATCAAGCTATGAAGGAGCAGAACCCATCTGTATTTCTGGAGTGACAGGGGGATCCCAAGAGTTGACTGTATTGGAGGCCGAAGTAAGCTTAACCGGGAAGGAGTGGCAGAAACACCCCATTGTGACTGGCCCGGAGGCTCCGTGCATCCTTGGCATAGACTACCTCAGGAGAGGGTATTTCAAGGACCCAAAAGGGTACAGGTGGGCTTTTGGCATAGCTGCCTTAGAGACAGAGGAAATTAAACAGCTGTCTACCCTGCCTGGTCTCTCGAAGGACCCTTCTATTGTGGGGTTGCTGAGGGTCAAAGAACAACAGGTACCAATCGCTACCACAACAGTGCACCGGCGGCAATATCGCACCAACAGAGACTCCCTGATTCCCATCCATAAGCTGATTCGTCGACTGGAGAGCCAAGGAGTGATCAGCAAGACTCGCTCACCTTTTAACAGTCCCATATGGCCAGTGCAAAAGTCTAACGGAGAGTGGAGACTAACAGTAGACTATCGGGGCCTGAACGAAGTCACGCCGCCGCTGAGTGCTGCCGTGCCGGACATGCTAGAACTTCAATATGAATTGGAGTCAAAGGCAGCCAAATGGTATGCCACAATTGATATCGCTAATGCGTTTTTCTCTATCCCTTTGGTGGCAGAGTGCAGGCCACAGTTTGCTTTCACTTGGAGGGGTGTGCAGTACACCTGGAACCGACTGCCCCAGGGGTGGAAACACAGCCCCACCATTTGCCATGGACTGATCCAGACTACATTGGAACAGGGTGGGGCTCCGGAACACCTGCAATACATTGATGACATCATCGTGTGGGGCAACACAGCAGAAGAAGTTTTTGAGAAAGGGAAGAAAATAGTCCAAATCCTTCTGGAAGCCGGCTTTGCTATAAAACAAAGTAAGGTCAAGGGACCTGCACAGGAGATCCAGTTTTTAGGAATAAAATGGCAAGATGGACGTCGTCAGATCCCAATGGATGTGATCAACAAAATCACAGCCATGTCTCCACCAACTAGCAAAAAGGAAGCACAGGCTTTCCTGGGCGTTGTGGGTTTTTGGAGAATGCATATTCCAAATTACAGTCTCATCGTAAGCCCTCTCTATCAAGTGACCCGGAAGAAGAACGATTTCAAATGGGGCCCTGAGCAACGACAAGCCTTTGAACAAATTAAACGGGAGATAGTTCATGCAGTAGCCCTTGGGCCAGTCCGGGCAGGGCAAGATGTAAAGAATGTGCTCTACACTGCAGCCGGGGAGAATGGCCCTACCTGGAGCCTGTGGCAGAAAGCACCGGGGGAGACTAGAGGTCGACCCCTAGGGTTTTGGAGTCGAGGATACAGAGGATCCGAGGCTGGCTATACTCCAACGGAGAAAGAGATATTGGCAGCATATGAAGGGGTTCGAGCTGCTTCGGAAGTGGTTGGTACTGAAGCACAGCTCCTCCTGGCACCCCGACTGCCAGTGCTGGGCTGGATGTTCAAAGGGAGGGTCCCCTCTACACATCATGCAACTGACGCTACATGGAGTAAGTGGATCGCACTGATCACACAACGGGCCCGAATAGGAAACCCCAGTCGCCCAGGAATCTTGGAAGTGATCATGGACTGGCCAGAAGGCAAAGATTTCGGAATATCACCAGAGGAGGAGGTGACACGTGCTGAGGAGGCCCCACTGTATAATAAACTGCCAGAAAATGAGAAGCAATATGCCCTGTTCACTGATGGGTCCTGTCGTCTTGTGGGGAAGCATCGGAGGTGGAAAGCTGCTGTATGGAATCCTGTACGACAAGTTGCAGAAACTGCTGAAGGAGAAGGTGAATCGAGTCAGTTTGCAGAGGTGAAAGCCATCCAGCTTGCTTTAGATATTGCTGAACGAGAAAAGTGGCCAATGCTATATCTCTATACTGACTCATGGATGGTGGCAAATGCCCTGTGGGGGTGGTTACAGCAATGGAAGCAGAGCAACTGGCAACGCAGAGGCAAACCCATCTGGGCTGCCGCATTGTGGCAAGATATTGCTGCCCGGATAGAGAACCTGGTTGTAAAAGTACGTCACGTAGACGCTCATGTACCCAAGAGTCGGGCCACTGAAGAACATCAAAACAACCAGCAGGTGGATCAGGCTGCTAAGATTGAAGTGGCTCAAGTGGATCTGGACTGGCAACATAAGGGTGAATTATTTCTGGCTCGGTGGGCCCATGACACCTCAGGCCATCAAGGAAGAGATGCAACATATAGATGGGCTCGTGATCGAGGGGTGGATTTGACCATGGACACTATTGCACAGGTTATCCATGAATGTGAAACATGCGCTGCAATCAAGCAAGCCAAGCGGTTCAAGCCTCTCTGGTATGGAGGACGATGGCTCAAATATAAATACGGGGAGGCCTGGCAGATTGATTATATCACACTCCCACAAACCCGCCAAGGCAAGCGCTATGTGCTTACAATGGTGGAAGCAACCACTGGATGGCTGGAAACATATCCCGTGCCCCACGCCACTGCCCGGAACACTATCCTGGGCCTTGAAAAGCAAGTCCTATGGCGACATGGTACTCCAGAAAGAATTGAGTCAGACAATGGGACTCATTTCCGAAATAGCCTCATAGACACCTGGGCCAAAGAGCATGGCATTGAGTGGGTATATCACATCCCCTATCATGCACCAGCCTCCGGGAAAATAGAACGATACAATGGACTGTTAAAGACTACACTAAAAGCAATGGGTGGTGGGACATTCAAACACTGGGATACACATTTAGCAAAGGCCACCTGGTTAGTCAACACTAGGGGATCTGCCAATCGAGCTGGCCCTGCCCAATCAAGACTTTTACGTACTGTAGAGGGAGATAAAGTCCCTGTAGTGCACCTAAAAAATATAACAGGGAAGACAGTCTGGGTTACTCCTGCCTCAGGCAGAGGTAAACCCATCCGTGGGATTGCTTTTGCTCAAGGACCTGGGTGCACTTGGTGGGTGATGCGAGAGGATGGGGAAGTCCGATGTGTACCTCAAGGGGATTTGATTTTGGGTGAAAATAGCCAATGAACTGAATTGTATAATGTTAGTTGCTATATAATACTGGATGTCATCACTTCAATGATTACTATGTGCCATATCAACAGTATACAGTAAGAAGTGCCCAAATTAATGAAGAATGAACTTCGAGGAAACCGAGCAAAGTGCAGCAGTGATGGAACCAGAACTGGCTTCAGCATGCAACAATCCAACACCACACACCATCTTTCCTGCCCTGAAGAACTATTAGGACAGATGAAACCCAAAGTCATGGACTAAATGAACTCAACATTTTAGAGGGATAGCCTATAGACTAAGGAAATTATATCCATGTGTGTATGTGTGTATATATATATATATATATCTATATCAAAAGACTGGAAAAGTGGTACTGATTAATTGGAATGTATTGGAAAGTGTAAGACCTGGGCATGATGTATATGGTATGGAATAAGGGGTGGATACTGTCCTGGTTTCAGCTGGGATAGAGTTAATTTTCTTCTTAGTAGCTAGTAGAGTGCTGTGTTTTGGATTTAGGATGAGAATAATGTTGATAACACACTGATGTTTTGGTTCTTGCTAAGTAGTGCTTACACTAGTCAAGGACTTTTTCAGCTTCCCATGCTCTGCCAGGTGCACAAGAAGCTGGGAGGGGGCACAGCCAGGACAGCTGACCCAGACCAGCCAAAGGGCTATTCCACACCGTATGACATCATGCTCAGTATATAAACTGGGGGCAGCGATCGCTGCTGGGGGGACGTGCTAGGCATCGGTCGGCGGGTGGTGAGCCAATTGTATAGTGTATCCCTTGCTCTGTATATTATTATCGTATTATTATTATTATATTATTATTATTATTACTACTATTCTATTTCATTTTACTTCAATTATTAAACTGTTCTTATCTCAATCCACGAGTTTTCTGACTGTAACCCTCCCAATTCTCTTCCCCATCCCACTGGGGTGGGGGGAGTGAGCGAGCGGCTGCGTGGTGCTTAGCTGCTGGCTGGGGTTAAACCACGACAGAGGCCTAAAACACTGCATTGGTTAGAGCCGTAAGGATAAGGACAGGTGATAAATCAGTTGCCTAATCTACAGAGAGTGTTTCAGGGCGGGCTCAGCTCAGCTGCAGGGAATTAGCTAACCACTCCCTGGGCAGGGGCCCTGGGGAGCTGAGATTTTCCTTCCATTTTGTTTCTGCAACTTGGCTGCAGTAAGCTCACTGGTTATGAGAAGCCACGTGTATTCGCATAGATGCCTGTAATAAAGAGTCTTCATGTCTGTTTTTTAACTCTTTAATAAATTTTTAAATAACTTTTTTAATAACTCTTTTTTAACTTTTTAATTGTTAAAGTCTCAGCACCAAACCAGAGAGGATGTGGAAAGAAGGTAAAGTCTTTGTGGCAGGGATAGCCTCCTGCTGTGTATTTGTAGTTCATGGTTGGGAACGCTAAGTGCTGATATGATACAAAGTGGGGGAAGGAGGTGGGTTTTTTGCCCTGCTTAGTGGGCAGAAGAGAAAGCATGGTTCTCTCCAGTCAGTTGCTTGAGGCTGTGTCTGTGCCACCAGAAAATGGTTGCTTCTTGTTTTGTTATCTCCTGGATGTTTCTGCTGTCTAGCTTAAAATACTCTCTCTCAGTTCTATTTTTTGGCATCCATATGATTAATAACCCAAACTGCAATTTGGTGAACAGTTCTGCAACTGCTGTGTCAATGCTTAAGAAGGGTAGGCTGATGTCTACATGACACCATATAAAATTAGTCTTGGCTTTTAGATCAAAAATTAGGCCCACTGGGGAAAATATTTTTTTCTCTGGTTTTATGCAGTGCTGGTGGAAATTAGATTGTTGTATTCACAGACATTTCTGCTAGTCAAAGGTGTTGTTAGAGTTGAAGTCCCTGTCCCAGCCTCTCGGACTGGCCGAGGCTCTCTACTGCCAGGGAGAGAACCCAGTCTGTTTGGCTGTGCTGAAGCTGTCAGGATGCCCCTCAGCCTCTGGCATTTATCAGTTCCCAAGAGGGGCTGCTTCTGCTTCCTTCTGCTAGAGCATTCTCAGAGCTTAATTAAACAGGCAGGAAATAGCTTTATGATAATGAATTGATGTCCTGAGTTAGTGGTTCATTCGTTAGTTTATAGCAAGTTGTCACGATTTGTGAGTTAATGAAGTCAGATGTGTGAATGAGAAACAGAACCTTCCAAACAGTTTTTTGCTGCTATGTTATTTTCATAAGCTTGGTAGTGTGATGCACTGGGCAACCGCACAAAAAAATAGACTAGCGATCCAAGGCATGCTCTATGACAGCTTACACCATCTCCCTGCTCCCCCTATGTCCTGCAGGACAAGAATGAGGGGGAAGCTATTTGGCTGAGACCCAGACAGGATAACATGAAGGTGATTCCAGCTGGCAGGGATAAGCAGGAGAAGGAGCTGGCAGAGACTAAGGTAACTCCCTCAGGTACGCTGATCTGTTATCTACGTGGATAATAGTTTAGGGACCTGATAGACTTAACTGTGCTTCTGTGCGTTCCCATGTAGAAAATACTATTTTGTGTTTCTTTGTTGGCACCTCATTGGTGGTGTTTCCTGATGTGTAATATGCCTGTCTTACTGCCTTAGAGCACAGCTATGGCGAAGTAGGAATTTTTTTTTTTTTTTTTAAGTTCCAGTGCTTACCTTTAGGGAGATTTGGATCTTTGCCTCATCTGGTTGGGGTGTCCGATGCTAAAGTGACAAACCCAGTGTGACTCTAACTGCGGCCTTGCCACATTTGAGGCACTTGGAGAAAGGCAGATTCTGAGAACTGCATGTGAGGCACTCAGAATTATTAGAGCCAAATAATAAAAGGTAGGTCTGTACTTAAGGATAGAGAGAAGCACCTTATGGAACTTACACGCACCCACATCTTAGCATGGCAGAAACAGTATAATGGACACGGCAATCTCTTGCCCTACACCTGCTACAGCTCTGACCATAAGATCCAGTTGGCTCTGAGCACGGCTGGGCTCAGGAGCAGACGTTTCACCATTGCCTGGTACTTCCTTCTGTCTGATTTAGTAGGATCTCGCATTTGTGCTTCCCAGGCACAAAGGATAACACACAGCAGCGTGAGGGGATGAAGGCTGAGTTGTTAATGGCTGTGGATGGGTGTGCCTGTGTGTAGCACTAAAGGCAACGCTAATTCCTCCCGGGCTTTCCCTGCAGCTGCAGGGAGTGAGGGGGGAAAGGGTGGTCATCCTGGCCTGGCTGCCCTGCAGCTACTCCATGACTTCAGGAGAGCAATAAGTGTTTTTTTTAAAGTCATACCTAACCTTCCCCTTCTAAAGTATGGTATCTCACCCACTGTGTTTTAAATACTCAATCTTGCCTCCGTCTTTTTATTTTATGTTCATCACTGTGGCAGATGAATTTTTAGGTGGTTTATGGACCTGGACTTATGCACCAATTTTGTTGTGACTGACAGTTACTTTCGGGGTTGCATCTCTACATTATTTGAAATCTGTGGGAGTAGTCTCGTTTCTATTCCACTGAACAATCAAAAAACAATCTCTGCCTTTGGACTGCTCTTTATTCCCATCATGTTGGAGATACTGTGCTGTGCTGTAGGTGCTGTTAACACAGCACAAGGATCCTAAGTAATTGCAGCTCTTTATTCAAGCATTTGTTAGTACTGATGGATTTGTTTCCTTAGTCATCTATGTCTCATTTTGTTCGCAAGATGATGTTGATATTCTGCCCTTATTGTGAGCTCTGTGTCAATGAAACCTTCACTGAGGCACGTGCCCTAAGAAGAGCTCATCGTTAGATAACCTTTAGCACTGCCTGTGTGAGGCCCTCGAAGGCCAGGCAAGCATTTACAGAGTAAACCCCCATGAACTAAGGGAGGTGTAGGAAAGGGAACGCCTCGTTGAAACCCCTTCCCAAAACCACAGCCTTGCAATGAGTTTGAACACCTATTTGGCGGTTTGCACAGACTAACGGGGACTAATGCCCACTCATCAGTCCATGGTGGCTTCCACCCACGCCAGGGCCTGGCCCCCTTCAGCCTGTGGGATGTGATGAGCGCAGGGCTCTCAGCAGTCAGGGCCCTGTATGCCAGAGTTTGGCCAGCGTGGAGACCTCAGCGACTGTCTACTCTAGAACAAGTGAAGTTGCATCTTGACACCAAATACCGAATTTTATCTAGGAAGTGCTGGCAAATTCCAATGACAGCAGCACTAGAGGGTGCTGCTGTGATGTCAGTAACTTTCCTGCAGTCTACCCTAAGGGATGTTTTAGAACAATTTTTGTTTATTCATCTTGTTCCTGTTGATGTTTTGATCAAAGACAGTGCAAACACCTCAAAATGCTTTTCACCTGTAGGTATCATTTGTTTGATCATACATAAAGTACTGTTTATCAGCATCAAAAAGTACATAGATATGCAAAAGCAATTGCTGTGGAGTGCAAGGACACAGTTGGACATTTCCTTAAGGGCCAGTTGTATTGTTTAGGCTTGCATAGGGTGTCAGAAAGGACATTAGGGCCAAATGAGGATTGATCTCTGCCTTTGGAAACCTTCCTCACATGGGCTGAGCACCACAAAAATGTATTGACATAGTCAATTTTAAAACTATGGCCCAGAAGTCGTACATTTATGGGGTCATTCCTCATTCTTTTAGATCACTCACTGGGGTTCAGTTATGTCTCCCTCTCTACAGGAAATAAAAACCAAATGTTGGTATTTTATTGAGCTGCCATACAGGTGAGATTTCTGTGGGTGATGTGGTTTATCTCAGCAGTTCCTGTTCCCTCAGATTACTGTTCAGAATATTTCCTTCTGTTAATGAAAATATTCTGCTTGCTCTTAGAAATATAAAATGTATTTGGAAGAACCAGGAGTTAAGATGAACTGGAAGCTATTCACATTACCCTTAAGGAATTCCAAGACATTAGGACAAAATACAATTTAAGTTTCTACAGAAGCAGCAATTGCTTGTGAATTGCACATTATTTCTTCTGCAAATTGAAGTCTCCTCTTGGTAGTACATCAGTGATGCACTTTTGAACAGCAAATTTCAGTTCAAACCCAATCTATTCTCTTTACTTCTTTCTCTATATTACTTCTGAGTCAGCAAGGCACTGAAATAACTGTATTAGGTGACCTGCTTGATGTTTATAGGGATGTTGGTAGAGTTTGGGCCTAGCTAGCTGTAATACTGAACTCTGTTCAAGGAAGCTACAGTTGAGTGACCTGGGCTTTGTTACACAGCTCATGTAAAAATTATACCAGAACTGTTAGGTTTTTCTGCAGTTGACTCGTGAGCAATATGATCGCCACTGAGTGTGTGGCATCCATGTAGAATAGGAAGTAATAACACTATTTTTTATATTGTTAAAAGTACCATTACTTAACACTTTATGATGTCAGTATTTATCTAATAGTTAATATATAAAATATTTGGTTTACTACAGGCTTTTCCTCTCATGGGGAAAAAATGGTCATTGCATCCCTCAATATGGTAGTGGCAACAGTGACTTCTTCTGGGTGTGTGGGCTTGCTGTTCCCAAGAGTCATGAATTTTGAAGACTGAGGAACTGTATACATCCCGCCCTTCCTTTCTGGGCAAGAAAGTCTGAAGCAAATTTCTTTGGTCTTGTGGTGGGCTGGACTCTTGGGATGGCTGATATCAGGAGCTGGCGTCTCATGTTGCAATGTGTTCGTGGTGCCTTAGGGAGTTCCTGAAAAGAAGGGTGAAATGGGGGTGGCTGTCTTGATTTGAAACAAGGCAAGGAGAAACCTCATTCTTCTGCAAAGCAAAGGCCTGCTAAAAGAGTCTCCTGCAGTGCCTTCTTCAATGTACCTGCCGTGGCTTTGTTTTGAAGGGATAGGTCTCTCCAGCTCCTGCCCCCCAACCCTATTTACAAAGCCCATTCCTTGGGAGAACTCAAGGGCTGTCAGAAGGACGGTAAATATAGTCACGAAAGGAGAAAAGAAGGAATTGCAAAGACTGAGTTACTTGGCCGTGGTGAAAGGGGAAATCAGACAAGACGTGGAGATAAATAATCTATGTCTTCTATGTGTGTGGCTTGTACTTTAACCACATTGCCATTCTCTTTTCTATATATCCGGTAACGTGTGGTAAATGGGACACTGGCCAAGAAGAGGCAGGGAAGAGGATTGCAGTGGTTGTCCTTATCAATTGTTAGGCAATGATTTCACAACTGTAGCTCATTTTCTTCATTGTGAAGCTAAGAGACGGGCTGTACTGCACCACTGCTGTCTGCAAACACGAGCATGTTCAGATCCTGCCCCCGCTTTTGCTAAAAGATAAGCACAGTATGATGCAAAATGAGATTTCTTTCCTAAACAAGAAGAGATTTATAATGGCCAAACACTCAAGGTATGCCTAGCAAATACCAAAACCTAAACCCTTTGCAATGGTCTTCAAGATGCAGTCATTTCTGTGATAACTTGGCCCCCAAGTTCAGCTCACAAACCTTTTCTAACTGGAACAAACAGGTTTATTTCACTATACCAAGAGTCCATGTTTTCTCACAGCAGCCCTGATCCCTGCCTTGCAGCTTATCTCGGGAAGGAAAAAAATTTAAACCTTCGTTTAGTGTTGACTAATATCTTTAAAGTTACGGTGGGATGTTGATTAACCTGTTCTGACACGGTTGCTTGTGGCAGCAGCTTGTTACTGACAGGCCAGGGCAGCCTCCATAACGGGCAGCCTTATCAGGGCTCGGGTCAAAGGCCTGTAGGACCCGAGGTCTGAGTTTTATGCTTGCACCCACCGTGTGTTCGGCTGAACACCCAGCTCGGTGAGGCATGAACAGTGTCGGGGTGTCGCTAACGGCCCGGCAATGCCAGCTTTGGGGCAGCTTGGGATAAACCCACCCTAGCCTGAAGTCAAATGTACCATCGCTGTAGCACGGGCAGCTTCCCTCTAGTGCGCCTTCTCACATGGGTTGTCGTGATGGCTTGAGCTCACCTGGGAGCCTTTCGCTCTGTGGGTATTTGCAGGACCTCTTCCGTCTGCCGGACCACCTATTTTTGTGAACGTGACATCTCCTCTCTATTGAGTTTGCTGGAAGCTGGCCCTGTTGCAAGGAACTCAGGCAGAGCCCACAAGTAATACAGTGCAATTTCCTTAGGAAACAAAATGAGAAATAGTTTTTAGCTTTCCCTGCTGGTCCAGAAGAAATAACGGTCATTTCAGACATGTTCATGATGCTTTCTACTTGCCTCCTCGCTAGAAATGCAGAGAGTTGTTTTGTCTCTAAGGCCCCTTCCATTTAACAGCTCCTTCTGTTCTCCTGCAGAGGTGAGTGTTATTCCTGCCTGCTTTCCGAGGGAGAGAGAGAAGCTGCACCATGCTGTGGGCTCTCCTGAAATAAAAAAGGAAACTGATACCCAGCTGCAATTACAGCTCTCGCTTCCTGACCTCCACTCCGGGGCTGTACTTCAAAGCCATCTTTAGGCCCATCTTCGCTCTCCCTTTTCTTTTTTCCTCTTCTTTCCTTTCCTGGTGGACTTTGGCGTCAGGACTGCAGATGTACGAATGGGCTGAAAAGTTTAGTTTCTGGCGTGGTATGGGGGGCTAGATCCTCCAGCCACAAGTCACCTTCTGACGCGGGAAGAGCTGTCACCCTTGTTTTACAGGGGAAAACCACTGAGCTGCGGAGACAAATGTGTCTGGCCTGTCATTGCCCAAGAAGTTAGTGACTAATCCATGGGGAGAGTCCTGATTTCCTAAATTAGTCTGGAGTAAACCAAGCTGTGGGCTATCCTTCCTGTGATCTGACACAACTCGGAACAGATGTCTGGTTTACACTGAAGGTTGAAGCTGAAAGCCTTGTGAGTTTGCTTCTCCACAGCAACCATAGGAAAGTTTATCTTATGTTATGCTGCGTATGGGGAAAGTGTTTCCTTTGATTGCTCTGTTTTAAATTAGGAAATGGCCAATTCAAAACCAGAAAAACTGTGAAAATTACTGCCACAGAATGTCATCAAAGCAGAAGACGTAGCACGGACACCTACGTGGATAATGAGATACAGGACTTTTGCTTGCTGTTTAATGCAAGCAAACTTCAGAAGGCTAGTTTCGCCTGCTCTGGGACATAGCTAATATGTCACTAAATGGGTGACCTGTGAAGAGAAACTACAGAAAAAAACAAAATGCAAAGCAATTTGATATTCCAGGCAGGCCCCTTGCCTGCTCTCTTAAAATTCAGCAGGCAATTAGTGATCAGAGTTTTTTGCCCAAGAGAGTAAAAGGAATGGTGGAAAACACAGTCCTTGAAGCTGCTGTAGTAAACAGCCCTTGTGAGTAACTGGGCAAAGATTGGTATAATTCCCCCCCACTCCGTTCCCTGTCTTACACTCTGCCTGAGGTTGAGCTGGCTCTGGGGATAAGGCAACTTTGCTTTCCCTGGGGCTTGTGTGGGCAAACGATAGAAGGAGTCTACGTGTCAATAGACAGAGATGCAAGTTTGACGAAGACATTGAATATCTTCAGTGCACAGCCAGCTGTTCTTGTGAGATACTAGCGCTGAGTATTGCTAGTCTCGCAGCACACGTGGGGAAACTGAGGCACAGAACTTTTGATTTACCTCTCAAAATCACAGAATCAATGGCAAAGACAGACTAGGTTGCTGGTTTCCAAATCTGCACTCTTATCCTTTGCTTTGCTGTCTCTCCATAAAGAGACATCTGTGCCCTTGTATTTCTTGCCTATTTTGTTTCTCACATTTGACTTCACTTCTTTGAAATAAATACGTCATCAACCATGCATACACCTGGCTCACAGTTAGACATGCACTACTCACAGTGTTTGAGGGCCTGTAACTATTCATGTCGTAGCCTAGATAGACACTTCTAGTTACTGACGATTTTGTAAAATGTAATCTCAAACTCCTTAAAGACCAATTTTAATTAAACTGCTGAGAAATATCTCATGAAATCCAATTTGATTAACAAAAAGATGAATATATAATTGAGCACGTGGTCTTGAGCAAATCACTTACGCACTTTGTGCTTCAGTGGCAGAAAGAGGTCTAAAAATCAGATCCCTGTACCGCTAACTTTTAATGATGCTGCCAGTATCAACGTATGATTAAAATATTTTATGTTTTGATAGAATTAACTTTAATCTTTCTGCACAGTTGCCACCAAAAAAAAAAGTTGTCTCCTGCCATATAGATATTTATAAAGAATTGTCCAGCAAAAAAGGGTGCATATTAGAGAGAGGAAAAAGTGGCCTTACTTTTCCAGAGTAGCCAGTGACCCTGGACTCCTCTGTTTTGGGGATTCTTAAAGAGAGGCCTTTCCAGAGCAGGCCAAGCAGCTGCACTGAAAATGAAGCCATGTGTGTCTTTAAATAGATGTCAGAGATCACGGTCAGTTTCAAAATTTTAGGGCACCAGCTATCTGCGATGGCACTGCCTGATATGCAGTGTAAACAGAACAAAGAGGATCGATCTTTTGTTACCTGCTTGTATTTATATTTATTGTAGCCCCTCTCTATAACGCGTACGGTGTGTTTGGAGAGAAATTACACCTTCTAAATTGAGTGTGCTCCGTTAGGTACGTGGTTGCTCTACACCCTGAGAAAAATAATCCATTTGCTTGAGAACGCTCCCTTTGGCAGCCTTATGGTATAGCCTGATTTTTAGGGACTCTGGCAGGGAACTGAGGTCTACTTTGTAAATTTGTCCCTATTTTATGTAGACTTTTGAGAGTGGAACTTTTTTGAGCTGAGCATGTGGCAGATGGAAGTCTTGCCGTCACCCGGGTGGGAGCTCACGGTCTCTGCTGCAGGGGACCCTGCAGGGGACCCTGCAGGGGTTACCCACCCAGCCTGCTGGGGCACACAGGGCTGCTCATCCTTAGGGAGACGTCCTTAGGGGTTTGACCCCAACGGGATTTGCAGACAGAGCTTTGTGGTTTTGTACGTGGCCCACGCATGTCTGCTGAGAGCTTTGCATCGATCAAAATGAATGTACAGAACAGTCAGCTCCCTGCCATCTTCTCTGGGTTTCTTTCATCTAATAAAAATATTTATCTACCCAAGCAGTAAGTCCAATGTAAGTTGGCTTTATTACTGTAGTGACGTGGAATGGTTGGTTGCTGGGTGACCTTGCTTCTGATTTTATGGTCTAGGCCAGCTCTGGCAGCAGAGAGGTGTGGCCATGTATTGCACTATGTTGTCAGGCTTCTCCCGAGATGATCAGAGGTTCAGTGTCAGTTCTATAGCGCCTGGGAAGCCATAAACGTTTGCCATTTCTTATGTGAAAACCTGGATCCGCAAGGAAGGTCTGAGGGAGAGAAATGCCTGACAAGAGGAGCTATCGAGGCTTAAAAGAAAGGCCAAGCTCTGTGAAATCCAGCGAGGAACTGCGATCTGCAACCTTGGATTAGACCAGTGACCATAAAACTGGCGTGTGGCTTACTGCAGGGCTTTCGCAAACTGGAATACTAGAGCCTGCATGGTTTGGTTTGGTTTTGTCCGGAGGGTGATTTAATGTTTTTCACTGGAAACCAAAGTTTTTCAACAAATCAGACATGGAAGAAAATGAAGGAGCAGATATTTTGGAAACCAGCCCTGTCTCTAATGGTCCTTGGTGCAAGGTGAGGACTTCCCCCCCCCCCAATTATAGAAAATATTAATCTCTTTCTGCTGTTTACAAGTGACTTCAGTAAACCACTGCCCTTGGACCAGACTGCACACAACCTCTGCATCAGCCTTCGTAAACAACTTCAGAAATTCCTTAGAGCAAGGTTGTGCTAAACATTAGAAATAGAAATGAAATGGTAATGTGTGTGGTTAAGCGACTGTCATCCACCTCACTGGAAGTTTCAAATATCTGAGTAACTACAGGTTTCTGTGCTGTGGAAACTACCAAAATAGTTTTCTTAGGTGCTTGGAAAATCCAGAAACTTCTTACAATTTTAGCAAAGCCACTGCTTTAAGATTTGCAGGTCAAATGTGTTTAGTAAAACCGCAGCAAGCATAGGGTAAGATAAGCATTAACTTGGGCAAACAAATTGACAATTTAACTGCATGGAACTCGATGTCCAGCAGCAACCTCCTGATACTCTCCCAGCGCTCGCTCGAGAGCATTTAACCTTCCAAATGGGTCAGCTGTGCTCCTTGTCAAATCTCAAACAGTGACGTTCGGAGATTGTTTTCTGTTTGCTTGTGTTTGTAATTTGATCTCATGTAACAACATTGTCCTCAGCTCACATATAACCACAGGGGTAACTCTGACATCCTGGCTGAAAAAAACCCTTGTTGTTTCCTGTGCTTGAAATTTGAAAGATTTCCAATTTGGACAGGTTAGCGTGTTTATATTAATCTCATCCTGTTACATGAGATTAAAGGATTAGTGTTCTGGGAGCTGGGCATTTTACCTCCATTTTGGTTTCCCCAAAAATACTGGGTTTTTTTTGTCTGTACAAATGGGACTAGTGGAAGTTTTGCTATTGCCTGTTCTGAGGCCAGGATTTCAGTCCAGACATTCGTGCTGTGGAGAAAGAGTCTCTGGGAGATCATGTCAGGAATGCGCCAGTTTAGATTTTAGCTTAAAATTGCCTTTTCTTGATGGGAGTTACTGGGAATTAAGACAGAGAACTTAGAAAACTGGCAGTCTGCAAAATATCCGAGTGTTTGCTACTCGTTAAAAAATATTCTTAGTGAATACAGAAATGTGTGTATCTAATGAAAATATGTTTGGTTTCAAGAGCTAGTCAAGGGAAAGAAAGACAGTCACCTTGTCCTGTTGGACATCTGCTCGGCATTGATCACTGGGTGCATCTCCCACGGTACTGCCCAGGCTGTCGTTCTTGTTAGTGCTTAGGGTCCCTCACTTGAGTGTCTCCGACGAAAATATGCATTGCTTTTGCGTTTACTGTTTGTTATTTTTATTTTCTTGTTTATGAAGTTGGATATCCAATTAAAAGGCAGAAGCAAGCAACACAAAAAAAAAAAGAAAAAAGGGACAAAACAATGACAGCAGTTTGTAAAAACACTGAGGCTGAAAATTATTCACCCCAAATATTTGGCAAGTGGGCAACAATAACAAAATATGTTCACAGAACTCTAGACCGTTTGCAATCAAAACGTCTGTGTTTTCATAGCATGTATTATTCATCTCGGATCCTGATTTCTGTGGAGGCGGAGAGTTAGAAGCTGATTTCTGGAAGTAGTGTGCAGCTGTACCCCTTGCTCAGTCAAAATTTTCTAGATCTGCAAGTATGCCTTGTTTAAAGAATATTGGCACTTCTTTAAACATTGGGATTTGAGTTCATGGGAGCCTGGGCAGGATGCACGGTTGTGGCAGAAGAGAATATATTGAATAATAATATGCACTCTCTCATGCCCTAAAAGTTCACAAAATAGGTGAAGTTTTATATACTACTGTTTCATGGCTCATAGAACATGATTTTCCTTCTGTAAACCTGGGATTTTCTAGTTTTTCCTTTAAAAACTGGAAAAAACTTCTTTTTTCCTGGGAAAAACCTAGAGGATTTTTTCAACCATATTTAAGTTATATTGCAGTCTTAAAAATTTTACATCAATGTGATAGCACATTTTTCTCAATAAGTATTGAGAAATAATATTGAGAATAGTTCATTAACCAGCTGTTCAGCAACCGCCTCTGCATTTTTTGAAAAGCAAATTTGTGTTTGCAAATAACTTTGCCTGCATTTTATTGTGGGTACAAATGTTACTCATTAGAGCTTCTTTGTCGGTGTCCCAAAATGTGGCAACTGAAGACCCAGCTACAAATATTTGTGTTTGTGTTCCCTATCTTAGTGTTTTGTTTAAGAGGGTTCAATCTTGTTTCAAGATGCAAGTGAAAGTGTGTTGATGTTCTTTTATTTATGTTTATTATAAAATCATACAATATTGTCACTTTCTGTAATTAGACCGGGGAGCGCCTGTGCTGTGACTCAGCACGGAGACGTGCACGCGGGCTGGCTCGCACCAGTGCCAGCAGGGCCTCGCTTTCATAGACTTTTAAATGCACTTGTAGGTTTTTAAACAAAAAGAAGCTGGTTAGTTATTAACTTGCAGAAATATCTGATTTTAGAGAACAGAAGATTACAAAACAAACTGGATTTTCACCAGCTCCTGAAGGGCAAACAGTCCACTGCATCTGGGGGGAGAGGGAACGCGCTCCTTGCACTTCCCTGCAGTGTGTTTGTGTTGAAGCTTTTTCGCTCTCATCGTACTTGATGTAAATGTTAATTAGCACTCCGGGGGAAATGTGTTAACAAATGTACCTTTGACACAGGTCCACAGCCACGCTTTGCTCTGTAGCTGCAGGCTGGAAAGATTAGCTGGCAAAGTAGCTTGTGCTGCTTTTGAGGAAACTCTTCAAACACGAGTGCAGCGAAGCTTGCTGAACGCTTCGACTTTGCGGCTCTGTTGCAGCTCAGGCTGCGCTTGCTGCTCTACAGAAGAGGTGCCAGGTAAAATCTGAGCACTTGTGAGAAATAAGAGCAAACTCCTAGAAAAGAGATACTTCTGGCCATTAACAGGCTGCAAGTAAGTCTGCCTGGGCTATGGCTTTCACGTGATGAGGAAAAAATGTCTTGACTTAGTACAAACTTTGTGACAGAAATGATTCCTCCTCCTCCTCCCCTAGTGCTGATCTTGATTAGCAATAAATATGGGTGGTAAAGTCATTGCCGTAAGCTGTTAGAGTAGAAAGGTAACAGTAGTACATTCATAAACACATTTACCTCATCACTGCACTTCTTTCCCTTTCCATAAACAGCAGGTCAGAGATTCAGAAACGGAACTTGTTTGGAGCGTGGGATTTTTCAGTAGAGTTCAAACCTGCCTTAACTCAGGTTAACATATAGATACTGTGGTGTCTGGCCAGATTAATTCCTGAACCTGATGGATTCTATACCATGATTTCTGTGAAAACATATGCAGCCATTTTTCAAGATCTGGCTTGTTCAGCTGTTCGTTGCTGTGCAGTATCAAATCCTGATTTCTCCCTGGTGAGGAATAGCTCATATTTAAGACGCTTGCAGTGAGAAGAGTCCAAGGTTACTAACAGCTCTCTGCAAATGAGGTCGGTAACTTCAGCCCAGCCCTCGTGAGCCTGGTCTGGGGTTTGCGCTAGCAATGGCAAACGTTGCTGGAGGAGAGTGCCTGTGTCTCTAGGAGCGAAGGGCAGCACTGCTGCTGGGAGTCCTCCCCTTTCCCGCAGCGGGATGGCGTGGGAAGGATACTGGTGTTACGACATGGCTCTTAATCAGCTGGTCTGACCCTGGCACCCCTCTTGCGTCGCCCTCAGTGGATATTTGCAAGAAGCCTACCTTAGACTTTCTTCCTTCATGTAAAACGATTTCCTTCTGGCCTTTGTGATTCTGTGGGGAGTTTCAAGCCGGTGAGCTGACTGTTGCTAGCGAGTGGTCGGCAGCCTCTGTTTTGGAGCTGACTTTGAGGTTTTTTGGAGACTTCAGCAAGGAGGAGCAGGGTGGGCAGAATGCGGACTAGTGCGTGTCTGAGTGGTGGGTGGCCCGCAGGGCACAGCGCAGGCCCCCCTGGGCAAGCTTGACCTCTAAGTCAGCCTTGGAGAGGCACCACGGCTTTCTGCTCACCGCATCGCCGGGTCACAGGTGTGACCCAGGCTGTGCGGTGTCCTCGGGCTGCCTGTCTCAGCCGTGCCCGTGGCTCAGCTTTGCCCGTCGGCTGTGGTCTGGGACAGCCCTGGGGTGGTTTTCTGGCAGAGGGAGTTCATGTGAGCACTCTTATTTTGAAGTGCAGGTGAAAGAAACACCCGTCTTCTCGGCAGTGGGAGATCTCCTCGCTTTGAATTGCTGCTAGATAAATGTGGCCTTGACTCGGTAAAATATGTCCAAAACTACTGGATGGAAGCCCTTTGGCACAGTACTGCATGAGGACGCTGCTGCTGGGGAGGAGAGTTTTACTGCGTTTCATACTGCTCCCCTCCCTGCCTCTGCAGGGAGCCCATCCAAGCAAACGGCCCCCCGGCCGCGGTCGCGCAGAGCTGCCCAAACCTACCACGCGGCGAGGCGCTGCGTGGGGACTGGGAACCTACAAAGGCACCCGCGGGACGCGGGCGTCCCAGCCTGCCCGGGAGCGTGCTGCTGCTCCCTTGACTCCAGTGGCCCCTCCGTGTGCAGTGGCTGGATTTTGGCCTTCTCCTATCAGCCTGTGACGTGGTGACAGAGGTCAGACCGGAGCTGCGCTGGCTGGTGCTGTGGATGTGTTAAATCGCTTTATTAAGAGTGGCGGGCTGGGTTAGAGTCGGGCCCTGCTCCTGCGGAAAGCTTTGATGTGGAAGATGCTGGGCGCTGGGTGTGGCTGCCCGCAAGCACTGGTACCCGGCATGCTGCCTCTGACACAAGTTTTTCCTAAGGCACTGGGGCCCAGGGTCCCTGCTCAGGCCCACTTCTGCCTAGAGCCAAGTGTTTTCACCCGGGGAAGGTGTGCGGCAGGGCTGTGCCGGGGAGCAGCGAAGCCCCGGCAGGGAGACAGCTCCTTCCCTTGGGGGCTGTGGTGTGAGGGGAACCTCTCCTCTGGCCCGGGGAGGAGATGGCACGTGGCACCTCCAAAGTCAGGCTGGGAGGGAGGTCATGACCAAGCAGACTGCCTGCTTCCGTGTCCCATGGTGGTGACAAAAGATAGAAATAATTTTTATTAAACCGATTCTTCTTTAAATAGTCCCGCCCCCCCGATTGCAATTAGTCTTCTCAGCTGTTATATTTCTGCTGTTGGTTTCTATATTCATAAATTTTTGTCTGCCAGATTTTAGCAAAAATAGATATACCAGTCAGCCATTGTCCAAAATGGTGTAAAAATGGAACTGTTGTCCTTAAAGTTTCAATCCACAGGGTCACTGTCTATCTGGCTGGCTTTGGTTTTGGCTCTTTCTGTAAGTAATCTGACTCCCCAGCACCCAGCCTGGGGTTAAAATTCAGCTCAACACAAGTGCAAAACTCTTTGAGGTTTTGATAACTTGTTTGCTGTCTAACTCAGCAATAATCTGGTTCTCACGTTCGAATAAACTGATCACCCAGCAGGAACTGGACTTCTGCCTTGTTGAACGATGGATGTTGCTTAAAAGGAAAACACAAGAAATGCAGAATTCTTGTTGACCCAAATGACTGAAAGAAACATCACAACATTCCCTAAATCAACAGATGGCAGTTTTCAAAACAAAATCTGAACAGCAGCCAGAAGCTTATAAGGCAGGACATGATACTATGGCCAAACTAAGACCTTGAATCTTCCTTGCCTAAACTGTGGGGATGAGCTGGGAGCTCTGTCTGGTGACGTTAGCTCGTGTCTCAGAAGAGCTGCTTGTGCATGAACCTGCCTGCTTTGCAGTCAGGAAATTTAATTATTGCTTCCACAGTAGCCCTGGCAGAGTACCCTCTGCATGAAATATGCATTCATACGTGATATGTCCCATAATTTTTTTCTGTTTCCGCATATGGAGTTAAAGTTAATGTTCCATACACTGTGGACAAATACTAGTTGCCATGGGTACCTTAGCCTTGAATTTCCCGTCTCCTGAGCGATTAAATTCCCCACCTTAATTTTACTTTATTGGTTTATTTCTGTAACTCCTTATTTCCTTGGTTTGCTCTCCTTGAGAGAACAAAGCAGGGTATTTCACAGGCTACTTGTACCTTCTCAGGCTTTTGCATTTTGCACACCAGTTCGGGGGAAAACTGAGGGTGTTTTTCACAAGGTGCATCAAGCAGCGGGAAATACACCGGAGTGACGCCCCGCACCCCAGAGGCCACGCGAGCCCTGGGCTCTGCAGTGGATACCCTGGCTTCTTAAAGCCTCTGCTACCGCAGGCCCCGCAGCCTCGCTGGGCAGCCCGCTCCAACGCTTTGACAGCTTTAGCATTAGAGTGTTTCTTCCTACCATGCTGTCTCCCATGCCGCGGTGTGAGCACAGCTCCTCTTGTCCTGTGTGCAGGAGGTATGAAGAACAACTTTATCTGTTCTCCTCCGCAGGAGCCTAATGCTGATCATAGCTAGAGTGAGCGGTCAACCCACCTGCTGGGATTCACATAGAGAATCTCAGGAGGAATCTGATGGAGTTGGAGAGTTTTTATCTCAGGTCCTACAATAATAAAAGGTCTACATCTGTCTGATGGGATTTGAGGGCCTTTGCAACTCTGCTAGCTGTTCTCCCAGTGCCTTACAAACTGTCCAGGTTTAGGTTTATTCCATAATCCTAGCCCTCCAGAAAATGGCATAAAATAATATTGAAATGGGAACCACAAGCTATAAAAACATAGCCCTAGTTGGTAAGTAAAATGAATAAGTAGCTGTTAAATGCAAAATGAAAAGGCATAAAAGGACAGTGGGAGCTTTTGCTGTTTAATCTGAAGTGTTCTATAAATACAGCTAGGTTGCTACATATTGACAAAATTGGTCACCTCTAATTTAAGGCATGTCATAGGCAGTGGAAAAAGTGTCCCATAGACCTGACTAATGTGGATAGAACTAGAGAGCAATTTGGAAAAGTAATGGTATAATGCCAGCCTTGTAACTGCAGACCCTGCAAGATGGCCATCGGTACTGTCAGCTGAACAGGCTTTCCTCTAACAACCATTTATGGTGATTGGGGGCGGTTGACTGACACTGTTTACTTTGAAGTCATGATAATTAAAGCTAGAGTGTCATCTGCATTGTAATTAACATGCTCCTCTGCACCTAATTCATTCTGACAGTATAGATTAATGATGGTAAATGACTAACAAGGATTTATCATGAGGTGATCCTCCGTTCCACAGGCTGCCTCAGACAATTACAGGAAGTGATTGTTAAGTTTAGGCTATTGTCCTGGCGTAATCGTGCATGTTCATTCTTAGCTTTGTTTTGCAGTAAAACCCATCCAAGGGCTTCATAAAGACTCAGTTATGGTCCCTAAGAGGCTGAGCCACACTCGTAAATAGGAGAGAGACAGGCACGGGCTGGTGATGCTGCTCAGATTTTTCAGTATCCCAGTGCTTGTAGTCCCTGCTGACATCAGCAGGAGCTGGGATTGATCAGTATTTCTGCAAATCAGATGCTTTTGCAAATATAATTCTGTTGGGAGGTTGGGCAACAGGGTCAGCCCTGTGCAGTGAGGTGCCTACCTGGGGCTGGGCAGCCTTGTGTGGTACCAGTACTCCTGCCCTGTGGCAGTGCTGGGGTCTCTTCCTTTGGTGCCTTGGGGAGGAAGGGCCTTTTACTCCAAAGCATGCTACAGGGCCACGGTAACTCAGCGCTCCTGTCCACCAAGAACTGCTGGGCCTCTGGGCAATAGCCTCAAGAGTGGTCAGTATTCTGAATGACCAAAATACACTGTATAAAGGAGATGCCCCCCTCGAAATGAAGGTACCGAGTTCCCTGCAAGCTTAGAGCCTCAGGGGGTTTCACTAGTCCTGCCTGCAAAATCTTGACTTTCAAGCCAAACCGGTCATGGCTGGGGGGACAACACCATGTCACGCTAAGCAGAAAGTCATGAAAAATGAGATAAATGAAGTGAAAATTTCCAAAGCATATAAGGCACTCAATCTCTGGTTAATTCTTGCAAAAAGTAGTTTCATCATTGCCTTTTCTTATAATAGCTTCCTTGTGTACACAAGGACTTAACCTGGCTTATTTAAACTGCGTCACGTATTGCTGCAAGAATACCTGATTAACAAGATGATCAAAGTGTGCTGTTCCACGTGTCAATCAATAGGAATTAATATGCAGGAGCCTAGTCCAAAAATGTGAGATTATAATGGAGATTTGGGTTTCTTTATACTGAAGTGTTGCTGTGTGAGCAAACAAGTGCTAATATGATGAGCCGAGCTCCACTGCCTCCCCTCCTGAAGGCTGGCATTTTTCTCACTCCTTGCCTGTTCCCCCATTTGTACGAATCCCAGCCTCCCTCTCAGGTGTGGTGAAGCTCCTTCGTGTTTGCAGCATAGGTCTGAGATTTGTTGATAAAAGAGGTGAAACAGTGGTATTGCGCAAATGCACAGCAGTGGTATTTTACCAGCAGCAGGTATCTGAGTGTGATGGGGGTCTGACATTTTCCCCTGATGCATGCGCAAGCCCTGTCCTGAGAATCAGGCTGCAAATCAACTCCCACAGCTTGCAGCAGGTACCGATCACAGGCCTAACTGTTTATTCCTTAAAATAAATAGGGCACACAGAGGATTTGAGTTGACCACGTAGTCAAGTGAAAGCAGTTCTCCAGATACCTCTTCTCAGGGCACACAGCCAGACCCTGGCTTGGTTTTCTTTGTGGACTAGATGGGCCAGAAGGAAACTAGTGATCATAGCCTCAGCTGAACGGGCTAATTCCTACGTGACTACAATAAGGACCTTTGGCAGAATGCATAGCAAAACAGCTTCTCTCTAGTGGCACGGTAACGTGCTGCAGTGCCAGGAACAGCTTGTTTTGGGTACCGAAGGCAACTTTGTGGGCTCTGTTGCCCCCTCCACACACTTGCTTTCCCCTTTTGTTCCTGACAGTAGCAAAGGGAAGGTGAGGAGAGTGGGATGATGGAGTTAAGAGAAGGAAAAAACCTGCAACCAACCAAAACCAAAAAAGAATTTGGGATTTTGAAATTTACTTTTTTTAATTGACAGGATGGGCATTTTCTTAATCAGAGTAATAAAAGCCTTAATAATAATAGTTTTTCTTCAGAAAAAGTTTGCTGGATGGAAACATTTTGACCAGCTCTCTCAGACACTGAAATACTAAGAGGAGCCAGAGGTTTAGCTGATAACTCCAAGACCCTTAGTATTAAAACAGGTAAATGGTCCCCTGGGCCCTGCCTACCTTGGCAAGAGCTGTTTTATAGCAGAGCAGGTCTACTGTGCATTGCGGGGTCACGCCGTCGGGGTCCCAGGCACAAGTAGGGGGCTGTGTGCTAGCGAACATGCCTGGGACATAGATGGGCACACGGCATGGAGAGGATGCCTGGCTGCCGCGAAGCCTGCAGGCGCTCAGACCCCACCTCCCTCTGCCCCTGGGGTGCTCCTGGGGTGCCCTTCCAACCTTCTGTCAGCCCCACCAACCTCTGCAGCACCATAAGCATGAGGTTGGCCGAAGCAGTCATTGACCCCAGATGGACTCGAGTCAGTCTCTGGTGTAGGTGATCTGCCGGTGTCATGTACTCCCACGCCAACCCAAGCACAAGGCTTAACTGCAAGTTTTTGTAGTGTTTATAGGAAAATATTGCTCCGCTTTGCCCATACAGCCCCAGGGACACTGGCTTGATCCTGGTGGCTGCTCGTTGTGCAACGGTGCTCCCTGTGCTACTTCTCTCTGCTCTCTAACCAAATAGTTTCTCTTCCACCAGTAACCATGTGGGACGGGTAAATAGACCCAGGGAAACAGGAAAGGTGGAGAAAGAATGAAAGAGCAGAAACACCTTCTTTTTTTTTTCTTCCCTTCTTTCCCCTTGGAACAAAATCTATTGGGAAATGGGTGTATCTGAACTGTCCCTCCTTCCCTGACCTCAGAGAGATGGTGATGAGGTGGCTTTGGAGGGGAGGAGCATGTGGATGAAAGAGGAGGTCTCTGGGGCACCATGGCCATGGAAACACACAAGGTTGGTGTTAGTGTTTGTTATTGTTGGCTCCAGGGATGCCTGCTGGGCACCTTCAGCCTTGAAGAAACGGGGGTACATCTGAAAGGGTTTATCATCTTTGCAGTTTTCACCCGTGAATAAGAACATAGGGGTTGGGAGCAGAGCTGGATGAATGGTGAGTTTTTTGGTTTGCTCTTTGACCCCTCCCCCCAAATATGAAAAATAAACATAAGTTGAATGAAACTGAAAGCAGAAGTTCCTTTGGAGAAAATTGAGGGGGGTTAGGAGGAGGATTCTTAAATTTTGCAAAATGTTTTTATTCAGTCCCAAACAGAATGCCTGGTATTGCTTTATAAGCTGTTTATTTTTGTCTCCTTTCATTTTGGAAAAGAAAAAATCGAACCCAAACCATTTCATTTAGAAAATACCAAAGCAAAACATTTCACAGAATCATAGAATAGTTGAGGTTGGAAGGGACCTCTGGGTATGATCTAGTCCAACCCCTCTGCTCAAAGCATATTTGAATATGCTATACATTTCTGGTTTGAATTTTTGTCTGTGTTCGCAATAATTTCCCCAATTTGGCTTGAATTTCCAAACAGATCTGGTCCCCCACAAGAGGTATGTTGTGGGTTAACTTAATAGTTACTGATTTTCTATTTTCTCAGGCTTCTGTTTGGGACATCTATGTCCTTTCTGCCAGGCTGGCAATGTATACTGTCTTCAGACTCCATATATGAAGTGTTTCCCAGATGTCATGGATTTCACATAGCTCCTCTTTTCTTCTATGGCTTTATATAGCCAAGAGCATCTGACTTTATGCTTATTACAGCACACTTCTTACTTGTGACTTAAAAAGATGTGGACACTCATGGAAGCAAAACATCAGTACTTGTTATGAAAAGTAGTGATATACTGTCTGGTTGGCTTCCTTCCTATGTCCATACATTTCAAAATGCTGATCCATGTCTGCCAATGATTTACTGAAGGGACAAAGTAGTATCTGTCATTTATCCACTAACTTTTTTGGCTAGGTTTAAAAAAAAGAGAAAGAAAAAAGAAAAAAAGGAAAAAGAAAAAAAAGAGGGACTAATAGCACATAAAAAGCAGTTGGTGACCCAGAACCGTGAATGACTAGGATGCCTCAAACTTGGATGTGCTCAGAAGTTCACACAAAGCCTAAAAAAAAGTTGCATTGGGAAAGTCATTTGTTGGTGCCCACAACAGTGTCACCCGTGTGCCCTGTGGGGTTTGACACCTGAATTCCTACTAGCTGGGGGTGGCTGTGCTGTCTGAGCTGCCATTTTGGCAAAGATTTTTACTGGTAATTGGTGTGATTTGGACACCGGCTGGAGCGATAGAATTGATTTTATCACATTTGTAGTCGTAAGATGCTGTGGGCAGGACTGAGGAACCATCTTGCGTGTCTGTATGCTAAGTGCACTAATGTAAAGCTCATGTAAAGCAAACCCCTGCTCTTGCTTCCAGTACAGCATGAAACTTGTCCACTCTGTGAAATGGAAAGACAATAATGGCTCTGTCAGCAAATGCAACTCAGCTCTTCTATATTTTTTTTTTTTCTATCAAGGATTTTAGTTTCCTTTTCTGCCTTTTCTTATTGCAAATCGTAAAAACAGGCTAAAGCTCAGGAGTTCCTTTGCAAAACTATTCCCTCATGCTTTCAGCTGGAGCAATTTTCCAACATTCACATGAGCTCACAAAATGTTAGTCTGACTCTAAATAAGATTTTCCAGAGTTGGCTGAAGGTTTTGGCTTAGTTCTAGAATAAACTGTTTCGGAAACCTTTCTGGAGTGGATTCTGGATAACCTGGCACCAATTAAAGGATTAAAAAGTCATGCATAATTTGCCCTTTCGAAATACTCAAGGCTTTTAAATGTCTCACCCCAGAAAATACCTTGCTTTTCATCAAACATCAGCTGTTTCCAATTGCTTCATTCTATTTTGGTCACCTATTCTCTTTTTTTCCTTCCCATGCATGACTAAGTATCTTCTTTAAATCAACTTGAAGCAATTCATTTTTCCATTCATCCATTTGGTTGTGCTGCTTTCTTTCCCTGTTGGAATGCTACATGAATGTCATACATTGAGGAAGCAATATCATCTGTGCAGTCCTGAGTGCGGGAGTGCTTGGCACCAGTTCTGCAGCTTAATACATGAAAAACACGAAGACAGCTGCCAATTTCTGCATGTTTTAACTGGTTTACTTTCTGCAGCTCTGAGCAGAAATGCTGAGGCCATGGCAGCCCCACACAACAGTGTGACGTGCAGGTCCGTGGTCTCATGGTGAGCACGCCAGCTCCTGAACCGGTGGGACTAATTCTGTCTCAGCTCAGCACTGAGCTCAAGCAAACTGGTCCTTCTGAGACTCAGGCACACCGAGCCTAGGAGCCAGGCCATGCTGCTCCAGCTGGGCTGCTTATGAGTTATTCCTGAGCTGTCTCTGGGCAGCGCTCGCCCGCCTGTTTGGATGTGCTGGCTTGCTCAAAGCAATGGCACAGGCTCTGCACTGCGCTCTCTTGCCTGGTGTGGATGTGGCATAAGAAATAGGTTTTAGTTAAATTCTATTTAGAAATAGAATTACTTTGTGTGTAGGCGACCGGGTCCCTTGTTAAAAGTGCAGTGAGGTGCAGGTGCCAACCCTTCTTGTGTGTCCATGCAGGTCCAGCATGGAGCCTCAGAGACCAAAGAAGTGTTCCTGCTTCTCATTCCTGTCAGTTCTGTAGCACCTAAATGCAGTCTTGCATTTGTCTTGATTTGTATCGCTGACGAGCATGCATGCTGCTCTTCAGTAGCCTTGTTTTGTTGCCCTCAAATTAGAATGAAATTTCTCCGACCTTCAATCTCTTGTATAATATACAAACACCCACCAGATTACTGATCGATGTGTATGCGATACATGCATTTTCCTTTCAGTTGACAAACAAGCTGAAAGAAAGCTGAAAGAAGCTGAAATTATCCGGAAAAAATAAATATCGAGGCCAAGCATAGGAAAGGGTTTGTTTTGTTTTGGGTTTCTTTTTTTGGTGAAGAAAATAAAACGCTGGAGACAGATTTGACAAAGTGAATGATCCAGGTTTTCGCAGCAATTGCATCCTAGCTCTAGCTGTCGTAGTCACGGCTGATCTAAGCTATGCTGCGCTCTGCAAGGGAAGGAGTCGGGTTCAGGCCTGCCAGAAGGCCCCAAGCACTAAACCTCTCTGTCCAGAGTGGGATATGTAAAGCTACATTTCCCCAGGATTGCTGCCAAATGACTAATCTTGGACACTTTCAGGCATTCCAGCATGTCTGGTTAGTGGTTACTCTAGCCATCCTATCGTGTTTTTGGGAACCAAATGTCTTGCACGCTAAAGCAAGGTGCATATTATACAAGGGGTGCCTATAATGGATTTAGGTAGAGTTAGTAGCCAGCATACAGTGGCTTTACATCAAAGATAACTGTGTGAAGAGGGAGCACTGTGTATATACTCAAAGTCAGAGACGCAGGGGAATTAGACCCCTTTCTACATAGTTTATTTAGGAGTCATGGGCAGGGGGGGATAGGAAGGAGGGATTTTTAAACACTGAGTGAATTAATTAGTTCATTAACTTCTGTTTTCATTTCCATGCAAGTGACAACTACCTGTTGTGCCCAGAGGTGAGCTAATGAGACAGTGCTCTGCAGTAAGCCACTGCTCAGACAAGCATCGCACTATTTACGGTAAAAAAGAGCTCATGTTTTCTGCAAAGCGATCCCAAGCTCGTAGACTGTTCTGTTCCATAACCTTGCTTGTTCCAATTTACTAATGGACTCCCTAAAACTGGAGTAGCTGTGGTGATTCCTTCACGGCATGGTTCACAGAGCTGTCTCAGGGCATACTCCAGTGGGCATTCAAGCATCATCTCATAGGGTTTTCCTTTTTGTTTAAGGTACAACATATATTTCAAAACCCAATAATATGTCCAGACACTGATCATCTACTGTACGTAGCTCGAGCTTTCCTGTAGCCAGTACATCTGCCAGAGGCTACTCCTGGTTCATGCGAATGCTCTTTGGGGTTTCACTGTACTTTTTACTTCAATGATAAATTATTGTCGTTCCCAAAGGTTAATCATGAGTGCTCTGCAGAAGAGATGTCCTGTCCAGATAGTTTGGTTTCCTTTTAATTGTCTTTTTGGATCTAGCTTTGTTCTTATACTATGGGATAACGGGCCAAAGGCGGCACCGTGCAGGCTGTGTTGATGAGAGTCGAACTGCGCTACAAAATTTTCCTTTTGATCCTTCTTTTTCTTCTAAACTCTCCCAACTCCTTTCTCCCCTTATATGGAAGCCCTTTGCCTCATATCTCCTGTTTGGCATCAGTGCTTGATGGGCTGGATCAGGTCACAGTACTCGCCTGTCTGACTGGGATGGCGTGGATATCCGAGAGGATGAGCCGACCTCCCCCACAGCTGGTTATGTGAGGAGGGAGCCATGGGCCGCTGAATCAGGCTCCCAGCCCCAGCTAAGGCACAGCGTTGTCTTGTCTTTGTAGGCAACACTGAATCTTCTTATAAATGTGTTAAATTTTGTGGTTACATGAATCTCTTGTCTTTGTTGAGAATTACAGTCAGTAACCTGTTGTACCAGTGCAAGGAGCTATCGTCGTGTTCTGACATGTTCCCCTAACATACCAGGTGTTTACACAGAGGAGGCTTAAAAGCTCTTTGTCAGGGTCCATCCACCCTGGCTAGCTAAGCCCAGTTTTAAACTCATACAACTCAATACTCATGAAACACATCTTAAAAGAGGACTAAATAGCTGCTTTAAGTGGGAAGAATTAGGGGGGGCTTGATGGCTGTGGATGCCACCCACCAGTTCCCCGACTGGCTGGCCGGGTAGTGGAAGGGTCAGGGACTGTCCCCTGAACGCCGTGCCCAGGGCAGCGCAGCCAGCCATCCCAGGACGTCGGAGAGCCATGTGCGGCCCTCCCAGCCCCACTCTGCACCGGGAAGGGCAGGGAGGGCTCCAGCCGCGTCCTGCCCATCCGTCAGGCCACAGGAGGCCTCAACCCCAGCAATTCTCCCCAGAGCAGATCAGCAGGCGGCAGGCCTATGTTCTGTGGCTTGCAGAGGGCATTTGTGAGTGTCCCAAGATGCCTGCGTTTTGATGACTGTATCCCAAAGACATGCCCCTGGTGTTTTTCTGTGCCCACAAACAACATTTGCAAGACATCGCATAGAGGGCCAAAATCATCTCCAATGGCTTCAGTGGTGTTGCTTCTGATCCTAGAGCTCCTTGTCTGGGTACCAGCACCCAAGCACTCCAGGCGATTTGGCTGCAGAGAGCTATAAGCAGGCCGGGAGAGAGCATGCCAGCACGCCTCTGCTCATCTCGCCAGAAGTGCTGCTCTCGAAGTCCTTCTTGAACAGGAATCCAGCTGTTATGCAGAAAATGCCAACAGTTCCATGCTCAAACAAGAATTACGAAGTCTTTTAAACCAGCAAAGCTAAGAAAATAGACAGAGATGAGAACTGTTTCCTTGTACAGCTGCGGGTTCTCTGAGCTTCCTCAAAAAGTGTCATGTTATTCCCCATGTACAAGTCAGACACTGAGTAAACCCTCTACATAAGTCCTCCCTGGTGCGCCAGCTCCTTCTTCTGCAGTGGTTTCCATTCATAACAAAGCTGGGAGCCATTCTTGTCTGGGGGCAAACCTGCTACACTAAATCCCATCGCACTTCATTGACTATTACTAGCATTTTCATGATAAATTTACCTTCAGAGAAGCACAATCTTAAATATGTATCAGAAAGTTGTTGTGTTTAAAGCCTATTAGATGATCATTAGACAGTTCAAGCCCATGGTTGACACCAAGCAGTTTTTCACTGGTGTCGACTGAGATGTGCTAACTCTAGGAGAGGCAGAGCTTAACTGCAGAATGATACGTTATGTTAGAAGTACTTCAAAATTATGGAATTTTACTTGGCTATATTACCTATTTTAAATATACGATTTCCCAGAAACCACTGAAGTTTCAAAAGGTGGATACTGTGGTGAAGGGGGTCAGACTACAGCCTTACTTCCAGGCAATGACAAATACTTCCTAGGTGACTTAGGGCAAGTCACTCAATTTATGTTTTCCCATCTGTAAGGAAATAGAATCATAAATCAACCAATATTTATGATGTGTTCCAGTACGTCTGTGATAGGACCATATAACTTTAGATAAATGAAAGTTGGCTTTTATTTGCTGCTCAAGAGATAAAAGAAAGCAGTATAGCAACTGTTCTAGAAGAAATCCAAGGTTTCCATAATCTCTCCTGAAGTTCTTTTTTCACTGAAGCAGTTAACAAAGCGTGGATGTAGTGTATTCTAATGTGCATAATTTAGCTGAACACTTTAAATTCTTTTAGTTATATGGCTCCCATCTGTCTGTTTTTGTTTTACTTTTTTTTCCACTGCTGAGCTCCATAATTGTTCCTTTTAGCCACAGTCACCTAAGGTCAGGCTGTACCTTGCTAAGTAGCCGAACTGCAAACAAGGCTAGCTAAATCACGTGTCTCCAGCCTGTTCCTGTGATTAATCTTCCCAAGTTCTGGGCCTAGCACTTGGCAGAGCAACAAAAGTAAACTTTTTATCAGAAGTTCACATTCTCTGAAAGTGGAGGATGAGCTGGGTAATTCCTGTCTTTTTTTAAGGGCGTAATATGGGAGCTACCTCAGATTTGTTCCGATAATGCAGGGGGCACAGACAACTGTATTTAAAGACCAGTGTTTGTGCAATGTGAATTTAGTCTGATAAAAGTCTGGTTCTGTTCCCAAAATGTCTTTCAGAGTGCTTTCATTAGTAAATATGCTGTCATTGTAACAAATATGATGCTGGCTTTAAACTGATGAGAAAATGGCCAAAGTACGTGCAGTTTATACTCTGACAGGAAGCTGCTCTGGGTATTTAGGTTTTGTCTGAAATCTACAGCACTACAAAGAATTTTTTTTTATTCCTCCTTCAGTCTCTGTCTAGCAGGGTCCCTGCTTAATTTACTTTCTCTTCCTCTTAAAGTTTTCACAGTCTTCATATCTGCCTCAGTTCTTTGTCTGTTAAGTTCATTGCGTGGGAGCAGGCACAGAAAATTCAGAAAATCCAATTGGAAAGGTTGATATACTTTGTCCTCAGAGCCTCGGGGGAGCCCAGGTGCTGCCAGCGCAACCCTGTGCGAATACAAGGATCTAACGTAAAATGCTGTGCTGGGATAAATGTGGGGTCAATCTGCCCTAATTAGGGCAGCTCAAATAGCAGCATCAGATAAATGCTTCAATGGGAATGTATAATTGTAATTCTTAATATGTTGATGTTATCAGTAGGTCACTATATTAAGGTAATAAAACATGTTGTCATGTCACAAAATGGTGAGAAAATTAAAAAAAAAAAAAGATAAAAGTAGAAATCCTAAAAAGGGAGAAAACCAGCAGCTGTCATTGTTGTGTGTGTATATATATATACACACCTGATATAGGTCAATATTTAGGAACATGTGGGAAAGTGCTTACAAAATCTTTTTGATAAATAGCCTAATACTTCTGAGACACGAGGTGAGGAGTTACTTGGCATGCTTTGGGATGGCTTCGTGTGTTCACGCGTCCCCACGCGTCGCTGTGAGAGTGTGCAATCTGTTTGGCTCGGTACCAGAGCGGTACAGCCGTGCAGCCCAACTGGGTCTTGCCGTAATGGAGTGTTGGATATTAATTAGTGGCATCCACAAAAAGTCTAATACAAAGCAGAAACGATTAGTGTTTGCCAGAGAGGAAGGGGAGTTCCAAGAATGCTTCTGCTGTGGGCTGGAGATCATAATGATGTCCACATACCTAAAGAGCAACATCTAAAGGCAGCCTGGTTGCTTAGAAATAGCTGAACTACATTATCATCTGCAACGACAGTGAAGCATGATTTCCAAGACTGTATCCCTACCAGATTGTCCTAAACAGTTCTGGGACATTTAGCACCTCCATCTCTTCCTCTAATGGGCAAAATTTTTAGAACTAACAGGAAGCTTTTAAAAATGTGGCTAATGCTGTGTTGAGTGTTGCAGCATCGTGCTAATGTACAAGAAACTGAAGCTAAAGGCAGTGAGCAAAAGTGAAGGTAGCTAATCTAATGGACTTTTCCATACTAATGAAAATGCAAAACTACAATAAACTGCCAAATACAGAAAAGCAAAGCTGATTGAAGATTATCTCAGTTTGCCTAAGTGCCATGTCGTGACCATGATGGAGACCTTTAAGAGGGATTCTGGGTATTGACCTCCCTGCACTGGAGATACGAAATCAGCAGGTATGAAAAAGCCTGCGTTTTCTTGGAAAACAATCTTGTGGTGAAAAAATGTCTCCTTGTGTTTGACCAGCACTAAAAGCCTGTGACTGAGGCTTGAATCAACAAGCTATTGAGGGCTGCAGCGAGGTGATGCCACTGAACTGTGAGCTCCTCCCGGCGCCGCTGCCCACCCAGCCCAGGGTGCCCCGGCAGCCCTGGCCCTGCTGCAGGGCGAGCCAGCCGTTTCACAGGGTCCTTTGTACCCCAGAGGGTCACCTTTTGGTGATACTTCATTTCTCTCTTGCACACTTTAAGGAACAGCCAACACAGCTTGCCAGCAACAGAATAAACAACAATGTGTTTTACAAAGCACAGGCAAACAAGGGATCTGCTCCCACTTATCTAAACCTGCATGTCAGTGATTTCTATCTGAGTGTCTAATGATGCAGGTAATTTGTACAGTGATGGATATCTCTAACTATCACTAGAGGTTAGTGCCTTTTTTCCATTCTTAAATGTGCAACAACTTGTGCTGCCAGTCGGGAGAAGTTTGCTTTTCTCTGGTTTGTTTTGTAGAAACAGCATCCGCATGAAAGAAATGGATGTGTTATACTTAACGTGTACACCTACAGTCTCTCTCCAAGCACAGCACTTCCGAACAGTTCTTGTATACTAACTTTTTCCTGTTATTTAGCTTATAATATTAATAAAAACTTGAACGGAAAGGCGATGAGGGATGGAATTTGCTATATTGCTTTTTTTCGTCTCTAATTTATTTTTCTTTTTGATCATCTGTTACATAATCAGTGGAATACCTCGCAGCTGGACGCATAGTTTCAGCTGTGAGATGCCTCCAGCTTTTTTTGGTAAATGAGTGAGTGGTTTAAAAATCAAAAGTGACATACTGTTTGGGAACGGGGCCTGGTCCTGCATCCTCTCATTGCTGCCGATCCAAGGTAGGAGGAAAATCAGGACTGGGCTCCTGCCTAGACACTAAATCACGGGTGTAAGAGCCCTGTTATGTCTCTCCTCTCTCCATCTCCATGGGACGTTTGGTAGAGAGCTGAATGGTGCCTTGCTTGGTCAGAGGCAGCTATGAGTTCAGGCTAATCTGTTGCTGGTTTTGGGGGAAACCTGCAAGAGAAGGCAAGTGTTTCCCAACTTCCCTCTCCCAGAGCTTCCTAGAAATCCCCCCTGAATGGGGGAGAGCGAGCTGAGGCAGAGGCCCCAGCAAGGTTTGCCCACCCGTGCATGATGCATGAGCTAGTCAGGGCACCGAGTGAAAAGTGAGCAAGTGAGGAGGCACCTCTGGGCGCAGTAAGTGGGGAATAACACCCCAGCTAGCCATAAACGAGTCTCTGGGTAACCAGCAACAGCTGAGCACCACACAGCTGTAATCGCTGCCTGCCTCTGTGCAGCACAAGTCTGTATGCACGCTCAACCTGCTGGGGGTAAGCTGAATTTAGACTGTTATCTCTTGTAGTATTTTTCTTGAATACCTGTATTTCTCCCTAGTGGAAAACTGACTTTGCTGGGATTTGCTGTTCCTGCTGAGAACAAGCATGGCTGTGTTTGGAGAAAGCTTTTGTAGAGAGGTTATTTCAAGCATTTCAGTAAGCATCTTATGTAGTAGACATACTTTCTTTTTCCTTCTCACTTTATCCTTCTCTCTCAAAAGGCCACGTGGCTTTTCCCGTGTGAATCTGTGAAATGGACAGTTACTAACTTAGTTTCCTTTTAAAAGGATAATTGCTTTAGGTCAGATTTTGAAGGACTCAGGACTCAGAGCTTTTGTTGAAAAAGTGGTTAGTTCTCTTGGTGCCCAAGACTGTCAAAGGGAAGATGTGATTTTTAGGTGTTTATATCGGCTAAGCAAGAGTGAAGCAGTCTGCACGGGGGTCTGAAGAGATGTCACGTGCATGGGATGATCCTGACCTTCCCAAATGACTCTGATGCTTGCCTAATGAATTTCCAAGAGTGGAAGGAGATAAACAAATCTTTAATTGTTTTGTCCAGATTGGTATACTTGTTGTGGCAGTGAATTTAAGAGTGATTTTCTGGCTTGGTTATTTTAATTCTTTATAAAGCTAATGTGTGCGCTGGTTTCCTCTGAAACTCCCCGAAACCAGAAGTGTAAACCAGATTAGGGCTGTGGGAAAAGGTGTGTTTAGCACTTGGAGCACGTGAGAGATAAGGGAAGGAGGGGCATTGCTGCCGGTCATCTGCGGCCACCGAGGTGTGAGGTCTCATTTCTGCAAAGGGGTAGGAAGTAGAGAACTGTGCCCTGGAGGTGTATCAGGGAGACAGAGATGCCACCACAGCATATTGCAAGTGAGAGGAGGTTAAAAAGCCTCTGGATGGAGCATGAGGAACCTGCTCACGTGGGCATAGTAACTGCAGACCCGGGAGTTCTTGCCAAGGTGGGTATGAACCATGAGATCAGCCTCCCCCAGTTCATCAGATCACCCCCTGACGCATCTGTTTGCAAGTCTCTCATGAGTTTAAAGAACATATTTTAAAACTATTTTTAAGCTGCATTCCCAAACCATTTTGGTGAAAATTTTTTAATAGTGCTTGCTATTGTGACTGTGTTACAGAGGCTGTCAACCCCTGCAGCACCCAGCTGTGCTGGCTGTAACCATAATTCATAGAAACTGCCAAGTGCTGTTCTGCTTAATATGACAGATCCTTCCGTGATAGCTGCGCTACAGCCAGCCCTGGTGAGCGTGTTGGGAAGGATGGTGCCCATGTGGGTAAGATTTATGTTTGTTAGGGCTGTGGTGAGTGAGCCTGCAAGCGCTGCCTTCCCCTTTTCAAAAACTCAGAAGATTTATCTCCCTGCCACATCCTGAGTCTGGCTGTCTCTCTTTTTTTTGAATAGTTATCCCCAGAAAACTTACACGGTCTTGTTTCTCCACCTGCTCTCAGTGTGGTTTCTCCTTATCTCTCCCCCAATTGTCCTCTCCTCTTGCAATCCTTGTGGTGTTTCTCTTCCTGCCGCTCAGCTGCATGTGCAGACAGCTGTGAAATGGAGTTTACAAGACTCATGATCTACGAGCGCTGTGCCATGGCACCGCAGAGGTCGGATTCTTGTACATTCCTCCTTACAGCTGTCTGCACGCAGAGCTGCATGCAGGCAAGTGGCAGGGAAGGCAACTTCCCTGATGGGAGCTTACAGAAACAAGAATACAGTTTGAAAAATAGCGTGAATCATGAATGAAACATTACTCACAGAGCCGGATTGCAATGTGAGAACTGGATGTGAAGCGTTCCTGGAAAAAGGGGTACATTTGGAGAGGCTAATAAATTGCACAACCATCTCTGGGTTATCTGTCTGATGGTAGGGTATGCTTCTCTTGGTTAATTAAGGGTTCAGCTTCTTGCATACATAACGATACTGCCTTGCTCCACAGCAAGACCTAACATCAGGGCAGGGTTGTACGTAGTTGGATATGACTGAGTGTATTTAAAGGTATTGGTTTGGCCCAAGGAAAGGAAATGTACTTGAGAATACAGTTAACAGTTGTTAAGTATTCAGATGAAGTCCAGTTCCCTGTCTTATATTCAGACATGTTTGTAGGGTGAATTTTTCAGATGTTTGAGTGATCTAGGAACATAAATCTCACAGCCAGTACATGGGGTTTTTTGATATTGTGAATATATAATAAATTACTGCTCAGTACGACCACGGATGATGGATCTGTTCCTTAAATAATAAATTCAGCAACCATGAAAGCCGACTGTTTTGCAGGTGTACAGCCTGTCTTAAAGAGTGATTTTTAGAGAGTTTTTCAGCTCCTGCTGCTGCCATACTGCAGGGATGAGTTTCTAGCTCTGTATTTTGTTGTTCTCTTTGCCACTCTCACTCTGTCTGTCTCTGGGAGGGTTAAGGATGCTGGCCCAGGAAGGAAGGCTGCTGGCCACTAGCGCTCCTGGTTAACCAGGAGCACGTAAAAAAGCGGCTGCTGGGCAGGAGACAGCGGGGACCTGGGAGAGGGGAGATGGGGAGAGCGTCAGGGAGGGGAAGTCTGTGGTTTTGCAAGCCTGTCTTGAGTGAGTTTTCATGAGCTTGGACTGATCTTGTTAGCTGCTGGGGTAGGCTGAGAGAGACAAAGAGCTCATCCTTCTAGCTTTGATGACCAAAGAAGACTGACCTGCTCATGGAGGCAGGTTGCTTGTTCTTTTACTGATTTTCTTTTCTTTTCTCTTACTGTATCCAGGCAGGCCACAATCTGTTATAGGGTGTTAGGGCATCATGACCCAATCTATGAGTCTGAAGGGTCCTGAGGCTGGGGTCACTCTTGGGCTGGGCCAGGGGCTGGCTAGCTAAGAGGGGGGATCCAGTAGCCTTGGGAAGCAGAGGGACAACAGGCAGCAAGGCTTGTAGGGCGTAAGAATTGGGTATACCCCTCCACCTAAATGGAATCAGTTTTCTAGCAGAAGGACCAGTTCTCATCCTTGGTTTAGTAAATCACAAACTGAAAGGGTTGCATACTAAATGAATGTAAGTTAGCTTAAAAATACTTAGGAAGAGAGAAGGGAAAATTCTCCAAGAGGGGAACAGCTAATTCTCTATGGTCACAGCTGGCTGCATGGCACTGTGTATCCATACAGATAATCCTGCTTGTGAAGCACAGGATAATTATAGGGGAGTGGGTGGGGACGACAGTGCTTTGTTCCTCCCTTCCCCACAAATTTTTGGCTGACTGGAGGCGGGCCAGGTGGTGGGAGCTGGTGGAGGCTGCTTTGGCAGCAGCAGCAGCTCACAGAGCACTCCTCCTCACCCCGAGCTCTGGGGTTGGCACTGCCGGCGCAGCTGGGTGTTACAGTGCAGCTCCTGCATCCCGCAGGTGCTGTGTTCCCCGGGCTGTGCAGGGCTCCCAGGCTTGGGGGTTAGAAAGACAAGGCTTAGATGATGGTCTCCTCTAGGTGGTGAGGACTTGGACACTTGGGAAGAGAGGACTGGGAGAGAGAGGAAAACCGGTGAGACTTTAAGATAGTGGTAAGAGCTCTGTAATCTGCTCTGGCCCCAGATCAGTCCAAGGATCTATACTCGTGGTGCCTAGAGAGATCAGCAATGCTGTGGGTGTCAGTCTCAGCTGCCCCCAGATCCAGAGTCAGCTTCCTTTGGGGCAGAGGAGATTCAGGGAGACTGTACTCACCCTTTTCCCTTCCTCTGCTGAAGTTAGGCTTCAGCTAAGCCTGCTGTAAGCCAGCAGCATCAGGAGCCCCATGCCCAGTCATTAAAGCTGGGCGGCAGAGAGATCTGGTCACCTTCCCTCTGCATCTGCTATGCAAGCAGGTGCTGCTCTTGGGTGCTTTGGGGAGAGCGTACAAAAAACAAAGTAGAGAGGGTAAAATGCTGGAGGATACTTGCGAAGTGTTGGACAGATGGACAGTTGTGAAGCCAGAAAAAATGGGGGGCTTTTGTGGGAGATTTAAGGGGGCTGACTGAGCTTTTGGGAGATCATAGAGGCGAGAATTGCTTCGGGGCTGGGCAAAGGATTTTGATCTAATGTGGGGGAAATGGCAAGAGAAAGCAGGTGACAAAAGGGGTATTTAGAGGAGGAAACAAAAGGATCTGAGGAAAAGGTAGGAAGAAGCAGGAGAGACTAAGAAATACGAGAAAGGGAGACAAATCTTTAGGATAGGATGGGGCTAGGAAAGAGACTTCCACATTGCGGGACAGCAAAGAGGGTAATCAAAGTGGAAAGAAGGTACAGTGAAGAAGGGAGGTACATGTTTCTCCAAGAATCAGTGTGTCTATCCTGCTGATCCCTGAACAGCAGTGAGTGTGATGTGTAAACTACAGCTGCAAAAGCCATTTTGACACCAGTTACGACAATGAAGCTTGTACATACATGAAGTATCTGAGCTTTAGACTTGAATGTCTTCGGTGCTAGAGTTGAAAAAGTTGCTGACTTAGACTGTCTTGAAGGGCCTGATTTCCAAGTGGTACAGACAACTGTCTGTGTTCTGCAATCGCAATTATGCAACGACAGCGAGCCAGACAGCCCGCCAGGCCTTCAGAGCAGCGCTTCTGTCGATTGCTTTGGGGTTTTTCAGGACATCAGGAAAGTGATGCAGAAGACAAACCCACTGTACTTCTGTACATTCCAGGAGCTGGGGATGATCTGTCTCAGGACAAATTTTACACTTTTCTTGCGTCATCTGAAAATGCGCAGTTCCAGGATACCTGTTGCTTCTACACAAGCAAGCAGAAGTACCCTGGCTTGCCCGTGGGGTGTAGTGCTGATACTAACTTGTGGCTAAGGCAGAATATGGTCCCTGTTTTCTCTTCTAGAATATCTTGGGGCTGGAGAGACGAGCTCTGTCACAGCTTGCATGTGTCAGTAGTTAGCAGCATAGAGTCCATTCAGCTGTTTGTGTCCTGGCACATGTTCCACAGTTCCACCTCCTCCTCCCCACTGCCTCCTTCGCTGGCCTAGAGACCAGCAGGATTGCCTAACTTTTCAGAAAGCCAGAAGACACAGTTGGAACGTACTGCTGACTTGGGGGGAGAAGCAATTAAAACCATATAGAGTGATCTCCTATCAGGATTGCTGCCTTGTGCTCGCAGGAGTGCGGGCACGCTTGCTCTGCCATCGCTGAACAAACAGTTTTTTCAAAGGACACTGATATTTTTTGTTCATGCAGGTGTTAGTCCATCATTTCTTCTGCATAATTCTACCCGTCAGTGTCTTGGGCACTGAAATATTATCAGAACTGGGTTTTGGCACCAAACTTTTTCTCCGGGCCTTCGTACGCATTTTGGTGTAATTGGACAGGAGTGAATTGTCCCAGTGCTCATGCATGAACTCTTATAATGTGCACTGGGAAATGGTCAAGGGCTGTGTAAAATGGATGCATACTGCTGGTACCTTGAGGGGAAGTGCTTTTGCTCATGGAAATTTGGGGGGAGATCTGGGAGTCAGTGTGTCGTTCAGTCTTTTGTCAAAAAATGCAGGATCCAATACAATTTGTTTATGAGATGGATGGGGAAGTGGCTGAATACTGTAATTTTCAATCCCTTTTAAATTTTAAGCTTATGTATTTGTTCTCTAAATACTTTGATCTTCCACAGCACCCACTTGTCTACAGACGAAGCTGATAACAATCATTTCAAGCTCTTTCCTAGCCTTCTTTCTTATTCTGCAATCCTGAATGAAATTCAACCTTATTCTCCATAAATAACCTTTCTCATTCCCCAGCTGTCTCCTAGAGCTAGTTCTCTTCTGACCTCTCACTTACTGACTCTGTACTGACCTTGCACTTCCCCCACAGCCCTAATCTGCCAGCATCTACGCTCCTATTCTTCCTCTGCTCTTTTGCACTGTTTCATTTTTTTTGAAGAATAGGGCCCACCATTTCCTGAGCTGCACTTCAGCAAATAAGCTTGAACAAGCCCCTTTATCCACAGATCGTATAGCGTAGGGACAAATGACTACCATTGACAATGATTTTGATGTCTTCCCCCCCTTCTCCCTGATTCTAGGCGGTGGGTAAATCTCTACTTTCAGCTGTATTTTTCTATTGGCAGTAAAAACCAGCACCGATGTTTTCAAATTGAAGAGAAACAAGCCAATGCCTGTACCAGTGTCTTGTTCAAATAGAAATTTTTGTCTTTAGTTGGATTTTCATCAGTGTAGCAATGACTCTAGTGATTTCTCAATGGCTTTTATTAGACTACTAGGGGATCATTCAGGCATTTTGTGCTCACCTCATCCTCCCATTCGAGGCAGCGTGAATTCTCATCTGAAAAACTTGCAAATGGAGGCTTATGTTTGTTGTTTGAAGTTAAGCTGTAGATTGAAATAATTGGAAATAATCTGCCTAGGGTTAGTGTGGAAAAACTTTTGAAAAAGAACAAAGAGGTCATGCCTGTCATATCTGCGTGTACACTTTGTTGTTTTGTCGTGCTGCTATTATATAACATTGAACGAAGCATTTCTTCCCCCCCCCCCCCCCCCCCATATTTGTTTGTCTGTCATTTGGATAAACTGAAGTATTGGTTGAATGGGAATTTGTTTGCCTCCAAAATGGAAAGCAGAGATGTTTTTAATACTGATATTTTTTGAAATGACACCATGAAATGTACATTTCATCTTTGTGTAGCTGCAAATCAAACCCATTTATTTTACAAAGTAGAAAGCTTAACTCTAGGTGTCAGCACTGCAAACCGAATGTGGAGCTCTGAAAATGAAGTTTTGCTTGTCTCTGACTCCTCCAGTGCCACCAGAAATAAAGTGCAATAGCAGTTTTGCTGACAGATCCATTAAGGCTGAAGAAGAGGAGAGCCCACACTTGTGGTTAATGGCACAAGTAGGAATTGCAGCATTCTCTCTTACACAGCCTCTTTCTAGCTGCACTTGTGTGTTCTTATTAATGGGATCTAGTAAATAATGTTTAACATAAAGGAAAGAATGAGGACAAGATCCCTCTCCAAACAGTGCCCACTGTTCAAAGCAGGTATGTTAAGCCTTTCCTTTCATTTGTTGCTAAGTGCTTATCTTAAGTGGGCATCCAAAGTGATGAGAGAGCACAGGAAGCCCCTGTCTTTTTCTGGTTCTAACAGGCTGTATAGATCAGCTAAATTAATGGGGTGGATGAAGTTTATGTGACTATTGCTTATACTTGAAACTGCACAGTAGCAGAGAGATGGGGGAAGGAAAGACTTGATTTTCCAGCCTTTAGCCCTAGCAATTACGAGAAGTAAATAAAAGCATTTTGACAGTGCAAGTACTGTGGTTATCCTGAAAAACCACATTTCTCAAAAGCACTGACTTTTGGCTTTGCGTCCCCTAACCTTATAAGGTGCTCTCATCTGCATCAAGTGATGCTGTTATGTATATGAATGAAGAGCTTCTTTTTGCCATTGTTGCTGTCGTAGTCATCACGTCTGCACATTTTGCTTTTAATTACTACCTGATGGCATTTGTCATGTAGCTAAGGTACTGTTCAAAGGCTGACTGTTCTGAATGCACAGAAGTGCTCATGCTAAATTGGCTTCTTCTGAAACAGTGTGATTCTGACAGGGGAGCACAAAAGCATTCATGATACAACTTTGGAGTAATTTAAATAATTTCTCGTGTGATACATCATTTTCTCACATCAGATGCTGAAGCTTATTGACAAAAGTCATGTCTCTGATATTTGATTTTATCCATGCTCCTAAACCTAAAGTTTGATCTGGCCTTCCCAAACTGCTGTTGCCTCTGAGCAGTTCCAGGCAGTACCTTGAAGAAGCACCTCTGTGAGTCATCGAGAGTAAAGATTGGCAGAGCTACAAATGACAGAGTGAGGAAAGCGAGGGGCACGTGTACAACACGAACAGGGCTCTTACGAGCCCATGGGGTCGTGTGTGGTCTGTGGCAGAGTAGGGTGTCGTACGTCTGTTGTTGAACCTGAGCTGCACTTGAGCTGGTACTTCTGAAACACATATTGTCTGTAGCAGTAACGTGTCTTGCACTGGGCATGGCGCTTTAAAGGGCTTTAAATACTCTTTCTCTCTTGAAGTATGTACAGACATCTGGTCTCGCGACACATCTATATGATACGGAAGTATAGTTACTTCCATATGATATAGAAACAGAAAAAGTTTATTTTACAGACATATTGCAGAAAAAGTCTGTCTGCAGTTCATTTTCCAAGCCCTAGGGTCTGGCTCTACCCATATAGCACCATCTTCCCTTTTCACAGTCTTTGCTTTCAAAAACATTTTCGAGGAAATTGGCATGGCCGGAGCTGAAAAGGAAGATGATGGGAGACAGCAACAGCAGAGCCCGGGCTCTGGCCGTTTTCTGGTTCCTGGAGAACGGAACCCAGTGTCCTTGCAGGACGGCAACGCGCTGGCTTTCCTAGGCAGGCTGGCTGGCTGGGGTTACCCTCGTACTGAGCATCTGCAGGGCGCCCGAGCTTCTGGTCCTGACAAGCGGTGCCGGGTTAAGAATTCTACTGGTGCGTGTCGTTGTTGGCTTGTTGTGGTGTGGATTCTTTTTTTTTTTTTAAATCAAGAGTAAGACACTAACTGGACCTGAAATGGTTGGTAGCCACGTAGCAGTGCCCCTGGCTCGGTGTGCCCCTGGCTCGGTGTGCCTCAGCTCTGCCCTCAGCCCGCGGGACAGGACAGGACAGGACCGGAGGGGCCGGCCGTGGCCGGCCGTTCCCGCCCGCCCTCCCTCGCGGCCGGTGACGCCGCCAGGGGCAACCGCGCCGGGCGCACGCGGCGCGGCGGTTTGAAGTTGGCTCGCGCGGGCGGCGCGGCGGCGCGGCGCGCCATTGGCCCTCGGCGGCTGATTTGCATTGACGCCAGCGCGGGCCGGAGGTCAGCGCCGGCGGGCGCTGTTATTGGCTCCGCCGCTGTCAAGCGCCGGGGCAGCGCCGGCGGGGGAAGGGCGGGTGGGGCGGCCGGGGGCGGGGGCCGGGGCCGGGGCCGGGGCCGGGGCCGCCGCCGCCGCGGCCGCCGAGGAACATCAATAATAACAAGGCGGGCGCAGAGCGAGGGAAGGCGGCTGCGAGGAGAGAGGCATTTCCCCTGCTGCAAGGGACGCGGACGCCACGGCCCTGGGAATTAGAGCTCTCGCCGCTGCAACCCTCTCCGCCGGGATGGGACGCTAGGATCGTTTCCTTCTACTTCTCGCTCTTTTTAATTTTTTTCCCTCTTTTTTCTTAATTTTTTTTTTTCCCCTCGCCGTTTCGCATCATTTCTCTGACCAAAAAAAATCCCCCCCAACATGGAGGCCCTTTGATGCCTCCGCCAGCGGAGCCGGCTCCTCCCGCGGCTCTGGGAAGCCCTCCGGGCCGTGCCCCCGTTTTCCGCTCGGCCCGGGCGCTGAGGGGGGCTCCCCGCGGCCCGGCCCGCTCCGGTCCCGCCGCGCCCCGCCGGGCGGGATGCCGCTGCGGCGGCCACAAAGCCCCGCTGCCGCCTGACGGGGGGCTCTTCCTTCCGACGACGGGAACCTGCCTGTCAGCCCCGCGGCGGCCGCCCGCCACCGAGGCGGCGGGGGACATGCCCAGCGCGGCGTGAGGGGCGCAGCCGGCTCCTCGGGGCGGCGGGGCAATTTTCGATTATTATTACTATTAATACTGGTGTTTTTTTTTTTTTTTTTAATTATTTATTTCGGCCCCAAAGCGCACCCCAAAGCACACCCCTGGCACAGCGCAGGGCAGCGCCGAGCGGGACGGCGAGGAGTAAGCGCTGCTTGGCGGGGAGCGCGGAAGACGAGGTGGGGAGCGGCCCCCCCGGCCCCGGCCCGTACCCGGGTTAATCGGTAACGCTGTGCAAACCCAGGTGGAAAATGCGCCGTGCTCCGGACTAGGAGGGAGGAGATGGTGCAGTGCCCCCGGCCGCTCTGAGCGCCTAGCCGAGAAGACGCTGGGGTGTGTGTGCGTGTGGTTTGGGGCTCGGGGGCTTTTTGTTACTGCTTTTGCCTTTTTTTTCCCCCCCTCCTTTTTCTTTTTTCCTTTTCTTTTTTTTTTTTTGCTTTTCCCCAGAGGAAAGAAAACCCTACCAAGATTCTCAGATGGCTTAGAAAAATTAATAATAATCTGTGACAATATGAAGTCGACCGGTTCTTGATTTCCCCCCTTCCCTCCCCTCCAGCTCCCCAGCCCACCGCTGAGATTGAGATAAAAGGACCCGTTTCCTGGAGGACGAGGAGAACAGACACGTTTCTGGTGGTGTAGAAGGGACCGATGGCAATGCTTCAGAGTGTAGCGGAGACGCAGGAAAGAGATTCAACCTGTTAACAAAAAAATTAAGCAGGGGGAAAATACCAACGGGAAGGAAAAAGATATATATATACACATATATATATATATACAACTTAGAAGTATTGCCCAGGTGGCCACAAAGCATGGGCTGTGCTCCAAGCATCCACATCTCTGACAGCAGAGTGGTCTATCACAGTAGCAAAGAGTCTGAGGAGTGCAATTCCCCTCACCAGACCAACACAACCATGTCTCAACAGCAGCAAGGCAACCCCGTCCCAGGATTATTCATTAAATCCTCCAACACATCCACTTATAAGGTGAGGACTAATTCCTCTAAGAAAGACAAGAGGGAGAACAGCCAGAGCATGGAGGCAGAGACCCAGACCAGCAGATCCAGTGTTAAGGTAAAAAGGGTGCTAAACATAAGCACTGTTTCTCTCAGAACAGGAGCTGGCTGTAGCGGTTTAACCCAAGGAGTCTCCCTGCCGAAGCGATACCTTGTGGGGGAGCTTTTCCTGGTGTGAGCTATTACTTTCGTTTATAAACTAATCAGTCTCATGAAATGACTTTACAGATGTACCCAAGCCTCTTTCTTCATCCCACAAAACGAGTTTTCCTAATGCCGGGAAGGAGAGCGGTGTAATTGTCCTCGTCAGTCGCTAGAGCCAGGGGTGCAGGTCTCGCCTCTGAATGCAGAGGGCCCGTCCATCCATCCATGGTGGGACCCTGCCGTGCATGGGAGCCGCGCTGCCACTGCCTCCTGTGTTTTACACGTTTGTTTGTGCTGGGTCATGCAGTGTTGCTGTTTGTGCTTGTCTTGTTTGGAAGCAAAGGCAAATCGCAGTCTGAAGCGATCTGCTAGCCGGGCTGATCAATTTGCATACCTCTTCCATTCAGAAAGTTGAAAGGAGAGCGACTGCAGTTTTTGCTCTGGGTACTGATTTACATTAACAACTTGTTGACCTTGTCTGTTGCTGCAAATAGGGTATTTTTGGAGGTTTTTTTGCATGTGAGTTAGCGTGCATGCTTTTGTGTAGAGATACAACACAAGGCTGTATGAAGTCGACAGATACTGAAAAAAATTGTCATTTGTGATTTTTTTTTTTTTAAGTGAGAGAGTTGGTGCGGAGTGCTTGCTTGTCTGTTTACTTTCTATTGATGGCCTGTTTGTTTATGGGTTGTACTTTAGTTCCTAATGCTATAGGTTTTGATTATTTCATATCTTTGCTTCTGGAGGGGAACAATCTCTATTTCGTAAAAATGAGTAATTGCAAATATGAAAAAAAATCAAACTGTAGCAGCCCAGGGGATATTATATAACATGGCTGATCTGCTCTGGGTTACCATGATAAGAACTGAGATACACATGCCGTAAATATAAGATACAGGCTTGAGATGCAGGCAAGAACTACCTAAACATCAAGCGTTTTGCAGACTCGCAGAAACTCTAATGATTTGTAGTTTTCTCAGGATTTTTACGTGCTCATTAAGACGGCTTCTAGAGTATTGACCTGGAATAATTTTCTTCAGTACTGTGTTTTTCTTCAATTGTTTTCCTCCAGATATAGTAATCTCGGTTCATAGGAGTTTAAAAAAAGTCTAGAAAATGAGAAGACACTTTGTAAGTAGTGAGTTGGAGGAGGAATTAACAATACCTAAGGCAGAACATGAAGCTGAATGGTGTTATACTAAACTAAATTTTTGTGTTAATAACGCTCTACAGGAAACTGAACTTACGGCCCTTTTCACACACGATAGACGTGCTTATGGCATATTTAACACAGTAACTGTAGTTGGGAAACTTAAGTTGTCATCAGAATCCTGACAATTGTTTTGCTGGCTGAATTTTTAAGTGTGATTATAATTGCACATTACAAAATCTAAACAAAAAATATTCTTAAAACTTATATTCTGTGAATTTGTCTTCTGTGTGCTTGCTTATGGGGAAAAAAACAACTCAAAAACCTGTTTCCAAAAGAATGCATGGGAAGCAGTCTTAGTTTTGTTAAATTTTGTTGTTTGATTTCAAGAACTTTGTAAAAATTCTTGTTACTGGGTTTGGATAATTCAGCCAGATGCTATATGATTGATGTTGGTTCATATGCATACTGTAATCTCATTGGCAGCCATTCTGATTTTTATCACTCAGTCATATTTTCTGCCCTTGTCATCACTCTAAGCACATTGCTGTGAAACCATGTGTTTTGAGAAATGAGAATGGAATTCTGTTCGTGATCAGCTGAATACAAAATCTGTTGGACACATCACATCTGCATGATTTTCATGTGCAAAATCCTATAATATTCTTTAGAGCTATAAAGCAGCATGGTATTTCATTCTCTGCTTTTATCATTAGTGTGTGTAGTATGATCACATTTACAGTTCTTAGTGTGCTAGATAACTGCGTTGTCTCGGAGATTGTGCTGGAGAGAGGGCTATGCTATTGCTGGAGAGCAGTTTTCACAGTACAGTGAAGTTGTTTGGAAAGAAACAAAGTGTGAGAACATTGAAGATAAGGGACAGGAGCCTGAAGGCAAAAGGAGCATTGGGCAGGACGTTGTGCTGTTTTAGAGTTAAAAGGATTTTTGATTTGAGGAAGAACTGTAAGAATTCGGGCACTACTAGGAACTATTGCTGTTCTTCAGAGTGCGTAGTACAGCCTTTATGGCCCCTGGGATACCCTCACACGAACGGAAGATGCTGCAAACCTGTCGTGCTTTGGCCAGTGGTGGTGTCACCAGAATTTGTGTGAATAGCCAGTAACCTGCCTGAATGGCATTTTCACTTGGTGTCAGGGCACATCATGAATTGAAATTCATTCACATTCTTTTGTTGTATATGCACAGATTAAAGCCAAGAAGGTCCTATGTGAGAGCTAAGAAGAAAACTTGGCCCGTGTGTAAATCTCATATTTTCACTTCAGCTGTCATTATCATTAAGTTTATTAAAATATGTATAATAGGTAATGCAATAACTTTTATTGAATCAGTTTGTTAGCTATAGTGCACATTTTTCAAGTCAGAAAGTGTCATAAAAAGAAATAACCCATGCTAACTGTAAAATGACATTATATATATTTCTAATTAGCCCCCAGACTTATTCTGGCTTTACGTTTATGTCTTATTATATCTTTCTTCCGGTCAAACAGCAGAGGATCATTTTCTGGATGTGTGGTGTGAGCATACTATATTTTGTGATGTGCATCAATTTACAAACTGTAGCTAAAAAAAGTTAACTTGTTCTTTCCTAATACGGAAAAACTTCAGTTTATCCATAGCAAATTTGCAGAGCAGTGCTGAAAGTCTGTGTGTGCAGAGATAAATGCCATAATACCTATTTCTGGTATATATGAGAAATGGAGGAGCCCTTTTAATAAATTACATTTGGTCATGGCACTTGTATCGCCTTCCTTAATTAGTAATTTTATATGTGGCTTTAATTTGAAAATTTTTGACCAACTTGGAATCCAAGTGCCATATCTAAAAAGTGAACCTGCCATGAAAACCCTTCCCTTAATTTTCAATGTATCAACTCCACAGCTTAAACTCTACTTTTCCCAGTGAAAGATGAGCAAGATTTAGATGCAGTAACAGTGACTGAGGTTTTTATTATCCAGTGCTATATTAAGAATATCAAATGACACCCAGTGCTGTTGCAAAGGAAAGTTTTCCTGATTTTTTTTTTTTTTAAGCTCTAAAAATCTCAAGAAAGTGGACTCAAAATCGTCATAGTTTGTCTTTTTCATATATATTAGTTATCATTTTCTTCTTCAGACATTCGTGTTGTTAAATTTGTGGTAAAGGTACTTGGCTTTATAGAAACCTGCTTAAACACCTTTAGAATAATACCTCTGTTTAATCTATAGCATAAGTGGAGTAAATGCTGGAGTGGTGTAAGGACTTCATGGGCATTTATTTAAAATTTAATTGGGTATTCATAAGCGTATGCTGTCCCAACATCACTTGTATGTGTCACTCTTCTATAGTGCACTAATATACACTGGAGCACATACATTGCACATTTATTTTGCCCTGTCATCCTTTTACGTATGTGAGATTTCCTTCCTCTTCTCTTGTGTAACTCTCCCTGTCATGTATATTTAACACAGAAATATCTGCGTTTGGGTGCAAGGGGATTGGAGAGTAAATCCAAACTTCCTTTATTTTAAATTAAAAGTAGTCCTAAACCAGCAGGGCTAAATGTGAAATAGCCTTTTGATTTATCAGCTGATGTGGGACAGCCAGTTTAAATCCATGGCCCTGCAGCCAGTAAGTTCTTTTCATTCAAACCCTGTGAAATTGCCTGAGAATTTTGCAGTCACTGCAAACCAATGGTTGCATAATTCTGCATATAAGAGGCTGTATGCTATATTGTACCTGCAGTGCTGAAGTGGGTCTCGCTTCAGCCTTTAACAGCACATTATTTAGTCCGTTAAGCCGTCTGCTCTTTTCCTGTCTGTCTGGTAATTCCTTTCCCTTGGAACACGCGAGCTCTCTCTCCCTTTGAAACTCCCACACGTACTGTCCATGCTTCCACTGAGGCCATCCACTCTCTCGATTCCTCCCTGTTCCCACTGAAACTGTCCTCAATCATTTCCCTGACAAACCTCCCATCACCGTTTCCCTCCCACTTCCACTGACGTCAGCCCTCCTGTACAGAGGTCCTTGCTCCCACTGAGAGGATCCTTCCCACGCCGAGATACACAAACTTTTCTCAATCTTTACGGCTCCAGACTGTCAGGCTGATGCTTTTTATGCCGTTGTTGCAAGGCACAAACCCTTTTCTCCAGAGGATGGGAGTCTAATTTTTAAATGGTATGAAGTGAACTGGTGTAGTAACATGTGAACTGGGTTCATATTTAAGTCTATTTTTTATCTTTACCTTTTAATTTCCTGTTGTTTGTAGTGTAAACTGGAAAAAACCAAACTGTAAATCACTCACAGCATATAGATCACTACACTACTAAGCATAACCTGTGTTTTCAGTTTTTAAAGCATTATTATTGGTACCTCTCCTGGTCATGCAAACCAACTCATGCAAAATGTGTCACTGCGTCTGAGGGCAATTTCTTGCGTGACTGAGGTGAGCAAGGTTAGGCCCTGAATTTTTGGAGTACTTACTGTTGGTAAAAACTTCACCAAAACTCCTTTCAGCTGTAAATTCATCTGCCAGACATGAAACACTGACTTCTCTCTGCCCTTCGCGTTGTTCTTCACTGCCCCTGGTCTGAGCTTGCTTTCTTTCTCTTCCCTGGCCATTTTAGGTACTTAATTTCTAAGCTTTTCCTTTTCTGCCACCTGAATGTGTCAATAGAGGAAGTATTAAAAACAAGCCTTTATTTCTGCAGTTCTAGCTATTTATCTTACTGTGTTGTACCCTTTGTATTCTTAATTGTATGGCTCAGATTGAAGTGTAAGCATATCCACAGTGAGAAATTTTCTAGTTGTAGAATGTACTTATAAGCCAGGCAGATGAACGGGAGGTGATATACTTATTAGTTCTCCCTCCCTCGCTACCATTCCCAATATTACATGTGGTGTGAAATTCCAGTGCAAGGTACCATCATTGCCTTGCTATTTAAGGTGCCAGCAATTCAGAGTTTACATCCAAAATGCTAAGTCTAAATATAAATTAAAGATATGATATGGTGAAATGGTTACACCCACTTGCAGATACTTCAGGTTCAATGAATTTTAGATTAGAAGATGCCTGCAATCTGTCTGAATATGAAGAATGTCTCATTAAGAAAGTTGCTCATAGTTCATTTGAAACTTTGAAAAAATACTGTTTGGAAACTGTTTTGCTTCCCATATTGCATGCTTTAATATCTGTTCCTCGTGTTCAAGTAAATGTCCATGTCAAGAAAACGAGAGGTATTTGAATGAGAATTATTTTTAACATCCATTGAAATTGTTATATCCAACAGTTGCCACTACCAACAGTGATAAATTGCTGGTTTACTTTAGTTATTATATGAACTTTTGTTCACCTCTCTTGGCTATCACCTTGAGAAGGGACTCCAGAATTGGGTTTCTTAAACAGTAGTAACAATACACTGAAAATACTCCACTTTTTGAGCACTTGGAATGCCAACTGACTTTCAAATGAGTCCTCAAAGAGGAAATAAATATTTAGAGATACGGACAGCTAAGGCTCTTATTAGCTCTCAGTAAAAAGTGAAAGAAACCTAAAGCAAATGTGGTAATGAGCAGATTGTCCCCAGGTGGAATTGTTTCAATACAAGCTTTATGTAAGTTGTCGTTTTGTCAGGGGAGCACAGAAGCACCTGCACACATAGGAGAACAATTTAGCATTGTGTTCTGTTTTGGTGGTGTGTATGGATATAATATGCCCACACTGTCAACAGCTTTACCAGCCATGGATGGAATTAAAACATTGTTAGCAATGTTTCCGAGATTGCACACAGAAACTGATTTCATGTCCAAAGCGCAGTTTTCCATGTTTATTGCAGTGTTTTATATGTCAGACCCATTCATCCAGTGGAGGAATTTGCTTGGCCCTGTGACATTCTATGCATTGCTATCAGTCCATTGGGTAAAATAATTAGGTATCTTCATTTAACCGTAATTTAAATTGGCACAGGATGACAAGATGCAAATTGAATAGCTTTAATGTGCATGACATATTAAATAGTTTTATTGCCCAGAGTCAGATTTTTAAGTTTTCAAAGGCATCAAGAAAGTGACGTTGTTAAAGCTCTCTGCTTTTCAAAAAGATTTCGTCATCCAGTCCCTTTTAGGTTCTTTCTTAAAATGCCTGTAAAGGCCAAAATGTAATAAATGATGTTGGTACACATGCTGTGAAATTAAATAGCGGAGTCTCTAATTTGTGCATTCTTCCAGACCATCCCCTTTTACTATGGATTGAACTGTTGGCCTCAAATCAAACTCCCAGGCCCTTTTCTCCTCTTCCTTGTAAAATCTCTAACTATGTCACTCTACATAAAGTAAAAAGCTTAGCATTCTGTAAAACAGCTCCCACATGTGTATAGCTTTGTTTCAGGAGACAGGATGAGGGCTAAAACCTACTTTTTGACATGGGAATGCATTGACATGACTTAAGTTATATCTATTTTCAATGTGGTTGACAGAGTAATTTGAGATGGGTTTTGATAGTGTTCTAAATGTTTAAAGGTAGTCTGCATATGTATGTAGAGAGTTAATGTCCCTGCAAACAAAAGCACTTGGAATAAAAAAGGAATATTCAAGATTTAAAAGCAGTTTTGGGAATAAAGTACTGTTGCTAATGAAAAAGACTGATTCCAGTATGAGGGACTCAAGTTAGGTTTAGGAGAAGGAAGAAATACTGCTTTTGGTTCTGCTACTTTATTATATTATAGACAATTTTTGAGCACTAGATCCCTAGAAATTAGGATGACATATTTTTGTTGGTGTAAAGACAACCTCCTTGTTGGCCAGATTCATTCCTGAGTGAACTAAACAGATACTATTTCAAGGATTTTTTTTTTTTTAATCAGGATAGAAGTTAATCTGTTTGTTAATATTTTTAACAGATTTAAGTTGTGTCTGTTTCTTTATCAGAAATGAGAATTCACTCTTTTTGCAAAAGCAGAATTATTTTGCATATTAATTTGAAAGTTGCACAGGAAACTTCAAACATTTTATATGCCTGGAAAGATCAAACCTTTTCAAGTAAGAGGTATTTTCCTTTATAAATGAAACATTTTACATAGTGATATGAACAGATTTCTGATACTGTTAAGGGAAAAATGGTAACCTTGACATCTTTTCATTTTTTTTTTTAGATTTCCCAGTTTTCTAAGTAAAGCCATAGAAAGAAAACACAGAATCACTGAGCAAATATGAAAGAATGACATCCTCTGCTTCCCATTGTTTTTAACTTTGAGTTAGCAATGACTTTTAGCTCCCTACTGGGATGCGGTGGAAACTTTATGAGGCCCCATCTTACTTGCCACTAAAAGACAACGTATTTTTGAAGTTACACATTTACGATTGTTTTCTGTCTTTCAGTCTGAGCTTCTGTTATCTCTAATAAAATTTAATCAGACAAATAACCTTAGAAAGTGATCAAAAAAGTAAACCTTCTTTATAAGGATCTTGTTTGAAAAAACTACGCTAATGTATTAATTAAAGCACAACAAAAGAACCTCTATCCGCACTGAGTACAATCTTCCTGTATTTAGGAGTATCTACACTTTTGCATCGTCAGATGGATGACGTTCCTCATTCATACTGAATTATCAGGATTGCATCTCTTCTGAGACTGAAGTGTAGAACTCTATTCTACAACAGTGGTTTTAATTCCAAGTTTTTAAATGCACAAACGTATCCGTGTGATAGGTAGATAGGTCCAGATCAGCGTTCAGCTGAGACGACTGAGTTTGCAGATATGTATTTCTTCTTTTTGGAATACTGTCTGCAGTTTCTCTCAATTTTTAAGTTGTGTTTTTTTTTTTTTCATGAAAGTTTGGTGAGAAATTCCACAAATCGTTGAGGACAACCACACCTACTACTTTGGTAACTTGAAGCAGAAGTGACTTAGCCTGCACACTGCTGCAGTTTAACTGCCTGGTAAAATTGTGCTTTTCCATGAGCTATAACTCAGTGATAAATATCTCGGCATAGGATGACTATCAGGATGTAAGTCTACAAGTACTGGAATCCAGAGCTCTGCCATACACTGATGTGTGGATGGCACTGGGATGGCTGGCAAGATATTTGCATTTTATTTTTCAAAACAAAAAATTATTTTCAAATACTGAAGAGGTTTATTGGTGGGCCAAATTCTGACTAAAATTACAGTCCTTCAACCCCATTAAAATCTGTGGGCTCGAGGGGTGTACCTGAGGCAGAACTTGGACTGGTGTGTTTACCTCTCACTATGATAGAAAATAGCTCCCCATTGGATACGTGATTTGAAAATAAAAATAGCGGCAATAATATTTGTATTAAGGGCTGAGTTATTTTCTGTCGTTCCAGAAAGACATCAGCATAGCTCCAGTGAGCAAGTTCCTGACTGTACTGAAGCTCGTGGCAAAGTTCTTCCAATTTTCAGAGCAGCCAGAATTTGATCTCTGGTCTGTACACAAAACTCACCTGGCTTCTCTGAAGTGCAACTAGGGTATCCGTCCTTATGATTGGGTCCCATGTTTTATGATTACTTAATCTATAGCTAATGCAGAAAACTACCAATAACTGGTGTTATTAACTGTCTAGTGATGGGAGTAATGGGATAGCAAATTGATTTTTTTTCTTCTTTTTTTTTTTTTCATCAGCTTCATATAGCAGTGGAGGCTGTTCTCAAGCAGTAGCTGCATAAAGAATATAAATTGCTGTGGCTTCAGGTCATAAACAAAATCTGTGCATCTGTTGCTGTTCTTGAGAGTGGTGACTCTCAAAGTTAAAACTTTGAATTTCTAGCCATTCAGAAGGACTTTTTTCTATGTATTTGTACCTGTGTAGTTCTCCACTTGCATCTGAAGTGTGTTGGGCTGTGTTACGTTGCCTGGTGCTTTGTGGTTGCAATGATCATGCTGTGTAAGTACTGATGCAGCGGTGTGGCCAAGGCTAGAGATACTGAACTGAAATCAGAAGAACCAGCCTGCCACTGGTTAGTGTATGGCTCTTCGGCCAACTCGCTCTGTGTTTCTAGTTGAACGCTTGTTCTTAGTTACGTGTCATGCAGGATCAGGGCCATCATATATCCGGGAACATAAGAGTTGCACTCAGATCAAACTGTGTCCGTGTAATGCAGTGCTTTGTTTCTAACAGCAGTCAGCAGAGTGTGCTTTGGAGAAAGACGCAAGGAATCTATTTAAAGGTACAAAAATGAGAAGAGTTTTTCATGTTCCTCTTCTGGCTTTAGTCTGGACATACTAATTTCCTTCTCATTTTTCACAATTTTGGCATGTAATATGATAACGATATTTTAGTTTTATCTCCTTGAAACTTGGTTGCTAAGTTGACAAATGCAATAAAAAAATTATACTCTTGAGTGGAATTTTTGAATGGAGGATTAATTTTCCAAACCAGGGTTAGCACATACTTAGCACTGAAACACGGTCAATGTGGATCATTTATGTATTTGTTTCTGCAAATACAGTTGCAAGAACAACTGATGAAAGTGTTTAAAAGAAAGCAAGGGGGATGAATTGTAACTAAATACGGGTTTGCATTTCGAAGAGGACTTCATGACCAGAGAAGCTAGTGCTTTTTTTTTATACATAAGGCAGAGTATCCTGCAGATGAAAAAAAGCTGAGGGTAATGTTGATATTTTAGAGGAACGAAACATTTCAAAGCCAGGCAAAGAGGGTTTTGCAAACCCAAACAGCTTTTGTTTTGTTAACAACTGCGCTGCCAGGAAGAATAAGTCCTGTGAACTCAGACACTGCTTCATGCTTCCATTGATTCTGCTGTAACTTTTAATTTACTTAGTATTTGTTTTCTTTTTGTCTTTTGCTGTGAAAGTGATCTGCTTTCTGCAGAATTTCAGATGAAAGGACTGTTCTGCTTATACTGTTAATTAGTTACGTTATCATATGTCCTCAGTTCTGGACATGATGCGTCTTGTTCCTTGCTATTTAATGCCATGGAGCTGAGATCTGTCGTGAGAGCAGTCAGGTAGAATTCAGTGGTAGTGCTGTCAGTCACAGCCCCTAAGCCTAGCAACGATAATTTTTCCCTCAGTGAATAATCTAACATTTTACCTTTACCAAAGTACGGAATCTTTTACTTTGGGGCAGCTGCTTACTTTTTAGGAGGGGTTTATGTTTTCTGAAATATTATTGCAAGTTACAGCTCTTTAAAATGAACGTGTTAGAGCAGTAGCTTGTTGGGAACCAAGTTTTCTCCAAAAAGCAGCTTGCATAGCCTTTTCACAGTGCCTGCCTCTGGCAGTGGTACCGAGTAGCAAGAACCAGCTTCTTGGGGGTAAGAGAGATTTAGCTTTTATGATCCTTGTTAATAATAATACAAACTCATGAAACTAATGAAACTGCTCAGTGAGGAAGCTGATCTATCCCTCTCACCCCTTCTCACCAAAGCCAGGGCAAAGACAATATTTGTCTGTGAAGGACAGGCAGTAGTGTCAGCCCGCTGTCTTGGTAGCAAATATTTAAAAATGGAATTCTGGTGGGCATTCTTTACTGTTGGTTCCTAGAGCTAAATATTGATGTATCAGCTTATGATTTTTTTACTGAAAAACGCAATTCTGCTGTCACTGTTTATACGTTATAACAGTTGGAGGATTTTTTTTTTTTGTATCAGTGCAAATCCTCAAAGTTAGAGTGGGAGTGGGGCAGAGGAGCAAGCCCTGCTAGTGGTTGGTGAGTGGTATGGGAAGTCTAACGGCTTGTCTGATCCTCAGACTTAGCCCCTAGTCACAATGTGACCATGGGAAAATTGCCAGGCACCAAATTTTCAGAGGAGTGTGATTGAAGTTCACATTTTCTAAAAAGCTAAGCTCTTGTGTGAACTGCTTACAGTGAGATTCATAGCTGGACTGTCAAAAAAGTGAGCTGAAATTACCACCTCTTATTTTGCCAGTTAAACTTAAAAAGGACTTATTTTTGGAGGTTACATAGCTCTGAAGTTTTCTCCTAACTTTATCTTGGCTGTTCTGATTGCTAAGAGCTCTTATAAGGCTCTCTTGTGCTCTTTGGGTAATATAAACTCTCTTCTGCTGTGCTCTGCTGAGGTTGTGGGACACTGTTCGTGGGCTAAATTTTGCTTTGTGGGGTAACCTTGCTTTGTTGGTATACAAAGTCTAAGCAAACTAGAGAATTTTAAGGACTGCAGAAGTGAAGTACACCTGATACAGGTTCAGGGAATGGAAATCTTTTCCTCCGTTTCTTCTGTGAGCCTTTGAGCTGTGCCAGGAAGTGCAGGCTGTGGGTGTTAAGAGGTAGCTGTGATGGTCAGCCCTTTACTCCATGGGCAGGAGTTATGTGGGTTAGGAGGTGCGTCCCTGATACGTTGCACTGCTCTGCCATTGCCTCCTAAATCTAATCATGAGGGCAAGACCAGAGGCCAGTGTAGAGTGTAAATGGTGGGGTCCAGTGTTTGACGCTGAGGTCACTATAGGGAATAGTTTTGCTTGTAGGTTACAGAAATCTCAGCTGTCTCCACAGAGATCTTTGCCTAGTTATGGAAGAGTGATTTTTCCTAAAAGGTTGAGAAACCTCCTAAATTTTTGCATCATCAGTTGGAGCAAGGACACTGTTTCCCTCAGTCAGTTGTTTCCTGAAGTGTCTGCTTAGCAATGAGGCCATTTGGTCTCTTGCCCTTTCTCCACGGATGACCTGCAAAGAACTATCATCCCCCCTCAGGAAACCTGATACTTTTGGTCAATGGCCCCTTACATTTTTTCCCCAGCTGACTGGCATTCCAGCTGACCGCTCAGAGAAGTACCCAGTTGCATCCACTTGTTAGGATTCGTTGTGCCAGTGCTATTCCGTTTCAGGATAAAGGTACCAGGGAAGCACATTCTGCTGAGCATATCTGAAAGCAAAGCAGTGCTTCCCTGGCTGTGGCCAATCACTTTGACTACTTTAGGATCTAGTTTCCCCTTACCCCTGTAACAATACACTCAGTAACAGTAAATACACGTGTGAAATACTACCTGGGAATCTTTAAATGCTTGACTACTATTAGCTTCATGCCACTTTGTAAGAGTTACCAGGACCTATAAAGTACCTCATTATTGTTTCTTTTTTCTCTTTATTTTCCCCTCCATTTTGCAGAGAGGTGGATGTGGGTGAAGGGCTTGGCATTTTTTTCATCATCTTTCCCAACGTTGGGAGGTCCCAAGCCAGCCGGCAGAATTTCTAGGAGATTCTCCTAAAGGAGGGGTCTCCACAGCCTGTTCTAAAATAGTTTAATGATTTTTAAGGTAAACCAACAAAACATTTCATGGAGAGGGAAAAGCATGACAAAGGATTGCCAGGGTGAAGGGATTATGGCTAACAGCACTGCACCTCTGCTGTTGCTGGGTGCTGCAAGAGGTCTTCATATCCTTAAGAGTCTGAGTTAGGTTTGGGAGGCCTCAACCTCTGTACTGAGGAATGAACTGAGGCCAGCGGTGATGGCTTGTTGAAACCCAGACTAATTGATTGCTATAACTCAGTTTGGTTACGACGGGTATTTTTGTCCTAGAACAGGCGTGAGCAGACTGTCCAGAGGAATACGTATGTACAGGATGTTTGCCAATTGGCTTGCAGTTAATTTAGATAGAATACAAACCCCTGACTTGGTATAGTCTAAGGTCTTATTTTTTAATCTAGCTTGGACAGGGTCTTTAACAGGTGCTAACCTGGTTAAGGTACAGGAAAGACAGTGGTGTGTGTTGAAGTGCTTTATTCAAAGCCACAAACAGCAAGGATGGAAATACATGTGGGGAGTATAGAGCAGCTTGGTCTTCCTGATGCTCTCTGAAGTCGTCTGCCTTCATCTGTGTAGGACAAACCTCTTGGATTGTGGATGCCATGTCAATGCACTCATCTGCAGAGCTCAGTACTGAGCGCTGAGAGCTCGGACCTTCACAAGAAGGTTTCCTCAGGAGGCTCTGCTTCCTCTCTCCAAGTCATACATTTCTTTCTAGAGGTCAGGCTATCTTAAGAAACCATCACTGACTGTTCTCAAGTGCTTATGCTTCTTAACTCGCTAAAAATAGAAAAAATTATGAAGCTCCCCGACATGCTGGGACAGCCAAGGGGCTTTCTTCAAACACTTCATAAAATAGCACTATCTCTTATCACATGAGCTCTTAATTTCTTGTTCAGAGAAGTACACAGCACTTTCCTACAGCGCGTAGCTGGGCGCTTCCAGAGCCTGCTTCTTCACATAAAATTTTTGAAATATGACTGTTAACTAAACTTGGCTTAATTAAGTTGACAATTTCACAGCTACTTTGAACAGCTCATTAACTGCAGGCTACAGCTTCTTTGCAGCCAAAGCTCCACAATACATCACGCAGTGAACCTGCTGACAGGAGGGTGCAACTTCCAACTCATGCTTCAAGAGATCAGATTTATTACTGCAGTCCTGCTTCTTCTAAAACCAGTGAAGGCCTCCTTTAACAGATGCTGAAAATACTTTGATCTGTACTATAGTCCTACATAGCAGATACCACTTTGCATGTTAAAGCCAATGCTGTTTTACATATGCTGCCAACCTGATAGTGGTGTTGGGGTGAGGGCAAGTGGCTGTGGCTGAGTTGCATGGATTGCAGCTCCTGTCGGATACTGATTGAAGGTCTACAGTAATTTTTTCACTTTTTTTTTAAATGATCATATATATGCAATTACTTGTTACTCAGCTCACTTAAAAATAGAGACTAGTACATTGTTATCTGTTTCTTTATAAATTAATAGATCTGGCTTATCTTTGTGCTTTGTCCTGCCCCCCTTTCTCCCCGATAGTACAGGAAATTTAGTCTCTCTGAGAGCGGTAAAAACAGCTGCTGAAGGCAATGGAGACTGAGCTTGCTGACTGCAGTTTAGCTAGCTGGGTTTCTTCAACTTGGCCTTGGAGAAAGAGTAAATACTGTTTCAAAGAAGTCTGCACACCTCTGCTGCTCATGACCCTGAAAGATCCTGTCATATGTTACAGAAACAAGTGTCTAGGGTCTTAGGTGATGAGGCACCCTCCTCTCACCTCGTATGTTAATACTGCAATAGTCTGTTCTTTACGTTGGTGATTTCTTACTGACGTGGCTAGGGTAAAGCCCTGCTCTAATTGCAGCAATACTGATACTACTGGGCTTGTGACAGCATAGTTTATGCCATTAGGGAGTACAAATACAATGGTATAACTTCTACAACAGAAAGTTTTCCAGTATTTCTTGACTTGTGGAATTATACTTAGGACACATTTCTAATTTAGGCAAAGTCTTAATACAGTCAGGGCCAGGACTGTGCGAGGAATGTTACCTAGCCTAGAAATGTCAGTGAGGGATTTTGATTTTTAGTAATATTTTATACTGGAAAAATCTCTGTTATGGATATAGTGATAGTATTGGGGGGGGAGGAATATGCTTTTGTTAGAATAGCTTGTTTCGTTTGAGGAACCGGTATAAAGTATACCAGCAAAACCAGTTTTGCTAATGTTAGCTCCATTTGCAATAAGAAAGTTTCCCAGGACACTTGTGTTATACCTATGCCAGGATTTAAGGACTGTGGAAGTGAAATGGAAGTGAAGTGAAAACCTGGTAAAGAGTCAGCCCATGGAGCCCTTTTTCTCCTTGTCGCGCCTTTGGACTGTGATAGTTTCTGGCAGCTGATGTCTGTGAGCCACTTGCCTGCTTTTATGATGCCTTTGCAGCAAGAATTTGTAGCAGTGAGAGCTGCAAGGAGCTCTGCGAGCGGTCTGAATGCTGCCATGACACTGGTGCTTTTTTGGAATTTTTCCTCTTTTGAACAGGTAGATTTAACAGGAAATAGTTTGGCCGAGGTATGAGATTATAATGTGGGTATTTGCAAACCTTTGGTAAGAAAAGGCATTTTTTGCCAGCAAAGCTTTGTAGGCTAGACCAGGCAGTAGAACAAACAGAAGGGAACAGTCCTTGAATTAGGACAAATAAGTGATTGTTAATGGCCTTTGTCCTCTGTTGCTGTTTGTGTGCCTTTTACTGTAGGACACTGCTCTTCAGAACGGGCTGTAAGTATGTGGCTCTGCATTCTGCAGCTTAAGGTTATTAAGGAAAAGTTGAACTCTCAGTTAATTAATTGCATTGTTTAGAACCGATTAAATGTTAATAATTATCTCATGAAACAATTCTAGATTTATGTTTGAGTATGGGACAAATGATTATTGTACGGAAGATACTGAATTACCAGGTGTGATTTGGTGGCAATTTGGTGGTAATGCAGAAAGGCAAGTTGTGGTACAAATGTTGTCACGCCACAGCTGCTTCTGCAGCAGAACTGCCATTTTACTGCCTGTTTCTGCTTGACCTTGTTACTTTAGCATCCATGGTGGTCTGTAGTTTTTCTTTAACTTGTTCAGTTGTACATAGCAGAGGTTCCTTCCTGCAGGCCCTTTTCTTCCTTTTGCCATTGTGTTCTACCTTCGACTGCCATTTTCATGTTTCTAATGCTCATATGTGCATGTATCTATCTAATTTTTTTGTGTCACAAATAGTATACGTCCTCTCACTGATGAAACTCACACCAGCTCCTCTCACTTAGTACCTTTTTTTTTTTGATGAAGTGCTTTTGTTGGGTGAAGGTCTTTGAGGAAGGTCTAGCTTCTTCCCACCCGTTGGCATACAACACTATCCTAGAAATTATAGAATCTTTTTGTTTACAAAGAAGCATAGCTAGTAAACAGATCTCTCCCTGAAAATCTTTATTTAGTACACACAGTGTACTCTTAATCATTTGCACCAAGGTCAATAGCCCTTAAAATGCCATCATTATAAATCAATCTGATATTAGAGGAGTATTTTCATAGATGTGTACACAAACTCAAACAAACCATAAAATCATTTTTTCTCTAACTTCAGCTAAAATGCAGTAAACTTATTTCTAATCTGCCGTACTAGAAAAATGTTTTTTCATCAGCTTTCAAAATTGCAATGCTGTTCTATGCTTAAAATGTTTTCCTCACTGACATTTTAAATTGTAGGTGTGTTTTTGTGTTGCTTAACCAAAAAAAGTAACATTGTGGGGAAAAAAATGGTTTTGTTTTTCGTAGCACAAAATATAAATAATTAGTTGATGTGTAAATTACTTAATTATAGTTTCTGGATATGAATTCTAGTTATTTAAATATGAATAGAGACTGTCATAAATGACATTAAGCATGGACTCCTAGTCTTGTATGATTCAGCTGGTGCTGACACAATTTCATAATAAACATTAGACATTTTCCATCTATTTTTGTAACCACATGAGTTCAGATACTTGCTGTAAAAAGGGAATATCTGCACGAATAGTTGTGATCAAACTGAACTTCGATCTGAAATGGAAATGGATTTTTTTCCCCTTACTAGGGATCTTGAAATGGCTTCCCAAAGTATTGAAGCTCAAGCTAGTTTTGTGACAGCTTTCTTTTTGACAAGGACCAAGTGGAGGGAATCGTTACTTTTCCTCCAGATACACTCCCAACAACTGCCATAATTTCCATTTTTTTCAAAGGGTGATGTTCATTGTGTCTCTAATGTAATTAACTGCTATTTTACATCTTTCAATAACCTTCTGTGCTTCTCATTCTCTTTTGCACTTGCAGAGTTGGTGACCATTACAGAGATGACTGAAAAGCAGTCCATGAGTGCCGCCTTGCTTGCAGAGCTGCATCCAGTAACTCCCTACCCTGCAGTCTGGTTTTGGGCCACCAACCATTCCTCTTTGGTTTCTTGACAGTAGTGTGAATAGACTGAGAGAGGCCTGACTCTCATCTTGATTGCATTGAGGCTGGGGCGAAATTTCATTTAAGTGGTATTATGCAAGTAAACCAGAGCAACGTGCCGGACTCCGAGATGAAGCCTCTTGCTTCTGTCTTGGTACCCGCATTCTGGAGCCAAGCTGATGCTTGAAGCCCACAGAGTTAATGAAAAGGCTAGTTTTCTCAGAGCCATTATGTTATTAGCTGGTTTTGGCTATTCTTTTCCTGTCTGATATATCACTACCAAAAACTGGAGGGTGGTCCGTACTGGCTTTAGCCTACTGAGGACTCTTGGTGCCATGCTAGGGCTCCAGCGTGCGTGCGTGGTAGAGCACAGGTGAGTGAACCCTGTGGACTTGGAGAACTCGGTGCCAAACAAAACTTTCTAGCCAATTTGAAGTCAACTGTGTATCCGTGGCTGGAATGGTAATGGTTGTCATTAATATAACAAACAGCCAAGTGCAGAAATGACAGCAAATATATAATAAAATTAAGTAATTTATATAAATTTGTAATGTTGCCATAAAAAAGTCTGTAAAGTTAGGCTTAGCACAAAAGTATGCTAGTGTGCATTGGTACAATATCTTTATGTAGGCTGGAGATAGGTTTGCATATTGTGGGGAAGCTCTTTATTGAATCCCAGCAGTCATTTCTTTTATACTTTATGATCTTCCAGTTCAGTCCATGGAAAATAAACCTAAAATCTAATTATTGTGCATATTTTATTTTTTGTTCTTTAATTTTTCTTTGCCTTTTTTATAGCATCTTTCCAAAATGCCTTGCCCTCTATAAACATTAGGCTATTAAATTTTTGAAGCTTATGACAGTGTTGTTCCATAAGTCATGCATTCACTGGCGTTTGCAAGGTAAATGCCCTCCAACCAGAAACTGAGCAAGCTCAGTCTCTGTGGTATGCTCAGTCCTCATGTGCCCTGGGATCGGGAGTCCCCAGCCTGTTTTCATGTCACTCACATGATGCTTCACACTTGGAGTACATCTTTGGGTCAGCAGTTCCTTGCTTTTTGAAAATACTTCTCTTTTTAGACAAAGTGATTGCTTGATTCTAACTGCTCTTAGTAAATTAACATCTTTTAGGGCTAATAAGTAGGTATTTCTAAACTTTACAACTCCTTTCCAAGCGACAGCTAGCATCGTAGAATTAGAAATTACCCAAAAGAAACTGAGACAGCAACAGCAAATATAACACAGATAAACTGAGGTTGTTGCCTGGGAAAGGCCTTCAGTATTTTCAGCGATCATTTTACAACCACCAGATACCTCTTTTAAAAATCCTTGAGATTGATCACATTGTGCCTTGGCAAAGACTTTTGGGATCTAGAATGGTATTTTACTTAGTGCCTTGTGGGTTTCATCGCTCAGGCAAGAAGATAAGATGGTCAAATAGAAAAATGTTAACTTTGAATGATGTATAGTGGTCAGTCAAGGCCACTGTGTAACTTGTCTGCTTTGTGACAGATAAGCAACTGCGGTGCAAGGACTGCACTGGCTGTTAGTTTAAAAATTCTCATTTAGCTTTGTCTAAATTACAGGAGCTTTCTTTCTGTGACTGGAACTGTGGTTATTTATTTTTCTGTAGGTTGTTTTTTTTTCCTGGATACAAATGATACCCAATTTTGCTTAAGTGACGTGTTAATCAAAGGCTTAATCAATGGGATATTGGGGGGGGAAAAAAAGTGGAAATACACAGAAAATATCTGAAAACTGTTTCTCATTCCAATAGCTTGAGGATTTCAGATGTCAGGAATGACTGGCTGTACTTGTGAGTTTGGTATATTCAGCTCAGTTGGGTAACTTGTGTTCTTGTGAGTGCATTGCTGGGGAGGGCAGAGAGGAGACAGTCATGCTGCATTGAGGAAAATGGATTTAGGAAGAAAAACAAGTAAAGATACTGCCTAAGTGCTATCTTGTTTGTGTTAGCAGGCAGTAGCACCCATAGTTTGTACAGGTCTTTGTTTTTGAAAATCAGTGCGAGAAAGTGGAAAAAATTAGCACTAACAAGAACTCTCTGTTAATTTACTCTCTGTAATGACATATGCTTTTTTAAAAGACATAAACTCATTCTTATTTATGCATAAGGAGAGTGCAAGAGTTCACGTGCAGTTAGAAGTAATTTAGTTCAGTAATAGATGACTTGTTCATCTGCTGCCATGATTAATGATAGCACTGGTACCCAGTGTCACAGTTATTTACAGTAAAAAAAGAAAATTAACACTAAAGCTATCAGACTGAAGTTATCAACTGGAGGAAAAAATCAATCTTCTAATATCAAAAGAATATATTGTGCATTTCCATGTATTTACATGGCTATGTTTTTATAATGAAGTGTATTTGGAATGAATTTTAATCCCTGATGTCTTTAAGTAAAAAAAGAGATGAAAGCGTGAAGACAAACCCAAGCTTGCTATGTCGAGTTGTATTCTGCATCTGATTTTGCAAGCGTGGTCTTTGGTAAACGGTGTTGTTCTGCCTGTGGCTGCCCTGGCTGACGTCAGCGGCGCTGGCGCGGATGGGGAGGACAGAGGTGGAGCCCTCCCCTGGAAGGACACAAGGGTCTATGGGTAGCTGAAAGCTACCCAGGCGGATTAACTTATCTCTTCATAGAAAATGATTTTCTTAAATTGTTGCATTAAGCCTGAGGGAAATGGAACAGATCTATCAGAATAAAATGTATTCTGACATTTTAAACCAAAGCATTTTTTTGGTGATTGCTGAACTGGGTGTCTTTTGGGAATATACTAAACCAGAACTAGATAAAAACCACTGGCTAATCCTTCAGAAACAAACCCGGGGGACAAGTTAACCACAGCATTCCCAGTGCTCCTGTCTGATGTTGGCTGGAGCAATCCACTGTGCTTCCTCCCTCTTTGCCTCTGCCCTTCTCCTTGGGGCTCTGCTGAGCAGTGCATGTGGGACAGGAGCCCTGGCACGGCTGCCTCCCAGGGTAGGCTCAGCACTTGAGATGGTAGGTCTAGAAGTTAGAAAATAAACAATAATTAGAAAATAATTAAAGTACTTGGCATTTCTTTGATAAGATCCTGGACCCTAAGCGAGGTGCTGGAATCACCTGAAATAGGTCTTGATAGCAAGATATCCAAAAGTATGGTCTAAAGCAATATGGTCTAAGTTGGGACTTCAGCTCCTCCTAACAATGTTTCCTTTCCTGCCTGAATGGGCAATGTCAGCATATGTTCTGAGAAAGCAGTCCCCAAAGGATGGGTACAGTGGCTGGCAGCTCCTTCTGGAACGGAGTGCTGACCTTAGAATGGCCTAATGCCCTGGGAAAAAATGTTATTTATTTAGGTTTGAAATTATTAAATTTGGATTAAGTCAGGTATGTAAAAGACCATCATGTAATTCATGTTCTTGACTCAATCTGATGCTGCACAGAGATTAAATACCTGTTTCCCAGGATGTTGAAAGAAATCTTAATATGGACCAAGCAGCAGTATTCTTTTGTTTGCAGGGAGGCAGGAGAGACTCGTGTCTCACATCCAGGTGTAGAGGATCTTGTTTATGGGATCTGCTTTTTCCAGTTTGATCCTTCCTCATCTGAACCAGTAAAGAAATCTCTTGGTGTATCTAAAGGGCAGAGGTAGAGTAATAATACGTAGAGGAATGTGAATTAGTTTTGAATGACCAGGCCAGCTCAGGTAGCAGCAGTAGGAGAGCTGTGTAAACACCAGGACTGATGTGTGCAGAGTATTGTGGCGATAGAGCTATAGTGTTTCCAGCCCCTGAGCAAACTAAGTCAGAGCTAACTTGGATACTTACTGCCCTGCATCCTGCTATGCAGATTGCCTCACAAAAAGCTGAGGAGATCAAGCCTTTACGGAGATGGTGGAGGGAGCCCGGAGTCGCCCTTTGTGTTCAGCGCAGCCTGGCCAAGGACTCTGTGGCTGTGGCAGAGCATGGGATTCTGGGCAAAGTGGGACAACAGGTCCCAGCAGTGCAGTAGGGACTGCCTGTACAGTTCCTACTGGGAGCAGACTAAATCCTAAGGGTTGGGGAGTCCAATGTGCAGGAATCCTATAGGGAGGTCAGCAAGCCAGTAAGGGGTTTTTCTATGCTTGCCCTTTTTGGTCTTGTGAAGATGGGAAAAACTGTCTCACAGTGGGGCTGTGGCAGAGCCCAGAGTACAGCAGGGCAGAGCTTCAGCTCTCCGGGAAGCTGCATACCTTTTCTTCCACGTCTCTTTCCTCTTTGATCGTTCCCATATGATTTCGACATACCTCAGTGATACTTGGAGCTTTGTAGCACTCTTTAGTTTGCTCCTCCAGTTGCACGTGCGAGTGGCATACGCAGGCTGGCAGAAAGGGAAGAGGGCGGAGGGTTGTTATTCTACAGCAGAATTGTTTCCAGAAGTGACTCTGTAAAAACGACAGCAGGAGGTTCTGCACTTGTTCTCTCTCAATCACTTTCAGATAAAACTTTGCTTAGTTTACAAGTCAAAAGGTGATTTTTCTAACAGCCAATATTTCAAACTCTCACATTTGGGTTTGACAATCAAGCTGTTTTCTGTCTGAATCTTACTTCATTGCCAGTAATAAAAATTCCAGCTCGCTCAGCCATGGTTATATTGGTTTTGCAGAGCTAACAGTAGTAAAAGCTTGTTTTTGTCCACACAGTTAGCAGATTAGGTCTCAAAGAAACGTCACCTAGACAACAGATGTATAGGAAAGTGCTCTTTTTTTATTGGTGACTTAGCTTGGACCAAACACTACTGAAACAACGAAGTGCTTGTTTTACCATCATCAGCCTTTGTGCATTCCCTTGCCTAGGTAAAGGGGAAGAGATCTTACTTTGGAAGTATTGATGAGGCTTATGCAATTTGCTATGTATTACTGACTATTAAAAAAAATATTCCATGTTATAGGACATATTTCCTCTCTTTTCTTGGTTTTAGTACCAATATTTGAATCTCTGAAGTTAAACCATATATTATCAACCGGAACTTTCTTCTCATAGAATTTTTAAAGCACTATTTAACTGCTGATGGTCTCCATTCCTTTTGTATGTCCTCTCTTTACTATTATTTCCTTACATCAGTGACGTCATACAATTCCTGTTATGATTAATCCTTCATAGAGGTGACAACTTCATTTTGAAAAAGAAAAGATGAATCTTTGGTTTTAAGAAAAACGCAAAATATATCTGCTCAGTTTTTATTTGTTTACTTTGCAGTCTGTCACCAGAATTATCTGTCCTCCCAGCCTCCTGCTGTTTGTCATGTTCTTGCTGTTACAGAGATTGTTATCAACATACAAATACCCCTTTGAAGAAGGAATGTAATTCCAAAGTCTTTGGTGCATCAGTCCTATTAACAAGAATCTGTTCTCTTTCTTTTCACTCTTAACTTTTAGATATGAATAAGGTATTTCATAGTAAAATAAAATTAATTATTTGAGATAGTGTCTTTTGAAGGTATGGAAGAAACTTATCAATTGTGGAAAAGGCTGTTGCCATGATAAAGTGATGCAATCCCTCTTTGATAGTAACCTTGATTTTTTTTTATTTGAGAGCAGTTGTATGTGGTAGGTTTTTCCGGCTACTGACAGAGATGTCTCCTGGCTGTTTAACCACAGCACTTGTTCGTGGCGGTGCTGCAAGCATAGGAGTTGATCACGCCAACCCATGCAAGAGCAGTGCCTGTGCAAGCTATCCTACATTACCACTACTGTTGAAAATAAATTGCTGTTAGCATTGAGAAAAAGCTTTAATGGAAAAAGAGCAAATAAGAAAGATTACAAAATTACAAATCAGCACATCTGAATCCTGAATGTGCAACTTGGAACCAGGGGAGGAGAATTACTTTCAGAAGCTCTGTATACAGCCTCAGGCTAGTGCTGGGCCTTGACCTGGAGCAAGGCTGCAGCATCATATGTCCATCACAGGGCATGCTGCCTTTCACCTGCTTTCATGGATCTCAAACACCCACAGGCAGCAAACCATGGACTAGTTAAATTGTTTTGGTATTTTATTACTTTCTTTTCTGAAGGGGCTGAAGTCCATTTGTTATTCCATGACAGGAAGTATCTCAGTTCACATGCAAAAACTGGACATGCATCTGTTAAATGATGGTCATACCTCGGTGCATTGGTAGATGTTGGCACTTAATACACTACAGCTGGAAATGCACGTATCACATGCTTGAAAACACATTATTTGATGCTAGTGTTTTCTTCAGTGATGAGTGAATTTCTCTGTGTATGACAGGAGAAGGAATACAGCCTTCCAGGGCTCCATAAAGGCAATGTGGTCCATACCAGGAGGGGGTGCCCTGGGCATGAGGGGCTCTTGTTTTAAAGAAAACCAACACCTGTATCCTGCAAATTACGCTGACAGCATTGAAATCTGCAGTATCCTTATTTAGAAAGGAAGAATTTCCAAAACGTAATGCATCTTTTGGTGAACATGCTGCCTGGTCACAGATGTGGGGTAGTCCCATGAGTATCTTATGGAAAATCAGCAAGCAGTATCTTTTGGTTTGCCTTTCCTAACTGTTTTTTTTTTCCCCTTTAACCAAATGGAAAGGGACTTTTCTAACAGCTGGATGTGCTGTGCCTTCTCTATTTTAATTTATGGAGAGCAGTTAAGAGTCTGACGTGTGGAAAAAAAGAAGAGATGATAATTTGTGGTGAGAGCAGGACTATGTCTTACTATGCAGATGCTGTACACTTTGTAGTCTCCTGAGAAGCTTGTGAAGGCTTCTCCAGTGGGGCATGTTTCAGTGGCTGCCAAGTATTTATCATGTGGAGTGTCCAAACTATTCGGTCTCTATCCTTGTTAGAGGATAGACACCCATCTCTTGTTTTGGAGTCGGTGTATCCATTAATTAGAGATTCTGGTAATAGTCACTTGAGGGTTAAACTGTTCCCAAAGGATTCTTTCCAATGTTGTTTTTCTTCTGCTCTTTCTCCTCCCCATTGCATTTGTTCTACTGAGAACCTGTTTCACCTTGTTATGGGGCTTACATCCTACCTCCGTGGACATTGCTCGTTCTGCTTTATTGCAAAGACTACTGTGTCCAACAGAAAGCCCAGCTTGCAGCACTGAGATAAACTGAAACAGACACTGATCTGTGTGAGGAGCCTTGTACCGAGTGGACTTTGGGGCCACTTCCCAACTGCTGGCCGCTGGATCCGGCTGTCTCTTCTGATTTGGAGCAGGAAACATCATTCTGAGATTATTTTGCCTCTGCAGTTTGTACTGGGGAGGTTGCTGGTCTTTGCTGTTGATTCTAAGCCCTATGCAGATCAATAGGGAGCACGGGAACATAAACAAAACCAAATTAGACACTGCCAGTTTGAGGTTTCCCCCTCTGCAGGGCCCTTGTGGTTCCTGGGCTCAAGCTGTGAAAGGAGGCGACTGTGCTGCCACAGTGGTCTCTGATCCCATGGCAAAAGTTGAGTTCCTGAGGCTCAGCATGGCTATTGCTGAGAGTCTGGCAGAGGAACGGCTTTTGCTGTGATCTTTTCTAGCAGCGCTCGGTTTTCCTGCAAAGTTATCGGCTCAAAAGGCCATAGTTTCCAAGCTCTGGGGGAGGTTTAGGCGTTTTGTTACTTTCTCTTCCTTGGACCAAACGTGTTCACGTGCCAGGTGTAAAGTTTTTGGATGGCTAGTGTGATTTTTTCTTAAGAAGCCTACACAAAACAGATTTAGCACTAAACAGTCTTCCTTTTATAGTCTCTGTTTGTTACACACAGAGGCCCTTTCAGTTTACATTTGCCCCATTCCTCACCGTGAAGATTACTACTTTCTTCTGCCTTCTTTTCCTAATCTGTTTGTTTATTCCCATATATTTCTGGCATAGTTTAACTAAAGCTGAGAGTTCAGTGAAACTTTCTGGCTCAGACTGCTTTGTGCTTCTGTGCAAACTGTCCCTTCATGACACTCAATTTACTGATACCCTTCCCTTGGAAAACAAATGCTATTTGAAAGATATTTTTTTTTTTTTTCAGTAGCTGCAAGGGTGGATACCTCTTACCCACATCCTAAGTCATAAAATACTTCTGGAGAAGCTCTGCAGGCTCCCACAACTTACTGTATTGAAAAATTCTCTTCCTTTTTAATGTGCATGGTGACATGTATCTCTTCTATTCAAGATCACCTAATTTTTTTTTTCGCTTACTAAATTAAAACATGAGTACCCAGTGCTGATTTAGGAGATAAAATTTTCTGGATAGAACAGGAGAAAGGTGCCGCTTTTGATGATCCATAGCAGCGTACAAATGCTCTGAATGAATACCTTGGCTCTTCCTTTTGATGCAGCATTAACCTTTCAGCTAACACATTGATGCTTTCACTATTCTTCAAATACAGAGAAGTTAAGGAAATGAACAACAGATAAATTCTGAAAATTTTGCTGTACAGTCTTCGGTAACTTTAAGCATATAAACACTGCTAATGAGATGCAATAGACTTTCTGCCCTTCGGTCAGAATTAGGGTCATCCGCAGCAGAGTGGAAGAAGGTAGCTGGTGTCTTAGCTGCACTGGAGAGCAAACCCTCCTTGATCAAATGATGGTAGAGTCTAGGTATTAAAAGAAGATGGTTTTGTTAAATGAAAGCTTCCCGGTGTTTCTAGTCAGGGACATAAACATGGCTCTTGAGTCATTTGGAAAAAAAGAAAGAAGGAATAGTTAGTAGTCCTAAAAATCAACACTCTGGACATGAAAAGCTGTTTTCTGGCCCATGCAAACTGGATAAACTTGTGTGGGTTGAGTGCTCTTGTTTGTGTATGTGGCTGATTAGCATGAGCCCTCTACCCAAGATTGTTGGTCTGTGTCAATCACATGTGGATCTAACGAAAAATGGCATTCTGCAGCCAAGTCCAGTTTCTGATGACTCAGTGGGTAGGGTGTACAGCCAAACTATGTGCCCTTCAGTGACATGAAAACCACAGCCGTTTGTGGAAAATAGGGCTCTTTTCCTTTCCATAAAGCAAGTGGAGCAAGAGAGTTTGCAAATATGGCATATTTTCTAGAGAATAAGCTTGCTTTTTAAGAGCATGCCATGAAAAAATATCACTTTAAAAAAATGTCACTATGAAAAATAAAGCAATTTGTAAATTGATCCAGTTCAGTCAAGTTCTTACGTACACAAAGAAGAGATGCAAAATGTCAGAGTGTGTTGTTTAATAAGAAACTGGTTTAAGAAAAAAAGTTAACTTGTAGGAAGAAAGATTATACGAGGCTGTGAAATGTGTCCCTTTTCTTGTCTTAAAGTCATTCAAGCCTTGCTCTTAACATAAACCAAAATTTGTGGTGAAATTATTGTACCCAGAAGAAGAAATGGTAAGCTGATATTTTTTCTAACCAGGCAGAGTAGAAATTTATTCTATGCCAGGCCTGAGATTTAAAGCAAAACAATTTTAAAGCAAAATAGTTTTACAAGGATGTAAATCTCTTATGCTTAAAAAAAAAATATTTTTTTTTTGCAATCATTCAGTGTTAGTAAGGTTTAAATGAAACTATTTTTGTTAAAATACTGGGTTTATGTCTAAAATAAGAATGATCATCATTTCCTTATATGAATATACATTTGTTTGCTAATGCATCTTACTGAAAAAGGGATTTTAAACAACAGCATGTCAGTCTTCATGCATATAAGCTGCACTGCAGATAATTTGCAGTTTAAAAATACTGATTATTTGGGAAAAAATGTCTCTAGACAATCCTGTTCAGATAACCTTCAGAACCCAGCAGCAGGAGCGGGTCAGGGGAGGGAGGAGGAGAGGAAGAACAGGTTATGGGGTGAGAGAAGTGGCCGGGGGGGGAACGCGTGGGGAGACGGAGCTGGGCCTGCTGTGGGTAAGCTCTGCCGCCGGTACGGCTGCCCGAGTCCCGCGGTTGTTACAAATAGCTCCGAGTTAGAGGTGAAAGTATGGTAATGGCCTTGTGCGTGCTGGGCGATGCTCAGAGCCTTCCTCCCCTGGGCAAACTCCGTAGGCACCTTGGCATGGGTTTTGGAGGGAGCCTGTCTGCGTGCACGGGCTCAGTCCGCTGGGGGTTGAAAGTGCTCTGGGCCACAAAGGAGGCCATCCGCAACTGGTGAAGTCAGGCTGGAATTGTAACTAAGCTACTTCTTACATGGCTAATTAAACGAGAAGCTACTCCTGGGGAACAGTAGCTATCTCTGCTGATAAGCAATAGAGGCTTAAAGGTAATTTTAATCTGTGCAGCAACGTTTACATTTAAAGACTAAAAAAAGATGAAGTCCTCAGGACAGTACAAATTATTGAACTTTCTGCAATTTAGTGGAATGCTGAACAACTGAGTTTTTTCATTTCTCTGTGTTCGAGGTATATCCTTAAACCCGGTGTTGTTTCTCCTTTGGAAAAAGGAATGTTTCTTTAAGGAGTATGAAATCAGAAACAGAAGCTAATGCTACCTGGCTGAGAAGACCATTTCTGAATTAATTTTCTATGTGTTTCTGTGATCACCCCCACCTTTTGTTGCGTGTTTTCTGTTGTATAATTGTAAATATTTCTACACAAACTCAGGCAGTGTTTTAGCAAAAATTGAATGTGTTGCTTAAAACAGTGGATTCTGGCACAAGCTTTTTCTTACTTGTCTTCTGAACTGTCAGCAACAAGGATTTAAGAACTTTCAGTGGAGGTTTAAATGACTGGCTTTCTATAAACATTGCAGCTATCCAATTGTGTATGTAATGTAAGACTTGCTGGTGCTTTGTAACAAAATCCCAGACTATTTATTTCTCTCTTTTTAATATTAACAGAGCATTTTTGGGAACGGCAGTGTAACATCTTAATATACAAAACTCTGAGATTTATAGTAGTTTGTGATATTTTTTAACTACCTTAGAAGTCTTGTGTAGACAGCCGAACTATAATTTTTAGTAGTAGTGCTACTTGTGGCGTCTCTTTTTAAATTATTACATTTTTCCTTCTGATGTTTTGAACCATTCTGTTTATTGTTAGAGACTTTAGAGCTATTCAGTAATACACCATTAAAATCATAATCTTGGTGGCTTAGATATCCGGATGAGTTTTCTGACTTAAAGAAAAAAAATCCAGATTTTTAAAATAAGGGATATTACATAATCTTTCACATATGAATATTGTGAAAGTGAAAAATAATTTTAAAAAATTGTAATGCTTCAAATGCAGACAATAACAAAGCAGTGAATTTGCAAAACAGCTGAAATGAAATGACTGTTCTTGGAACAGTTTGCCATTAAATTAGCTAATACTGCCTGCATTGCTGTCCGGAATGTCGCTTTCTAAGGCTTAAATAAAAACAGTAATAAAGTATTTATATAATGTGGTGTTAGTCAAAAGGGGAAAAGGGAGATATTCAGAAAATACCGCCTTTAGGAAAAGAGTTAATGAGTGAGCTTTATTTCTTAAACTGTAATTTCTGAGTTATTTTTGCAGTACCAGAAGCTTCTGCTCCATTAGAGAACTGTGATGTGGGTAATGATTTTTGTTCTTTTATGCTTTTTATTCCTTTTATTCTTTTAAAATTAAAGCAACGGAAGGGTGACATCCTTGCTTTTCTTCATATAATCTTTCTATGTACATACTGCTTGGCTTAGGGTTTTCTCTGAACTAAGGGAATTTTGCTCATGCAGTACGCGCGTGGGAAGGACACTGAGACAATGGAAGTGATGATGGGTCGGCAGCCAGTGTTCCTCCAGTATTGCTCCTGTGCAGCTCATCCAAATCAACCTAGTTTCTGGCCCTGTGTGAAAGCTTGATAGAGCTTACAAGGCTGAAACTAGTAAGGTTCAACTGAAATTGCATTAAATTAGCTGAGGCCAAAGCAGACGTAATTTTGTAGGAATTTATTTTGTGGTGGGGTTTGTAGAGTCACTTGCTGTAAATGTTTCCTGACACAGTACACTAGCAAGCTCTGGGGTTTTTTTGTTTTATTGTTATTTCATCAGACTGTAAGCACTGACTTTAATTTGTCACTCAGGGGTCTGCCTCAGGGGTAATGTGTGTTTGTGTTTGGCTGTGTGTGAAATCTTCAGCCGAAATAGTGCCATTGTTTCTAAGAGTTGTACCATAAAAAATGTATTTGGGCCATGCTAAACCCCTGGAAATGTTCTCTGTTAAAATCTGTAACAGCTTGGGACCAGACACTTGATAATTATCTGGAGTTTGGTGGATCCGTGCTGTCCCTAAGAATCAAATCTGATTTGAGGCTTTGTGGAAGAAATAAATACTTTGAGGAGGAATGACTTCTTGATGGGTACCTCTCTTTGTTAGTTTTGTTTGTTTGTTTTAATTATCTGACTGTAAATATTTTTCTATCATATAAATTATGTTGATGTTATATGGGAACAAGCAGTGTTTACAATGGGAGAAGAAAATTAAAATCAGATTATTTAATCAAGGCAGAAATTACTGCATATTGTACATTTCAGGAAATAAGGTGTTCACGGAAAAGGGAGAAAATGCAAAAGAATTGGAAGAAATCACATTTGTGTCAAGTTCCACTCATGCTTGAGAATGACATGCACAGTATAATTATAAAAATGTGATGTTAATAGGAAACCCATAACTTAATATTTATTATTATTTATGACAATTAGTAAACAAATGACCACAACATACACAGTGATTCTAAGGCTGCAAGAAGCATATTTTAAAAGTAAACTGAAATGTTGGTAGACAGAAAGTTATTTTTAAACTTCAGTAAGTTCTGTTTTTCCATTGTTTAGAAATACCCAAAGGAAATGGCTGTATATAATGGATTAACAGTTTATACATTTTCCTGTCCACAGCTGAAAAAAAAATTAATAATGTATTGGCATGCAGAATCTGAACACTCAGTGTAAAGTTACACATTTCACAGACTTTCATTTGTAGTGATTGTCATTACTTTTCCAAGTATTTCTAACCTTTCTAACCTGTTTGTTTCTTTATGGAATTGTGGATGCTTTTTACCAGAATGTATTGCTTACTGGTGTAAATGGCAACTGGATTTATTAAGCTGACAATTTATTAGGATAAATCATTAAAACATTATAGTCAGATGCCAGATGTCAAACAGTTAAAATTGTCTTAATATGTTTGTTGGAGCTGTGAGCTATTCCTCAGCCTGGTAACTATCATTTTTATACATTCAGTATTTTGAAAACCTTCTGTCTTTCAGCCCTACTTATTTTTATTCCATCTTTCTCCTCCACCCCAAAGTCTCACCAACCAAAAAAACCCCGAAAGAGACCCTATGCCTTGGCTGGTTTGCTCTTTGTTGGGAACGCAGGGAATTAGAATACTATTTGGTTCTCTAAACAAATTCAGAAGGTTTTCCAAGATCAAGCTCAGAGAGAAGAGCTTTAACAACACTATCAGACTTCATTTGGCTTAAACAATTTGTCTGTTCCCATTGACCTTGGTAGAAGCCGCCCTGGGCTGTGGGTGTGAAGAGGCTGATCTCGCCTCTCTTCTAGCCCACATTTTGCTTTTCGCTTGGGTGCTGCAGTGCTGTCCGGAGGCACCCGTGTAGGAGCCAGTGCTGAGCCGCAGAGGGAAATCCAAGCTCACCCTGATAGAGTGAGCCTAGGACTTTGTGGGAATGGATGATGCTGTAGGATTGAGGCCATCTTAAATTTATATAATGCAATAATTGTCGAGCAAATATGATTCGTTCCTTTTTCGTTCCATGTTTTGAATGCCTCTCTTCAGAGTATTTGAGCATTTTATGGAAGACCTTTCGGTTGGCTGGAAAAGGCAGGACAACATCTCTTTCTATAAATGGAATAATAATTGCACTGTGCGCTGGCCAGCGGAGACCAACATCTGGATCCTGGTTATCGGTTATCTTTTAATCATAAATATGTAAAACATTTTTCTTCTCAGCTGCTCTTTGCCAGAGCCCAAGGCGTAGTCAGGAGGATAGAGTTATTGGCTGTGTATTCCGTGCCTGGAAAGTCGGGAGAGATACAATGGAACAAAGAGCGATAGCAGATTAGGATGGCATTTTAACTGCGCAAATATGCTCTTAAGAAACTAAAAATTTGCCTCTTGCCTAACAGAGGCATTTTTACCCTTCGAGGTTTTGGAGTAAGTAGAGAATAAAGGAAATCTGTGAGCATATTTTAAATGTTGAGAATACACTTCGTGTTAGTAAAAGGTGCAGCATAGATGGTGCAAATAAGCCAGATCCTCCTGTTAGGCACAGAATGGGGAAAGTACAAGTTCCGCTCCGTCCCCTGGGGCTGAGGATGGCTTTGCCTCTGTGCCACTCCAAAGTGCTGTCTCTGCTGAGATGAAAAAGGGTGTGGGTGAGGACTTTTGTGTCTCTTTAAAAGAGAGTGTGACTGTGTCTTTGAAGGGTGTAGTGGTGGCTGGAGTGCAACAGATTCTTTATACTGATTTGAGCAGAAAACAAATCTTTGTCTAAAGAGTAAGAGTGATAAAACTAGTAGTTCTGTAACCTGTCCCTGAGGCACAGAGGATTTGAAGCCTCATAAAAATCAATCTCTAATTAGTGTAAGAATTTTGGTTGGAATATGATCTGAATGCATTCCCATGTTGGAATTTGCAGTTCTGTATTTCGAGGCTTCCTTTCTCAGTAGCATAGGGGTTTTTTTTACCCTCTGTGTATCAATGTAACTAAATAGTTCTTAAGCCATTGTCAGTAATGTACCAGCTCTTTAACAAAGAATATGTTGATTTAGTGCAGCCTCATTTTATGGAAAAGGACGGGATGTTTTCACACAGAGAGTTTAGTTGCTAGCACTTAAAAAAAATTTAGTTTTAAAGGCCTGTCTTTTTAAAATGTGACCTTTACCTTCCTAATCTCAAGGGAGAAAGAGGTTGGAAAAGCAGAGCTGACTTCTGCAGTTATGATAAACAGACATTTATCAAGTACAGTCTGCCTACATGCTGGCTTGTGGAAGCCCATGGCATCACATTTCAGGTGAATAGAGCCCTTAGTTAGGGCCCTGTCCCACAGAGAATATTTGAGGTTTTTCAGTCTATACAACCCTAAAAGATGCAGATTTCAGCTTTGCAGGAGGCTGACCAGTGCAAGGGGAAACTGGCCTGCTGTGGAAATGGGAAGCCAGCACTTCAAGCATAGTCAGCTCATGCCTGGAGAGTGGCACTCTCAAGCTCGGTCAGCAGGTCAGCCCCCAAAACACTGTCATCTCTTCCCTTTGGAAGATGCTTGGATCTCCCAGGGCTCCTGTGCTGGGTTGACAGGTAAAGATGTGGGTATAAATGGAGAGAGGAGCTTGACCATGTGGGCAGGGAGAGTGAAGAGAGAACTCTGTGGTTATAAAAAGGAAAGAAACCCAAATAGGCAGAGTATTCTGAAAGACGGGAAGGAATCTGTGGGAAAGGAAAATGAAAGCGGGAAAGTGAGGCTGGAGAAAATGGAGACCAGAAAATGAACAGAAATGCTAAGGAAAGTGGATAGAGAGGAGGGAGAAAACTGCAGTGTATCAAGTGTGCAGTACACCCCACATGAAAAGTAACAAACCAGAGATTTGGCAGTTGCTGAAAGAAAAAATCTGAACATTTCTGTCTCAGCTTTGGTTTTGGGGAGACCTCAAGCTCTGTCTCCTTTGAATACTGCAAAGCGCACACACTTTTTTGGAATATTTGCCATGGGTAACCTTTTTTTCCCTCTTTGTGGACTGGCAGCTATGGAGATTCATTTCAAAACAGATCAAAACTTTAGGAAATGTGGCTGCTTTTTTTTGTTGTTGTTCTAAATCTGCTTGCATGGAAAGACAGTGGAATAAACTCTTCAGTATATATAGAAAAAGGGTTCTGTTTGAGGGATGAAAACAATTTTTTAAGCTGAAGAGATGAGTTATCTGGTGAGAAAAGTTTCTTCAAAAAAGTTCAAATAAATGTGCTTAGGTAGTAGTGTGTAGGTCTAACAGGTGGGTGGATTGAAGTGAATTTAGTGTGCTCATGAGTCTGTGTTACTAGAAATGCAGTAGCATTGCAAAAATGTCATCACTGAATGATTTAATGTGAACAGATTCTTAAGAAGAATTATAGCCATCTGATATATCATTCTTTAAGAATGTCACCAAGAATTAGAGGCCTGAGTAAAGCCTACTGTCTCCTGCTCTTGATCATGCTGATTGATGCTAATTTATTTGCATTTCAAAAAAGAGAGTAGCCCAAGGACATCCAGAGAATAGGATTTTGCAAGGACTAGTCTATGAAAGTGCTTTTTGAGGTGGTACTTCTTTTGTGCTTACAGGTCTACATTTGTGTTTATGGGTGCCTTGGCAAGGCTTTAATTTTCTCTTGATTTTATTTTTCAGAATTGCAATCCAGAAGTCCCTTATTTTAGTTGTTCCGGGGTAGTGCTGTTAGAGTGAGATAAAAAGTGAGTTTATGGTCAAGGAAGATTATACACTGGTGTCTCTGGCTGACTGATTTTACTAACTAACGATCAGATTGTGAACTCCTCAGGCTAAAGACTCTTTCTTATGTGTTTGTACAGCATCTAGCAGAATGAGCTCTGGCATATGATTGGAGTCCTTGGGCTCTATTGCAGTACAAGTAATGAATAATAAGTAAGTAAGTGGCAGTTGTATTGGGTGGCTGCCCCAGGAGATCTTAACTTCTCTTTTATGGACATATATTCTGGAATTTCTTTGGCATCAGTCTCAAAATGAAGTAGTTCTGTTTGCCTGAAGGAGTTCTGCTTCAGTTCCTTACAGTATATAAGGCTGAGATCCTCCGGAGGCTACCCACAAGGGAGTGTTTGTAAGAGCTGGCTTTGAAAGTTAACAATGCTGCGATTACCACTAAACTGATTAGAAATCTAAGCCTAGATTTATAAATTAGTGCAAAACATTTTCTGTACCTTATTCTATTTGCTTTTGATTTTTCTCTGGGATCTTTAGGATTGTCTATACATTATTACTTTTAATTTCATGCAATTATAAAAATACATGCTAAAATAAGCCCCAAAACTATTTGCCTTTGCTTTTTAGTATAACTCGTACGATGAAAAATAAGACTTCATTTGGTTCAGCCTTAAAAATAAAATAAAAAAAGGTTATACAACAGGTAGGAATTTGAAATCCTGTTTCCACTGATTAAGACACAGCCACGTGGCTGAGTCTAACTCACCTGCAGGTCAAGCTATATCTTATGTAATGAGAATCTCTCTGACTGCTGTTTTCCCTGTTTTTCCATCGCATGCCATTAAACAAATTGAAGGAGATTTAGGAGTTTAGTGCTAATGCAGCTTTTAGAGGCTACTGAAAGTATCTTGACCTACATGGGAATGGCCGTACACCTGCATCACACCTGCAGGCCGCTGCATCCATCTTTCCCACCAGCCTGGTTATATGTGGGCAGAGGAAGGGAGGAGAACTGCTGTTGTCGGCAAACTGCTCCTTCCGTGAGAGCCTGGTTGGTGTTCGTGGTGCCACTGGTAAATGGAATATTGAAAACAAATACTGGCACGAAATGATAGGCAACACATTCCTGTTCAGATAATGAAAATTGTGCATTTTATCCTCTTTTTTGTTCTTTCCCTTTTGATCTATGGTGGTACCTTCACTTAGCCCATGGTTACTTTCTAGTGCATCTTTTTTGTTTGGGATCTTGTCAGTTCGGAAGTCTAAACTACAGTATCCAGGGTTTGTTTAGGTTTTTTTTTATACACCAATTTACTGACCTGTTCAAAGAACTTGAATAGAGTAGGGACATGGGTCCTTTGCAGTACATTTTCTTATTTTTTATGTCATCTTTTTCCAAGCCTGATGCTATTTTGGTTTTACCATTTCATCCTCTTTGCTGGGCATAACTGCAGGGCTCATTGGTCTAAATTTCCTGGATTGCCCATAGATTTTAAAAAAATGTATGTTTACCATAATTATTATACTCTAGTCCCCTGAAATTGTGGCTGTTTTTTACTGAGAAACCTCTTATTTTTGTTAGCAGTTCTGTCATCTTTTAGCAGTTTGGTCACTATATAGAATTTTTAGACAGAACTGCTCCTTCAGGCAACTTACTTATTTGTATGCAAGTAGTTTATTTATTGCACCCTTTTTAACACATCAGTTGCTGGGAATATTGTCTTCTCGACAAGGAAAGAGGAAGTCAGGATACATTTCCTCCCAGCAGTTGTGGCAGTGAACAACACGAAGCTCCTCAGAAATACCCCAGGTCTGCAGTGGCTGCCATAAGCTCGTGTGGCACAGCAGAGCCTCCAGTTTCCTTCTCCAGCTCTGTGTCTAAAGGGGCCTTGTTTGCTTTTCTACCTGTACACTCGTTTTGTCTTTGAAAGCTCCTTTAGCAGTTCCCTCTTAAATATTGCTTGATCCACAGCCCATTCAAATGAATGAACCCATTCAATCAGCAGAGGAAGAACATTGTTAAATATTGCTCCAGAGGAACTGAGGCTGGAGGTGGCTCTTCGAGCTGTGTGTGTGTTTGCCACCGAAACTATATACAAAAGTTAGATAAGTTTATTTTTCTTGAAAAGCAAAATCTACTTCCACCTTTTCCAAAATGGGACACCTGGATAAAACATAAGAAAAATAATCCCTCAGCAATATGAGGGAAGCTTTCAGTGGGGTTTGAAGATTTTTTTTTTTTTTCATTAGCCACTAATTTTATTTCAGTATTTGAGAAAGGAAGAAGGACAGCTGGATCATGGCCTGAAAATTAACACAGATTGAGAAATTAAAAAAAAAAAAAAAGATTGGTGTTACAGCTTTTGCTTTGGTAATTTGTGGAATTAGATGTTGTTGAAGCATGACAGAAGGTACTACCTGGGAGCAGGCACTGGTACAGAAAGCCTTGGGCAAACACTTCACTCTACTGGAGGGATCCCAATAGATTCTCCTCAATAGCACAGGTGTCATCTTCACAGTACTCTTACAGCATCAGTACAGTACAAGCCCTTGCTAGTGCCTAATTGTATTGCAGCTTTTCTCTCTTTTGAAAGAGTTTATGATTGAAGTAATCACTCCCGACGTTAGTATTTCTGCTCAGTGCCTCTGCACAGGGAGCACAGTCCGACAGGCACAGGTGCTCGCTTGCTGCAGAAGGGGAGCTCGGCGTTCCTTCGCAACCTGGGCAGCCGGTCCCAGCCTGGGACCCGCAGGCAGAGCACGGAGCCTCTGCCCCGAGGCACTGCCCAGGTGTGTACAGGGGTAACTCTGCTTGTGTGGCGAGGAGCCGTCGGAGTTTAATGGTGCTCCAGTCTTTTGATGGGAGTCTTTGGGTCTGATTTCTAAGCTGCATTTTAGGATGAGGGAGGCAAAGCATTTGCTCCACATACTTAGTAAGCCTTGCACCAGTATAGAGTTCAAGAAGCATTCACAAGGCAGAAGAATTTAGATATGGTCACTTCGTTGTGCTGGACGTTCAGAAGAGAATTCTAAGGTCAAATCTATTTTGCGTTTGAGAAATCCTTTCGTGTCAAGTGCCTTATTCCGTGCATGGCTGGATGCTTTCTTGTGGGTGCTGTGTAACCACACCTCCAGCTGCTCTCAAAGAGGTGCCCAGCATCCTGTTGCAGTAACTTGCTTTCCTCATTCCTTCTGGAGTTGGTAATTTTTGATTGGTTTTGTCCTGTTTGGTGTCCTTCCAGACAGTAGCACCATGACAGCTATGTTGATCAAAACTAAAGAGAAATGGCACTTCCTGGATGTTGCTTTTCTCTTTCTTCTGCTCCTCTTTCCCCCCTCTTCTGTTTTGGATGAGCAGTAAAAACATAAAGGTGCCGTCCAGCATTTGAATGTTTTCAGCTGCTGAGAAGGGGCAAACAAGACACAAGCCTCCGACAAGCCTCCTAAGAGGCTCAAGGGTACTTAGTTTATATAAAGGAGAAAGTATCCACTTCTGTGCCGCAGCAGTGGAAGGCAGGATGCCCTGCAGAGCTGGGGTTCGCTCATTTTTTTATTCAGTTATAAATGACAATTTCAGTGTTGTCCCAAACATTTTCACTACTTTGGGATTAAAAAAGATTAGAGTGGAGGTGGGGGAAGAACAAAAAAGGTGAAAATGTGTGTTATGGGGGAGAGCCCCCTTTCAGCTGCTGATAGAATCATAGAATTGCTTAGGTTGGAAAAGACCTTTAAGATCATCAAGTCCAACCAAATGATGTAGCTTTTGTCCCTTGAACAGCAAGGTGTAAAGGCAGGGGTGAGCTTTTGTTGTGCTGTAAGGCTTCCCATGATTTTTACCATTTGCCTTATAAAACCATTCTGGTGTTTACTGAAGGGCAAAACTTAGAAGAAATGTATTTGGAACATGGGTATTGATCTGATATATTCATGAGTGTTTTCTTTTTTAAAAAAAAAAAGTTTGAGTGCAAGACTTCACTTTCAGCTGCAGGTCGCTTGCTTACCTTGTGCACTCTGAGAGGGTTTGAGATGGTGGGAGCTGTCCTTTGGTTTTAGGTCAGTAAGTGTTCTCTGGGCTTTTGTCTTTGTGCATGATAGATGCCCTGCTTGTCAAAAATGCATATACTGTGTGCTGAGTCAGAGCCATACAAAGTAAAATATTTGATCTGGGGCCTGTAAGAAAACAAAAAGCCAATAAAAATACATTATAGTGTCTTTTATCCTCCCCTTTAACAAAAGAGGCCAGTCAGCCACAGAGGTACAGTATTATTACGTTTTCACTAGCATGACATAATAGTAAATTAGGGATCTTTGGTGTGCTGAGGCCACTTCAGCAGCTCCTACCCTCATTTTAAACGTGAGCAAATTGCAGTTGGTTGGGTGCTTCCTCCCTTAGCTGAATCTAAATTGCAGAGAATTTTCTGTAAACAGGCCCCACAAGACAGCACAGGGGTTGCAATTAAAGGAATTATTTTCCTCTGTTAATTCTGTCTCTGCTCTGACCAAGGAAGGGAGGTAAACATCTCCATGATTTTATGCCAACCAGGCACAATTTCACTTTTGCTGGCTCAAACTACTTCATGTGTTTTTGTGCTTTGAAAACCTGAAAGCTTTGACGTGGTGCATGCTATGAACTGATGCCAAACTCTGACTAAACAATCTCATTAAAAACGCAAGGTAACTGAAGCAAATATTTCCTTTGAAGAAGCACTATCAGTTAAGTACTCATTTCCTCTTTTAAGTCTGACATTAAAGGGGCAAAGACAGGTGGGCTGATAAGAGCAAGATAAGGCTTGTTGAGTTAGTTTACCAGCTAATTTGGCAAAAAAAGCAGAGTCTTGTTTCATGCCATTTTAAGGGCTTGTATCACTTGTATTTGTTGTATGAGGGATCAACTGTCTAAATATCTAGTGTAATTGTGAAATCTTTTGTATGCACATGTAACTTGATATATTTACATATTTTCCACAAGATGTAATATCAGGAAGATAAGATCTCACCTACATAGTACCTATAATCTCTGGTGCTAATTCTGAGCCTCTAAATAGGCTTCTCCTTTAACCACAGCAAACGCAAAACAAATGCAGTCATGTTTGCCTTTGTATTGCTGGAACTGCACTGGAACCTGGTCAGTGATAGCCCAAGATTCAGCTCTTCTGCAGGCTGTACCAGCTGAGATCCAAAAAAAACCCATTTAGTGAGTCTGCTGTGCATTTCCAAAACAATTAAATCACTCATTTTCTTAAAATCAATGTATAGAATGAAGTAATCTTTCTTACTGTGAAGTTCCAGCTTGTACTCCGGTTGGTGGATTGCCCCAAGAGGAGGGCATTTTTTGAATACTGAAGTACAACAACAGCCCATATTCTCGGGTGTCTTTGCCTGTTTTCTGTAAGGATCTGGTCTTTGAACTGGTTTGTGATATCTACTGCCAGCCATTTCACAAGCGTGTAGGCAGAAGACGCCTTCTCTGCAGGGTGATGCATAACTTGGCCCTTATGTTTCGGAGCAATGCAATAGCTTTAGGACACCAGTGCAGCTGATGGGACTAATGAGCTGTTTTATGGTAACGTGAGCAAAATCATTTGTCATCCAGGTACAGAATATGGTTGGCACGACCAAATTTAGTGATTAACTGTAATCCTATCACTCATGGTTTCTTAATTTCTCTCTCAAATCATTTTAAGAGACAGAAAACAAGAATTGTCTTTGCTTTCTTAACCAAGGCATTGAACACAACCATGTAGAAGTCAGGAAAACAAACTTGGAAGAGTGCTATAGGAGAACTATTGTGGATATATTTTATGTATCGGAGCGTCTCACGGCCATTTTGCCCACAGATGTTACAAGAATGTAATTGCAGTTAGTGTTAAAATGTATACAGTAGTGTAAAGGCTAAAGCCTAGGCCTGGAGGGATTCCCATTGGTTTCAACGGGCTTTGGATAAGGCCCTAAGAAAACACACAAGACACTTTACAGAACAGACTAAAATCCTGCTTAATTTTTTTTGGCAGACCGCTGGCCTTCCAACCTCTACCCTTTCCCTTTCCATCCCCTAAAAATGTAGAGGTATTTTGATTCCAAAATACGAAGGTGCTGTGAGGGTCAGTATCCCAGACTGGGCAGCCATACCAAGATGTTGGGTGGGTTAGCTCTGTTGACACAAAATATTTTGCTTCACTTTACAAAACACAGAAACAGCCCATTGTTGCTCTAGGAAGTTCATCAAGTGAACGTATAGATTTCTTACTACTCTCAGGGGGCTTTCAGCACCCAGTCGTGAGTCATAACATTAAAGTCTGGAAGGAAAGAACATCTTGTAAATTGTTTCAGAATTGTCTTTTACCTCCTATTTTAGCAGGCTCCCAAGCTTTTCTCTGGGTCAAGATGCGTTCGACTTTAGAAGATGGGAACATGAGGGATTACAAGACATCCGTGACTTTTTCCATGAGAAAATAATAATAAACTTTCAGTAATTTAAGGATAAGTTCAAGCTTCCCTCTGGAGACTTGTACATGTATTTGCAAATGTGATAGTTCTGATGTCTGCTAAGAAAAAAAATAAATATCTCACAACAGGAAAGAATTCATTTGGAGGAATCTCCTCCACAGCTGAGACTTCTGATCATTGTCTGCACTGGAGAAACTTTATCCAATGTTCCCAGCCTTGCAAACACCAGCTCTTCTCCTCAGGATTTAGCAGCCAGGGGAGCACTAAGGTGCATGCGTTTCCTCGTGCTGTTTGCAGGACTGCGGCACCGGGCTCTAAGAGCCCAGTTCTGTCTCCATTAAAGCCTAATGGGAGCTTTGCCATTTTCTTCAGTAAGGTCAGGATTCCTTGTGAAGCAGCAGAGAGGAAACATCAGGACTGTAAAGCCACATACCAGAACTCATGGCTTTTAATCACAAGAAGTGTATTAGTGCCTCCCAGGGTGAATGGAAGGAGCAGCTTGGTGAGGTGCAAGAGGAGCCTTCACTGGCTTTTTCTGGTAGTTACTTCATGTGAGAAAGTTGTTTAGATAATTGCTAAGGTGATGACTGTATCCTTCTAGCAGCACCTTTTTTAAAAACCCTCCTGGAGTATAAAATGCTTTAAGCTCTGCTCCCTCCCCTGCCCTCATTTTCTTCCAATTTCCTGGGTTGCGGCGGGGCAGAAGGGAGTGTTGTCCAGCTCCTGCTGCCTGCCTCTGCGTCCTCGCAATGACGGGTCTGGTCTGCCTCTCACCCTCCCACGCACCTGCATGCTTAGCTCTGAGAAGGTGCCTCTCCTGCTGCAAAGAGTCTTTCCAGGTAGCAGTGGGACCATGGTGAGGCCGATTCTGGCAGCCTGCACAAGTGCCCACCAAAGACTGAGAGCACAAAGCCCTCCGCACGCTCAGCTCGGAGCAGCAGAGGTAGTGAGCCTTCTTGTTTGCAGGCTTAGAAACCAGCACTGCATCTGGTTACCATTTGTGACAGAAGATTGTGTTAGCTGTACAACCCAGAAGGAGATAGCTTGGATCTGAGAGAGACAGAAATACTTCTATTTGTGCAAAAGGTGACAGTGCTTCCCAGGAGAGCACTGTCCTGTCCCTGGTGGGCAGGCAAGGCAGTATTTAAGGCTCTGACATTAAGTTATCCCCTTTATTTTTTTTTTTCCCATCACTTTCTGAATGTTCTTTCTGGGCGTAAGTGGCCCTTTAATGGAATTGTTTTTTCCTGTATCTCATCACGAGAGCTGCACATTTATCCTCATGTTTGGAAAAATTTCTAAATATTCACATGAGCTTCAGCATAATTTATTTTCTTTTGTAGCTTAATAAAATCTTGGGTTTCATTCCGTCTAGCTATCTTCAGGGATTTACAGAAGGCCAGTGGGGCTGAAACACAGGGCTGAACTAAGAGACAAAGGAAAACAAATAACTGTATGAGTACCTAGAATTTGCTCAGAATGCAATGATGCAGCTCCAATGCTGCTTTTTAAAAAAAGATGGTAAATTATTAATACTTCTAGGAGGAAATGAATATAGTAGTGGTTCTGCAACGTCTGGCTTGCTCTGAAATGTCATGTATTTATGCAGACTTCTTCCCTAGTCCTGTTGAACCAAAGTTATTGTACCAGATCTTTGCTCCTGAGTTACATGTGCCCCCCTGGAATGCACCCGCGTGCTGGTGCACGGGTTGGCGGTTTCCTTGTTTTGCTGGAATGTCACTGGTGTGAGGGACTGATGTTGCAGGAAAAAAAATTTTTTAGTCAACCATCCTTCCTTGCCAGTGGAGGGTCTGTATCTCATAGAGCAGAATCTCTTATCTGGTGAAGACTTGCAACAAAACAAATGTGTTTGCTCCCGTCCCAGCCTGGACATGGCTAAGCTTGGCTGGAGTGTGTGGTCTGTGGCACTGAGGCCTCAAAAGACTCTGATTTCACGGTGTCTTTGACAGGCTTTGGGCTGGTAGAAAAGCCTTCCCTTTTCTTTGAGATCGCCAGCTCCTCTTCATGTGGAGCTTAGATCTTTGTTTGGTGTTGTGAAAAAATGATGCAGAAGTAAGAGTTTCTTAGAGGTTATTGTCATGCTACCATATTTCGTCTCCCATATCTCATGCCAAAAAAGATCTTAAAACTTTAGGATGATTTTTGACATTTACAGGGATAACAGATGTCTAAAAATATTCTACAAAGGTGTCTTTCTGTGTCAGTAGTCCCATAGAATTCACAGTCCCATAGAAATATGATGGCAATGATGACGTCAGACTACCACTGTTTTGTTTTTTATTTTTTCAAATGCATGATGGTTGTGTCTTTACCACAACTTCTGTAATTCTTTTGAAAGGTAATTTGCAGAATAAGGCAGGAAAATGGAATTTGCTGTTATGCTGGTTTTGGCCTGAGTGAATGACGATTAAATGAAAATTGACAAATTTAAGTTCCTTAAGATTCCTGAAGAATCAGATATATTTTCTAACCAATAAGAGTGAATAGGAAAGCAGTATAATAAGAGCAGAGATATTTGACTTTTTTAATTTTTTAAGATTCTCATTTATAAAAAGTGAGGCACCATGACTTGAAATATTCTAATATTCTATTTGCAGGTATCTCAGTATAGTTTTACACTGGAAACTTTGTTCCTAAATCACATATTTTGCTAAATGCAACCTAAACATTAGTAAGAGGTTGTGTGTTATGAAATGGTTGCTACCAACGTAAATCCATACCGTCTGGTACAAGGTGCACGAGCACAGAGGGAGTGCCTTTGTGTACACCCCACTTTCTTCGTGCTACAGGAGATTTTCCGCTTTATTAGCCCTTATAATTATTTCAGGTACTTGGGACGAACGTATTTTGTTTAAAATATTCTTTATATCAGGTGAAGATGGTCAAACCCAACTTTATTTAGTTTTAGAAATTCAGTCACCGTTTTAGTAAAGCAGAGTGATACTGCGTTCCTCAAAATGGAGACATTTCTCTTAAAGCAGACTAAATCAGACAAGACAGAGAAGTAGATACAGTAAAAATATTGGAGTAGTTAATAATGTTTTGCATTTTAAAACAGTCTTTACTGAGACATTTACTATAAACATGGCAAATGAGACGTATTCACTTTAAAGGTTCTTCTATTGTGTTTATCAAATAGCTGTTATAGTATTTACAATGCTGTATTGAGTTGGAAAAAAATCTGAAGCTGTTTTGTGTATTTTCCCTCAAGGTTAAAGCTTTGAATCATGGGATAATGTGTGATATCTCTAGGGCTTCTTGAAACAGTTCAAGAACACGCACAAAGGACTGTGGTTTGTGCTGTATTTGCGGAGAATTTAACATCATGTTCCTTTGGCTTAAGAGCAAAGATGAAGATACCAAGGAAAATATCCTTTCCTTTAGCACCACGGTATACATTTTAACAGAGAAACCTTTAACTGTTTTGCAAGGTGCAGAAGTTAGTCACGCACTATTTTTCCCTGTTGTGATTTTTCTTTTAAAACTGCCCTATCAGCCTAATAGGAGGAGTGAAAGGAAATGCTCTGCAAAGAACGAATGTTCCCCTTTTCAGTTAGAATTTACTTTTTGAACAAGTTATTTATGGTTTGTTTGTGCTATGGCAAGTTACAGTATTTAAACTCAAAATCTCTCTCACATTTAAAAAGTAATTGTCAAACAAATATTTTGATCGTTTAAAAGAAAAGCTGTGGAAAGTTAAAACCTTTGGTACGTATTTGGACAATATATGTCTTGTTTTTTCAGCTGAAATGTCCCAAGAAAAGCTAGTGAGCTCTCAGATGAGAGTTGTATTCTCTCTGATTAATGATGATTTCTTGTTAACTGCTGGGCAGAGGTTATACAAGCCAGCTCGTATTTCCATTAAGAAGCGAGTTAAACTCGTGCTCTGTAGTTTTACAGCAGCATCGGACAGTCTGCATGAAGCTGGCTGCATCTGCAGAAGGGACCATGATTTACACTGCAATTCTGCAGCCGCTTCCAGTTGTTACAGGTCAGACAGGACACAACACACAGGCGTGTTTCTGCTCATCGGTTTTACGGGCAGCTGTAAGCCCTCACAAAAAAACAAAGTTACATTTGTAAGAAAATACTTTTCTCTTGAGTTCTAGGACCATGTCATTAGCTGAGGGAAATCATCACAGTTTGTGTGTCCCCTAATACTTTCCTCTGTTTATGCTTACTTTAACAATTTGCTGTCAAGACTAATGCATTTATTATTTTGTAACTTACTGCTTTCTGAGTTATTGTCTCTGAGTGGTTTCTGTATGTATAAATATGCCAGTCCTAGAGCCCTTGGGTATTCCTGTATCCAAATACCTCCCAGTCTTCAACGTATTTCTCCTCTGCGCCACCCACGGAGCTATTGCTCAGGCGTGCGGGGAATAAACAACTCGACCGGGGTCACACAAAAACTCTGTGGTAGACCAAGAACTTGAACCCTGGTTTCCTCAGCTCCCCGACTGCTTTTTCTTACTTTTTTAAGCTCACTTTTCTTACTGCAAAAATCAAACGTGCTCCACTTCATGCTTGCTTATTCGTTGTGGTGGGGTGTGTGTGTTGCACAAAGATATGAGGGTTTATTCCGTAGCCCTGACGTCTGTGGGACGCCTTTTTAGGGCAGTAAGCAGTTTGGAAGCTGAAGGTGCAGCAGGGCTCAGGACCGAGCAGCCTGGCGCTGCCTTGGGCCCCGGTCCGACGCTGGTGCGGTCCGAGCCCCTGGTGCTGGTAGCGGGTGTCCGCGTTGCGGCCCGCACGGGAGGCAGGGGTTTTGGCGCGGGGTGACAGATTGTGTCTGTGTTTTGCTGTCATTCTGGAGTCTGTCAAGAAGCCAGGGGCTGACAGTCTGTTGGGGGAGCAGTGGAGGGATGGAGGATCCTCTTTCGTTTTTCCAGCCTCAACATACAGCATCTGGCCTCCGGACATGTGTAATGCCATTCCTATCTATTCTCTCCTGCGCAGAAACAGTGTGGTATTCTGTGACTAGAAAAAAAAGGCAAATTCAGACATCTGTGTTCATAACGTACAATTTGATTTCTATTTATCCTTTACTTGAGTAAAATAAAAAGTGCTGGCTTTGATATTTGTTATCTGTTTAGAAAGTTGTGAGCATATTTTCAGAGTCTTTACTGTGCGTGTGTGACAGCTTGATACTACTTACTGGTTCTACACTTCGTAGCCTTACTTAAATATTGCCCAAGTTGCTTACTGGATATTTTCAAAGGGTTTATGAAAGCTTAATATTGCTGTAGTCTCTGTACATGAATGATTGCATGGAACCAATTACGATTCATTCTTCTAGAGGGGTTTTTGAAGATGGCACATTACATCCTATTCATGCGTTGTAGCTAGTTCTTCAGCATGCTGCGTCATGCTTGTTATCTTGCACGTTTTGCATCTTTGCGGGTTCTGTTTGGCAGGGGATTGGTCATACGATTTTAGTCTCAGCTTTGATTGTTTTCCTATTGCATCTGTCCCTTCAGCAGTTTATGTTGGTTTTAAAAAGGGACAACTGTGCTTTGGGTGATGTGCCCAAATCAACACTTCTTCTGGAATGAAATGAAGTGCAAAAAAAAGCCCATATACATCTTTGAAGGCAAAGCCTCAGCCTTGGTGAACTGTCATCGCTCCATCAACTGCGGTAGAACAATGCAGCTTTAGACCAGCTGCAACTGTCCCTAGTGAAGTGCAGAGCTTGGCTTTGATTAACATCTGCAGCTTGAGTTTTCATCTATACTTTCAGAAGTAAGTAAGACTTGCAAGTGAAATCATAGTCTGGTTAACAACAGACAGCTGCTGAAGAAAGACAATAGAGTGAGCTTCCAGACTAAGTATCTTTCTTCATGATGGTGATGAGTCTTGCTCAGGCGATTTTCCATTACTTTGGCTTTCCGTCATCACTCCATAAACAGGAACATCAAACTGGGTAACATTTGCCAGATGAAACAACACTTTAGTGTTAGAAATTGAAAATAAAGAACTACTTTTACACTGAAGCTGTTAAAGTATATTCTTTCTTTTTCCAGTAACTGGTCAACTTCAAGGGTGGCAACACTCATCTGTTCAGGAGGTGGAGCGGTCTTGTGGGCCCGTCTAGAGCCATGCCATTTCCACCTGAGCAAAAAACCACAGCACAGTCATGCCGACTAATAAATATACGAGGCACATCTTTGATTTGCTTACAATTAAATAAAATCTTCCGCACCCACAATTTCTTCTTGTAACTGTGTAACTACATTAGTGGTTGCCTTTATGGAGTGACTTCTGTTTTTTCTTTTGAGCTGCTTGTATGTTCTAATGTAAAAGTTGAATTCCCCATTGGATTCAATACATTTATCTTCAAGAAACTCCTACAGCATTTGGGTTATTTGTTCCAACCTTTTCTTCCCTGTGAAGGAAACAAACAGCAAGATGGATTCTTGTTCTGAAGAGGTTAGAAGTTAATGTAGACTGAGGTAAAACCAAGCTATGAAGAAATACTTTAGGGGAGAATTAGAGTATTGGTCGTTAATGAGTAAAGAGCAAAAAGAAAAAAAAGAGGTCTTGCATAAACTGACCTGCCGATGAGGCTAGGAGGCAAAGGTGGCTGAAGACAAATGAAAAGCTGTTCTGGGTGTGAGGGAAAGATAGAAAGCTGAGAAAATAATAGTGGGGACAATGGTATGGAAGGAGCTGGAGGGGAGCAAAGGTGTAGATGGTGTGAAAAACATATAGAGTACTGTAAGTGAGGAAGAAGCTTTTTGAGTTTGCAGTAATAACAAGAAACCACTGAAGAAATTCAGAAGAGATTTTAGCAGCTCACTTTAGGGCTGAGTGGAGGAGAAGAGTCTGGAGGTAAGGAAGCTGGACAAAGAAAAGCTGGGATGGTCAAGATGGTGAAGCAGTTAACAAAGAGTTTTAGCAGTAAGGAAAGTGCTTTAGCTTGGAGCTATTGAAGAGAAAAGAGAGACAGGACATATGTAGACACTGAATTTATTGTCTAGCTTTGCAAGTTGTAAAACTGATAATGGTAAACACCTGTAAGTTTTGCTTTTATCTTCAAGGCAAACAGTTTTTAAGTAGGGTCCTCCTGCCTTAAATAATAAAAACAAGTTTTTGTTTGTTCTAATTAACTGCCATTTTCAGATGAAATGCAGTAAAAAAGTAATACATGTATCAAAGGAGAACTGTCTCTATTGTTTGCTTCTTTATGGTATGAGTCGTTGTATAAGTTAGAAGTATGTAGTATGTACAGTACTAGATTTGAGATTCAAATGGTCAGCCTAGAAACTTGGCAGTGTTGTCGGTTGTTTCAGTAAAACCGAGTACAGAAACCAACTCAGGTTTCTTATCCTGTTGGCCAGAGGAGCTGGGATGTTTCCTGAAGGTGAAACACTTGAGCTTGGAGGGAGGAAAGAGTGCCAGCTGCTACAGTGAATGTCATGAGCTGGAAGCATAAAGAGCATATTGGGAAAAAAAAAAGTGCATGTTGCAAAAACAGCAAATTGCAACTCCTCAGAAACTGCTTAGACAGATGACTTTAGAATGGAGGTAGGATGCGGGGATGTCACGGTTCAAATGATGGTACGTTCGCTATGTAGTCCCAGAAAAAGGAGGGGGGCTATATTAAACAAATATATCAGATAAATATACTTGGAAAGTTATCTTGAGCTCAATAACCTTACATGGCCCAGACAAACAGTTTCTTCTGAATTCTGCATTGCTGAGAAAGACAGTCTCCTTGGAGTCCATAAGAAGTCAATATCAATAGGACCTACTGCAGCATTTCCATGGTTTGCTGAAATGCAAAGACACAACTTCCCAAGGTTATTTTTGGGAACCCAGCATATTCTGAGGATGTGACAGGCTCTTCTGAAGTACAGAGCAGCTCAGAGCCCTCACTGGCTTCAGTTGCTTAGTCAGCAGTTATGAAGCACAAAGAGCATTCAGACCTTTAAAGTACGATAAACAGTGAAAATGTTTGACCTGTGTTTTTTCCTCTAACTATCAGGCTGTTTCCCAGAACTCAAGAGACTATTATTACTTAAGTTGGTTAAATACAATGTAAGCAAACCTATTGCTTATCATCCTAACACGGCTTTCTGGACTATGACTGGATGTAATCTAGTATAGGAGAGGGAAAAAAGAGATTTTTTTTTTTTTTTTAGTTTATTCCTCCATTTTATTTCTATACATAATCCTGTAAACTGATCTGTTTCCCTTATTGTTGTTCCTCTAGTAGAAAGTTACATGAGAGTCTAAAGCTTTTGGGAATGTGCGTGGCTAAACTAGGGTAATATCTAAATTTTTAGATTTTGAGATTGAGGCATGATGCTTAAACCCAAAGGTCTCTGTCTCCATCTGTTGGAATGAGAAGGGCATAGCCCCAATGGCTGCTTGTTTGGACTCATCACAATGAAACTGTAATTTCATTTTACTGTGTCTTCTTCCACTACTTTCAGTCTAACCAATATTAGCAACGGCAATGACTTGATGGTCTGCTGTACCATGGGGGCAGAAAGTTTATCTTCACTGGAAAATAACAATTATGGCAAGACCTCTTAAGGTGCTCAAACATAGGTTCTGCTTCCTTAAAGACAGGCTGAAGTATTTAGAAATACGTGTGATACAAATTACTTGAGATACAATCCAAATCCCTTTGACATCAGAGGGCATCACTGTTTGACCGCAGTAAGAAACAGACCTGGGCCTTAGAAATAAGAGACGTTTCAATCCTACTTTAACTGTACATCCCTACCAGGGGCTTGAGTGGTGCGTAACCCACCCGAGAGCTCTGTTCAGAAGCTGGTTGTTCAGAAGTTTCATCCTCTGAGACGTTTCTCTCCCAACCCCTAGAGCTCGTTCACTGGAGAGTTCTGTACCTCCACCTCTCCTGGTGTGTGAGGAGCCATGCCGTAGTCACCACAGGAGTCACCAGAATTGGGCAACCCTCTGCAATGCCTGCACATCCTCTGTGCCTGCCTGTGGAGGAGTGCCATCTCTGACCTTCCACTGTTGCTTCAGTAGGACAGGGATGAGATTGCATGCTGCACTGGTATGAAAGGGAGCTTTCTGTGTCAGTCTGTTGGAACTTTATTCTGTGATTTGGATAAAATGTGTTTATAAATGTTAACGGAATATGTCATAATATTTTTCTTCTCATGAGACAAAGGGAGAATACTATTTATAAATGTTGGGACAGGTTCTTTTCTTCCAGTGATACCGATACAGTTACATCCACGTAAAAGGTCAAGAAAGTGAAAGAAGAAGTAAGCTCATTCAGTTTTCAGATATCCTGATATCACATCAGGATATTCAAAATGGTCCAGTGGTAAAAAGGATTTTAGTAAATGCCTGAAAGCAAACATTACTCTTTGAGGGATTAAAGGACAGGTTTTGACAGGTTCACAAAATGCATGTGGGCACCAACTAGGATTTTCAGTGATCCTCATCTTATGCAGGAGCAATTTGCTTGGATGCTTTGGGAAATTATGAGTCACCTCTCTGTCTTTATGTGCTTAAACACCTATAAAGATTGTCCCTGTATTTGTTCAGTGAGAAAATTTTAGCCTAGTAAAGATTTAATTATGAAGCTACCTTGAAATCAACTGTGTTGGTCATGTAAGATCCAGGAATTTCAGTTTAGTAGGCTAAACCCACTTTCTTCTGTGTGTTATCTTTTGCTGAATGTTTTTTCTCTTCTGTAAGAGAACTTGCTGCTGCATAGCAGCAGATGTCCTGTGGCTCCTGGCTGGTGATGTGGCCGTTCCAGGTGGTAGCTTGCTTACTGCTGTAGATCCCGGCTCCTCCGGCTTGCCCTGTAGGTGCATGGCAAAGGAGCCCCATAGGGCTAGGACAGCAGCGGCAGCCTTTGCAGACTGCTTGGTCATCTTCCTAACTATAAAGGATCTTCACCCATTGGGATTCATCTTCATTTTGAGTTGTTGCTATTTGGTTTTAATAGTAGGAATGAGTCTGACTTGGGCTGGCGAGGATTTAGTATGCTTTTTCTTAGAGCTGCAGACTTTCCCCATGTCCCTTGTCATTCTCATCAGCATTTAAAGAGGTCAAGGCTCAAGGAGCAAGGAATGTTGCTCTGATGGTGCCCACTGCCTTGTCTTGGACTTGCTAACTGTTGGGGAAGAGTCTGTCCTTTGAAATAGTAAAAGTTTTCAGTACTGTCTTAAACAGTTATGCAGCACTTTTCATTTCTTTGTTGTATGATACTGTTAAGCGTCTTACCCTATCTCAGCCTGAGTTTTAGAGTTCATCCAGCAGAATTTACCTGGGGACTGATTTATTTTGGCTTTTCATGAATTTAAGAGTACATTTGGCGCTGGAAAGGACAGTGTTCCCTTTGACAGGTATTTGGAACTTCCTGGTTTAATAGGGTTTTAATGTAGTGCTCATTAGGTTAATTAACCCTCTGCCTTTGGTTAAGCCACTCAGTGCATATAAGCTTATATCACTTCCAAGGGAGGCTTTATTTCTGTTAGCAAATGAACTCTAGGCTTTCAGGCTTACTATCAGGTTATTCAAGAATAGCATGCCTACCTTAAATACATTGTTTTCAAATAAAACCATCAATAAAAACCTCAATAAAGCCATCCCGATATTATCTGAGATGTTGAACAGTCAGTTGCAAGGTTGTCCAAAGAAGCTTTGAGATGGCAGGTTTGAAACAAAGATGACACTTTTTCATGCACTGTATGGAACTAGACTAGTTGACACTGCCCCAGCTCTTCTTCAGAGGAGGGAATATTTTTTCTGGGCTGACTCTATGCTTGGTGGTATTTTTATTCCTCATATAGATTTCAAAACAAAACAAAGCAGTTGTTGCTTAGCTACCCCTCTGGAGTGATGGTCTCTCACCATTTTGCAACTCTCTAATCTCAATGTTGCATTTTTTGCTTGTTAGAATCTATTTTTACTGGCTGGTGTTTTACACAGACACTTCTGGAACTTTTTCATCTGCCGGAGCAGGATGGCTGCGTGCTGCTGGCTTGGAACTAGAGAAAGGAGCCTGGCTGGCGGGTCTGGGAAAGGTCCCGCACCAGGAACCCTACAGCAGCGCAAAAATGAGTTTACTGTAGGTTCAGGGATAATACTTACTCTGATGAAATCCCTTGCTTGGGGTGAAAGGGTCTGTACTTCTTTGCCATTACCACATGGCTCTGTGTTAAGAATAGATTCATTTTGGATGACAATAAAAACCAGAAAGCAGAATATCTGACTCCCATCTTCTTCAAGACTTTTTGACTGAGAAGCTGTAAATTGGCATTTTGGAGCCATGATACTAATTACTGCAAAGCACAGCAAAATGGAGCTAGCTCAGCCATTTATGCAGTCAGAAACAAATCTGAAAAAATCTCTATATTATTTCTGTTGAAGGAAACAAGACATGCCTAATGCCCACAGCTTGTACCTTTACCCTTTTTATGCAGCACTGGGGCATAAGGGAAGAAAAAAGGTTTCCTTAATGAAAAGTATCATTGCAGAGAAAAATCTCTGTGTGGTTAAAGACTGTGGATTCTGTTTGCACCAAAATGAGGAAAATAGTTGGCCAAGCAGTGTTATGTTTTGGTTACTCTGACCTGGAGGAAGAGCCCTCCAGGGCTCCTGCAAGCAGAGTTGGTCTGAAACTGTGCGTGTGTGCTTTGGCCACTGAGCTGTGTCTCTTTGCCTCCTGCTCTCTTTCCTCCATGGCATCCCAAGCAGTGGTCAGCCATACTTGCAGAACTAGCCTGGTATTCTTAAATACAGCCCATTTCCCCTGCTAGGTACAGCTGAGAGATCTTGGCACGTTTCTGTCCACCCTGACAGTGCTTAATTTACAGCCTTTAGCCACAATGCCACTTTCTGGCATTGTTAGAGAAATCAGAGTCTGTTCCCATAAAGCTTGTTACTTGACAGCATTTATGTTGCATGACTAATATGGCAATGGCAGCAATTTGCAATTAGCTGTTTGAGTCCTGTGTGTCTCTCCTCATCTCCCTGCCACGTGCCCCAGAGGGTACATGTCTGTCTAAGCCTGACCTGCTTCCCTTTACAATTTTCTTTCTCTATAGCGTATTTTTTGAGCTCACAGAGGGAACTGTGTGACTTGGATAACTAAACAGTTGAATGAAAGCTGCAGACTCTGGATCATGAGTTTAGATCCAACAGTGCTGCAAAGTCACTGTCATCTCCTGGCTCATTACAGTAATGTGTAAAAACCCAGTGGACTCTGAGGAGTTCCTAGAAGGCAGGTTACCCCCCGCTGCCCTGCTGGTTGTGTGCTGGGAGCCTCCGTGGAGAGGACCATGGCCGAATACACGAACATGCGTGGCAAAGAAAAGACCCGCTCATCCATGGAGCTGGCCCCTCTTGGTGAGGGTTGGGGCATTTCGCCAGGGCTGTGCCAGGGACCTGGCGCTGCCAAGCGCTGTTTTGTACTTGAGAGAAAAAGCCAACCTCTAGTCTGGAAATGCATGCGAGTACCCTGCTCCCTGCCAGTGTATGGAAGATATCTCTCTCGTGGCTGCAGGGTATCCTCACCAGCACCCAGAGAAGTGCGATATTATTGGAACCCGTTTGAAGCCCATGTAATAATCTATATATAATCTAATTCATTCCCTTCGACTCTGCTTTGACACATCAAAACAGGCCTGGCGAGGCTAGATGATCCGGTAACTCTGTCTGGAAAGAAGGATAGTTGAGTGGGTTCCAGGAACAAGGGACCCCACGCCACCGCCGGAGGGAGAGGGACGGCGGTGGGTGAGCCGGCGCCTCCGATTCCTGCCTGCCCCTTGCAGGAGCAGCACTGACATTTCTCCCTTCCCCCAGCTGAGGCTGAGATTTCAGTGAATCAAAGCTATAGAGTAGAGTTGAGTCAGAGCCAAGGAAAGGCTCTGGCTTAAATCCACCAGCTAAAAATGAGCAAAGCTTTTGAGCCTGACTGGAATCTCTCAAAAAACAAACAAACAAACAAACAAAAATCCTTCCCCAAATCGTTGTTGTCTTTTTTCCTTCTTTTGGTAAAATCATTCATTGCATTTTCATTTGTTTTCCAGATTTTTCTCTTTTTTTTCCCCTTCCTGATTATATATATGAATGTATCCCTGTACATATGTATATTTTAGATGTTTTCAGCCAGTCGTGGAAAGTGTTCCTTTTTGTGGTGTTTTCATTGAGACAATCAGGGGCAAAGTTCTTGTGGCAGTGCCAGGTCTAATACCACAGGAAGAACTGTGTCCGCTGGAAATACCACAGAGAGTACAGAACCCGCAGTATTTTCTAAAAACACAAAATGGTTTTGAAAGCAAGTCAAATACTGCAAAGTCAGCTCAGATTATTATTTTGTCTTGAATTGTTTATTTGGCTTTGTTTTGTTTTTTAAAGGGGTGCTGAGGAACATGGCTTACGTTAAATCTGGTTTTGCCACCGTGTCCTTCCAGTTATAAATGCTGCCGTAAAGTAATGCAAATGTCACGATTGCATCATTTGTAGTCCTTTAGAGATACACAGTTCAGTCAATAGCCAGGGACCTGCTCTACCTTGAGGTTTTGTTGACCCTGTGTCTTTTTGGGTTTACAGTCTTTATACTCCAGCGACATTCAGAAATATAGCTATGGCCCTGATTTCTGCAGACTTGTAACTCTGAATGAGTCCTGCTACGATGAAGTGTGCTACTTGGTGCCCAAGTGCTTGCAGGATCAAGGGCCCCAATCTGTAAAAAACATATAATGAGTAAATAACCTTATGGGGAGGGGGGTGGGGAGTAAATCTCTGCCATTAAAATGAAAGCAGTTCTACCCAGGTATTGGAATAGCATGGGAACGTTTTTATTTTCCTCTTCCACTTTGAGAAGTAGTTTGGGACACAATAATTGGATCTTTTTATTAATCAGGGCTATTCAAGACCACAAGCAAACTACTGAATAAACTGTTTCTTCATAGAAGTCTATATCACAAGAAGAGATGTTAAAAATGAAGAATCTGGAATAGGCAGGGAAGCAAGTGTTGAATGCTGAGGTTTGGAAATACGTCCTTATGTTTATGGAACAGCTTTCTTCTGCAGGAAGAACAGCCAACTCAATGTATTATTAAGTAAACGATTTCCCAGTGACAATGAGTAAATAGTGGTTGTTGTGCAGAGGACAACAGATGGCCCCTGGAGTGAGTATACTCCAGGGTCTCGGCTGACGCTGTAAACCGTAAGAATACTGCACAAGTGGGTTGTGAATGGTGCAAAGCCAGGAGCCTGCATCTTCTCTTGGGACAATTTTTGTTATTGCAATACAAGCCCTGCGACTGTACGCGTCGACTCTAGCTTAGGGAGGTAACTTCAGCTACTTAGTGTTAGATGTCAATTTAAAAGTTTTTACTGCTTTCACCAGTGCTAAATTTTATTGTTGCTTAATTATCTTGCGTGCTAGCTCTGTTGTTTTGCACCTGTGCTTCAGGTTTTGTTGTGTGCAGGAACATGCTATTAGAGCTGCTCTGCATGCTAAGAAGCCTCCTTTTATAGCATGGAACAATTTTTTTTAAGGTCTAATACTGTGCTTTAAGGATCTGTTGTCCTCCCTCATTAAAAAGTGAAAAAGAAGGACCATTTTACACAGTTTATTGTACACCACTTCAAAGACATTGTCTGCCTGAGGGGAGAACTTGCTAGCCTTGTGGAAAAAGCCAAAGCCAGTGTATAAACACCATGGATGTCAGAAGACTCGCAGGGAAATCTGGGTGGAGCTCCTTGGCTGGGATATTGACGCAGAGATATAATCCTTTTCCTCTTTGTCTTTAATGTGTCAGCGTGGTCCACTCAGGAATTCACAGTGCCAATGGCTCTCTGGAGCTTGTGATGGATCCCTAGCGCTCTCCAAGAGTTATCCCTTAGGAACGTGAAGTCACAGCTGCCCGATGGGGCAGTGTCCTCTCGTGGGAATTGCATCTGAAATCACACAGGTTTCTGAGGGCTCTTGCCATGATGTAGCTGTTCTTGGGGTCTGAGTTGACTAAGGTCTGTCATCTCTCCTGAACTTCAGATGAGCCCAGCCATGCTGTTCATGTGAAGGTCATCTGCAGCACAGTGGGACAGGGCTGTTCTTATCAACCATATCTGCCACTTTTATGCTTGCTTGTCCTTCAGGAAGAGTCTTTCTGTCTCTTTAGTATCGTGTTAAAATCCTGTTTGGTTGCCTTGTATTTTCTCGATCCTTTCTTTCCCATAATCACCAATTAGCAAGATGTGTGTGTGCATGCAGATTCTTCCTTTCTAATTAGCTTATTCCTAATGCCCCGTTGATTCACTGTCATAATCCAGTTTTATGTGACCTCACAATCCTCTTGTGTCGCCTGGACGGAGGAGGCACAACGCAGTCAGCTCCAGACAAAAGCACGCAGACAACTCTGTTTCTAAAAATGCACTTATTACAGGTTTAAAGTTGACACATGTCAGCACTAAGCAGAGCCCTCATCTTTTCCCAGCCACACAGTAAATGTGACACTCCTCATGCAAGCCAGCTCAGTCCACCCCTCTGAGAGTCTGGGAAAACAGGCCTTGCAGGGAGCCCCAGAGGTCAGCAAAGCAGGCGCTGTCGGACAAATTAAATATCAGAGCAGAAGTTTTCAGAATCTCTATGGTTTAACAAGTCATATATAGTAGACAGAAGGAGTCTGAATACGTGGTGTAAATGAGGCATTCTCTGTGCAGTTTTCTTCGGGTCACTTAGATATTTAGTTATTTATTGCTTTATAGAATTTTCTAAATAAATCCATAAAAATAAGGCAAAGGTAACTAAATCAAAATCAAGATAGCACACAGCCATGCATGGGAGTCATGGATAGCACACATAACCCCAGCAGGCCAACTCCCATCTTAGTCTGCATGTTGTTTATATGCTATGTGCCATTTTCTGCCAAAGTAAAGATTCCTGTCATCCTGGTGGCTTTCTTTGATGTCCAGCAGGGCAGATGCCTTGTACATATGGAGGAAACTGGAAAAGTCTATCTTCTGACATCTCCAAAGGTTGTGTTTCCCAAAGACTTCTTTGGAGTCAAATCTTTTAGGATTTTAGTGTTGTTTGAGAATAAGTAAAAACCAGTCTTTTCCACAAAACAAACCTTGGTCTTGATAATGAACCATGAAACATTCACAGAGGAAGATTTCAGTTCTGAGCTTAAAGAGGGCACAGATGTTGTGGTCTTTTATAGGCTGGGGGAATCGCAGTCCACTGCGGCTACTGACATAGAGACCATAAGTTTTACATTGGTCTGCGTGTGCAGGTAAACGGGCGCAGGGGCTGCTGCCAAAGATGGAGGCTTTACGTGCTGTCAGGGACAGGGATTACGAGCTGCAAGGCCGCCGTGCTGGAGCGGATGACAGGTCTCTGACGTGTCCACCAGCGTCACCAGCCGTGGATCAGGAAGGTGGAGCAAGCTCCACCGAAAAGGGAGGGAAATCCCAACTTGACCATGGAGGATCCTCCTGCCTGGGCTCAGCCGGGCCCTGCCCGGAGCACCAAAAAATCCCCGGGAAGGGGGGGCGGGGGTGACTGAGGGTAATCCCTGGCTGTAGTGATGGAGCTGAGAAACGAAGGCATGCAGAATGTTAAAGCAGTGAAATGCACCAGGTTTATGGGACAGCAGCTGCTTCCCTGCTGCACAGCTGGCGTACCGCGTGGCAGGGCCTTGGATGGCACCAGGCTGCCGGTGGCTGTAGGACAGGCTTGCAGCCCTCTGCCACTGGCTGCTGAGGGCGTTACTGGTCTGGCTGGGGCCTCCATCCATCTCTGCTTAATGGAAACAAGAGGACGAGTGGATGTTTGAGAAGGGGAATGAATAAATAGGTCTGGAAGTGCAGGGGGAGATAAGATAGTGAGAGTGAGGGAGGAAAAAATGAAAAGAGGAAAAACACTGAAATATGAGGCAGAAAGGAGAGAAAAGGCAGACAGTGAGGAAACAGAAGTATGGCAAACAGTGAGCAGGAGTGCTTGCTTCCTCCGCCGCCCTGACCCTGCTGATGGAGCTCTCCCGAAGCATCTCCTCCTCATCTCCCTACGAACTGTCCTACCCCAGGGCACGGTGCCTGACTTCTCCCTGTTCTTCTACAGCAGAGCCTAACCCTCAGCTGCCCTGCGGAGGGCAAGGTCCCCGGGAGCGGACAGGAGCCCTCCAGGTCTGTCTGCTCCTGCCTGCTTTCTGAAAGGATTGATCCTTCACAGCATTGATTCCTTCTGTTTCTTACTCTTGGGTCTCCTTAGAAAGACAAAAAGTGATGTCCTTCAAGGGAAAGTTTGGGTTTGTGTATTTGTGGTTTCCCAGTGTGAACAATTCAAAGCTGAGTTAAAGCACAGGCAGGGGGAGGGGAAGGGAGACATCTGTGCTAGCAGATGTACAGTTTCACACCGCGGGCACGGACACACACCTGGGATGGCAAGTCAGTCCTGGCACTGATTGCAGTAAGGCTAGACAAGGTGTGAATGGGTTCAAAGACCATGCTTCTCAGTATGGTAAATAGGGTTTGCAGCACTAAAGGATTTTGCAAGTAGTTCCAAGGTCCGTGGATGTTTGAGCTCCTGACTTGCCTTGCAGTAGTGTCACACTCCTCCCATTGCTCCCCTGGCCTGGCAATGTGGACTTTGCTTCAGTTATGACTGGGTTAGAAAGGAATCAGTTCAAAGCTGCTTTTTTTTTCCCCCTTCCCTCCCCCCCCGCACCAATTTGTGATCCATTACCTATTGCTTTCCCCTTCTCGGCAGACCTCGCTAGGCTATGGATCTTACTGCCTAGTCTCAGAGCTGAGCCCTACATCTTACGACTGTCTCCTTTGTATCCTGCTTGTTCCCTTTTTTTCTGGAAACTTATGACCATATGCACTGTGATAACTGCAGTTGCTAGTGGGAAAGGTGTACGTTGCATGCATCTGCACTGAGTGCCGTGTGCCAATTAAACATACCACTGTGTTAAGGAAAATGTCTTGCAAAGTAAAATTCAGTAGCAAACACCCCCTTACTTCCTACTCATTAAAAATAATCTAACAGTCAGTAAAAAGCTTTCCCAAACAATAACATAATAATCTTTGTAAAACTGCATCAAGGTGTTCAAGCTATGTTTTGCCAGAGACCATTGATTGGACACGTGTTCATGGCCAAAAAAGAAGCATCGTGAAGCTTTCCTTACACCCTATAGAGTGTGGTTTATTCCTTATGCTGCAAGAGAAAGAATTTTAATGTTCTTCTGTAAATTAGTTTTCAGCCTTAAACTGGAAAACCTGTTTTTTCTCCTGAAGGGACTTGCCATTTGGATGGCATGCTGCTTTAGGCTGGGGAGAGTCTCTTGTAAAATAGGACAGGAGAGACTGAAGCTAACCAGACAGACTTATTTTGCCTGAAGTCACTGGAGAGGCTGGATTGCTCAAAACTCCAGACAGACAGAGAGAGCAGCACTACCTATACCTGTGCCACTTTGCTTTTCTGCCAGCTGGGAAGCTGTGACCCGGTTACAGGAGGTTGTAGGCAATCATTTTTCAGAGAAGAACAAAAGAATGAGTCAGTGCAAGTAACAGGGGGATGTTGAGGTGGATTGAATAGCTAAGGGAAGGAGTTCCCATCTATGTAGTTAGAGCGTGAGTAAGCCTGTCACTGGGACTTTCATCCGTCCAGAAGGAGCGGGGAGAAGAAGGTGCTGAGGCTGTAGTGGAGTGGGCTCCAGGGCTGCTGAACCACAGGGCTGAAAGTGGCCCACAGAGACACTATGGCAGATGCCATGCCCCTTGGAGATGGATGCTGCTTCTGGGCCTCCCAGAGGCCTCAGCCTCAAAGTGCCTGCAGCCAGAAACTAAAGATGAGGAACAGAAAGGTTCCTCACTCAATTGGCCATGGTCTAAGTGACTCAATGCCATGGGGATCCCCCTTTAACCTTGCTTGACAAATGAAGAAGGTTTATACCACTGAGTAATATCGACCCCTTTGTTCCATAGTAAAATGAGATGTAGGTAGTTTTGCGCTATGAGCAAATGTATGCCTTTGATCTGGTAACACTGTTTGATAAGGTTTATATGATCATGTCAATGTACTTACAAAACAGGAATAGCATCGATGGGTATTCTTGCCAAACAGATTGGATCTTATCTGCTTTATGGTCCAGACACAGAACCATCCGAACAGCTATTGGAAAAGAAAAAAGTGAACAGAGAGGTTTTGTAACTACATCTTCTGAAGACCTTAAACAGCCACATCCCTGACTAGACTTTTACCAACAAAAAGTTGCAAATGTTTTCACACTGGGAGTCCTTGAAAGTCAGTTTCTCTCCTGCTTCGCTACCAAAACCCAGCCCAACTTCTCTTTCAAAAGCTGATAAAATTGCAAATGCCTGAAATGGGAAGCAGAGCTGCAATACATCATGCAGCTGATATGTTCACAGTGGGACACTGTAACAAAGAGGTAACAAGCAGATTACTATATATGATCTCAGTTGAAAGTAATTACTACAATTTTCAAAGCTGGGTGCTGATGGAAGAGCTTCTAAACTTGCAGTTAGGCACTTTGAATGAAATATTAAGAGGGAATAAGATAAGACTTTCATGTAGCATTAACTCCAGGGTGGATGAGGTGATTTTGAAGAGGGACTTAAACATTAATGATTTTTTGTTTTACCTAGAAATACTTTAAGGTTTATATAGGTGCTGAATTATCCCATTCTCACTGAGCATGCTGACTGCACCAAAGACAGGGTGTCTCTTTTAGCTTTGAAATGTCATTTGGGTGCCTTTACATGAATTCGGAAGCTGACTTTCAACTGGGCTTTACAGAACTCGTAAACAGAAAAAAATGAAGCTTCTTGTGCTGAAGGTTGATGCCAAATTCTTTGGTTTCTGTGGGATCTTTCATTAAGATAAATTTTGTCTTTAGTCATTGCAGCGTTAAGGAGAGCCAGCTGAGCTGAGCAGATGTGAAGCAAGGCAGCCTCTTCTACATCGGCATGTAGAAAGGGAACTTGAGGTCTCTGAGTTTTGCTTTGCTTTGCCAGAGCAGATCTAACAGACTCTCAGTGCCTGTGTAGTGCCACGTGTGAGGAGCACCAAAATTGATAATCACACTGCCTGGTGAGGTAAGAAAATAAACAGTGAATTTGCAGTGCTTTTGACTATCAGCTGTAGGAGTGCCACCTGAGGTTCTCAAAATGGGAGGCACCCAGAACTGGAGGTCATTTCTGAAGTCTTGTCTCAATGCTTGATTCAGTCCCATTCTCCCTTCAGTACATTTGGGAGCTCTATATGGAGCAGGAACAAGTGGAGCATTTACAGCATGCTGTAGATGCACTTCTTGAAGGTAGTTCAGCTTTTCCTTACACTATGTGTGGTGTCTCTGGGACCACTTTTCCTCCCAGCTGGCTGAAAAACAATCACACCTTCTTTCTTCTGTTTTTCTTTAGAATTTAAGCAACTCTCTTGTAGTTTCCAGGATTAACTAACTGTGGAGGTGATGCTAGTAATGAAGGATTTTAACCCTGGCCAGGGGACTACACAAGCCTGTGTTGCATGATGCACTGGCAATCACATGGCTGTGCAGGCCACCCTACTCCTCTTCTCTGGGATGAGCTCAGTGTGCTGCTGAGCGGTTGCTTTTCTTCAAAACCTTAAATTCATGCTGACTTCTGAGATTACTTTTCAGTCAGGGCATGGTTGTAATTATTTTTAATGTATTAAAGGCATAAAAAGCCAAAGTCAATAATTTTTATGACCTGTTTAATGCCAAACATAAAACCAGAAGATTTGATTCCCCAATCACTTTTGTGTTTTTCTGCTTTGGAGTTGGGGATGGAAGATTTAAAAAGTTGAGTTTCACATATAACACATTTGGGGGTTTGATATCCTGACTTATTCTGTTTTTGCTTAATGTATTTTCTTGGACTAACAATTTTTTTCCATACCACTTGTTCACTATTCCACTGGCTACTGTAGCAATTGATTAAGCACAAAACAAGCATATATGCAGAGGGGCTTTGAACAGAGAGGGATTTGGCCTTTTCTGTGTTCTGGGGACATATGCAGTTACTGGAGTAGGAGGGATGACCTGGGTCATGAAGGTCAGTCCTCTGCTATTATGGGCAGCCACAGCATTAAATGTCTTTCATAAATGCATCCTGTACTGTCTCAAAGCTAATTACTCTTCAGCCTTTCCTTGTTCCTATTAGAAGGTTGCTCCAGATCCTCCTTCTTCTGAAGGTTTCTAATCCTCCTTATTTCAAGCCTAAACTTACTTATGGTGAGTTGATACCTACCTCTTTTTGTGCCAAGGTTTTGCTTTAGCTTCAGTACTTTTCTCTGCTTGTTCTTTTTCTGGCCCAGCATTTTCCGAGCGAGCAGTCATGTATCCTTCCAGCCTTTTTGTGAATTTGTTCGTACCCAGGCCTATACTGTGAAAGTAGGAAAAGGGCAGAATGAAGGACACATTTCACATTAGAAATCCAGGTCCCTCTGTCACTGGATATTCTTTTGACTTATTTACTTTTCTGAAAAGCTTCCCAGTGTTGCTGACAGATGCAGTGTCAGAAGCAGCCATGCTAGACCCAGTTAACCATGGCTATGTCTCTGGTCTGTTGAGAGCACTGCCTTCCACTATGACAGTGCTGTTTCCTTGTGTTACACCCCATCCATCTGTCTCCATCGCTTGCTCCATGTTATATACTTGATCTATAAGATGTTGCCCATCGTTTTGTTTTGTTGATACAGCACAACAGCACCCCAGTCTATGAAAAGGGCTCTTGGACATACCAGCAGTACTAACAAACATGAATAGTGGAGCTGATGGGAGAGCAAAGCTGAAAAGGCACTTGAGACTTTCCTATTGCAGTTACAGTGGTGAAGATGGTTAGAAGGAGCCAAATCAGCAAAGTGAGACTTGATTTAGGTCTCTTCATCTAAGACTGTGATCCTTAAACCGCTTGGTTAGATGCTGCTTAACTCTAGAGGCATTTGGGGACTTACTGCATTGCGTAAACACAGGTGCCTGGTGCGTGCCGACTGTGATGCCCTGCAGTATCTTGGATGATCCTCCTGGGATGCTACACAGTGTACATAACACACGACCTACAAACAATCTTCTGGACCAGCAGGGAAGACGATGCGGGAGATACCAGGGCATCTCAAATGGCACAACACACCTATGTTTAGATTAAAACGCCTGTGGATCTTAGAAGTTCACTTTCTGGGCATCTGTTAGTGTATCAGCATTCTGATGTACTTAATTAAAGCACAAAGACCAACAGTAAATGTATTTTGAGAATTGTAGTAAAGCTTGCTCTTTTGGGAAGAGGGAAAACCAGGGAGAGCGGGTTAAAAACTCTAAAACAAACTGAACAAAACTTGCCTGGATGTCCTTTATACAACAGTCCCCCTCCATGCTCTCCCTAGATCACCATTAATAGAATTTTTTTCTGAATATGTGTTGTCTATCATGTGAAGTTTTGATTGTGCAAGTCTTGCATCTCATGCGGTGAGGCTGTTCATACAAAAAAAGGACGCTAGTATAAGGAAGAATTGAGGGCTGTGTCTCATAGACTGCAGAGTCATTGAGGTAGAGGCCAAATTTCTGATGTTTGATATCAACACTTAATTAATATGTTACAACAATGATGAATAATCATGACCATCTCATTCAAGTTGTCCTCCTTGCATTATATTCCCTATTAGATTTTATACTAGCTAGTTTTCTTTAGACACTATGTTTGCCAATTACTAGCATGCGAGTGATAAAGAACTGTCCAGTATTAATGTGTTGCAGGTTTTGTCCCTCACCTTCTCCCCTCGATATGAACCGTTGTTTAATTGAGCAGCTTTCAGGTCTGCAGACTCCATTGATTTATTTCATGCAAGCTCTTTTTAGCTGTCTCTGTTGTTACTATGGCAATAGGAAAACATAAACAGTATAAATGAGTAATGGCGATAAGGAATTGTTAGCTGGCAACAGAGATGATACATTTTGACCCTTTGTGAGATTTCTTTGTTGTCTGAGGACAAACAACAAAAGAAAGGGATGGATTTCATCTGTCACAGGAACAATATCCAGGTGGAGAATATGCTGAACTGGGGAGGGATGCATTAACCCCAGGCCAGCCTTAGACCTTTGGTACCTGCAACAAAGCCCTGGGGCCCAAAAAGATATCCAGAAAATGTTGGAATGAAGACCCAGACTTGGTTGTTATTATTCTGTCCTGGAGTGTGAGCTGTTCTGGCCGACAATTCTGTTTCTGTAGGAATTAATTGTCATCTGTAAAATGTTGCTTGGACTTAACTCCTCACATTGTTTTACCTCCCTGAGAGATTCCAGTTCTCAGCGGCTCCTCCCCACTCGCCTCCTGAGCTGCTGCGTTGCTCTCAGCAGGAAGGGCAGTATCACCACTTGACTTGCTGCAATCAGATGGAGGGGTTCAGATGCTACCAGGGGACTCCCATATTGCACAAGTGCCCGGGACCCCGGCTGAGTGAATGCTTTGCAACACGGGCTTTGCCATAGGTTTGCACAGAGTCCTAACCCAATGGAACTGCAGCCTGCTGGTCTGGGGGCACTTCAGAAAATGTAATTGCTAAGTCATGTGTAGAGTTTAAAAAGAAAAAAAAAAAACAGTTCATTCACACGGTTACTGGAAATTCTATTCTAAGCGTGGCGTCTTGCTGGTGTAAATCCATGCAGCTCATTGGAGTCTGCTGCAGTGACAGCTGATTACCCTTTCCTGAAGATCTGGCTGTCAGATAGGGTATTTGCGGACTGCTCATTCATACCTGTTAGAAATGCTGGGGGGGAGTGTAGTGTTACGTGTGAAGGATTTTTATTACAGTTGCACTCAGAATCAATCTTCCCAGATTTGGTTTAAGTTTAAAGCAGATTGCCAACATTTTTATCTTGTCCAGACTTTTCAGGGAGTAAGGTGCTGCACAGCAGGAGCTGAAGTATCAAAATCTAGTCATCCATGTTAAAATGAGTTTGGATTCTTGGGATTAATAATTGCAAAAGCAGTGGAATAATGACCAGTGACCTGACAGATGTCCAGTGTAAACAGATGATGAGATTGGTGCTAAGCTTTGCCATTGTTGCTTTTCATATCTTTAAGGACTGTGATTTTAATATCATCTGTTAGGGAATCTTGAGCTTTTAGTTCTGTAATCTAGAAAGCTGTTGGCAATGAAATGCACTTCAGTCAGTTGCAGCTGTGAAAAGAGCAACTTCCTAAATAATAATCACAAGTGTCAGATCCTCACCTGGGGCATTTTTACTGCTACTGGGATTCATATTCATTAATGTAGTATTCTAGTGCCCCTTAATAAGGTCTGTTTGGATGACAGCAATAAACTGTTGGTGCACTAAAGGTACTTTTGCCTCAGAAGACATGGAGTTGAAGTTAAACGAACAAGAAATGCAAGATTCAAGACCAAAAGTACTGGAGGTATTTTTCTTGGCATGGAATTGTAAAAATCTTGATATATGTTAGCCTGACTTTTATGCCTGGCATATGCAGTAAAGGCATAATATCACCATGGAAAAACGAACATATTGTTTCTAAAAACTCAAAGCCTATTTATATGGTATAGAACATAGTTTCCTGCTGGGACAGCTCAGAGACAGGACTGCGAGTGCTGCGCCTGTTTAGGCCAGGACTACATTTACCTTTTTGTTTCTGTTGCATCTGTTGGAACACATCCACTGCAACACTCAGGGAAGCTGCGCTGAGGAACAATGCATGTCTTGCATCTCCTGAGCGGGACTGATACCAAAGGCAGTGCTCAGGACAGAAACCTCCTCGAGTGCCTTGTCCCGATCCAGTTGGGATGAGATGCTGAAGTGACTTTAAAGAGAGCAGACCATTCTCCATTTAGATTCCACTTGGTGAAACACAGACCTTGTTCACTGGCTCCATGACGTGCTCCAATGCTAGTACCTTTCAGAAGCTGAGATATATGAAAATGAGAAGCTTTGGAAATATATGATAATGACAACTTCCTGGTAATTTGAAATAGTTGCTTAATGTATAGAGAGTCAAAGAACAAAGAGATGGGATGTGGATTTATCAGTATCAAAGAGATGGAGCTGCATTTATTTCCTAGTTTCATGAGAATACTTACTCCGTCCTCCTTGGCTTAGTTGCAAGAAAGTCAATTTATTGCTTTTGTGCTATAAAGTTAAACCCACAACTTCCTAGCAAATAGAAATTATTCTGTTTTCAACATGGTTTGAAGCTAACCTGGTACTGTACAATATGTGCACACAGCTTTTAAAAACTTCAGTTGATCATAGGCATAATTTCCTATTTAAACTGTGTTGTACTATGACCCATCCCCTTATAACAAGCTAAGATAAAAGAAGAAACATTTTTCCATTCTAAGCAGTCATTAGGCATTACACAACTATTTCCTTTATACTTTCTGGCCTGCCAGAGCCTCATTCAAATTAAATAAGTGTGGCCAGTCTTGTTGTTTTCCAGTAAGCTTTTCTCTTTCATTTTATAAATCTATGAAAACTTCTGAGTTATGTGCTCTGGAGAAGTCAGTAAGCACTAATGAGATTTGTATTTCATTCTGAAATATCTATGAGAAATGTAATTATACAGTTACCTCCTGCTAGGATTTCTAGTGTCTTTACTAGAGTACATAGTTAATCTCAGCTGTTGTAACAAACAGTGAAATTCTCTCTTTGGGGCTGACAAAATGAGTCCAAGTGCAATCCTAAGAGCAAGATGCAATTCCTATAATGTCTAGGTTGTCTGACTGAAAATGAATGTGTATTACAAACTTCCTTGTGTACAACAACAAGCCGTGATTCAGCAAGCACTTAAGCGCAAACTTAACCTAAAATTCTCTTGATTTTAATAAGATATGTTTGTATGTTGCCCTGGGCATGGTCCTTTCTTAGAGGAGATGCAGGGCCTTGGTTTTCAACAGAATAGTTTCCATGGAAGTCAGTGCCTGTACTCTCTCTAGGCATTTCCTAGAAATTGCGATTCAACTGGTAAGGATCGTCATACTCAAACTATTTTGAGCTATTGCTCACAAGTTGCAGCTTATACAGATACCATAAGTGTTTACAACCTTTTTTGTGTGTTTTTTTTTTTAAATTGTTTTTAAATGCTGTGACTAAAAGTCCTTTACTTCTGCAGACTAACCAGCGTTCAAATCTGGAAAAGGCTGCTACAGAGTGAGAGGGAATAATAAATTTTTCATTTCCATGGTGAATAGGGCAAGAAATATTATATTCAGCCTTAATTATAGAGAATATTGAAGTTGGACAAGTTGGAAAAACCTCCAAACAGAGAGGACAGTGAAGCAATTCAGTGGGCTGCTGAGAGAGTCATGGAACTTAAGAGATGCTTAGGCAAACATGTGTTATGGGTGACATAACTATATTAATCCTGCCTTGGGATGGAGGATGACCCAGATAACCTCTGGAGATGCCTTCTAGCTCTGCGATTTGATGTTCTGCCCTGTGAAAGTATAAGCTTTTCTTGTAGTGTAAATTATTGACTGACTTCTTTGCCCTGTGCAGGATGATCTGTCATCTCTGGCTCCATTTTGTTCTGGCTTACCTGTTTCTGTGTTTGCTGCTCTACTAGGGCATGCAGTGGAACCAGCTCTTTCTACCTTTGGCCTTTATTTGTGATACATGGTAGCCCAAGTTACTTTTGTCCATCTGGGACTATTAGACGTGTGATAAGCCAAATGCTGGTTTTCCTATTGCATGTCTCCTTTGAAAAGTGGAAGTCCTGTATTTGGGAGTTGGGTGCTGAAGACAGCTGTCTGAATATTGATCGAGGGTCTGACTTTGGGCACAAGACTTAACCAGGCTGATCCTTGTCCTTTCACCCTGTTTTGCTTCGCATTTAATGCCTGTCTTGCTCAGATCAAAGTCCTGCAGCAGTTGTGACCCATTTCTGCTGCACTGATGAGTACTGCCAGCTCCAGAGGATTAAAAAGCACTATCCCAGACAAAAAAAAAAATGCATTCAGCTTGAGAAATGCATTTTTTTTTTTTAAATCACGGCACATTTTGGTTCTCTCTGCTGACATTCTAGTGTTTGAACATTTAGGATTCAAGCTTTTTTCTGCAACTGCAAGAGGCAGAAGTAACCTTTTTGCCAGGAAAACCCACAATCTCATGCAGTCACGTGACCCCAGGAACTGGAACTCTGGCTTTGAGGGAAAAATCAACTATTTTGAGATCCCTTAAAGAGATTCTAGACCTGGTAACATTGGTACTTACAAGTGAAGTAAAAGAGAAAACATTCTGGGAAGAACATAAAGCCCAATACTACGAGGAAGAAAATTCTGTCCAAAATTATTTGGTTTAAAGACCTTCTCAAATCAGTATTTGGATCTCTCCCAGAACAGTATTTACATCCTCTGAAATACTTAAAAGAGTGATTTCCAATACATAAAAGAGCAGAGTGTCTATGTCATAGACCTATATTCACATTGAAGGAAAGAAAAAAAAGAACATATTTGTGAGATATTGCTGCTTCTATAATATTCTGAGGAATCACTGCTATCTTTAACTAGATCTTACTCATAGTTTTTGTCAGCCCATCTTGAAAGCCCCAGCTACTGTGTTCTGACGCCCATTTCTCGAGAGCTAATTTTTCAGCTCTTAATGTCTCTTCACTCCAATGTGCCCTAGAACTTGTCTCCTCCTTAAATTTACATTTTTTAATGTAGCATTTTATCCAGTTTTTAAATTTTCTGTATAGAAACAATTGCTTTTTACTAGAAAGTAATTTTCATTTTTTTCAAGGACAAAAATGCCTCATTCAAAATTATATATGGTGACATGAAGGGCTTCTATAAATCAAAGATGTTAAAGAATGTCTTAATTATCTTTTTTAAGCATCAACTTCATTTTTCAAATACACTTATTAATTTCCCGTGGCATGTTAGCGTGGGTATCCTATCAAAGCTCAAGGGGTGAGTGTTGGGTCGTTCAGAAGGGGGCAGATCCTCCCAAATCCCACTCCACTGCCAGAAGCTGTGGGCTGTTCTAAGGCAGCCAGTCCTGTGAGCTCTTACGTCTCCTAAGCTCCTTTGTATCTGAAACACAGGTTCCGGCATTTGTCCATGAGTTAGAGAGGTGACTAGGATTTCCAGCTTTTTAATGCTGGCATCTTGGTTATGTGACTAGGATGAGGCAGGATGGACCTGGGCCTTTATTTCTGTCGATGTATGTGATAGAGGTTCATTGTCCTCTTTTGCTCCCATTTGTGTACAAAGAGCTGAATTTATTCATGACCCTTGGAGACAGCCACAGTCCCACCGAGCAGAGCACTCATCACAAAAATGATACCCCAGCTCTCTAGTCTGAGATTTTCTGAGAAGTTCATAGCAGGCAGTTACCTTAAAAGGTACCAGACTCCTTAAAAACATCAATTTTTCCGCACCTGCATTTTTTCTTTCTTCTGCTCTTCAGCTGGGTAGGTAAGTGGGGATCCTTGAGGTGTCTGTGCAGCTAGGAATTGACTGCTGAAAATGTTGTGTTCAGGAAGCTGCTTCTACTGTCTTCAGGAAAAGAGAAGCCGCTGCTGAAAGTCCTTTCAGAACAAGAATTATCTTATCAAGAATTGCATCAGAAACGTCCTGAACCCATAAATCAAATCTTCATGATTTTTGTATGATCCTTTGGTTATATCAGCGTGATTACTTTGTTTATGACCCTTTTTTGCTTATTAAGGAAGGTTAGGTTCACTGTTCATTAATGATTTTCCTTTCTATGTTCAACTCTTGCATTTCTTTTGCAATCTGGAGTCTTTTTCCCCTAAGTAGACAGGTTTCTTTATCCCCACCTTTAAATAACGTAACGTCATCTCCTTCAAGTCATTCAATGTGTCCATCTAGCCAGAAACATAGATTTTTTTTTGTTCAGACTCTTCTGCGATGTTGAAGAATTTTAAAGTATACATTCCTAGTATATGACCTCTTTGGCTATATGGTGATTATTAATATTACAGAAGCAACTAAGGAAATGACATCAGTAGATAAGATGAACTGTGCAATAGCAGAAGCTTTATTCACACTGAATACACTATTCATTTGCACAGAAAGATCATTTCTCAATTCAAAGAGGAATATTCTAATTTAAGGTCTAACTTCAGCCATATGTCAAAATCTCTACAGAAACAAAGCTTACCACTGTGCAGTGATCCTGTAAGAAACACATTCCCCTTTGTGGATGGGCGAATGGTAGGTGCATCTAACCCTCGGAGCTCTCGTTTTTCCTGACAAGCACTCTTTTTATATCAGAAAACATTTCAGTTTAGTTCATTTGCTAATTTAATGTAAAGTGACCCAAAATAGGTGTGAAATATAGGAAATGCCGTGTTAGTGGCCTCCAGGTTAACTCCCCCATAAACCTAGGCTAGGTTTTTATTACGCATTTAATCTGATTAGAAGGTGTTTTTACATTGCACTGCAGAAGTAAAATTTCAAAATACGCTTCCATGAAACAAAATCATACATAAAAATTTAATTGAACGTAGGTGATAATGCCAGATATTCCAGACACAGCAAGTTAAAGGGAGTTCTCTGTTTAGCTGCACAGGAAAAAGCAGGAAACGGTGGCCTGGCTTGCAAAATCCATCTCAGTGGTATGGCATAGTAGAGATAACTGGAAAACATTTTGCATTTTGTGTCATACCTGCTAGTCTGGGGCCTCAGACCATTGAAAATGGGGAGGGAAATGCTGTAGAAGTTGCTATCCTTTTTGCCAGACCCTATCAAGAAGAGAGAGTAACCTCTATCAGCGGATTGCTTGGCACAGCCACGCACCCTTCCTATGCTGTCCTCGCTTCTGTGCTTGCACACAATAGGATTCCATAGTTTCGTTTATATTTAAAACCACGTGCTGTCTGCCTTTGGTCACCGTGTTCACCTCTATTGATATAAATCAGAACTTCACAATGGAAGGCCCTGAATAAGTGCGCCAGATAGATGACAGGCTTGTATAGTCATGTATCTCCTCTTGGGTTGTGTCACACCACCATCATCGCTGTTGCTGGAGGTCAGAGCAAGGTCTCTTTCCCTAGCCATGTATTAGCCATAAGCCTTATTGGAATGAAAGTTTGGAAAGGGAGTTGTAGTAAAATAATGTTTTCATCCTGAAGCCATGTGGGTTTTGCAGAAAAGGTGTCTTCTGACAAGGTTAACTTCTTGACATTGTTGGCACACCCAGGTGAATATCACTATCTGGTAAATATTTCGGAGTTCCTCCGATTGATTTGCTTATTCTTGGAAGTTTTTGCTACTGATGTATATATTTTTAATTTTGTCATGTAACCAAAGGTAGAGGAGGATCAAGAATTTAGCTTAGAGAGGAGTTTGTTTTCTAAGCCCTTACTTCTTACATTCAAACTGAGGAGTCAGGGAAGAATGACAGAACTGGTGCAAACTTGTAGTCTGCTGAAATGACAAATCAATTGAAACCAGGAAAATTCTGATGTAGGTAGAGTGAGGAAGGAGAAGCATTTTTGTTGTGTGGGTTTGTTTTTTTTTTTAATAGACCGGCTGTTTTTTATCAGCATTTGTTGCTCTTTGGGTGTGTGGTTTTATTTATTTATTTTTGTCTAGCCATTTGTTAGCCTACCTCTACTTGCCAGTATTTAGAAAGAACAAAGTCTGCTCAAATCACTAGAGTTATATTGCAGATAGATTTGGCCCAGTATGTTTGCCTTGTCATTTGACTGCAGCGTTGACATGGTTATTGGTGTGTCTTCCTCCCCAGGACTACATACTACATTTTTTGTCTCCGAGGAGAATTTGGCAAGGAGAGCTGAGAAGCATCTGGCTCTTTCCTGTTGTTCCCTCTCTCTGTTACTGAGAGTAGGGCAGTCTTATGGACAGCTCTAAATTTAGCTGCTAATTTTCATTTCGGGAGTCTGTTCTGCTTAGATTTTGGCTAGAAGGGATACCTGGGTGATAGGAGAGTCCTGGGATTGTACCTACTGAATTGCATCCCCCTGGGGAACATCCCTGTGTATTTTCTGTAAGGGTCCCAAATTTTCCCAGATCATAAAGCCCCAGCAATGTCCTAGTCTGACTGTCAAGAGCTTAAGAACTAACGTGTTTAGAATAGGACTTAATTCTCTACATCCCTTTGAAAGGGAGAGCTCAAAGGCAATGTAAAGGACCTGAAAAATTATATGCCTCAGTGGTCTCTTTACAAGTAGATGAGTAGGGAAGAGAGTTTTTCCAGAGGATACCATTTTTCTTGATACAGTTGATTGGGATGCAATAGTGAAGTTCCATATTTGTGGTCAATGGTCAAATATTACTTCTTGCAGTTAAGAGGTCTTTAAATTGGTCAGACATGGGCAGAATGACATTCAATTAGAGCAAAAATGTCTTCCCCTACGTTTCCTGCTATAACCTGGCTTTGAGTCATCGTACGCCTAGCTGAGAGGTTATTTTTTCGGATCATATTTGACATTTGCCCATAGCTGGAAAATATGAGAGCAGATTCCACAACGCAAACACTGAAATCCAAAAAGGAGATGGCATACCCACTGTTTGATTCCACCAGCAGAGTGCTGAGCTTCCTTCATATCAAAGTACTTAAACAATAATATTGTATTATATATGTATATATACATCAGATATATATGTGTAAGACTGATGGTAGTATGATCATAAAGAAATGACACCTGCATTTCTGACACTGCCTTCCATACATTCACTGAAGTTTATCCTTTTTATTCAAATCAACTTTTTGTGTGTTTTAAAATGAGAACATTTACAAAATACTTAAGAATATCAACAATATGAATTCTCAAAACTGATGTTTTTAGGATCACAAAGGTAAAGACTTGGAGTCAGATCTTAGACCAAATTCGTGTAGTTCCTAGATTTCCAGGGAGCAGCTCCAATTTGCATCAGCTGAAGATCTCTCCCTATTTCATTGAGACAGTAATTTTCATGCAAAACACACCAGACATCACAGGATTCCAGTAGTTCCGGCCCATTTGTCTGCTGCTGCTAGGAAGTTGTTTACTCTTTTGTATCACTCTCTGCTGACGTCTGCTCACTGAACAATGTCATCAAATTTCCTGTTTTTTGGCTTGTGGAAAGTAGCTCCCCCACCTTATGCTAAAGCTTTGCTGCATGGAGATCTGTGGAGCCGGATGCACCCAGCAGACAGGATGTAAGGTTAAATGCAGCATAGCTAAATAAATAAAGTAGGTGTTCAGTTGTCAACTAGAGCTGCCCACTTACCAGGAGGATAAAGCTGACTGTTTAAATATCGAGCAGTGATAAAAACCCACATTTGTTTCAGGTTGTGGGGGTTTTTTTAATGGCTTTTTTTTTTCCCCCATTGAGTATGTTTTCTTGCAGAATTATGTTAGTAGCTTCCTGGAGCAGCCTGAAATAGTTTATAATGTGGTGCTGTATGATGTATATGTGAAAACACCTCCATCCAGGTATTGCAAAACATTATGCAAGCTGTTGACTGTGAAGCTGCTAGTGCTGTAATTCTGCAGACAGAGGAACTGTCAACAATGCCTTCATCAATAGTTCCTCTGCTAGCTAGCGCAGCAGAGTCTGGGTGCTGAGATCAGGAGTACTGAAACTCTGCCAGGGGTCTGATCCCTGTACATTTTTGGTTTGCTTGTTTTTTGGCCAGTGCTACAGGGTTATTAACTTCCACTTGGACAAGAACCAGTGACCTTAGTTCAACAGTTCTTCCAGACAAAGCTTGGGGCAGCTTTAGTCGATAATACTAACAACATCATCATATTAGCCTCTTGTCATCCATAGCAAGAGAAAGCACCTATTGGAAAGAAGAAGCAACCTTTGTAAAAACAGGGCGTGCTGTGTGCCTTATGGTACTTGAGTCTGGTGCTTCCCTGTCTTTTCTGTAGGTCTGTCATGCTCCAAATGGTTCCCCCCAGCTTAGCGTTACTCTGTCTCCAAATCCTATTTTTCCTTTCTCCAAACAGCTTGTGTATTTGGCAAAGAGCAGTTGATCACTTCATGAAAGCAGTTCTTGTAAGGAATTTTCTAAGGTCCTTTATTAAAAACAAACAAACAACAAAAAAAACCCCAAAAACCCCCTAGAAAAATTAAAACCTCACAACTCGGAACATTTGGAGTTGCCCTGCAGAGCAGTGGAAAAGTCAGGGAACATCTGATGGCAGGCAGACCAACAGGGTGTGCTGGAGTGGTACATAGGAACCGGCCCACCATTGCGGGGGTTGAGTTTGTCTTTATTTTTTTAAGGTTTTTATTAAGGTACAGCCAGAACATTTTGCCTAGTGCCTTTCTCTACTAAGTTCAGTTTTGCTGCACTGTCTCAGTGATGTTTTCAGTAACTGGAAATAGTCGTAATGTGTGAAGTACTGAGTGTGGAGCATGTGGGCTGTCACCTCATTGAAATGCTGAGTTCTTTTTGTCTTTTCTGACTTCTTCATGTTTGGGTTTGTGCAGAAACAAAAATGCTGTTTCCCTCAGAGTATCTTCCTTTATGATCAGAAGGGAATATAATGGGTTCCTCCCCAATACAGAGTTCCTGTTCTTCCAACATCCTGCATCCCTAATGGGGCCCATACTCAGTATATAGAGAAATGAACTGGATGCAGTACACAGCCATGGGTACCTGTGTGAATTGGCTTTGCATCTCCAGGTGTTTGGTTGCATTTGCAGTGGGATTGTCTCATTAAGATCATACTAATCCCTAAATATGGATGTTCTCCAAGACAGGCTGCCAAGTTGGGTAAGATGTGGTCAGCTTTCAGTTCAGTCAGTTAAACCCTTGCAGTGAAAACCTTGCACTCTGCACAAGTGAAAAGAAAGAATTTGATCTAGTCCCTGGTGTAGACCTGCCCATAGCACAGGACCCACATCAGTCACCTTCCGATTTGGAACAAGCAGTGTCTGTGCTGAGGGAGGCTCAGGAAAGAAGCAGGAAAGGAGACGGCTGCAGACAATGAGTTCAGTGCCTAGGCAAAGGTAACACTTCATCCAAACAATTGGCAGGGGCTTCTCTCTCTTTGTTTCTCCCCTGCCCTTCTTCCTCTCTCTGTATTCCCTGTTCCCTCCTCTACATATTTTCAGAGGTTCATCCTGTACCTTTGTGCCCTCCCATCAGATAACAGCGGTGGTGTTCGATTCTTTTGACCTCTGCCCCCCCCATCACTGCTCTGTTTGCAGTACTGTCCTCTTAGATTCCTCCTGTCCTCTTTTCCATTCCCCTTCGCAGCTTCTGCTGAAGTTTGAACCACTCGTGGTGTTACAGACAACAAAAATAACCTTTGGGGCTACATTTCCCACTTGGCAAAGCTGGACGAAACTCCCAGTTGCCAGTGCGGACTCTAAGGCTGGATAGAGCACCTTGTCGTCGGGGCGAGGGGACCAAGAGAGCACGCTCTGCCACCCAACCTGCTCTGCAGACCTGGCTGGACGTGTGCACTGACAGCATGGTGGGCCCCAGGAGGCCTAATATAGTGTATTCCTTATCCTTCGGTGGAAGAGGAGAGCTCTGAACAAATTGTGCCTCCAGGGCATCTCAGTACCGACCTTCTTCCTGGGGCCCTTGACAGGGGCTGAGCTGAAGGGCTCAAAAGCAGAGCCTTCTGCCTCCTGCTCCTGATTAAATTTATTCATAACTTGCCCTCATGGAGATTTATAAGTACAGGTGCAAGCTAAAACTCTTGAAAAGATGTCATTCATTTTATTTCTAACAAATAAATTCCAGATGTTTCCCTCTGACTCCTGGAGTGCTGATACAATCAGCTTGAGGCTCCAGTTGTTCAGTCTTGTGTTAGATGACAGAACAGAGAGTGAAGTGAACGCCTTCACCATTGCAGTCAAAGGGACACAGTTTTTCCAGCCAGATGAAACTGGGAGAGTATTGTCGAGAAAACAACTGGTAGGCACTGCAGTGACGGGAGAGTAAGAACTAGATTAAAACGAAAATAAAAATAATCTTGTATGACAGAAATACTGGAAATAATGGAACATTTCAGGAAGAAAATATGCTATCATGTACTGTAAAAAATAGGTCTGTACATACCAGAAGGTGTTTCTTGCTGCAGACTCTGTGAAAAGCTTCTTACGTGGGAAACATTGATTTGCATAGTGCTGCTTGTAAAGGCTGTAACTAAATTCTTAAAGTCAAACTTGGGGGAAGAAGTGTTTTTTCTTGACTGGCAGAGCCAACAGATTCTTCGTACTCTAGAAAAAATAGCAAGCCAGTCAAATGGTAGTCCTGGTAATTCTATATGCCATGCAGATTAAAAAAAAAAAATAGAACGGGCTAAAAATACAAAGGAGAATTGGAAAGCTATTAACTTGTCATTAAGCTATTAAGTTGTCATAAACACTGTGAAATTCTGTTTTGAAACTCAGTCTGAAGCAGAAATGTAATATGTGGGATATGAGTTGACACCCATAGTTCCATGTTTACAGTATCAACAAAATATTATTCTTGACATAGGCATGTTTCTCTTGTTAAAAAAAAAAACCAAAACAATCAAGTGCTTTAAGGAGTATTAGTTTATGGTTTAAACAAGCCGTGCTTTACTTCCCAAAGAGTACATGGATAGCAATGGCAGGGTTGTATTATTTAAGAGTAAAGAAGGGGGATGAGGCTGAAATACCACACATGCTTGGCAGGCAATGTATTTGTTAGATTTGTCTGACAAAATAATTCACAGGTGATGAGCTGTTCAGCATTCAGGGCCAGCTGCACAGAGAAGGAAGGACACAGCGAGCCGTGATGGACCTTAACATTTGTACAAGTGTCCTTTTTAGTTTTCATTGCTCACTGAACTCAGAAAAGGAGGTGTGCAAGGAGCCAGAATCTGTGCACCAAATGCACTAGATAATCTCTCTTCCAATAGCAGGAAATTGTCGATTGTGTCACAAAACCACTGCAAATCTTGCTTGCTTCATCTGGAAAGTATTTCTGGGTACAACCTCATATTGTGGCCTGCAAATTTTGTTACTCTGTTTTGTGGGGAACGTACTGTGAGTAATTTATGTATGTCTAATGGTGTAGTGGTTTGATGCCACCTCTAATATTTTCCTGCTGTTTCACAGAAGGTTTGTTTTGTTGGAATACATTTGAATGTTCTTAGCAAAATTAGATTACAAAATAAAACTGGATTAAATTATGCAACTCATAGTGTATTCTGAAGTCATCCAGAGTACGACATACTGGTTCAAATTAAGCAGTGAAGAAAAAAAGTAGAACTTTGGTGTTCCGTGGTAGGTGCCTAGGCTGTACATGTTAGTGGCTTGTACAGTTAGTCAAAATATATTTCTGTTGCAATGTAGTACTGAAATTGCAAAGATCAACATTTAGCAGCACACCCTTTGTTTTGTCTTTGGAGGATAAGGACAAAAGAGATGCAGAAAAATCTGCTAACCACACAAATCTGAATGTGGTAAGAACATTTGTCCTAGCTCAAAGGAACATGCAAACACATAAAACAAGTCAAATGAAACTTCCCATGAGTGATAAAAGCTTCCCTAATCAAGAACACTGTTCTCTTCTGCATCTATAGTAAGTAATTACAGCCTTATGTTCAAAGTTCGTAGAGGAAGAAAAAGAAATCAGGTGATCTATCTGAGTAATAAAACTTTTCAAGAGTCTGATCCACATAATTCTTCAATGAGTTTATACGTTTATGTTTATTTTCTAATTCTCCAAGTGAGCTGTAGTTTTACTGTAGCTTTATTGGCACTGTTAATAAAGTGAGTCTGGCTTTTCCTTTCCGTCTCTTACATGAGACATTAGACTTTACACTAGAAAACTATTTATCCCTGACATCTAATTTATTTGTAATGTATGTGTTATATTTACTGTTTCACACACTCTATCTTTACCATTAAACTAGTTTATAGAAATGCAGTAGAATTTTTACACAAAGCGATAGTTCTGGTTTATTCTTGTCCTACAGATTTCCAGCTAGGTTTTGTGTCCTAGAAATCAGGCTGAGTTATGCCATGAAACTACACTAAATTGGATATTTCATTAATAGAAATTTTCTGTTTGCTTTGGACATTCTTCTAGTATTTCATTGCTTGGGGGAAAAAGGCAAAAAAAAAATAAATGAGTACAGTTGGTTTTTTACTCAGCTTTGCCAGAGATACAGAGGACTTTCTCTTTTGCATGTTGCAGGCAGGTCTCAGGAGCTGTGAGTCCCCACAGTTTGGTTGTGCAGATACAATGTCCGTCTTCCCCGAGGGAGGACACCGAGGCTTGCAAATTAACATTTCCTGCTAAAATTTCTGGTAAAAGCTCCCTGCCAGAGCTATCAGCAGTCTGGATCACTGTCTGGGAAGAAACACTTGGTGCAGGGGAGGAAGAAGGAAATGGTGACTGTGAACTTATTAATGGTGTCGCCAGACAGGACTTTAATGTCTATTTTCTCTTGTTTGTTCTTTGGCATAAAGCTTTCGTGCTCGCAGCAGAAGGCCTAGGCCCATTGCATCCTTTCTTAGAAAAAACAGCAGAGTGAGAAAGCATAAATGTTCAGGGTGGAAACATATTTTGGATAGTTACAAAACAGATTAAACGAGCTTCCATCTTGTCAGATGCCAGAATTTGTATCTCAAGGGAGATTGATTTTGGATGGATGCCAGTTTTCCTTGCAACTAATCAGGGGTTTTTTTTGCATACGTTGACGCTATTTCATTATATAATGAGTAAGTGGAGCCTCTTTCTTTCATATAGCTCCTTCTTCTAATTCCTCATTGTTATCCCAGTGAAATGAGGGTGTCGCCGCCTGACTAAATGATGCAGCATGGAGCTCTGTGGCATGTGACAGAATAGCCCAGGCTCCTCACGTGTGCACAGCTCCAGCACTGATTCCTGTTGTAGGACAATTGTGCAAGTCTCAGCTACAACATCAGACCTTTTTAGATGAGCCAGATAGATTTAGGTGTGAATAAAATTGTGCAGAAGGTGGTAGGTACCTGGTGATCTTAATATTTGAGAAGCTGTTTTGCTGCACTAGTCTCGACTCTGCTCTCCTCACATTTTGCAGTCCTTGCCAGGGGGAGCAGAGAACCTGCTTATTTCAGAGATCACACGCAGTGCTGGTGTTCAGGCAGCCCCTCTGGAAGGGCCCACTGTAGGGTCTGAGGACTTGTAACTTGAGGAAACTGATAAAGCTTCTGAAAAAAAATTTCCTGGCATCCTACCCACATTATAGGGAAGGCAAGCACCATTTTAAAATGACTGTCCAAATGACACATGAAAAGTCCACATCTGCCAAATGCACCTTTGAACCACTGCTAGCTGTGTGCTCATAAGTGTTCATGATTTTATACAGCAATTATCTGTCTATGCAGTTTGCAGGTGAATGCACGTGTTTACATTATAGATTTATTCAGTGTTTTTGCATCTTCTCTTCTTACCCCATGTTCTTAGCCCTGCATGTTACAGATCTTTCCTTCAAACTGTGTAACTGCAGCAAGACTCTCTGTGAAAGTGTCACTGCCGTCATATAACTGGTAAAAGTATCTGATGCAAATATCTCCAGAGGATGTCTCTCTTTCCTGGAAATCTCAAGGTTAAATAATTTATATGAGGCTATTCAACATCTATCGCTTATTATCTGCATAATTATGGCCCTTGTACTTTATTTGAGAAATATAAACATTGTACCTGGAGAGTATATCTAGACGGTGCCAGTGTCAATGAACTTCACTGTGGGCGGGATTTCATCTTAAGTGGATATTTGATACCCAGCTGAATTTGTTTCCCAGTTAACGACTACCGTGGCAGAGTGCTTTATGGGCTTCCTTGCTGATGGGTTGTTTATTAAAAAGGAGCTGCCTCGTGGGAGACTGCTCTGCTGAGACCTCAGTTGCCACAGCTCTAGTCCTGCGAAACTTTACTAGGAGGTGGTAACATATTGGTCGCTTGTGCATTTCTAGAGAGAAAATCATGCTCCGTAATAATTCATTTTATACCAGCAATGTCTTATTTGGCATATTCAGCAGTTCTTTTGTAAAGGAAATGCTATTTGTAGGCAGAATGTGCAGGGATTGCTTTGTATCAAAGCATATAGTTAATTTTTTTAAACAGATTTTTTTCAGTTAAGTTAAATAAAATGGAGTGTGCCTACCACAAATCCAGATAGAGTGAAATTCTATTTACAAGAGAACTAGAATGAAAAGTTGCTTTGCTGCATGAAATTCTACTTAATTGCAATTCTGATTATAATGAAAACCCGACTTTATTAAAGACATGCAAAGTTTAGGGGGATCGGCATAACTGTAAAAAGGTTCTACTGTACTTAAGGAAAAAAAAGAGTGATCCCATCTACTGAGTGTGTAATATTTAACGAGCCCTGTGGGCTGGCAGGAGCAGTGTGTGTTACTGAACCAGACTTAAGCAGAAAACCAGTGTCAGGTTTCAAACTACCCTGTAGGTCCTCAGAAATGAAGAGGCATCTGTATTAGAGGAAACCAGTCACTCATCCCCTCAGCCAGTGAAGTTCCTAGTGGTCAAAAGAAAGAAGGGATCCCCAGCGTTCTTAAATCCATTTGTCTGTTTTCCTCCTTTTGATAAATCCTGGAGTTAACCTCTTGGATTGGTCATTGGTGTGAACAAGCAAAATTGATGCGAAACCGTGGAGTGAAAAAAGGGTGTACTACGGTGAATTTCCTTGTATTTTTTAAAAAGACATCTTGAACATGCCTGCAGTCTCAAGTCTTCCTCCATTTATTGGAGACAAAGTTCTCTATGTAGAAAAAGTTTGAGTGCCAAGAACCTCTCTTTCAGTTTTCTCAAATATCAGTCGACAATTGCACTCAGCCTGGGAAACCTGTATTCAATAAACAAAAATACTGAAATGTTTATTATCTGTACTGAACGTTTCTCGTTCACTGTACTGGCCTCTGTCCCACTGACTTAGCATTTATTCTGCCTGTGAAATTACATCTCAGAGACTGCATCTTTGCTGTCTTTGAGAGCGGTTCCCAGGCAGGGTACTGGATAGAGCACAAATGAGTTCATGCTTACTTAAGGCGGGCAGAGCACACCTTTTGGACCGTACAGAAAACCACATGCCAGCGGTGTCCAGCAGGTTCACAGGCACCTGAGTAAGCTGTGTGAAGGTGTTGTGTGTGGCAGATGGCTGGGAGAATGGGGGAGAAGGAGGCAGCTCCATACTGTCACCGTCCAGTCTCGGAGGACTAAAATCAACTGGTGCATCCAGGATGCCACATATGTGAAGGCTGGAGATGTGTAAGTTAAAGTAGCAATCACAGGAGCTGGGGTGCAGTTCTCATTTGGTCGGGGGGGTAATCTCAGCTTGCTACCTGCCCAGCTGTGATCTGACAGCAGTTTGCTGCAGGCCATTTGACACTGCTTGGGAAATGTATGCTTTTATGACAATGGATGGCAGCAGATAGAAAAAATGATTATGGTCAGTAAAGCCTGAACTGTGTCAGTGCAAACAATGCGTTATTAATGACAATAGAAAAAGCAAGTTTGTTCCTTAACAAACGGAAGGCTTAGGACAAAATAGAGGTCTTCTAGGAAGCCTAGCAGATCCACTGACTGGTTTATGCTATTTTTGTGCTGTACTCTCTTGCTTTGCTTGGTCTGTTTGTGGCAATTGCAGTGTTGGTAGATCAAGGCATGAAAAGTTTGTTTGACATAAAGAAAGTAATTGGAAATCTTCCTGATAGACTGGAATTTCCTTTTAGTCAGCTGACTCTGTTCAAATCCAGATGGTTCAAGGAAAACTGCCACTGAAATTCACGTGTGTAAAGAAGAAAATAAAACTGATAGTGATGGAGATCTATTGTATCCTGATGTATCTGTAATCATCTCTAAAATAAAACTAGCAAGTGGTATGCACTAGAAAGAAGAGAACTAGCTGACAGATATGAAACAGATTAGCGCTTATTGCTACACTCCAGGATCTTGCAGAATCACAAGAGAGCAAGCAGTTTTAATAATATTAAACAATAGAACTACTGTGCCATATTTAAGTCTCCCAGAGTGCCGTGCAGCTCAACTGTTAAAGTGCAGGCAGCAAGAATTTCCCTCTCGGCCAGAAGAATGTAGTATTTGTACTAAAGCGTCTGCTCAAGTGGGGGGATGGAAAGTCAGCTACAGCCTGCCTGCAAAATTAATACACCTGAGGCAGCAGTAGGCAAATGAGAAGTTCCTTTTCAGTTAGACAAAGATGTTGGTAAAACCGAGGCTGGATTTATTTGTTTGGAGTGATGCAAACCCCAACGTATTTAATGCTTTGGTTTCAAATGTGTCTTGGCTGATGACCTGCAAGACTTAAAGACCAATGTCTTCTCTGTCTTCTTGGCTAGCCATTACATCTGGGTAAAGGTTGTTTCTGCCAACAGATGAGAGAGGATAGCACACTGAAACTTTTATATCAACGCTGGCATATGAGGAGTTAGTTGGTCCCCAGAGCTCAGTTATAGCTCTCCTAGCCAGTGGAGTAGCCAGACTTGTATCAGGTGAGGGGAAAAGGAGAGGAAATAGGTCTCTCAGCCTTCTGGGAATTGCTAGACGCACCGTTTTTATGTGGCTGCCTTTAAAGCATTTTGTGAGATAGAGTGTGGCTGGTCCTGATTGCAAAGGGGAAAACAGAGCGGTCTCAGAGTTGTTGGGAGTACAAGGGAGTAGCTGCTGAAACTCAGAGAAGTGTAATATCCACACATCTGTGCTGTTCAGCTGCCCGCAAGGTAACGTCTCTCAAAGGCAATCACAACCCTTACCTGCAAGTAACCCCAGAATACCAAGGATGCCTGACTTCGGAGGACATTTGCTCTGAAGTGCAGGGTATTCTAGCTGACCCTTGAATTTTGTCAAAAACAAATAGAACATGGAATTAGGTGCTAGTGCCTTAAAGATTACCTCTTTTTTTCATCTAAAGCAATTCAGTTTCTGCATGTTGCACATTCTATTCCTGTTACCCTTAAGCTGGACTCTCCAAAAAGATAAACGCTTAAAAACTACATTTGACTTCGAACAACTGAAAATGTTCATACTACTTTTTTTTTTTTTTTGCATTGATAAAGGCATCCATTTCTGCAACCTATGTATAGAAAAACCATTATTATAGGGTTTAAAAAATTCTTCTAAAGTACAAGCCAGATCATTTAAGCTGCTGTTTTTCTCTTAGCACAGGATATAACTACAAATGCTTTACAGCATGCCCTCACCACACAGAAATATTTGGCTATAGTTTAGTGAGCAGCCCAGGGATCCGGCATGGGGAGAGCTCACAGCCTCCAGACAAAGATCTGTGCCTATGTGGTCTGAATGGAGAAGTTCTTGAAAAAACTTTCAGTCAGAAAGCGGGGACCTTAATGAAGACCCCAGTGAGCCATCTCAAATCTTAAGATGGTGAAGGCCTAGAGCATTTTAAATTCAGTGCTGGTTGGTCATAAAAGCATTTGGCAAAATGATGACCACGGGGCACAGATGAGTGTTAGGGGTATTTGCATCTCCAGGGTTGTCGTGGAGCATATGATTCACATTTTTTTTCTCTTCTAAACAGACAAATAGATGAAATTTCAAGCCCTGTGTACTTGTGCATAGCATACAGGTCTATAAGGGATCTCTGAATCAGGTAGATGCTGCAGCAAACACAACTTGCTAGATTTGAATAGCTTTTGATGTGAGGACTGGTTTCCATTCAACTTTGTTCTCTTTAGACAGAAAAAGTCAGTGTGGATTAATGAGTAGATGGCTTTCTTCTTCTGACTTGTCTGTGATTTATTCCGTCCCTTTTTGGTGCGTCGTTCGTTGAGAACGAGGACTCTTGTGGAAGTACGTAGCGTGAGATTTGCACAGTCGCTTTTCTGGACTTGTATCTGCTTACCTTAGAAACCTATGATAACACTGTGGTTACCGAGTCGTAATGTAAATTGTGTTTGAATTATCAGAAACTATCGTTTTGAATTTCAGAAGTCAGTGGGTGTTTTCCAGATATCAGCTATTATCAAATGGTCCCAACATTACCAGTGCCTGCTGCTGTCGGTTGGCCAGGAAGGAGGGGGACCTGACGCCGTGCCGAGGGATTGCGGGGCTCGGCACGGGATGTGCTGAGACTGGCTCTCTCCCCCGTGCCTTGGTTCCTCTGAATGTGAAAAGGGAAACAGCAACCATTTCCTCCCTCTACAAGTTTTGAGATCTGTGTAATAGTGCTGTAGGCACGCTAAGTGATAACAGCATTTATTTTATCACTTAAATACCCTATAAAGAGCTAAATAATTCCCCCAAATTGTTAGCATGATCTGTGTAAAAGTTCTGACCTTTAACAATGGCAGGGACTGCTGACTGCCTTTTTGTCCTGTCATTGTACAACATTACCACAGTGGGCCACTCGTCTGGGCCAGAGGCCACCCAGGTCTTACCGCATTACAAATAACAACAAAAGTCACTTTGGGTCAGCATCTTTAATTATTCCCAACAAAACGGAATGATTCACTTTTGCTAGTGCCATGCTTGCAGCTTGATAACTGAAGTTTCCTATAGCGAATAAGGGGAGAATTTATAAACGGTACAAAATGATAGTTCTCAGTTGTGTCTAAAGTGTGCTAGAAGGCAGCGAGCCCTATTTCACAACAGTATTACTCCAGTTTTGTTCTAATTTAGCTTTACTTATTGCAGTAGAATAACACTGAAGAAATGCAGTGGGGAATTAGGCCCAGAATACAAACAAACAAACAAACATATATAATAATTGTTGGCATGTGTGGCAAGCCAAACACATAGCCAAAAATCAGCAGGATCCTCCTCAGGCCTGGGAGAGGCTTGGTGAAACTTAGGATGGCCACAGTGTTCTGCGCTGTGTCCTGGCACACCAGTGAAGCAGTCCCAGTCCCAGCTGGGTGTAGAGACTGTCTGGGTTGCTTCCTCAGGACCTGGGTTAACCCCAAACTTGCCTCCAGGCTGAGGAGTGGAAGAGGGGCTGGGTTTTAGGAGCAGTAAAGGTGTCGTCAGGAACTCGGGAATAAGAGAGCGGGTCTTGTGGCTGACAGGGCCGGCAGCCTGACTCGAGAGCTCTGGCAACTCATTACCTCGATAAAGCTTTTCTTCTCACAAAAACTGCAAGCTGTCCAAATTCTGTGGTGCTAATGATGTGAATCAGAGGCCAGAGTTTGCCTCTCAAGAACTCTTTTGTGTAAAACTGGTTCACAACTGGTACTAAAACTTAAGAAATGGATTAAGAAAACAGAGGGTATGTTACCCCATCGCTTACACTGCTTGTTGTATAATTACATGGCAGCATCGCAGATAATTCTTCTAGGAATCAATTTAAAACAGAAAATAGATAAAAGGAAAAAGATATTGGAACAGAACCTGAGGTGATCTTCAGACCTTGTAATATAGATCTAAATCTGTATTGTTTTGTTTACAGAGATGCATCAGTGGGAACCCAATTTAGATTAATGTAAATGCTAGATTTTATCAAAGCAAATTGCACTGAGTCAGAATTCTACATTATGTAAATTACTGAGTCTGTGACATTTGTCTACATCTTTTATGAAACAGAAATAGGAAAAAATATCAAGGGCGGGAATTAACAGGTTTCATCTAGGTTGAACAGCAGTTTTGGTAAATTTTAATTGCCTTTCAGAACTCTTGTCTTTGTGTTTCAGCAAAGAATAAACTGACTACGTACGGCTTAGGGCCTTTGAGAGCGGGGCTTAACTTTGTCCTTGAATTTGTTGAGCAAAGGCAGAAACCTTGGACACTTTGTTCCCTCTTATTCTTTATTCGGACTGTTGTGGCCTCCAAACAACAAAAGAAGTAGCTGCATGGGGCCAGACTCCTACTTCATTTACACTGAAGTAATTCCAGCATATTCTCTTTGTATTTGGTGGAATTACTCTGAATTTTCACTGTTGCTAACCAGGTCGGAATTCAGCCCATGGACTGTAAAACTCATTTTATGCTCTGAACAGTTGTGTGTGTTAGGAAGATCTGCTCAGCCAGCATTTTATGTAACTTGTACCAATGTTAAGTTTGTAACAAAACAGTGCTGTCAAGGTCTGCAAGGAAGATGTGAACAGTGACATTAAGTATCCAGCAGAAAGTGCATGGAAAATAGGGAGCTAAGTCTTAAATTCTCTGCTTAGGTAGATTTCCACTGAGAAAGAAATAGGTAAATGACCATGGATTGGGTTAGTATTCATATGTTTCAGAAAGCGATAAAGATTGTTACAAACAAAGAAAAATATGAATAGTGAAAACCTATAGCTGATACTGAACATGGAGACTTTCTTGCCCAGAAGCATTAGCCGTTAGCCACACCGAGTCACAAAGCCCCTCTCTGTTCAGATAGAGGCACCACGCTGGTATGACCTGGGTGGACTAGATCCTGGACCTCGTCATGCCAGTTTATACCGAGTAGGTTATTTCCTAGCTTTCAGCATCCAAGAGGATTTGGCTCAGGTTTCTGAGAAAGGGTATTATCATGTAGAATTCAAATTTCTGCTGTTAATAGACCTGAATCCATTAAAGTTTAAGGTATGGTATAAATCTGTGAGTTCATTTGAGCTTTCATTTTCTGGGGTGATAAATCTATGCTTAAAAGAGCAGGTTGAGAAAAAGGATATTTTTCCTTTGTAAAATTAATCCCTTTGTTTTTCTTGGAATTACCAAAATTCAGTTTATGTTAACAGTCTTGTAGCTCCTAGCATATCTTCATGACCAAGACTGTCAAATCTTGCTGTGATGAGTCAACTCATGCTGATCTGTATCATGTACCTAGTATATGTAGAAAACTTAAGTATATATTTTAAAATTAGATAAAACACTTTTTTGTGATGTCTTAAAATATTGAACTGAGTAAAATGATGAATTTTGCTGGCTGTAGTCCATTAGGACCAGCGATAAAGTCTTATGTCTAATCATTATAGTTATCTGTGTCATATATTAGAATGAGTCAGAGCCTTGAGGTTGAAGTCTTTATTTGAAGAGGCAGTTACTTAGTGTTAAACTACTAACAGAAATTCTCTTCTCATTGTCTGCTTTCTAAACCCAGATGTTAGCTGTACAGCAGCAGTTTCCATCTGCAATCCATTCAGCAAAAGTTTATGTCACTTCTTTGTTCAAGTCAGTTGCAGGAAAAACAAGCTGTCACATCTCCTCCCGCAAACACTAACCTGGAAAAGGCGAGAAGAGCAGCAGGAGCAGAAATGCTTCCAGCTGCCTTTTAGGGAGGGATACTAGCAGGAGGCCAGGGCTGCGCATGGCGATTACATGCCCAGACGAAGAGTCATTCCTGTCATCTGCACAGCCCCATCTGTGGCAGAAAGGAAGTGATGGAGCAGTTGTGGATTGTGGAGGAGGATTTCAGGCGAGCGCTCCTGCTCCCCAGGACGCCAGCAGCTCCCTGGCCAGCCCTTCTCGTGAGTGGGCAGCGCTGCAGCAGCTCGCGGTCCCGGCTCTGATGAGGGTCACCTTGGGCTGCCCAGGGCTCTGCCTCAAAACATCCCACAAAAGCTCCATAAAAGAAGTGACTTAAGAAAATCAGCCTCCAGAAGGAATGTGTTTGCCCCTCCGTAGCAGGAGTATTGCCTGGGAGTTAATAGCCAAAGGATTTTTTGGGGGCTGACTCTGCCCTTTTAGGAGGCTTGCTCTCCTCTCCAATTGGTAATGGTAAGAGAGGCATTTTGGAGAAAGCCAAGATATGAGACCTCTAGCAAATAGGAGACCTGTGGGCTGCTTTGATGTGTCCCACATGCCAACCAGGCAGTTTATCACCATAGGGAGCATGTGGATCAAGCTGGCTTTATTTCCAACCTTTATTCCTTTCTACATTTATTCGTTGAGCAAAAGTTCATTTAAAGTTTTTCTAGCTGTAGGAAGAAAAAAAAAACCAACCCAGCAGCCACGAACAGACCATTCCTGTAGATTCTGTTCTGGTAAAATGTGAAGAATGACTCATAGCGAGAAGTACTTTACCAGGTTATATCAGGTCAACACTGAGTTTGTTGTACTTTAATCAGATCAGTCACAGTTGTTTGGGTCTGTCTTTTTAAAGCTTATTTCAGTTGTTTTTATTTACCAAACATTCACTTTTCTCTGGCCATTGGAAACATGAAGTAGTTCTATCAGCAATTTCAATGTTTGCAACTTAGCTGCTACAACATGCAGATCATTTGTAGCGAGTGTTAAGCCAGTAGAAGCCCTCCCCATTGACAGCTATCAGATGTGTGGCTAATGCCATCACCTTGGCATGGATCTCACTTTGTGCCAGGGCCAGGCCTGGTTCGACAGGACAGAAAATACGGTGTTCAAATAAGAAAGGCAAATTTGGGGGAAAATAAGTGCTACCAGCAGTAGTTCAGCAGGTCAGAGAATGTAAAATGGTTGCAATTGCTGTGCGTAAGCATTTAAAGTAGCCTGGAGTTGATTATCTTCTGTGTCTCTAAGCAGAGGGTGTAAACACTTGCTGCTGCAGTAACTGAGCTGCTGTCTGCAATTAAAGCTAACTAGTAGTTGCTGACCTGCAGCCTGCTATTACAGGCATCTCTCACTCCCCAGACCTAGAGGAACTGAGCTGCAGCTATTGTGGAAGTTGCACTAGCACAGATGAGCCAAAAAGGTTTGCATTTTCAAAAGCCTGAGAACTACTTACCGTTGCAAACTATTCTAGCATTTAGATGTCTGAGACCCTGAGCCCTGGCACCAGCCTGCACTCTTGGGATGGTTTAAGTATGGGCCTGCAATGAGAGCAGGCTATGCTGTCAGAAATCTGCAGCAGGACCCCCTTCCTACCATGTTTGATTTGCTCCGTGGCTCCAAGTTACAGGCTGGCCTTTAAGGTTGTTTGGCCAAGGAAGGATTTTCAAAAGACTTGCGTTCATAGTCAGGGTGCTCAAAGTGTCCTGGACTCAGGTCTTGCACAGTCACATATGCTGTACTTACTCATGAAGTTTGCATCAGTGGCTCTTTGGCAAGGGACCCAGCTCTATCACGATCAATTCCAGGAACCTACAACTAGTTCTACCTCTCTGTCTTCTCATACACTTTCTTACAGGTTTGTGCCTGCCTGGAAGGCTGTCACATGCACAAGTCGTGTCTGTCAATCTGAAAATGTACTTGGGTCTTTGTTTTTCAAGTAGGAAAGAAACTTCAAGGAAGACGTAGCGGAACTTGTGTTTGTGCAGTTACTGCACATGTGAGCTTTGGCTGGGTTTGGTTTTTTTATAAGCTTGCAGCATTAAAGGTATTTTTAAAGCTCATTTAGTTCACCGATAGTTGAGAGTTTCTGCTAATCCTTGCTGAAGCCTTGATTTTTGACACAGTACTTAATCAGCATGTTACTTCGCAGTGCTACTAGCAGCACACAAAAAGTTGAAATGATTAATCAAGTTATTTGAACAGATTTCAACAGGATTAAGAATTAACTGGAGTTCACCAAAATTTTCCAGCTGAGATGCAGACTGGGGTTTTTCTTCTATTCAGGACAGCAAGTTAACGTATAACAAGACAGTTTATCTCATTTGGGCAGTCCTTGTAACTTAAGCGTAAATGGTGCATAGACAGGTATTTTCAGTGTAGAAATGGCCACAGGTTTCTGGCAGAAAAGTGTTTTCAGGGTCAGTCCTTTAAATACTTTGATGACTATTCATTTACAACCTTTTTAAAAGAAAGAAGCATCTGGAGAGCAATAACTGGCAATACTGGGTTTATCTCATTTGTTAAAATTCCCCTTGGACTGGGACTGATAGTCCAAGGGTACACTGGCCTGATAGATGGGGTTCTACATACCCCCAAACACCACTGAAGTTCAGCTCTGGATCTGAACCTCACAGCTCAGACCCGTCTCTTGGTGAAACTGAAAACACTTGCTGCTTTATGCTGGCAGCTGGAGTGTACAAAATAAATGTTTCAAAATTTAATTTGAAGTGTGGTTATGGTCAGAGAAGTGACTGTAAAAAGGCATCTCTTACTCAATAGGTATGCTCCTTCTGCGTCCTTCAGGCATTTCTGCTGATCTTACTGATTCAGGACAAGTAGTTACTACTGTCAGTGCTGCACAACCAGTAACACTGGTGCAAGAGCTGGATTCCCTCCTGCTACGTGCATTATCAGCAAAAGTATTTGCTATTTTCTAGTGCAGATTTTGAATAATTGGATGATGGGCCACAAGGGAGAATAAAGCAGCTTGATTTTTCCAACTAAAGAGAGATTTTTGGTCTCAAATTAGAAAAAAATTGACTGGAGAGTATTTAAACTAAGCTAATCTGATCCAGAATCACTGAGAGTAAATCTGAAACCCCTCCATGTCATTTTAACATCAGCTTTTAGAGGCCCTCTTAAATAACACAGGCGAACACTGGTTCCTGGCTTGTTTTTGCAAGCACTATGTTGCCATTTTTCCTTGACTCGTGTTTCTTGCTTATTTAATGTTGCAGTGATGATTTCCAAGTTGATAGATAAATAAAATCACACATGAGAAATTCAAGGGCTAGGCAATGGAGAAGTAAGGTCATAGGAAGAATGGAGCATGTAATTCTAAAAGATTTTTCTGTGGGACGTGCTGATGATTCTTCAAAATTACTTATTGGAAAAATTCTAGGCTGCAAAGCAATAAATCTGATCTTCAAGTGTCGTTTTACTTTGAAAAACAACAATGTAAAAATGCCACCTTTGTGCTCAACAGATCTTTTCTTTGTACATATGAATCCAGAGATGTCTTCCGTTTACTGCATTGCCAAAAAAAATTTCTTCTGCTTTTTTACTCCAGTTACCTTTGAAGAGTCTATGTAACTCCAAGGACCATTGGTTGGGCTCTGTTTCCTGTTTTGAATCAGGAGCATTGTTATTCCTGCTTTTTAGTTTTCACTTCTGAGACAAGAGGTGAAAAATATTTAAGCACATGAAAGTGCAGATACTTGCCTCGTGGGAATTCCCAAAGAACCTAACCTGTGCAATCCTGTTAGAGTCTCCCTCTGTATTTATGTGTTTAACTACTTTAGAAAGTCCGTCCCATACCAATTGAACAGTCATTCATGTTCAAGCTGGATTAATGATTAATCATATCAAAGAGAACCAGTTGTGATAAACAGCACTTCTGGTCATTGACCTCCATTGCTTGAAGTGACACATGAGAAGAAAGGATCCCAGCTCAGTTCTTGCATCCTAAGCTAAACTGTTTGCCTGTGTTACTTGAACAGAATCTAATGTGGGAATTGCTGGCATGCAGAAAGCATGACATATGACAGCATTTTTGCAGGATTTTTCAAAGCAAAGTTGCATGCTGAATACATGCATCGTCAAGTACAAATATCTGAGTTCTGAAACCTTCCCTGGAGGGGCTGGGCTGGAAGGAGGGAATACAGCAAAGCGCCCTTGGAGAAATGAAGTTAGTGTGTTTTTGTAGCACTCTTGGGCACCTGTTACATGTGAAATTCTAAGAGCAGAGTTACTTATTTTTGCCTTTCTCCAGGAGATTTAATGCTTTTTTGGACTTTAAAAAAAAGCAATTTTTAAACACTTTGATGTTTTGCAGAACAGCTGGAGTGATACAGAGGATACGGAAAAATAACAATCTGTCTACCAAACTTTCATGACTAATCCATTACTTTATGTTTAAAATAACAATAAAAAATGACTTGAATAGCTTGTTGATTTCTAACTGTGTTAATGCAGCTTAGCATATAAATTTACAAAAGCAGAATAAGATCTTCATGAAGAAGCAGCCTCATAATGATAGCAATATATCTGTGAGACAGTGGTAAATAAGAAATGTCTTCTCTAACAGATCTAATTTTTCTTCTTCCCTAGGTTTATATGTATTAATCAGATCCCTTCTTATTTCTTCTAGGCACCAGTAACAGATGTGCAGTTTGGTCCTATGAGACTTCATCAAGATCAACTTCAGGTAATACAACAGTTCAAGCTGAAGTCTTAATTTCTAAAACATCACAGATGTTAGCTTAAAATTTATGACCGGAATTTTTTGAGTATAGAGATCTTCACAGAGCATTTTTGTCAAGTGATAATGTGCACCTAACAGATTTTAATCACGACATTCTATGTGATATCCTAAAAATCCTGCCTAACTCTTTTCTCCAAACATCTCTCAGCTCATAAAAATAGAGCTATCTGTAGTTCTTTCTACTATGAGTTAGCCTGTAGTCAATTTAGTGTGTGCCTTGTTTTGTATTTTACTGGTAGTCAATTCTTAATCAAAATCTCATCAAAATGATACTAAGCCAAATGTTCTATCAAGGTCTGTTACACCAGCATTATTACTAGCATCAACCAAACTTGCAATATCATCACAAAAGATATGAAGTGAGCTTGGCAAAGTATGTTTTTTTGTTATTCATTGTTGACTGGCATTAATTCATCCTCTTTTATCTCTTGTTAATAAAGTTCGTATGTCAGTTGTCCCCTTATTTTGTCTGGGATGGCTATGAGGTTTGCAGATACATGACTGCTTTGGCCTTCCACTGAAAATTCTCCTGTATCCCAAGGCATACTGAACCATTAATAATCCAAGATGTTACTCAGTCAGTAATTACAAAACTCCTGAGTGAAAGTAATCTGGACCTGATAATTTGAAAATGTCTGTCTTCAAGAACTGCAGTTCAACATCTTCCTGAGCTATTGTCAGAGCAGACAGGAATATCATCAAACATAAGATTTAGGACAGCCTCATCCAGGTGTTCCCCAAGTATAAATCAGAAACATTCCTCAAATATTACTGCTTCCTTTATTGTTGTTAATGATTGTATATCGCTCTTGTCCAGTCATAGGCCACTCTAAAATTCTGCCAATTTATCCTGGTAGTATAGCTGGCAGGTATGAGGGAAGGAGAAGTTAGACAACATCAAATTTGTGCCAGAGTGAATCATACAACTCAGATCTGCTGACTTTCTGTGCTATTGCTGAAAACCATTCTTCCACTCTTAAAGAGTGTATAAATTAACTTCACTAAATATAGCCCAAACTATGACATGTTTTTGCAAACAGTTTTGCAGGTTGCTATAAAAGGAATCTGAACTAAGTGAGTACAAAGTCCTTCATCCTTACAAAAATATGCACTGCATGGAAATGTTAAGATTTACTGGTAGACATTCCACCAACCTGGCCCAAAGTGGAACCAGCACTGGAATTCCTAAAATCATTCAGAAGATAAACGGCAGTGGGATGAGTGCAAGTTACACATGCTCCACATTATTGTTTGAACAAAGCATATATCTAAGTGTGGTTTGATTAAATTACTGAAACATTGGTGTCTTGGGACAATAGACCAAATGCTTGTTTAGTTATCCATCTTTCCCAAAAGGCTGCATATACTGAGTCATCCACAAAATCAACACTAACATAGATCTATAGTCTGCCATTCTGTGTATTCTTTCAGGCAAAAGAAGTTTTCTGCTACAAAATACTATCTTGACACAAAGCACAATCACATCAGTGAGTCTTCCTTAGCAGACTTTATGTCTATCTTCTGTACCGTATTCAGTCCTAGAATTTGAAATACATTTTAGAAGGAACTGGGCCTTATCATACTTAGAGTATGTAGGCATTGTATTGATTTTAAAAAGGCTCAGAGAGATTAATGTTATTGGCAATTACACAGCAAGTTAGGACAGAGCAAATACTGGCTCATAGATCTGACTTCCAGTTCTGGATTTCAACCATGGTAATCTCCTTCTGTGATATAAATCTCATGGCAAGCTTTGCTTAGGAGTCACATAGGGATGTAGTCCATATACAGAGGTGCTGCTTATGATTTCAGTCTTGCATGAGTTCATCTTGACCAGCCTGTCTGTAGTTTCTAGAAACCCCACGGAGTGGGGTGCATCCAGTACTTTGGGGAACTAGAACAAGATGAAAAGGAAAGCACATTTTCATCATGCCATTGAAGCACCGTTAAATATTAATTCAGATGAGGTGAACCATGGCATTTTTTTTTCTGGCATATGATCCTGGCAAGAAAAATAAAGCCCAAGAAAACAGTCGTATGTGAGACAATTTCAATGAAGAAAAGTAGACTCGCTCTTATTTCATGTACACTGTCTGAAACGTAGGCATCAAGTCTCAACTGATGGCCTAAGCTCTCTTTTTAGCTAATGACGAGAGAGCCACTTCCCTCACTTGTTCATCCCATGTGGATATAAATCGCTCTAGCAGGCTATTTTATCCACTTGAAACACCTCCCTATACAGACAATTATAAAAAGCAATAGTCTGTAGAAAGCAATTCTGTTAAAAACAATGGATTAAGGCTTGGAAGTGGCTTTAAAAACATGTTAAGAATAGGCAAAAGTCACAGAATCTACTGTATATGTAAGAACTGTTTGTAATGATTCACTGTCTGTCTTTAACCCAGGTACTTTTAGTGTTTGCCAAAGAAGATAACCAGAGTAACGGGTTCTGTTGGGCATGTGAGAAAGCTGGATTTCGATGTAATATTGCCAGGACACCTGAGTCGGCACTAGAATGTTTTCTTGATAAACACCATGACATTATCATTATTGACCATAGACATTCCAGATACTTTGATGCAGAAGCATTATGCAGGTAAGCACCATTTCAGTGTAATTAATGCTTAACTATATAGTTAGCACATCATCAAAGTTTTTTTTACTTTTATATGACCCTTTTAAAAAATCTATCAAACGTTAATACTTTTTTGGACAGACGTCCACTGGCAGCATCAAATAATGTTACCTCAGTGCTTTACATCTGATAGCTGCAGTGTTTTTGGTTGTGTGCTAGGATATCTGAAGCTCGATCTGTCTTGGAGCCACAGTGTACAAATTTCTTTCCATAGTGAACTGGTTTTTTTCAAATACCTGGTTCCCTGTTTGCACATTAAATTAACTCCAAAGATCGCATGTGCCACCAAGCAATTTAATGAATACATTCACTTCATTAGTGGTCCGAATTTTTTTAAATGTCACTTGCTGTTGAGTAACTCCAGATGCAAATAGGCAATGTTTTGTGTGCACGTTTCCATACCTACAACATTTGAAAATCTGTTATGAAGAGCAAAGTTGCAAACTGATTCCAAAAATACTTCACAAACTGCTGTAAAGTATGAAAAAAGGGGAAAAGGATTTGTCTTTCTGAGTCTCTCCACAGAGACTTGACAGGCAGCGGTGCCTTGCTTCAGTGGCTTTCCAGTGAAATACCCCTTGGGAATGCGTCTAGACTAAGTACCAGTCTGTGGGGTGGGGGTGGCGGGGTCGGATTATGTACCCGGGTGAGTGGGGTGGGTTCAGGGCACTGGGACAAAGGCTTTTCTCCTTGCTAAAGTAAAGTAACTAGATAAGATCTGTGTCAGGCAAAGACTAGGTATCAGCACTGTTCCCCTTGTTACATTTTTTACCATTCTGTCCCAGAATAAAGTAAAATACTCCTTAAATGAGTGAGGCCAAGTCTTTCAAACAAGTCTGTTACGTGCAGTTTCGGAGGGGGGAATTTTTGCTCTGCCCCCACTGAGAGTATTTGAGGTTTAGATTAATCTACATTCTCGTGTCTTTTTTTCATGGAGTCTCAGATATTGTTAAACTTATTCTCCTTTCTTAGTGGTCCAGCAGGCTTGGGATTCGATTTTTGTTTTGTTGTTAAACCATTTAAAAGAGACATTTTAAGAAAGCACTGTGCGAAGATTCCGTAAAGTCATGTTTTCTGAAATGTGAAGTTAAAAAAATGTTAAATGATTTGCTTTTTATTTGAAGGTCTATCAGAACAACGAAGCCCTCAGAAAATACAGTCATTATTGGTGTAGTACGAAGGTAAATACTCATATCTTTACTTTCACATGTGATCAACAAAATGTAAATCTTATCATTGTAAAAGTAAATACTCCATTAAAAAACTTGAATTAGAACTTCTTACTGTGCTAGTGATAATGTGTTGTACCATATAGAGTTTTCACCGTCCTTGACCACAGGATTGGGACAGGATTTCTGATTTCTAGTTTTTACTAAAGAGGTCTCACATTGGGTTTTGTTTTGTTTTTTGTTTTGGTTTGGTTTTTCCCCTCTCCTGATCACTGCAGGCTTTAGGAGTATGTTTCAGACAACCTCTGCAACATCATGTACAGAACTGTGGAACTGCCTCATAGATCTGTATTTTGTTATTAATAAAAGTATCAGTTTGAACCTTTCTTGATCTGTCTTTCAGTCTGATTAATCTCAGCACAAACAGGAGATCTGTCGAGTTACAAAAAAAGATACAGAGCAATGTGATCACTAGAAAGTAGCATATGACCATAGAAGTTTTCAAAGTAAAATAGACTATATTATGACATCTCAGTAAAGCAGCGCATATGCTTTTTTCTTCTTCCTCCCTCTGAAAACATTACTTATATATCATAAAATAATGTAAAAATAACAAAAATACAATATATTTAATCTGAAATGAAATAAACGGAAGATAATTTCCTCAAAGTACAATTTTGGGAATGTCCATTTCTTTAGAAAACATTTATTCTGAAAATCAATTCTGAGATGTTGAAATTTCCCATTAAAAATCCTATTTTCCACCACCATCTCTAGCAAACAAAAGACCCTAATTAAACATCTCAGGGGATTTCATTGTGAATATCCTCTTCAATGTTTTTATGTCAGGAAGTCTTCTGACTATGGTAACCATTGCTTCTACAGTCAGAATTGTCTCTCATCGGACTAACACAAAGGAAAAGAGAAAAAAAGGAGTGAAAGAGCAAACAGTAATTCAAGAGCTGCTTCGTGTACATCAGAGAGAAAGACACCTGTGGTCCTGTGGGCCAGCAGTTCCTTTCAAAAGTGAGGAGAGCTTGGAAGCTGGGCTTGCTGACTCACAATTAGGAAGTTGCTCAAAAGGGTTTTTTCCCTGCAATCCATCTTTGTCTTTTCAAAATGTTCACATTGTGTGTTGGGACAAGGTAATAGCCCCCTGCGGTGACAATATCTCAGAAGCTTGAGTTCTCAAACTTTTCAGATGTGTCTAGTATCCCTGTCTACTGAAAACTTCAGAAGTGAGTTTGCCTTCCTCTGGGACTGAGTTGACTGTGTCAAGCTCCCATGGGCTAAACACAAGCGTTCTCGAGTTGCCGTTTAGAATTTCACAGACAGAGAACTTTCACACATTTCCTTTCTTGCTGCAAGAAGGATATTTGTGAAAAAGCCTGACATTTAGCCAATAGCATATGGAGGGTCTTCTCCTTCATTTTCCTGCAGTTCAGTTTGTTGGTTTTTACCTTTTTTTTTCCCCTGCAGAATGTCTATCCTCTCTCTTTGTGCTTCTGGGGGGCAGCATTACCAGATAGCTGGCATGAGGAATGGGGAGATTTTTCTGACAGCTGCCCTTCTCTCTCTGCTTAACCTTGGGCAAACTTTGTACTTTAGTAGGCATCATTCTCTTCATGCATAAGAAACAAGTGCACAGAAAACAAAAAGAAGACGTGCCCTAAGATCCAAAATTTCACACAAAAATAAAAGCTATTCTGCCGTCTGCTAAACCTGACCAGCTTCCATCTGCTCATTTACAGAAACTTAACATAATGGCCTTTCTTCCAGATTCCAGCCATACATTCACATATGTTGGAGTGTCTTTTACCAGTTAGTATAACCAAGTTTTTCAGGATGATTCAGATATCTCATTTTAGGAGTATGTCATCCCGAAGCGACCTATTAGAAGGCACTGGGTAGGCAACACTAGAAAATCCATCCTCATTCAGGCATCTTGAGTTGCCCACCTAAGATTTAGTACACTTAGATAACAAGTAATTTCTTAAAACTTTGGCCACGTAGACTTTCAAGTGCATCTTTGACTAAAGACAGTATAAGCAACAAAGAATCCAGTACCAAGAAAGAAGCAATAGCCCAACAATCTAGCTAATTAATTTGTTTTCTTGAAGCATTAGTTTTTTGTGAAGTAAGCAGCTCATTACATGCAAAAAGGAAAAGAACATTTTGGCTTATCCATGCCAAAGATGAAAGCTTATAAAAAACACAAAAGGATGTTTTATTCATAGATCCTGTAAGGATCTAGCCATATTGGCCTTTAGTGTGACCTCTGGGGTACAGGTATGTCAATGGCTTGTGAAATCGATTACAGAAATAACCTCTGACTTCATCATCCTTCTTTAAAAGGCATGCTGATCGTGAAGAGTCATCAATATTGCCCCTGATCTCTGCTGGCTTCACAAGGGTATGTATGTATTATACTCCACTAGATTGCTCTGACATTTCAAAATTGTTATGGAAGAAACTATCCAGAAGTTTGGCTGTCAGTGACCGTTTGTGTCTGTAATCCAACCTGTAAATCTTGATCATGCTGCTCATTCTTTTATATATCCCAATTCTGAACTGCCATACACCAGTAGAATTAGAATAATGCTGACTAAGTAGGTGGACATTCTCAGGAATATAAGAAGTGGTGCGGAGACTTTTCTACTTCATGCATGTATTTCCGAGTAAGTATATGATGCTCTGCTTGAAAAGTTGACATTGACAAAATTGACTAGTGACTGTAGCAGAGCCAGAGAGCAGCTTGCAATGAACAGCAGAATGTGCTGTGGGAAATCTCTTCTATCAAATGACGATTCACATCTGTAAACAGGCTTCAGACACTGTCAAGTGCTATTATCTATTGTTTGGAGGCACCTGAAAAGTATTACATTGAATCTGTTCCTTGGCAACTGTTCCAATTAAGCAGGAAAGGTGCTTATTAGTGCGTCAGCTAAGTGGATTCCTCATTGCATTAAGACGACAATGGAACAGAAACGTGCATGATTTACAGTGTGATTCAGAGTATTTGGTTGCATGCTCACCAAATTTTTTGCTATCCCATCACAATCCATTTGCACCTATTTGCTTATTTGTAGTAAGGTCCTAATACAGGAACTGCTAGAGCCTGAAAAGAACTGTACTTACATGTACAGAGTCATTCCAGTGGGAACGTAAGTAATCTGACACAGGTTCTGAATTATTTATGGATCAGAGCCTTGGAGATGGGGCTAATGGCAAAGTGTAGAAAATTTTGTTTAGCAGCCTTGATTTGGTGGTTTATCTTTGATAATCAGTCCTCCCTCCCAAACTATCAATGCCTGTGGCAGTTTAGCACGAACAAAGATTTAACATTCAGGATCTCATCTGGTAAATATGAGATGTTTTAAAAAAACATCAAAGATACTAAGGTCATTGCTATATAAGCCCCAAAATGAATAATTGTGTGTAATGGCAGGTACATTTGTCAGGAAGTTTTGCTTTCTTCTCTGTGTACAGTTTGGGGTATTAGCAATTGGAAATTCATAATAATCTCGAATATTGATGACTTGAGACACAACATAATGTTTTCACTGTTATTTTAAATAAGTAGCATGAAAGCATATAACTTCATTAAAAGTATATTATTTTATATATTGATCGTGCTGACAATCACAGAGAATAAACAGAATGGTTGAACCTCATTGCCATGAGGATCTGTCACCTTTTCAAAATGCAGTAACCTGAAGAATTTTACAATCTTCTCATGTTGCTTCTGTTACAACATGTTCATTTTTGGCATATCTACTCCTTTTTAGTTCTTTATCAAGCAAAAGAAAACAGAGCTTCATACCCTTGAGTACAGAAATGTGTATTAATGAAATATTTCTAACCTTTTATTTGCAGAGATATGTAGAAAATTCTAATATAATGGCCTGTTACAATGAGTTGATTCAGCTGGAATTTGGAGAGGTGCAGGCACAATTCAAACTAAGGTAATTTTACCAAAAACATTAATCAACAAAAAAATGCCAATTCAGCCACATCCTTAAAAGAGTATTTATTTCACTGTACTGTAGTTAATTATAGAATGTCAGTTAGCTGAAGAAAATATGTTAATCATTAAAGTACAACTTTATTCAGTATGGAGTTGCAATACTGTGTTGTCATATACAATACGAATTACGTGGATTAAATTTAATCAGATGCCTTTTTTTTTTCTCCAGGGCGTGTAATTCATTATTTACAGCATTAGAGAAAAGTCAAGAAGCCATTGAGATCACAAGTGAAGACCACGTAATACAGGTTTGTTCCAGCTATTTTTATAAGTACAGAAAATTGCTCTGTGGACTGACTGTATTTTATTTCACCATGATTACATTTACTCTTTCTTACAGTACAAGAATCTAACCTAACTTAATAGTTCTAAAAAGATTGGAGTGACTTTAGCTGTAGAGTAGAATTTTCTCCATTTAAAATACCTTGCACAAATCAAGTCAATTTTAAGGGATATTGTTGTTTCTGAATGAATAAGGATTTACTCTCTTGTTTTTATTTTTTGTAATGATTCTTTTATATCATAAATGGATGCAGCCACTGGCTTGTATGCATTCTTTTCCAAAAATATTATATGTTAATTTGATGCTCTTGAAAAGCAAATCTAATTGATGTTCTATTTAAATAAAGGTAGTACACTTTTTTTTTTCCTGCTTAAATGTGATACTGTTTGATGCATCAGAATTCTTGGGCCAACTGTTTTTGAATGTAATCCTGTCTTAAAAATTTCTTTAAAAACGGGAAAAGAAATTGTGCTTTGGTTTGCAGTCCTGAAAAACATCATCTTTATAAGGGAGTTAATTCCATCCCAAGCTATGAAGGCTGTGATGAGTGATTTTATTATCAGTAAAGAGCTTGAGTCTAAGCCTCTGGGAGTTATAATATGCATATAAATTGTACCCTCTTGACCCAAATCTTGACAATGGCAATTTCATTGAAGGATGTGCCTTCTTCATCCCTTTTATAAAAATAACAGAACACATCCTGGAGTTGTTTTAAATATATTTTTTCAGACCAAATTTTGTCCATCTGCTGACAGCCCCAGAATATGAGAGACCCGACACGTGCAAGAGTCCTGGGGCTCCAGCAGACAGGGCTTTCTCACATGGAGGGAGGGGAACCTTTTGGAAGGAACCTTTAGAGGGGAACCTTTAGGAGCAGAGAGCATCCAGTGGCACCCTTTTCATTTTTCTCATATTGAAACATTGTGAGGCATTCAGATGCTGTTATGACAGGTCCTGTGCCTGTAACTCAGCTAGCAAGAGGGTCATGAAAGTGTGGTCTTTAGTTTTGTTGGGCAAGGGCCACAGAATTGCAGCGAAATGCAACATTCAGTTCAGAGAGAAAGTTGCTTTATTAGATTCCACTTCTTCCAGTCTGCTTGGCTGGGCTTTGCCTGGACAGGGGAATAGTGATGGTTGGCCCTTACACACAATAAGATGATGAATTTGTCAGTAGATAAGGTTAATATTCCTATGGTGTCCCACCATGTAATTTGTGATTTTTAGGAACACTGAGTGAGGTAGGTTTGAGGTTTATAGGTTTGAGAACTGACAGAGCTAATTTTTCAAGAATTTATGTTGTCTGTGTAAACTCTGTGGATGTGTAATACTCAGCTGTTTCCATAATTTCCCTCTCTTTGCTCACATGCACACACTCTGCACAACTCTTCTAGCATGGACGTTCCTGTTTTGCTTCACAAAGAAAAAAATGTAGGCATCTCTCTCAGGAGCAGTACATACAGAGATTTATTTCAGGCTGGGAAAGAGATCCCTTGGTTTAGCAAATAGGAAAAAAGGGATTCTGCTGTGCTTTAAGTATTCTGTTGAATGGGTTTTTGTTTGTTTTTATTTCACAGTACGTCAATCCTGCTTTTGAAACAGTGATGGGCTATCAAATAGGTGAACTAATAGGAAAGGAATTAACAGAAGTGCCTATAAATGAAAAAAAAGCTGATTTCCTAGATACTATTAATTCCTGCATAAAGATAGGAAAGGTGAGTAATGGCATTGTATCACTTGTCATTTGCTACCTGTAAAAGTTATTGTCCAGGGATGACACGATGTAACTTGCAGCTTCACAGACACGTAGCATTTGCAGCTTTCTTACTCAAACAAGAAGAGGAAGTAAAAAATCCTCATTTTTTAAGGGCTCCTTTCTCTTTTCTTGCTTGGAAGAGGTATGTGTTTTATGAAAATAAGTGACTTGCTGTGTTTCTTTCTTGCTTGCTTTACATTCTTTCTGTATGTAGCAAAAGGTGTGGGAATACCAAAGAGAAATGGGATGGATGCACATCTTATCCAGTGTGATGTGAATGAGAAAAGAACCATGTTGAAGTATTTCAGCATGAATTGTGGAAGCTGATTTGCAAGTTCAGAATGTAAAAATACCAGAAGAGACATTTGCAATATCACTTGAGAGTGATAGGCACTGTCAGCTGCCAGCTGCCAATATCTTTTATTCTGTAATGATATGGGAGCTGTCTAATGGATTTCCATTAGAAATGTTTGTTGCACCAAGAAAGTGCATGAGGAAGTGCAGCTGGCTTCAAGGGAGGTCATTGCAGAGAGACATTACTGTTTGCCCAGTAGCTCCATGATGTTCCTTCGGGACTGTTGTGGATGTAGTGTGGGGATCCATCTAGGAGCTTTAATTTGCATTTTGACATTGAGGTGTAAATGCTTCTGATGTCATTGAACATGTCATAGTACCTTATAGGAAGATCATGGAGGTTACACGAAAGGATTTGGGAATTGGTGTGTTTGTAGATGCGTCATGGCCCATGCTCAGACCTGAGTCAGGATAGCTAGTTGGGTCATACTGATGGTCCGCGGGGAAGCAGCATGTTATTGGCACAGAGCAGGGAGACGCTAAAATGAATCATGGCACTCTGTGTATCTAGGCAGTGATGCAAAAGCACCGATGCAAAGTTGTGATGAGTCATACTCTGTAAATCAGGGTACTAACACAAGCGTTCATCAACAAAAGCTGCACTCTAGCTGGGTGCAAGTTGCACATGCATTTCAACAAGAATGTGTCACTCATTTCTACATGTTTTGGCCTTTTGGAAGAGATCCCAGCAATAGACAATAGCTTGGATTATGGTGCTTCACACCTCTCTTGCCTGACCAAAATTATTTCAGTAAATGTGTGTAATATAAAACTGATGTTAAGAGGGAGTATTTATTAAGTTATAATTCAAATACATTAGATGTGTCAGGCTTTAAATCCACAGCATCAATTCTCAAGATATGAAGTGATCAAATTTTTAATATTTTAGTGTACTGATAAAAATGTCTTTAATAACGGAAATATATTTTACTCTATGAATGATAGAAATCTAACCCTAATCCATCGCCTTCCTTGCACTTATCTTACTCTCTGACTTTAGGACTTCCAACTGTGAAGGCTAATGAAATACTACTTATTTAAACCTGTCTGTCTGGAACAGCTTAAGCTGTGTTAGGTGGATATATTCTGTTTACTTGTTTTTTGTATTTCCTTTTGGAACATTTTACAGTATGCAATCTATGTAGCCTTACATTTACATATTAATAGAAAAATGAATTTCAAATTAAATTCTTACAGGAATTATTTGTGAGTAGAGGTTAACTGTGCTGAACAACCTTTGAAATACTGCAGCTTTTTGAAGGTGCTTTAGTTTGAAATCATTTGTGTCAAGATGTTACAGCATTTTCAGAGGTGCCTAGCTTGTGTCTGGATCATTCTGACATGGTCTGTATGTTGTTTTCAGGCTTGTGATTTCTTTATATCCTAAATTTAAAAGACTGCTTCCCATTACAATAGGCTATATATTGGCTACTGTAGGTTATAGCATACCAAAAAGCCAAGTGTCTACTATTGTGATATTCTCCTGTCAACAGGTTTGGCTTTTCTGTTTTGAACAAACATGGTAATATAACAAAAATAATAGAAAACAAGATTTTCTGATCTTTAGAAAAATGTAAGCTGTATAAAATCTACCTCTAGTCTTTAAATGGAATTTAGGAAGATGAACTTTTGCAGCATTTCCCCTCTTGGGCTGACAAACATAGCACTGTGAGCAAGTTCAGTATATCCAAACAAAAGTTCATAGGCATTATATACAAAAATTGCTAATTGCATGGTACATAGGGATTCTTGGGTCAGGATGTTGTTTCTCTTAGCAAAAAAAAAAAATCTCTGGAAGTTCATTTTTTGTTACTACAGCTGGCTGTAATTTGCAAGAAGCCAGCATTATTGAAAGGCATTTTCACCCATCCATACTTGAGGAGTTAAAAAACAAGTTGTACTTTCTTCATTCTTCTGTTTCATGATTCAAATTACATCCATTAAAATGAAATGTGTAATTCCGACTAGAATTCTTGCTGCCTCTGATCTCTGAAGTTTGACACAAAGCTCTTTATCTTAGTTTCGCTTTTTCTGATGTGAGATGGATAGCTATCGATAAATCAGACAAGACATGCCATTCCTCTCACTCCTTGGGAATTATTTGCAAGATAGCTATCTTTACAGAGGGGGTGGGAGAGCGATCACGCTCTATGATAAAGTTCTATGGCAATTCCTTCCTAACTCAGCCTTACTTTCCGTGAGATTGTTGTCATGACATCTTGTGTTTATTTCGGCTTGCTCTGTTTTCTACAAGTAGCTTGCTGAACTTTGCTCTCTAGTGCAAGAAGCCCCAGTCTAAAAGGAGTGCTGAACTGGGGGATTACTCACTGTGCCTGTACGAGTGCTCAGTGGATAGATGCATGCCATGGCCTTCCTAATGAAGTTTGAAACCTCAGTGTTGATTCACTCTATAAAGGGTGAAACCATTCTTTTTTACTGTGTATGGTTTTCACTCTGCATTCAATCCCAGCACGCCAGGCCATGCAGAAGCGACTGATCACTGTACTTGTGTGGCTGTAATGTAGACACAAGGATGAGCTTGACTGACAGCACGTCTTGTGAAGTAGCTCTTCCCTGTTGGATTGCTGACAGAGGCTCTGTGAGAGAGCATATGGTGTTCTTAAAATATGTTTAAGTAACGTCCCTGGGAGAACTTTACCTACCAGCAGGAGTTTGGCTTGGACCTCCTATTTCTCAGAATTCTGCTGACCTTTTCCCTCACACATTTCCTGCCACAGTTTCACAGGTTTTAGAAATTCACAAGTTGAAAAATTGATCTGTTGACTAAGAAGAACACATTAGTGAATAACCTGTCTTGAAAAGGATGCACTTTCAATGTGGGAATTATCCAATCTGTACCTTATGACTTCACCCCTCTGTGCATATTCTAGGTTTATTGCCTGGGTTAGAGATCGATTACTCATCTCTGCCTCGTCCTGGTTGTCAGGAAACTATTGATATGCATACTTTTAATTATGAGAGCATTGAATTTTGTGATGTTTGCTTTATCTTCATTTGTATTCCTCATGCAGTTCACAGGAGACGATATCATGCTCACTTCACAATTTGTTATGCACAGTTCTTTTCTCCGACAGATCCTCGGAAAAGCCTTTCATATTTTTTTTCTGCACAGCCTGTCACCGTGCAGCTCTCTGTGGGCTGGAGTCTTTATTTGCTGGCTTCATCAACATAAATGCAAAACTGTTCTCTCTGTACCTGTGCTCTGGCCTGCTTGACTGCGAGATCTGTCAGTCTAACATAAATAAATATGTATCATATGCCTCATGAAGGTATTTTCACATAGGTTTGTAAGATCTGATCTGCAGTCTGTTGAACTCAACTGAAAGAGAGCAATTGGCATGGGTAGTTTGTATTAAGTGAATATGCAGTATGGAATCAATTATTTATTAATCACTTGGTATTTATTAGATGCCCAGCTCAAAATATGCATCTGTTAAAAAAAGCCACCACCAACTGTTCTAGGGATGGAAACGTGTAGGCAAGATTGTAAATCTTGTCAGCTGCCAGGTTACAAAAGACTGGCTCTGTTGGAAGGTTACTGGCCTCTGTGCTGCTGCTGCCAGAAATGAAAGGGGGAGACCAAGGATTCCCAAATTTTGCTTTCCCTGAGTTTTCCTGAATAGCCCTGTGAGGGGGCAACTCTAGTCCAGGCACTACATGTAAGGGGAGAGAGAGAGACCCGGGGAGGTCTATCAGTGTTGTGGTATATGTCTTTGTGGTGGTATTTGTAGCACAGTTTGAGCAGCAGCAGCAGCATGGTGAGGGAATTGGGAGGGAGCACCAGGTAAGGGGCCCATGCCCCGGCATGTGCCGAAGCTGCGTTTAGCCATGTCTGCACGCATCGGCGTGGGAGCTCTCCTACCTCACGGCATGGGTGTGGGCTCCGCTGCAGCGAGGTGGTTTGGGGCTGGGTGTTAGACCATGGTGGTCCCCTCTGGATTTAAAATCTCTAAATAACAAAAGTGATTGTTTTAACACTATTTCATTTAAAAGCATGTCTTAAACAGGGGAGAAGGGACATTTCCCAAGTCTCACTAAAAGCGAAAATGAGGCTCTGCACTAGGAAGAAATGTCTCATTTCCAGACAAGACTTGTCCCTGCAAAATGAAAAATTCCACCCTGTCTTTTTTATCCCATTTATGAATTTTATCAAAAAACAATGATGCTGGTAGTGACAATCTGATACTTCAAAAATTGTCTGCTTAAATGTGATCCTGAAACCAGAGTGCCTTTAGAGGGGAAGTCAGCAGATGGGGGGGCAGAATCCAGTAGCTATTCTACTAGGCTCTCTTTTGCTTTAAAAAAGCCAGGATAAATCTCTGCTGCTTTTTGAGACTGAACTGACAGTGTGGAAAGTAAACGTGCTAGGATACCAAAGTGCTTTTAGTCACAGATATATTTAATGTTAACCAGTGATAAGACTTCCCAACTCTGCAGAAGAGACAATGCAGTCCAGAATTGAAGGCGGACAGGTCGGCATAATGGTTTCTCACCAACCTTCCTGTCCTGGGAGGAATCAACGCAGTCAGGGAGAAGGGCACAGCAGTCTCAGCCATGTGGTGCGTGGTCCTGGGGCAGGGCAGGGGTTGCCCCGCACCGTTAGAGCCCGCAGGCGCTCCTGGAGCCTCTGAGGGACTCTTGCTCCTGGCAGGCGCTGGTCCGAGCTCTTGCTCTTGCGGGGGTCTTTGCCAGGTCTCCCCCCAGTGACCCCCAACACCATTTAGGTAGGATTGGGAAGAGAATATGTGATTCTGATTCCCACAGCACCTGAGGTTTAGCTGTTGCCATCAGGGCACTCACAGGCTGCCCCTCTGGAAGCTCTCTGTGCATTGGCAGCAACTCAGTGACCTACAGGTTAGGTTACAGGGGAGAAATTTGAGGGTAAGCACAGTTTAACTGGTCCTGACTGGTTTTGTATTGTAAGACAGCTTTCAATGAAAAAAGGTATGATGCTACAGCTTCTCTTCCTGTTTTGTCTGAACTTCCTTCCACTTGAATTCCTTTTTCAGGAATGGCAAGGAATGTACTATGCGAAAAAGAAAAATGGAGATAGCATACAACAAAATGTGAAGATACTACCTGTCGTTGGACAGGGAGGGTAAGTATGAAAGTGAAAGCCATGATTTAGGTCTGAATCAAAGCTCAGTTTAGAGTTCAGTTGCTTTCAGCAGACATTGGATTATCCTGTTACTGAGTATAAAGGAAACTTATGCAAGGAAGGGAGCCTCAGACCTCTGCGTTTAATTCCTTGGGGCAAAATCAACTTTACGTGCTGTGTGCAGGGAAAGTGAAATTCTCCTAATTCTCCCCATAAAGGAGACAAAGATCCAGATGTACTCACTTGTGACTCTTACTCTTCTATTACTCCCTGGAGTGCAAGTGCACCCTCCTCTCTTTCTGTGTGTTGTGTTGGGACCGCCAGGACCTATGTCCTGTTCCACTGTGCACCTGTACTATGTCCTTCCGTTCTCGCCTACTCATGGCTGTGGCCGAGTGTCTTTATGTGATGAGGTCACTGTGTGCGTTGATCCTGGTCAAAATTCAAGCATGTCTTGATTTTTTGTGCAACTACCACTTGGTCCCCAAATAGAGCATTTGGAGCACACAGGTATATGTTAGTTATTGGTACATTTACGATGAGTCCTTCTATACTATATTGGGAAAGAAAGTGGATCAGATTGTGTGCAGTAGTAGTTTCAAAGCCCTCTAAGGCAACACAAACATTAATTAAAAGCACGACACATTATCTTCCAGACTTGGCCGAGACAATCATTTAGAAAGGTGTGTCTTCATGAAAGAAAGGCCAAATGCAGCTTCTTCATGCATTTACTTCCTCAAAAAAAGTGTTTTGGGTTGATTTCATCCCTGGAAGTAATTCATGTTCTCTGCTCTCCATCAATAGAGTGAAAACATATTTTCAGCTTAAGATGCCAAACTTGTAAGACCAATATATATTACATACGTTGCTACTTATGGAACAATCTAAGCGCATTTGAAGCTGGCTCAGAAAGTTTCCTGGTAATCAAGGGTGTAGTTTTCAGTTTGATTGCTCTATGCCTAAATCCTATAGAAGGTTTTGATTGTTGGACTGCACTGTTGCATGTTTCGCATTTGTATCATACCTGAAACATCCTACTGTAGCCCAGAAGAAGCTGGGGGGGGGGAACGACACAGAGAGAAAGAGGATGAGACAATCTTTGCAAAAGTTGCTTCCATTTTGTATTATTTTGTATTCCCCATCACATGCAGAAATGTGGGTTTTTTCCATTCCCAGTTGAGCCTTCCTGCCAGAACAGGATTTGTCCTATATTAATTTGCTGCTCTTACCCGTTTTGTGTATCAGCACTGAATTAGAGCTGAGGTTTGGATGGGAATTAACACACTGTTTTTTGCCTACAGAAAGATTAGACACTATGTGTCAATTAGTAGACTGTGCAATGACAACAATAAGGTAAGTGAAAATAGTGCTATGCTTGCTTTAGTTTGAGCCCTAAATATTACAAAATAATGGGAAAGTTCTGACTAACTGGATTTCTCATGCTAAATTATAGGCGGAGAAGACATGTGAACGTGTTCAGGCTGAATCTCAGACAGGTATGACACATCTCTTCTGTCCTAATAAGCGGAGAACGTACCTGGGGAAAGAATAAAGCCAGTTGTCAGTGATCTGACTGAAAACCACAGTTGCACAGGACAGTCTGAACAATACTATTTAGCTAGTGATAAGCTGGGAATCCAGCTCAAAAGGAAGGAAAATAAATACAACCCTTCTCTACCTGCCTCATTTGTTTTAGAAGTTAAATAAAGCAACCCACCCTTGAAAATGCAGTAATAGGGCCCCAAGTTGGTATTGTGGTATTGCTGGATTCAGTGTCACATTTCGGTTGTAGGTAGTGGATCCCTGTGACAAAATTAGAAATAAGAAGGATGCCGTCTAGTTGTCACGTTGCTGTGGCTGGTCTATAGGTAGTGGCATGTATGTTTGCATTGCTTTTAACTGTATTGTGGGGTATTTGCATATGGACGGAAAGGAGGATGACCAACACTACCATTCACCCTCATCCCACATATCAACACTTCAGTTAAGACATCCCTGGCATCCATGCTGCAGGTACTTGTTAACTGTAGCCTTGGTAGCACAGGTTGTATCTGTTGGAGTCCGTAAGGGACCTAGCTAGCGTGTAGTCTACTTTGGTCCACCAGTTCTTTGTGGCAGTTGTTACTTGAGTGAACTCAGGTGTGTTGCACAAGTTGTATTCACAGCTACAATTGTGTCACTGTCAACAGAGGAACTTTTCCTTCCACACTGTTAGATCCCTTCTGCAAAAACACTTAGGCATGTTCTGCCAGAGAGCATGACTGGATTCATGACAGTGTAATTGGGTGAGAGTTTAAAAAGGAGCTTTCATTGGCTCTCATCTGCTGGAGCATTGTGGTAAATATCACTCAGCTGCTATCAGGCTTTCTCTGAGTTTCAGTTCCTTTAACATACATCTTAGGCACAACTTAATGTCATTGTACAATATCATTTTCTCCACAGATATTCAGACTTGCAGACACAAAGACAGGAGGAAAGGATCACTAGATGTCAGATCCACAACATCACGAGGGAGTGATGGTATGTTAAACAAGTAGATTTTTCTGATTTATATATATATATATTCAGATTTTTATGTGCATACCTACCTACACACAAAAATATAGGTAGGCATGTATGTGTATATATACACATACACACACGAATAAAATAGCAAGTCATCAATTCATGAACAACTCTACATTTGTCAGATAGCCCCATTTGCTTCTCTTGAACTACTTTGAGTCTTTTTTTGAACGAGTGGAGAATGGAAGGCTATTGTCTACCACCCTGCATGGAAGACCTCATGAGATTCAACACAGATACTTTCAAGCACAAATGGCAAACTCTAAACCTAACAAATTATTACATTTCATACCTCTTCTCTTGAAAAAATATGAAGATAATTTTTTTACAAATTTTGTTTTCTTGTCACTGTGTTGTATTTTGCTCCATTAGATCACCCCAAACTTGATAGATGAGTTACATATTCAAAACTGTTGCTGATAATTACATGATTTTGTTAAAGCATACATCATTACAGTCTAAGCAGCATACACTAGTCAAACGTGGAAGTAGGTCTGTGGCAGTGAGAATACAATCATGCTCCAGTATAGCAAAAATAGCATTGATTCTTCGTCTTAAGAGCTGCTCAGCACAAAGAGTAACAGAGATGTGTCTGCATTTTATAGGTAGCACAACATAATTATCCAGAAAAATCCCATCTTGGCCTTTTCTCTACAGAACCAAAATTGCTAACGGATATAAAACATTTGTTTTTCAATTTCCAATGAATAATAGGCCAGAACCTCTGCTGTTTTAATTTGGCATAGCTATCTTCACTTCAAAGGAGCTTCACTGATTTACCTCAGCTTGGAAGCTGACTCATTATGACTTGTCTTGTTGCATCAGGCAGCAAAAGTAGATATATCCTGTAGTAACCTAAGCACAATAGTTACCTACCTGTGCCTGCCAGTTTATACACACACGCATCTGTATAGTCTTTTAACTGAGTTTTTAATGGAATGTTTTAATTAGTTAAAATAAAAAACCAAAGCCATGATTTGGCCAGGCTGTTACAGCTACTTATCTCTAATCCGGGATATCAGTGGTTCAGCAAGCATCTCTTTGCACCTGTGTGTCCCCAGCATAACAAGCACGTGTATGCATTCTGCAATAGATTGCCTCTGAAGGGCACAGCAGGGTAAGCAGTTCAGAAAATGAATCAAGATTTCTTGGCTGAATCCTCCTGTCATGCCTTGTCGCTGAAATCAGGATACAAATTCTGCTTTGTTTCCCACATAGGCAGCTCACAAAGGCGGCACTCTTCTATGGCCAGGATACATTCCATGACTATTGAAGCACCCATCACCAAGGTAATGTGCACTGTCACTAGCTGTTGTCAGTTGTGCTGTACTGGAATACTGGGGCACAAGGCTCCAGTACAGCATCCAGACTGAGAAGCAAGGCAGCGCTGGCCTCTGGTGCAACTTCTTCCCCTCTTCCACTTGCCCACTGGTGGAGCTCCAAAAAGCCAGATGCTCTCAACAAAGTTCTCCCAAGCCTGCTTAGTAGAATGCCCCCCATGTGGTCAGCCATTGCATGACCCTTTTTAAGGACTTTTGCCTATGGGAAGGAGGGACTAGAGTGCCTCCTTACTTATGCATTGTAAACTGCCTTCTGAAACCATTCAAGGATTTGGCAAAAATCAGCTCTTTAATAAATTGAGAGAGACAAATGGAAGAAGGTTATATTAAATCCATTCAGAGACATTTTGAGGCTGTGCCTTGAATGGGAAAGTCATTAATAAGACTGCTGTCTTTAAGGCCATGATCTTGTTCCCAGAGTCAGTAGCAAACATCAGTGTTTTATTAGCATCCCTTTCATTTAGATTCTCCCACATATGGATTAAAGTTGTAGATCTTGTTTATTCGCTATGAGTTTTCCATAGTAATTGATGAGTGTCTCTGTTCTTTCTTAAATCACTTCTAAATTCAAAACATGTCTAATGCTAAACTAGGTAATAAACATCATCAATGCTGCACAAGAAAGCAGTCCCATGCCAGTTGCAGAAGCTTTAGACCGGGTTTTGGAGATTTTAAGAACCACTGAATTGTACTCTCCACAACTGGGGACAAAAGATGAGGATCCACATACAAGCGACCTCGTTGGAGGGTTAATGACAGTAAGTACATACTGCCACAAACAGCTATTGATTAATGTTTCACTGCCTGATTTTCCCAATTACTTGATCTTTATCATCTGTCATGTGCTTTGCCTCTACAATGCCAAATTTTCAGGAAAAACTGCACACCTCCTTTTGTGGATTCCACTCCCCACCATTAATAGTGTAGCTCTGAAATTGGGAGGAAGATTGACCAGTCCCTTTGAAGCATTAGTTTTGCTAGAAATGGAAAGGAAAATCAATTCTTTTTTCAATGCAATTCATTTTAGAAAGGTCTAGATGGGAGAGGAAGAAAGAAAGATAGGCAGACATTTGTATTTATTAATTAGGATTAGAATGGCATGTTTTGGGGGCTTTTCAGTGTATAGAAAGAATGTGTTTTCAAAAGAATGCAAAATATATATTTTTGTTGCTATTTCTTGGATTATATTTGTACCTGTAGAGACTCATAGAAAGATCAGAGTGCTCTGAGCTAGAAACATGAATGTTCATGTATTAAAACACAATCATGCTCCACAGAACTCATAATTTAAATAAATAAGGCAAGAAAAAGACTGTAAAAGGTATGTATTTTGTTGTTATGTTATGAAGAGAGGTACGGGGGCATTGGAAAAAGAAGCGTTGTACCCAAAGTTGAACAAAGAGCACGTAGCAAAGCAAGAATTGAACCCAAACCTTCAGAGCCTGGAGTCTGACCCTCCTGATAATAACTAGATGAACTTAGATGAATGTTACCTGTGCCTTAGGGATATGTGTTCCCATTCGTCTGTAGGTTGCATATAAAAGGCTACCTCAGGAAAAAAATTGACAGTGTGTTGGATGCAAAAAGGCTCACAAGATGTGAGCTTTTCAGATGTCTCTGGGCTATTATCATTTCATGCTGTAACTATTAAGATGCCTTTGCAGTACCTATCAGAATCTTGAAGCAGTTTACATATATTTTTGCCTTTTAAAATACCACAGCAAATATCTAATCAGAAGAAACATACGAGAGACTTCAAGAATTCCAGGTGAAGACCTGAATGGTTCATATAGGGTTGAATTTACTAACTCAGTAGACAAAATATATTGTTACCTTAACTATAAAAATATAGGAAGAATATTGATACATATAATCATTGGAGTCTCAAAGTTAATCTTTTCTCCTGCTGAATACACACAATCCATAAACTCAACTGTTTTCTTCTTTTTGTGGATTCTTGATTCTTTCACACATTTGTATTCTGGCTGTATTCAGTCCATGGTCCCAGAACATGCAGGTAACAATATTGCAAAATACAAAATCCTTGCTAAAAATAAAACAAAGGCTATTTTATGGAGCAATAGAAAAGCTGAGAAAATCCACTTCAGAGCATGAGGGTATATGGTATAGTATGAGTTTTAAAATTATCTGGGAGAAACATTTTTCCAGCAAAGGGTCTGTTGAAAACAGAATCATATTATTCCATTTCATGTTCAGAAGTTATGTCTGAGTAGGGGAACAAGTAGTAGGTTATTGGATTTGAACTCTCAAGCAGAATTCATGATGGGAAAGGAATGTGGAGTTCAAAGATGGATTTGCCAGATACAATTACACCTGCTATTTCAACTCTTAAAAAACTAATCTTTGATTCTAAATTATAGGCAGCATCTGGTGTCCTAAATATTTGTGTCATAGCGGTGCTATTGAAAAGTCACTGAGCTAGTTATAGGAGTAGTACTCCCTTTCCTTTTAAATCACAAAACTCCAGACTAATTTACTTATAAATGTGAAAATAAAAATGAGATATAACAATTCTTTTAAGTGTAGATATTGCATGTTCAGATATAGCATCCACATTTACTTCTGCTATACTTTGGGTACATAACATTTTTAGTAAGGTGCATTCAGAAAGATTTTTCTTTTAATAACTGGTTTTTTACATCATGGGCTACACGTTAAAGTGCAGTAACTAACAGCTGTATACCTCAAAAGAGCAAGCAGGATTTGGGCCACAGCATTTAGAATTATGAGCTGAAAAGTAAATACTAAATATGTCATTCTGTTAGTTTTAATCCTTCATGTCAGTTTGCACATCTAGGCATCATGCCAGGATTAAGCCTAGGAGGCACTGAATTGGAGAATAAACAAGCATACGTTCTTTGATAGAAGGGAAGCCTCAGAGTAATTTGTTGCTCTGCAAACCCAGCAACAAATCATGAGATTCTTATGCTACTGAGGTGACCTGACCTGCTAATACCAGGGGGAGGAGAGCAGGAACATGTCTCCATCCATTCCCTCCCACCACCCACCTTTGCTTGTTGATGGGAAGTATGTGACATACCATGTCTGGTTTGTGGCACACATCTAGAGCCTGTGTGTGTGTTGCCCAGACAAAGGTGAATGTGAGGCTGTAATTCCAGACCTCCATCTGCAGCCGAGAAATTTGAGTTTTTACCTATCTGAGTTCATATTGTATCCCATATCTTGCTGTTTCTCATCCATTATGAACTGTATGTAAAACAGGCAAATCTTAACAGTACACAGAAATAAGGGAGAGGCAGCTTCGACGACTGTGACAGGTTGCAGTCAGGCTTCTCTAAAGTCATTGTGCTACTATTTGGTGTCATCATCTTATAGACCTTTTGTACAATACCCTGCATTTAACTCTCAACTTCTATTGAACAGGATGGTTTACGAAGATTATCAGGGAATGAATACATACTGTCAGCAAAACGTAAGTTTTAATTTGGTGGTTACTGAGATATTAAAGCATGTTAAGAAATTTAAAGAACAGGGGAAATGTGATCAGGTGTTCTTTTTTATAAGCATTGTTTGGTTTTGTTTTATTTTTATTATAAGCATTGTTCTGCAGCATTACAGTGCCTTATAGAAATGAGAGTTGTCAGGCGTTACTACAGAAAAGAAAATTTTTGAAGTAAAAGTGTATCTTAGGGTTATTAATAGTGATCTGAAAATATATTCCTCAACAGAAACTCATCAGGTTGCTGGCAGCTTGATCTCTCCAATCTCCCTCAATGACATACCCCCACGGATAACACAGGCGATGGAAAATGAAGAACACTGGGATTTTGATATCTTTGAACTTGAGGCTGCCACCCATAAAAGGTCAGTAAACTCAAGAGCTCATAAATTGAAGTTGCTGAAAACTGACTTAAATGTCATCCTGTAATCAGCTCTTTAATTTCTCTGCCTGTGCTTTTAAAATGGGATTACTTTTATTTTTTAAGTCAAATGTTTGAAGTTTTCTCATTGTCATTTCTAGTTGTGTATGAACCCATTAAATATCTTCTGTTTCATCATACACTATTTCCTGCAGATTCCCAGTGGATGTAAGTGACGATTATATATCTTTGATATGATATAATAACAAAACATCATCATTTTAGAAGCCATCCTTTTCTGTTCTCAATAATAGAAAAGTTCTACAAATCAGATTGTTGTCTTGTGGGGATTCAAATTCAAATTATGGCCAACTACACACAGAGTCAACATGCTGGTCTTAATCAGTTGATACAGATTGTGGTTTATTTTCTCTCCATGTAATTGGGTAATTTTTATTCCTAAACAGCTCGAATACAGCTTTTCAGCAGATTTCCCATTGCCTTTCTCTGGGATTAGAGGAAGGTCTTTATTCTAAAATCTTGGCAGGCTACATTTTATGTGTAAGATTAACTGAAGAATATTTACTGATAAAAAGTAGGGCATACCAATTTCTATCACAGAAGTTTCCGAAAGCAGATCAGCAGTTTTGATAGACTGTACTTCATTAGTAGCAAATGTTCCCACTAAGACTGTAAATTGATCTTTCTGTTTAAATCCTTGTTTTTATTTTCAGATGCCTATCAAAAGTTTTCCTTTGGGTCTAGTTTCATGTGTCATTGTTTGTCTTAGCTTAAACCTTCTATGAGACACTAATTGGGAGGCTAGATCCCGCAATGAACTGACTATCTTAAACCCTCATCAAAATCCCAGATCTGTAAGAGCTTTGAAAGGTATTCAAAAACAATGTCTAAGAAAGATATCAGGCATTTAGTTCACATATATGCACTTCATTTGTAAACCATGGTTTTATGAGCCAAAAAAGTGGAAAAAATCAGTTTTTTTATTCTTCTTTAAAGTGATTTTATTGTAAAGAAATTTGCATCCGGTTACTTTAGGGTTTTTTTTGCTTTGCTACATTTCCATTTCTAATGAAGTGCTATAGATACAGTAATTAAAAAAAAAGTCAAAATGTAGTCAGGCTGTGTGATTTACAACATTTAATACGCACATTGCAGTAACTTAAGAATTAATTATCCCAGCCAACATGCATGAGATCACCAGATAGCCAACATGCATGAGATCACCAGATAGGTTTCTCTGTTCTTACTGATTTGGAGAGACCACAGAGGGACAAAGGAGGTACTTTGTTGCCTGTCCTCTTATTAAAGGTATTATAATTATGATTGCTTCCTGCTGTGTTTAAATAAAGGCGATTCATTTATTAAGTGAATTAGTGATCTTCTGTGAATCACAAGTATGAATATGTTATTAGTATTGTCTTCAAGTCCAAGCAGACATATGGTAGTCAAGCCAAGATAATTCATTAAATCTAAGCTTTAATGCATTACAGTTCACTGACACAGAAACCTGGAGAGACCTTTGTCTGACAGTGCTACGTGGAGGGGATTAAGGGGGATTTAACTTCAGTATATTATGATTCTAGTGTATGACACAGTATTGTTGAGTGTTTTTACCAAAAGATGTACATCCAACTCTAAATGACCTCAGCAGCTCTAAATGACCTCACCTCACCTGTCAGGTGCAGCTAAAAATCAGAGTGCTTGATGCATCTGGAATCAAGCAGCAAAGTGAGATGCCAAAATAAGAGTTTAAGATCTACTTTTAAGAATCCACATTTGAAAATATTTACCACTATACCTGTTCTTCTTAAGCAAAAAATGTATTGGACAAGAAAACAGCAACATTAACTGGGTTTGAAAAAAGGCTAGTGGACTAAAACTTTTTTTTTCATTTGCTCTATTAAACATATTGCACTTTCACAGCTTTCAGATTAGAAATACTCTGTACTGCTGATCTCATCTTCATTCACCTGCCAGCCATCTGGGTTTAAATTGTGCAGTTTGGCCTGGGGAGAAGCAAGAGTACTGGAATACAGTGATGTTGGCTATTTTTGGAGACAGGTCTCCGACTGGGTTAGCCTGAAGGCTCATCTAGCCCTTGTAGTCTAGAAATGGTACACTCTGGCCTGGTCATTTGCTTCCAGAATACCTCCATCTCTCATCCTCTATTGCATGCAAAGTCAATGAGCAATGGAAGCCTGCAAGGGTGGGTGTAAAAGAAATGGAGCAGATCTGCAGTGCAGAAAGAATAGTGATTACAGCATTGTATAGTATAGGTATGTTTAATCTAACTGTAAACAAGCTAGTTTAGGAATCTGTGGCAACAACAAGATTTACCTCCCTCCTCTCATGCGCAGAGTTTAGTACTTGCTAATTTATCTCATGTTGACTGCAGTCTACACTTACCCAACATAGACTCCCCAATCCCCAAAATACTGCTACATGTAGTACAGCAGCAATATAGAGCCTTTTTAATATTCCTGGAAGTGTCAGGAACTGGCACGGTTCCGAGAGTGTGCATGTGATGGGTAGGCAGAACATTCCTACAGGTCTGGATTGTAATTCTGTAACAAGTCCTTATACCTAGTCTAACATGTCATTGGTTAAAAATGCTGTATAGATTCATACTATTTATGCTATGTAATATTCTTTCAACCTCATTTGTTTTAAAACTTTGTGTTTATTTTTCTCCACAGGCCTTTGGTTTATCTGGGTCTCAAAATATTTGCTCGCTTTGGAATCTGTGAATTCCTAAACTGTTCAGAATCAACTCTGAGGTCATGGTTACAAGTTATTGAAGCTAACTACCATTCCTCCAACTCCTACCATAATTCAACTCATTCAGCAGATGTACTACATGCCACTGCTTATTTCTTGTCTAAAGAAAGAGTAAAGGTGAGTCCACATTTATAAGAAACAGTGTAGGTGGGAAGTACAGGTGTGACCAAAGGAACATCTCTCAAAAAAAGATGCCAAGAGCCAAATGTCTACCTAGTGCAAACCAATTTGGTAACTCTGAGGTCAAAGAACTGGACTGCTTTACATGAGTTCTAGGATCTCTCTTATAGTATATGTGGAAGGATGGATACTAATTTTACGGGAATTGAGCTATTCTTGATGGGAGAATAAGAAAACCTCCTTTTAAAACAAAACTTTGTTGTATAGTTAAACTTTCTCAGATAGGTGAGCTAATGACCCAATTATTCTTGTGACGGTACATGCCAAATACAGATTTAATGTAATAAATCACCGTCTCTTATGCCTTGTGATGGTCATTTTGCAGAAGACTCCCAGGACAGTATAGGGCATAAAACAGGTTTAGTGCTTCCAAAGCTATATCACACACTGGACAGGATGCCCTGAGGCTTAAAGAGACTGCACTGGAGGGGAGTATTGAAAAAGATGACTTGTTGAAGTTCTTGTACCATAGCACCCACTGGTGTATTAGAGCCACTGACAACCAGAATAAATCAGAGCAACCTTTGTTCTCACGTGCCCAGAGGGCAGACTGGAGAAGGGGAATTAAAACAGTGCTTGCATGTGTATGCAGTGGAGTGGCAGTACATAATTCTGAGTTGCATTTTTGGATAGAAATTCCTACCCTGAACTGGTCTGCCTAAGGATAGTGCTAGTGATGGGCACCTGGCTGAGACATTTGTGACCATAAACAAGCTTCTGACAGCTCATTAAAATTGTAGTAAGTCCCTTACCCTGGAGCTGCAGCTCATTAGTGTGCTCTCCAGAGGCTGACTTACAAATCCTATATGCCAAGTGGGAATAGAACTTCACTGGATATTTTCAGCCCCTGGTTTGCCAGAGGTTTAGCTGGTCTTCCCAAGAATATCTATGAGAAACAGACAAGATCTGGACTCGTTTCAATGCCACAGAAGCATGACTGGCTCCTCCTTGTCCAGAGTGTTATTTCCATTCCTCTGTAGGCATAGGAAGAGAAAAAAATGTTGCAGCAGCAGAAGGAGCAGAATCAAAGTTCAAAATTCTCTCTTTATCTTTTCAAAGTTACAGCCCAGCTGCTTTTGTGTTGTCCAGAGTTCAACTTAACCTAAATAAAGAAGGCCAGATTCTGCCACTCAGATTCACACTGAGAAATTTTTTTTCAGTAAATTGAACTCTGTTCTTGCCTGGGAAAATTTTCTGCCTCCTAAATTGAAGCAGTATTCTCAGAATCATTTCCACTTCCGTGCCACAGGAGTTAAGATGACAAAGTTAGAATCCTTGACCTGAAGTTGGGGGTAAAGGTGCTGTAAATCCCTGTGAAGTTTGTTATGTCAGACTCGGGAAATAAATGTCAGATACACTGCTGTGGTCCTACAGGGCAGGTATTCTCCAGTTTCTGGCCACTTCCCATCTGCACAGGTCTTTCTCACCAAGACTGAACACTGGTCAGTGTGTCCTTCTGAGAAGAGCCTGTTCTAAAAATCTCTCTCTCCTAACTTCATACCACAAAAACAGAATCCCATGAGCAGCAGCTGAAAGAAAGAAGGAAGAAGCTAACACACAGCAGATAGTATTTCAGACAATGCTAACTATGAACCTAGGGTAGAAATAATTCTTTGCCTTTTCTTGTTCTCCACAAGACCCTCTTGACAGTCCTCAATGAATAATATCCTAGCTCCATCAAAGTCAAGTCACTGCATTAATTTCAGGAGGTGTAAAGTAGGGTAGGGATTGTCTTTTCATCTACCAAGTCTAACCATTCTGAATTGTACTGTCAAAGCCGGTAGAGAATATGGACCTTAAATTCAAGCTAATTGGAATGGAAATTATCTGCCCTGCTCCCAGATTCAACTGGGAACATTTCTGCTCTTGTGTCTCTTTCATTTTATTAAAAATTTTAACATAATTGTTTTGTATCTGTGATCCTTCACAAAAAGCCAGCATAAACACAGCATAAAGGCTAGTTTCCAAATGTAAACAATATATTTCTGAGATGCTTGGTTCTTTTTCTCCTTTATGCTATTAATACGGTATTAAAAATTAAGTATAAAACTTTAAAAGTCAAATAGTTTTGAATTTCATTATAGGGTAGACATAATTAGACATAAAGCAATGACCCATGTAAGTAGACATAAAGCATGGAGTGCAGCACGCTAAGAGAATCAGAATCTGATACAGAAAGTATAGAACAGTGTGTCATGAAATTTTTCCATGGATGTAAACCATCAAGTATTCTTCATGGAATTCATATTAGCTGTAGCCCCAGGACACTGTTATTATAGAACTGGATATATGGGAAACATTCCTTACAAATTGTAAACCTAGCCAGCATGTAAGTGGAATGTGATTAGGACACATTAAGTTTCCAAAAGAAATTAAGGGGTCTGGTGGAAATAGAATAATTTTTAGCAGTATTGGTCTTTTTTCCAAGCCAAATACCCTAACTCCAAGTGAAGGTGGTTTCTGTGTTGTTAGAAAACACAAACTAATTTATTACTTTGCATTTGTTTAATTTGATGTGCTTTGTCAAAGGTGTGGCTAAGGCAAAATTCAAGAGGCACAAAATGGCCAAAAAAGTCATGCAGTGTTCAATGAAGCTTATAATGAATTTTCCATTGCTCTGCCTAGAACATCTGACCCTTACTGATCTGCAGAGTTCTGGCTTTTATTCCTCAGCAACTTGGCTTAATCTTATGGACAGAGTAGGGTTTCTAATGAGTCTGCCAGGAAAACTAAGCATCCTTCTATTTTCAGCAAACTTTGGATCCAATTGATGAGGTTGCCGCACTCATTGCTGCCACAGTCCATGACGTGGATCACCCAGGAAGAACAAATTCTTTCCTGTGCAATGCTGGCAGTGAGCTAGCAATTCTCTACAATGACACCGCAGTGCTGGAGAGCCATCATGCTGCCCTGGCTTTCCAGCTCACCACCCGGGATGACAAATGCAATATATTTAAAAACATGGAGAGGTAAGCTTAAAACCCAGGGTCCTTGTCTGCCCACTGACATCTCTCACTTCCTTCTGTGTAACATAAGATAATGCAAACAAGCATCCTAGGAGGGCAGTGCCATGTGGATAACTGTCTGTAGCCCTTGTGGAAGTTTGCTTCTAAAACAGTAGAGTGCTTCTGCCTGTCCTGCACAGACTTAGGAGTAATCCCATGGTTTCAGTTCCTCCTGTAGATAAATACATGGACCCTATCTAAGGAACTTAGTGTAAATCCTAATGTTAACAAGTCTAGAAGCAGCATTTTGTATCATTGAACGTAGAGGACAAGCTATGGGTGAGTGGGTAGATGTTTGCTGGGTAGAACAAGGATAGAAAGAGTCACAGAGCATCAGTCAAAAATTAAATGCTTTGTTGCAATGGGAAGGATAGTGAAGGACCTGTTGTTCTTCCAGCCCTAGAAAGGCATTTAGGGTGAGGATATGACCATTGCCTTGGCCCTCTCAAGATACAGCAGAAAAGTATTGCTGAAAACTTGGCTGGAGCATGAGCCACTGCTGAGCATCTGTGCTAAAAGCGTTGGGACCATGCCGGTGTGGCATGTCCTGGCAGCCCTCCTGAGTAGCTGGTGCCTCTGCTTCTGCCCCACTCTTGCACTGTTTCTCCTAGAGATCCAGTCATGCCTCTAGCACATATGCCTCTGCACACCAAAGGGTACTTCATCCGGCAAAGATACTGCTGCCCAAGCCTTTACTACTGTTCTTTCTTTCCCCAGCACCTCTCTTCAACGGAAATGGTCTGCAGCATTTTTGTTAGACTTGTTTTAGCAAGCAGCCCTTTGTGAACCAGCCAGCATTCTTAATTGTTTCCTTCTTTAAACAGGAATGAGTATCGAACCCTTCGCCAAGCCATTATTGACATGGTCTTAGCAACAGAAATGACAAAGCACTTTGAGCATGTCAACAAGTTTGTCAACAGCATTAATAAACCCTTGGCAGCGCTAGAAGAAAATGGGGTAAGCGACACTGCAAGTCCTCCTTAAAATGACTAGGCAGGGACTGGGAACCTTTGGCAGTAGGAGATCTCCACGTGGTGTTCTGAGAAAGTTCATCAGAAACGTGGAGAAAGAGAGACTAGAAATGTTCCTTTCACCTCTGGGTTTGAATGCCCTTCTGCTTAACATGGTCATCACACATTTTGAGGGTGAGTGGGACTCATTTGGATCCTATTAATATTGCAGTGCTATGATGTTGTACTTGGGACCAGAACCTTGGGCTGTATATTTTTCTGCTAAAAATGCCATTTTGATGAACCCAGTCACTCCCATGGATAGAGTGCTAGTGGCAAGACCTGGTATTGTTGTTGGCTATATCTGCAAAGATTTGCCTCAGAACAGAAGCTGAATTAGTCCCTCACTCACAACGGGAACTGCTGGTGGTGCAGCATAAGGGCAGGTATATTGACTACCATATGGCACATTCTTTGGAAATGAGGGCCCTCAGCCTTCAGTGCTGCCTGGCAGCATTCATGGGTTTTCTGTCTACTTTCTTTTTTAATCTTTAAAATAGATGATGGTGGCATTATGTATCATATAGACATAATCAATAGCCATCTGGAACCCCATGGACACAATGAAATTGCCTGTTAAGAACTCATTCTGAAAAACCACACCAGTTTCAATAACAGCTTCAACCAGCAGTTTTGTTGCCAGTAAGAGCAGTGTATAATTTTGTTGGAATGGTTTTTTGCAAAGAGAAGATTTTCAGAAATGGTTATAATAAAGTTTGCATCGGTGGCAACGTCCTGTAGGAGCTGTAATGGTTTTCTATGTTTTCTTATCATGTTTTTTAGAAAGCCACATTTATGACTGTTGTGTGTAATGGGGGAGGGCAGACTTTTTATTATCTGAAGGTGGGAGAGGAACAGGTCTTGTTCCTTCACCCATCAGAAGCAGACTGGAGCTTAATTGGAGGAGAGTACCTTTGTCCACAGGAGTATATGCTAGAATTAGCTTTGTTCTTGGCACCCAGCGATGCTGATGAGAACTATGTGAATGTGAAGCCAAAGTCCCAGTAGGATACTGGTTTTACTGACTAAACTAGGAGAGAGGCTGTTAAGCCCTCAGTTGGTCAGCCTCTCTGGGTGAGCGCAGCAGCATTCAGTGTAGGAGGGGAAGAGACACGGAGAACAAGGGAGCTGCGGTGCAGTGCACTGCACCGGCAGACCTTGTGGAGTGCATAACTCTCTAGGGCACCTGGTCCGGCTGGAGGGCACTGTACTGGCCTGGCTTGGTGTGCAGAGCCCCTCCTTCCAGCCCCAAGAATTGGGATGCAGCAGTTTTTTGAGCAGCAGCATCCATCCAAAGTTCCAAACTCCTCTTCTTTCCTGTTATGGAATGCTGAATAGCTGTTGCTGCTGGAGAATGGGGCTTGGACCTGTACAGTCAGACAGTAAAAGTAAATACAGCGACATATAGAAACCAAACAAAAGTTTAATTCTGCCCTTGAGCCCCAGGGGCTGCAGGGAAATAATCTGCCCCACAAGGCATTTGTCATTCACAGGAAATTCTGCCCAAGGATGGGAAGAAAGACAAAGGCTATATAATTTTTATTGAAAACAAGAAGCAAAATGTTTCCCTTCTTTTAGTTGGGAGTTACTCAGTTCAGCAGGTTCCTATTAAAAGGCCTGTAATGTGTGAGTGGGTAAACCAAATCATTTGCTCTGCTTGTTACTAGCAGAACAACACTGGCAGAGCCTCTTTCAAGTCTGGTTGTATATCTGGTTGCAGCGGCAGCATGTGTTTCCTGGCCTGGTTTCCAGTCATGGTGGTGACTCAGTGTAGTGTTTGCAGGCTGAGCTGCCAGCCGTGTGTTCCAAATGGGACAGTTCCACTTCTTTTTTTTATTTATTATTTTTATACATATTTGTTCAAAGAGCCATGCTGAGAAGCTGCTCTGTTTGTTTCCTTTCTTCTTTTGTTTCATAAACTGAAAAAAATCCTTTCCAGCTCCAGCATCCTTTATCCTCCCATTTCCCTTCATGATGTCACCTAAGCCTATGACAGGAAGCCAACATCTGACATGCAGAGACACCTCTGCACTCTGAGCAGGATGCTGGGACTAAGCACAGTTAGCACATTTTATTCCCAAGACATCCGCATCCAGCAAGTAGAACTGTGCCCTTGGTTTGAACAGATCACAGAAGCGAACATCCTTTCTTGATTCCTGGTGGTTTACCTACTAGGATATTCTCTACTATCCTTAACTGAATGATCTCTAATAATTTTCCGTCTTTAATTTCCATGCTTGTGTTTCTGGAGCTTCCATCACTTTATTTTGGCTCTCTCTTACATAATTTTGCCATGCATTTGGAGATGTATGCACCTCACTTTGTTTCCTCTGTATTTTCCCTTCCACACATCTAAAAATGAGGGAAAAGAATTGGTTTGGGAATCTCATTTTGGTGAGAACTATGGAGCTGGTGTTTCTGAGCCAGTATACTGCCAAACAATTTTTTTTTTATTGTTGTCAGTTTCTTCCTTTAGGAAGAACTTTCTTCTCCACAAGAACTTTCTTCTGAAAAATATGTCCTAATAAAAGGTCAGAATGTTTCTGCTGCTTTGTATCTCCCTCTTTGTACAAAATACTGCAGGAACTGGTGGCACATTATTATCATTATCATTATTGTTACTGTTACTTCTTCACTGCTCTGACTATAGACCAAGACCTTGTTAGCTGCCAGAGAAGTCTAGTGTATTCCTTGCTTCAAAGAGTTTCTATTCTGAGTAGATGGTGTTGTAAATTTCTGTACCTACCCATCCCTAAAGAGTCAAGTAATAATGTTGTACTTATAGGTAATTTTTTAAGATATTTTAATCCTGAATCTCTGTCCTTGGAAACTTACATCATCAGAGCTCCACAGAAAATAGCTTCTAATCTGGATCATCAGAGCCTTTATTCACATTAGCTGTATACCAGCTCCAAATAAAGAGTACCGTTGACGCGCTTATATGTGCAGCCTGGGAACCAAATATAAGCTCTGTGTGGGCTGAAAACTTTCCTAGACTTGCAGAGGAAAGATGAGGCTGTTCAGAAGCATGTTTCTAATGTATTGCTTTAATACTGATAAACTCTCAGAAAGCAAAATTCCCAGTCGGGTCAGAGACTGATGGGCTAACATGGGTCCAGTGGAAGGGAATGAGGAGCATGCCTGGGAGGCAATGTGGGATCTGACTCTCCTAATAGTAGCAGCGCTGTCAGAATGATTGATGCTCACGCTGATGAGGTTTGTGTGCAGAGGATGACCGTGCATCTCGGGTCAGTCCTTTTTTTTAAACCAGCTATTCCACTCTTAATGTGCAAGTCCATTAATCCTTGGATTTCAGCAGAGATTTAAATTTTTCTGCCTACACAGTGCTCATCTCTATGTGTGTAGTGATGAATGGATCCTCTCCACGCTTTTAAGGAGGCAGATAAGGCGCAGAGGGATTAGATGACTTGCCCAAAGATGCCTAAGAGATCTGTCACAAAGACAGTGACTGAATCCAGAAACTGGAGTTCAGTGCTAGTTCAGAGCTGTGGCTAACATTCATAATCCCCCTATAAATTTGGTTGGACATCAAATATGGTAGCCAGTAGCAGGACCGATCCCTGTAAGATCTGCTGAAAGCATTCCCAAGGCACAAAGCTTTTGAGTAAGTGCACAGAGACCTTGCTAATGGATTGTTTTTAATTCTTAAATGTTACAGAATAATGGTGATGGAGAGTCAATCAAAACTGTTCTCACGTCTCCTGAAAACCGTATCCTTATCAAACGCATGTTGATAAAGTGTGCTGACATTTCCAATCCATGCAGACCCATAGAACAGTGTATAGAGTGGGCTGGACGCATCTCTGAGGAGTACTTTGCACAGGTAAGGCAGCTAAAATGGGCTGCTGAAATTCCAGGTGAGCATCTCTTTAAAAGGGAAGAGAAGGGTGCATATACTGCCAGTGTCCCAGAACATCTAAGGCTGCATTACGTAATGTGAAATATAACAACTTTTTTATTTTAAATGATGGGCTATTACTCATGCCGATACAAGACTAGATGCCTTCAGACAGATGAAAGTTGACAACTCCTACAGCACAGTTTTTGAAAAATACAAGCTTTCAAGTTGTTCAGTTTGGAGCTGGGCTTTTTGAGTTTTGCCTGCAACTGCATTCCCATCACAAGAAACAGAGGAAGGGTGCCTTCTGTGTACCCACGTGCTGGCTATGCTTCAAGAATAGGATCATCAGGTCCTAGTGTTAGGATGGAAACAGCACTCACTCCAAGAAATGCTGTAAGACCTTAGCACACTGCTGAAGAAAGGTTTTAGGAAGATGGGGAGAAGGAGAGGGCAGAGTCATTATTACAGATGATAGACCAAATACTGCAATTGGGACTTGGTACCTCAAGGGGGGGGGAAAAGAGGATAAAAAAGATATTTTGCCATCTCTGAGTTGTACAGATTGTCGCTTCCATCAGAGATTGAAAATGATTGAGCATCTTTTATCTCTGAAGCAGTCATAACTTAATCAGTAATGTGTGAAGTTACTGAGGGTCAGCTTTGTGTGTAGATGCAGGAGGCAAATCTATCACTTGTGGGAAACACTGGAAGGCACTTTTTGTCTGCTGTTTCGCTGAAACCTAGGCAACTAGGGGCTTAAGATTAAACTGCTGCTTCTTCAGATTTATTCAGGTTCCTCTATTTAGCAGTTGCATGCTTTAGTCAATGCCAAACAATCTGCTGCTAAAAGCAGCCCATTAACAGAATGTGTCTTAGGTGAATAATCACAAGAGTGTTTTTTGCAGACTGATGAAGAAAAGAGGCAAGGTTTACCTGTTGTGATGCCAGTTTTTGACAGAAATACTTGCAGCATCCCCAAATCCCAAATATCGTTCATTGATTACTTCATTACTGATATGTTTGATGCCTGGGATGGTAAGCAAAACTCTGCTATATTTCCTGACAGCTATTTTGTGAACATTTGAAACTGATGTGATATAAAATTGCTTTCTTATGGCTCTTAAAGAAAGGGGGAGAAAAGGGAAGATTTCTGCAGTTCAAGTAAGCTTAATAACTTCATTATTGCTTAGAAGTATTTTGATACTGCTACAGGCCATTCTCCTGGCTTCTCTTTAATATATTAGATTCAGGCAGTGTTTAACTTTTTTTGTTTTAAACTTGCTTCTCTGTAAATGGAGAACAGAACATATTCTCCTTGATAGAACTTTGGGCATAGTCATTTTGTCCATGTTAATATCAGTTATTCTTCAAGACAGACTTCTACAGTCTGGAAACTGCTTGAGGGAGCAGCTATTTCCTTCCAAGTGCTGCCTCCGTGGTGAAAGTGGTCAGAAATGTGACTCTCCTGAATGCCAGATCATGACATGTGACTGAGCTTTGATGAAGTAGAATAATTACAAGCATAATTAGCTATGCCCTTCCTGGAAAACTGGGGTCCCTTTGCTGGGACTTGCAATACCAGTGTTAAGTAGACTTACAGAACTGTTCTCAGTGGCCTGAGTGATACATGAGTGATGAGAGCTATAGAGCCCAAACCATTTCAAGTATCAGTATGACAGATTTAAGCTTTCCTACTTAACACAGTTGCCCAGACATTTCAAGTGATATTTAAGCAGACAGAACCATGTGACTGTTTCAATTCTGCAAACTAAATACACTCTGCCCTTTCTTCCCTAGCATTTGCAGACCTGCCAAATTTGATGCAGCATCTGGATAATAACTTTAAATACTGGAAAGGACTAGATGAAAGGAAGCTGCGGAGCCTTCGACCACCACCAGAATAGCAATTAGGCCATGGTGTGTAATTTACTAACCAGATGCATATTTATTCAAGCTCACTTCTATTCATGTGATTTCAGATTTGTTTTGGTCTCTTCAGTATTACAGTAAGGCTAGCGCATGCGCTTGGGGAACTTTCAGATTCAAGAGAACATGAGGTCAGCAGTTGACTTCCACAAACTACCATGTGTGGACTCCAATGAAATAAGCCTACCAAGTGGAATTACACTGGATTGCTGCAGTACTAGTACTGAAGAGGGTTTATTAGTGAATATATTTTTGCGGTATCTTCATACCAGTATGTGAAGCTGGAAGACCTTGAAGATCCTCATAAAAAGGACATTCACTAGAAGATTTTGCTTAATCCTCAATCCTGCAAGTGAAAAGAAATACCTATTAATAGAGACTCACAGCTTTTATGAGAAAGCTACATGCTTTTTATAAGCACTTAAGACAGTTACGTAGAACAATCAGACATTTAAAATGCAACTCTCTGAAGGAATTTTTGATCTATGAAAAATAGATGTACTCTATTTTTTTCACATCACAGAAGGTGCAATCATTCACTTCTGAGCACTACTGAAAGTGAGTTCTCTTTAAGAAATTTAGTAGCAAATGTAAAAAATAACACAAGAATTTTTGAGGTTGATCGTTAGCATCTATGATTAAAATGATATGTTTTATTATTTTGTTAGCTGTTCAATATTTTCTATGAATTTATAAATACTTAAAAGCCAAAGCCAACTTTAGATGCATTACAAATTTACATGATTCATACTCATTAATATACATTTAATTGATGTACAGACCTTTTATTTTCATAATGCAAATACAAAATACTATACAATGATACATTTTTATTGCACTGTAAGGATAGATGTGTATGTTTAAATATTGTCTGATTTATGTTAATTAAAATAAGTTTTATTGAAAAGGTCTCACTTGAGAATAGTAGAATAAACAAGAAATGTATACTGTCTGAGCACCAGAACTGCAGTAGCTCTCCCACAAACCAGTGACGACCTCCTGATCTTCCCTTGGCTACAAAAATAATAATATGTTGGAACTTTTTGTTTTCTCCCATGAAATTTTATGACTGAATTCCCTGTCAAAGTCTGCCTTATTTTATATAGTATTTCTACAAAGCATTCCACAGCATATATGAAGAGGTAATACTAAACATCTAACGAATTTCAACATTTTATAGCCTATGTATTTTCCTCTGACATGAAAGAAACAGAACCACCACAAAAAACCTTTGACTCAAGAAGTTTTGGTAAAGGCTGTGTACCTTCACAATTTGAATGAAATCTTCATAGCAAACACCAGAAAATAATAAAATGTATATTTAAGAAGTGTCAAAGTCCTAGCCATTTCATTTGAAACGGTATATTTACTTTGTAGTTTGCAGACTAAGATACATGAAATTCTTTTAAAAATAACTAGATACTTGCTGTCTGGGAAGGGAAGAGTTGAGGGGGTTGGACTGGCACAAGGGTGATGAAAGGTGGTGTATGGCTGGCAGGCCCTGGGTTTGTGGCCTGCCCTTGACAAGCCCATCAAACCCTTGTGTGCCCTTGGACAAGTCTCTTCACAGCTAAAAGCAGTGCCACGCTGTATTCCACTGAAGGACTAGAAGAGTATCCTGTCAGCCTTCCCGGTAGGCAGGAAGGCACTCAGAAGCACTGAAAGAATTGCTGACTGTTGTCAATGCAGAGGCAATTGACTTTAGAAACATTTTGAACCATTCCTGAACAAGCACAAGCAGGGGAGAGGTGGATGATGGAGCAGTTCAGGGACTGCAGCAGTAGGAGCCTTAAAGCAGGTAAGAAAGGAGCAGCTGACCTCTCCAGGTGTTACCTGTTTCTGTGTTTCTCCTTCATCTCCAAGCCAGTGAGACTCATGGGCCACCACCATTTGTACCTTACTACTTACTGTTCATGTTTGCATCATGCCTTTATGCTGGTGCTGCCCTTGCCCTGCTCGTGTGCTCTCCCTTCCTACATAGAATTTGGGTTATATGCTGTCGGGGCAGGGAATTCCCTTTCATAATTTCCTTTAATTCATCGATGCCCAGACCATGCCACTGTCTCACTGACAATAGTAGGACAGAGGTCCTTGTCGATCTCCCAGGGATTCTACAGTCAATAATGAAGGAGCAGATATATTTCCATTGAAGGCTGAAAAAAAACCAAGTATCCTATTTTCAAAGGGAACATGCAAGGAGAGGGAGAGTTGGCTGCCAGCTATGTTTTTTCCTGACAATATTACATTGTGTTTCCCTATACATGCACCTATTGTAATCAGCTGTAATTTGCCACCTGGCATTAATCTCTTCTATTGCATGCAGGCTCCTGTGCCTAGTTCAAGGAAAAGGCCACTCTGGCTCCATTAGAGGAAGCTGCATTACACCGTCAATATCTCCTCCACTTACCTGCTGCAATGAGGATAGGAGAGGAAAAGTAACAGCATATGGGCCCAGAGAATGTCTGCAGGAAGGGGGTAAAAAATGTTTCTTCATAAGCATAGTTAATATTCTGGGTTATATAATGAATGGTAAAAGCAGTTAATTTAATCTGCTATAAAAAATGCCTGATGCATCATCATTGAAAAGATGTGATCAATATGATTAATTCCCTGAAATTCACACTGCATCTTTAATGCCATTACTTTGGAGTGTAGAGCTGTGCTAATCAACCCTCTCTATCAGCCAGAATTTATATCCATATCAGTGTACAATAATTTCACTTAACATAAAACACTGATTTGCAGCCACTGAATGCAGCTCTTTTCATTCTGTTGTCCATCTAAATTTCGCTGTTGCCAGGGACAGATTATAATTAAAGTCTGGAACCACCATGCCTGATCCTCACCTAAGAATCTCTTCCCACTGAGCTTCTCTCTACAAGCTACCCCTCTCAAGCCTTCTGTGCAGGTTCAGTGGGGGCGATTCCAGGCTGCTGCCCGTGCAGCAGGGAGGGCCTTGCTGTGGAGCAGTATAGCTCTAATGTGATATTCATCTCTCCAGGATCCAGATGTCTTTGGATCCCACTGCAAATTTTTCAGCCATTCCAGATCCCCTCCCTTTCTTCTCCAAGATTAGATAGCAACATCGCATGCCCTGTGCTCTGAACCCCTTCCAGTGTAGTATCTCTTCCCATGCTTTTGGAACTGTCACTCAGTGATGGAGCTCTGCTTGGGACAGAAACCATGGCTTTTACTGATGGTCCTTCATCATGGAAGGGAGACACTGGAATAAACTGGAAGAGCATGACTGAAGTTATTCCCAATTTCAGACAGGCTGGCAGTCTTATACAGTGCCTGCACTTTTCATTTGTTCTTGATTTAATGCTAATACAAGAGTAAATTCAATGTAGATGTGATGAGGGAGAAGGTCCTTTATGCACCTCTGGGGTTTTAAATCTTAAAGCTTTGTGTTTTAAAACTGAATAAGGTTCAGCAATTCAGCATTAATGACCCCATTCAGAATGATTGGCTCTATTTTCCATGCTGCATATTTTCAGTCGGGTAATACTGCTGCTAAACCTGGGTATCACGTTAGTTGCTTCCAGGCGAGTCTGAACTATTATGATCTGGAAAAAAAAATGTTGGCTCCTCAGCAAATTGCCCTAGATGAGTATCTTGGTTCCTCAAGGGACAGGTAGAAAATTCTGAGTAATAGTTGCTTATTCTTACAAAAGGAGAAAGCAGACAGGTGTGGTGCACAGCTACCTTGTCACCAGGTCTGAAGATGGCTTTCATACTATGATTTTCCCAATGGCTATAAATAAATGAAAAATCACCTGAAATGGAATGAATGCCTTGGGTTTTGTTGCAGTGCTTTTTGCTGTGGCTGTCTCCACTTGGCTCAGTAGAGACATCATTGATATGACCCTTAAGAAAATGTGTCATGAACATGAAGGAATTGAAGCAATGACAAAGCCATTCCTACATAAAAGAGAAGAAGGATAATAAAATTAATATCCACTAATCCCTTACAGGATGCTCAGAAACAGCTCAGGGAAACTGTAGTCAGTTGTGCCCTTCTGTGAGACCAGAAGGGTTTTGAGTCACAACTGCGTGGAGCACTTAGAAATGAAGTCTCAGGGCTATTCACAAGCTTCAAAACAAATAATCTCTCTGTTGACGTGTGACATCATGCCTCCAAGGTACAGTGGTCCCAGGGGTGGCTCGTAAATGATAGCAGGATGGATTGCATTTCATCCCGACATGGTGTTTGGATGCAGAAAACGAGCTTTTAAATTACTGCCCTGTCCCTGTCAGCCTGTACTGCTGGTTCAGAACAAAGGGGATGGTCCAGGTGCTTTCAGCTGGTTTTTGTTCTGCCGAAGCTATGGCTCTGTGGGCAAAGGCCTTCTGGTGTTGTAACTCCACTGAATGGCTTTCTTCAGTGCCTGCTTTGAAATGGTACTAGGGGCAAAGCATCTCATGTTTTCCTTTTTTCCCCTTGTCTAACATCTTTAAGAATCTCCTCCCACGCAAACCTCAGTGAACTTAGCTTTGCAAGCCCTGCGAAGCTATGCGCTAGCATCCTCTTTAACAAGCAAGGCAAATGAGTTAGAAAAAGGCCAGAGCACCCAGAGCCACTAAGCAAAATGGGTTTGAGGCTTTCTAAACACCTTTGAAGTCCTGGACCTTCAAGCCCTGCCTGTGGTTTAACAGCAAGTCTTTCTCAGGCCAGGGAACAGTCTTCTGGTCCTCTGATGTTCCACTTTTTCCCTCTCAGCTTCTGTGTCTGCCATTTTTTCCTCTGATCCCATTTGCTAGGAGTCCTTCCCTTAACGTCCACCGGCTGTGGATCTCCCTCAAGCACACAGCCGTAATGCTGGGACTAAATCCTGCCTTTCAAACTGATGCTTGCTGCTTACAACAACTTTTACCACAAGAAAATCCTTTTCTGATTCAAGTTAAAGCGAGCCTGGAAAAATACCCTTTAATGGCTGTAAAGCCTTACACTGTTATCCACATCATAGGGGAATACAAACGTAATTAACTAAAACAGCTTGTGACCGCTGCATTGCTACTGCGGTGCAGCGTGAATATGTATGCAAGGTCTTTTGTATTGTACTTCCCACAATACAAATTGAAGTTCGGGAGTGTTCGCAGGCACCTCTGCCTCTGAGGTTACCTTAGCAAATACAAGCAGCTGTGGACACTTGTTGAAATTTGAATCTCTCTTTTCTTGGTTTGCTTGCTCCCCCCCCTCGAGTGGCAAGAGTCATTGCTAGAGCTAAGACTAATCTTGGGTTCAGCCCATGGTAATTAACAGAAGTTACTTCATTCCTTTAATCACATAGTTTCTCCTGAGGTTGTGAAATAGCACAGCCACCACACACAGTTTTAGAAGGAAGCAAAAAGGTGATGATTGTCTGGTTTTTAAATGAAAGGGAGGAATTTAGCCAGTGTGTAATTATTCCAATGAGAAGTTGGTCCTGTCTTAATATTCCAAAGTGGTATTTGATGTAAAACCTTCCCCATGTTCATTACATTAGCTTCTTAGCTCAACTGGGCACTGCTGAGTGCCAAGTTCAGCGTGCAGCATGTTTTATAACTAAGTAGAATGACGTCACCGCTCGTGTTCCTGCAGCTCCTAGCTCCTTGGGAGGAGATTACAGCTTTGTCTTCAGCCTAAAGATGAAATGGAATATGTTTGATGAGATTCCCTTGGTATTTGCAGTGTGGAATGTGTGAGGAATATGGCTGTTGCACCTCCAGCAAGAACTGTCCCTTTTTGTCTAAAAAAAAAAAAGGTTGTTACTTTTGCTTGTAATATTTTTCTTTACAGAAAATGAAATTTTTCCTTTACAGATCCCTAAGGCCTTTACAAGAAGACCCACAGAAGCCCTTTCGCAGGTGGGTAAAACAAGCTGCAGGGAAGCACAGTGGCTTGTTGGCCTCCATGCCGTGGCAAACACTGGCCTAGTCCTGGGGGCTGCCAGGCTGCCGCTGAGGCTCTGGGTTGGAACCGTGCTGACTTTCAAAAACAGTGGAACAGGAATTCAGAAAGCAGGTGCGTGTCGTAACGGTTTGTCACATGCGCCCTTACAGAGATACTGGTCAAGAGCTCCTGAGGAAGCCAGAAATCCGTCCTCCCTCCCCACTTTGTCCTGACCTCAGTGAGACTCCGGGAGTGGCGAGCGCCATCGGCGTGTGCACACCGAGTCCCAGCGCCTGTCCCCAGCGGTGGGTGTTGCCAGCTATTTCAGACACTGTTTACCGTAAGTAAGAAAGACTGCAATGATAGAGCATGAATGTAAGAGCTTAAGAAACAGGCAAGATGCCCAGCCATCCCACCGAGGCTGGGGCTGGGAATGGCGCGCGTAACATCAGACCCAGCTTTTGGGGATAGTTAGGGGAGAAAGACTCCAGCTGCATGAATAGACAGTTTTCAGGGCATCTTGAGAGCAGATGAAATTCTCCTCACCATACAACTGAGCTCTAAAAGGTGAGCAGGCCTCTCCCAGCCCCTGAAAATCCATGCTGGCAGACTCGGTGCAAAATACGCTGTTATGTCCCCTGTTATGACAAATCTCTGACAAGCCAAGGTCAGAAAGAAGGAAAGTTTTAGCTGCTTTTATCATGCCAGGAACAAAAAAAGAAAGAGAAACAAAAAGCCTTGTTTTAAAATAAGCTGTTTTAAATAAACAAGTGTTTCTTTGAACCGCATCAGGGTAGCATACCTAACAATATTTGTTAAGTAATATCGGTGACCAGTGTTTAAGTCTGGCTCAGGTATGTATTAGCAAAGTGGTATTTGTGTTGCTTTTGTTGTAACAAGAGTCAATAGTGTTTCTAGAAGGTGAAAAAAGGGACTTGGGGTTTTTTTTTCCCACTTAGCATCCCACAGAGAAACATCATGCCCCACCAGTAGGTCACCTTCCCAAAGCACTGATTTGGGTGAAGTTTCATTGGCTTAGTTCAGTTCATAATCTGGCCTCTTAGGTGTTATTTTTACCCACGGTCCACCTCTTAGATAATTTTGGCTTTCTGAAGGAAGTCTGCCTGAGACGGTTTCAAATTCATGGTCACATTATTATAGTCTGTATCCGAGTATGCCACGGTGCCGTGCCTGAGCAAAGTTCAGACGTATTCCCCACCTCTTCTGATCAGCTGCTGCTGAGCTTAGGTTTTCTTCAGTTCGATACTAGCGCTGGTAAGCACGGAGGAGCCACCCGCACAGGCCTGCTCTTCACGGCTGCACAGCTGAGCTCACCCAGTGTCCGGCAAGATACACCAGCAATATGCAGAAAGCCACGGATGGGACCAAGAGGGCACCACGCAGCATAAAAGCCAATGGTTGCTTTTCTGTGTGCAGCACAAGAAAAAAGTAATATCAGCTTCTAATTTAAACAGATCTTTGCGTATGTATTTGTATTTTTGTCTGTCTATCCTTTGACTTATCGGCTATTTAACTCTTTAAGAGCCAGATATTAACTCTAGGGTTAATGCACAGCCAGAGCAATGCAAAGCAAGAGAACAGGTTGTAACAATGATGATGCTGAATTTGAAATTCTCCACCAGGAAACAAAGGGTTTTCTTTCACGTCTGACGGGCTGTGAGGAAGTCGGGACTGCTTCTTAAGTGTCCTTTCCTGTTATGGCAATACAAGCGATCTCTTTGGGCATGCTCAGAAATTTGGGGCTTAATAAATCATCACTGTAGACCATGTGCTCCCTCTATGGGAAGCGACGTGACTTTTTCTCCGTGCCTTTGTGGGGGTTGGGAGAGAGGAAAGGTTGTGCTCTGTGGGACCCCGAGGGGGAAAACTGCAGTTCATAAATCAGGGCTTGAGCATACCCCACAGTCAGGCCATTGAAGTCACGTGAGGCTCTGCAGGCAAAAATGACAGCTAGGCTTTTATCTGTATGCCATGGCATCACAGGTCGAATACTATGACTTCGTTTCTCTTCTTTAAAGCTTTCATGTCAGAGGAATCAAAGCCCCCTACCTCCCCCTTGCCAAATGCCTCCAGTTAATAATAGCATGAACAGTAGTTAGCACCAGGTTTGAAAGAGGCTTTGATGAAGATATTGCTCTTGATAAGCCATTTTCAAGGGCAGGAGGCAAAGTGTTTACTTTGCTTGGAAGGAGGAGGTCTGATGAGCAATTTTGCTTTTCTTTTGCTGAGGCCAAGCAGAGCTTTGTTACCTCCAGAATACGGAGACTGCAGAGGTGGTTTACGGCTATTGCTCTTTACCTCTGGCTATTTCTTTGCCTTGTGCAAGAATAAAAAGTTATGAATGAAGCCCAGCTTTCCCTCCCATGGCTGTTTTTCCTGCCTTTGGCGGTCCTGGGGAGGCCCTGAGGGAATGAGGAGCGCGGTGAAGCCGGGAGCGCAGCTGGCCCAGAGGAGAGCGCGAGCTGCAGCTTCATGAGTAGCTGAGCCCCTCCTAACTACGCACTGCGGCAGAGAAAGGGGCGAACACACAAATAAGGTTCAGGTTGGGCTGGCCAGCCTGGCTGGTGGTGGGCCGACCTGGGAAGGCATGAAACGATTTAGTCTGAGGATACTGAAGCTCTCCCAAAGCCTAGGGCCCATACTAAATGCACCAGGTGCTTTCCTGGAAGCAGGAAAAGCCACACCAAAGGAGTGAAGCCAGCAGGGCTGCTACTGACTCTTCTACAAGCAAGCTTTACAAACTCAGATTATAAATGGCGAAGCTATTCAATGCTCATTTCATGAGGCGTTTTATTACACAGGCCATGACATATATCTGACTCTCACTGCAGAGGCACAATAAATAGGTTTACTCCAGCAGCCTAGCTGCAGCTTTCAGGTCAGCACGGGAGTAGGCAGGGGCAGGGGGTCCTGGGGCGGCCCCCAGGCATTTCCCGACCACCACACTTTCCAACACCGTAGATGGAAACATAAGGAATTTTGTTTACAGATTGAGGAAACCTTGAGCGTATCCAACTGGCTGCAAAATACTCCCAAACAGAGGGACTCCACCTGCTACTTGGGGCCCAGACCCAGCCTGGGATGGTGGGTGTCCACGCAGAGGCGATCTGGGAGCTGTGGAGCACCTGCCCCAGGGGGCTGAGGTAACAGCAGCGGCATTGTCAGGGCCCCAGCCCCGCTGGCGCTGGCAGACACCCAGCGGCTGCTGAGAGCTGGTGGCTCTCATTCAGCCGTGCCAGAGCCGTGCCCAGGGCAGGGCCCCGGGGAAGGAAATCGCTCGCCAGGCCCAGCAGGATGTTGTTCACATGCTTAAATCTGCAGGATCAAGCACTTGTTATCGGAAAGAAAGGAGATGGACAAGATAAGCAGGTGTTGCACAAGATGGTGGCGTTTGGGAGAAGACTGCTAGAGGCAACAAATGAGCTACAGCCAGAGCCATGGCTGGCAAAACCCGTTCCGGTGCCCGGCCGACAGGGCGCAGTGCGTGGCGGACTGGGGCTCGGCCAACGCCGCCTCGGCGAACGCCGCGATACCGAGCGGAGAGGGGCCCCGGGGTCAGCTCGGCGCGGCCGGAGCTGCTGTGCCGCCCCGGGCCAGCCGCCTCCTCCCGGGCGGCTCCCGCTCCCCCGGGCCAGGCGGCAGGAGGCCGGCGGGCCGCCGCGCTCCCCCGCCCCACGCGTGGCCAGCGGCTGGCGGGGAGGCGCCGGGACAGAGCTCCCGCCCAGGGCGAAACACGAGGCGCCTGGGCCACGGCAGCGCCCGCCCAGCGCCCGGCCGCCAGGTGCCGGTTACCCGAGCACGGAAAGAGGCGGCCCCCGCCCGGTGCCCGCCCGCCCCCCGCCGCGCCGGGCAGGAAGCGGCGCTGGGCGGCGCCTCCCGGCGGCGCGGGGTCTCCGCCCGCAGGAAATGGCGGCGGCACGAGGTGAGGCGGGAGGGGAGCCCTCATGGCGGCGGGGGTGCCCGCGCCCCCGCTCCGGCGCGGCCTCTCCGCCGCCCTGCCCGCGGCGGCGGCTCTGGGCGTCCGAGGGCGGGAGAGCGGCGGCGGGGCTCGGCCCGGCCCGCCGGCCCATGCGGCGCTCGGGAGCGGCCTCCTGTGAGGGACGGCGGTTGCCGCCCTCGCTCGGCTCGCAGGTCACGCAAAGGCCCCGCCGAGCGACCCGGCGCGGCGCGGGCGGGAGGGAGGGAGGGGAGGCCGCCCCGTGGAGCCGAGCCGGGCCGGGGCCGGCCGGGCGGGCCCCGTCTCCTTCCCGCCCGAGCGGGTCCCCTGCGCGGTGGGCGCCCTGCCAGCCCCGGCCTCCCGTCCCTGGCGTGTGCGGCTCTCCCTGCGTCTGCCTTTCGTTTTCGTGACTCCTGTGTCGCCTTGCAGGACCCCGCGACCGCCATTTCCTCGCCGTGGCCGTGCCGGGCTGGTGAAGAGCCGCTTCTGCCCGCAGCCCTTTCCCGGGGCGGCCGGTGAGCGCTGCCCGGCCCCCTGCCGGGCGTCCCGGCGGGCCCTGCGCCCGCGGGCCGGCCGGGGCAGCGCCTGCAGCGGCGTGGGCCCGGCCCTGCCGGTGGATTTGGGGCTTGTACCTGGCGTGGGACCCCCGCTCTTGGCTGCTGCAGCCTTTCTGGCGCTGTGCCGAAGCCACAGCTTTGGGTCTGCAGGAAGGACTACTTCTATTCAGCTCCAGCTGTGGGATAGCACCCGTTGGCAGAGAGTGCAGCCCCTTACGGCCATTTTATGAAGCAGTTCGGTATTGCTTGCATATCTAAAGCTTAAAACGTAAGCTTGCTTGGAAAGTTTAAGTAAGCTGAGCCCCAGTATAACTGGCAATTGAGCACACCGGCCTAAATGCACCCGAGAGAAAAGACTTAACAGAAAGTCAGCGTTTGTGCGTCAGGCTGCCGCAGGGCTTGTGCAGTGAGTCCGCAGGGTGCCGGGGGCTGAGCTGATGGGAAAGCAGAGCCTCACCTTGGCATGGTCCTGGCTGCTCTGCTGTGCCTTGCGAATGAGCAATATTGGTTACTGCTGGAAAACAAGTGGGCAGAGTTGTAAGGATACAGCTGAGTTTGAGGGGCAGGGAATAGGGGAATTGGCTGCCAGGCGAGCCGATAGGCAGGCTGGGTGGTTAGGCGCTGCAGTCTCCTTTAGGAGAGCACAGTCAGTTCCTGAGACTCCCCCAGCAGTTCCTTACGGAGATTCATCTTCGTGGAGGACTAAGAAAGTGGAGCCAGTGACATTATATTGACTCCACTGATACTATCCTCCTAAATTAAATGGTGGAAGAACAAGGCTTGCCTGTGAGATAAAGTCAGGACCTACTTCGTCTGCCTACAAAGTTTTAATGGGCAAGTAGAGAGAGAAAAGTCAGGTGTTTCTGTAGAAAATGGTGGGGGTGTATGTGTTTGGTTTGAAAGGAATGCACCAAACCATATTTTAGGGCTGTTGTGTTGCCTGGTTGTTGTGTTTGTGCTTTTGACATTGTCTCACCTGTCTGCTTTTGCTCGCAGGCACCGTGGGTCCCTTTGTTCCAGGCTCCAGGACTGGGTGAGGAGTGAGCCTGGAGGTGCTGAAGGATTATGGTAACCATTTTGGAAACTTAAACTGTTCAGCATAGACTGTTTGGGTGTAAACCTGTCTGATAACCAGTGCAGCCTTGTGAATGGGCTTCGTGTGATGCCCTCCAGTGGCAACAACGTGTACTGATAACTTTAAAATCAAGGGGAACCAAAGGGAATGGAAAAAGTGATCCTTTTTGCCCAGCCTGAAAGGGTTTGAGGGTGACTCCTCTTAAGTCCCCGGTTAGCTGCTGGGTGAGGCATGTTTTGGGGGTATCCCATCCTTCAGCAGTTCCCGTTGCTGCAAGCTCTGCAGGATGCGTAGATCACCGCTGCAAAGCAGGGCAACCTGTGGGGTTCAGGTGGCCAATACTGGAGCTTTAGCATGGGCTTCCCAGAAGATGACTGACTGTTGTCCTTTTCCCATGATCTAGTTCAGCAGTGAGCCAGAGTTCCTGTAGACAGGCCAGAGATGAGAACTGGTTTTGCCTCATCTGAGACACCTTTCAATGCAAAGAAATAGCTCGCAGATCGACAGCTCAACATATTTCTGCAAGATGAGTGCTATACCCAGCATCCCAGATAGACCGAATTTAGGTGTTAGTCTGCTCTGGGGTACCGTGCTGGACCTGTTAATGCCCTTTAGCTTCAGTAGGAGACTCCTCTTTTACTGTCAGATACAGCTGCCAGTTCTGTACAGGGTTTGGCCCTTATTCGCAGTCTTACAGATGTACTGCGCTTGCCCCTGTCTGGTGGACTCAGAAAGATGAGGTTGATGTGAACTGCCAGCTTGGGTGCCGTACTGGTCTGATCACTAGAGCCTGTAGTGGAAGTGGTGGCCTCCCTGTAAAGGATTTATATAAAGGTAACTCATAGTGACAGCTGGGTTTAAAAAATTCAGGTTGTTTGTGCCTTTTCCTTTGCTGTATAAATATTTAAGTGACAGGGTTGGGATTCCTAAGGGAGGAAATGCTTGGGTTATTGTTGACAGGTGAAGCTTTTATCAAACAGAAACATGCAAACTCATTTCCCCTATTGTTTTTAACATAGTAGCCAATTATTGCTTATTTGTTCTTTTTTCAGATAGTTCTGTTGCTGCCTTAGCTGTCCTGTACCGTGCTTGGCAATGGCTACTGAGTCATCTTCTGCTCAGCAGGCTGCTCCGTACTCAGCCATCAGGCCTGCATTCTCCAACAGATTCATCAAGCTGGCAGCGTAATGACAGAACTGTTTGGTACCCGCAGAGTCCCACGCCAAGGGTGTCCGAGCACCTCGCGTTTGGGTCAGAAAATCTGTCCTTGCAGCAGTCCTGCGGGAGGGTCATGAAGTCCCGGGGGCTCCCAGGGCAGTTCACCAGCTGAAAAACACTTTGGATTGGGTCCTTGTATCGCCCGAGGTGAATGGCTAATCCTGGCGCCAGGAGACAGGTATGGTTTAAACACTTGAGGTGAAAGCTGTAGGTGGGGAGCGGTGGGACTGTTCACAGCAGAACACCTGCTTTCATCAGAATTGTCGGGTTCACCAGCAGTCTTTCTGCATTAAAGGCTTTGTTGGGAGGGTCAGACATCCTCATACCTCTGCTCTGACACTTGTGTGTTTTACTCTTTCAGGTATCTACTTGAAGAGTGTGGCTCTCGATTTTTGGCAGAGAAAGGTAAAACATGTGCCAGCGGGTGGAAGTTGGACCCTGAATCAAGGCATACATTTTTAAGCAAAGATGTTAAAACAGCTTGGGTGGTGCTATCTCACCGCTTCATTCCCTGGCAGCGCTTTAGCTGCCTTGCCAATGTCAGCAGGGCTCACACGGCCACCTCCTGCCCTCTGCGTTGGCAGTGGTTGCTGGCTGAGTCGCCTGTTTCTGCGGGGCACGAGGTGGTGGGCTCACTGCAGGACATAGCAAGCCAAGGTCTCTGGCCTGCCGTACAGGAGGGCTGACAAAGTGACTGTAACGACCCTTTCTGCCCTGGAATCTCTGAATTCCCGGTAGGCTAAGAAATGACACGGTACTCGCATAGCTGAGTGTTGCTAAGCCCATCGTCTTCGGAGGCTTGCAAAACGAATGGATACACGAGACAAGATGGTACTAAGCGCTGCCGTAATGACATACTCAGCTCCTGTTTTTATGGTTTCTGCAAAGCCTGTTTTGGGGAGACTTTTTTTTTTTTAAGCTATGTGGGGAAGAACAGACAAGCTTTTGGCACACAGTTCTACATCCAATCTCCTCAGTTTTGCCAGGCTCTGTTTATTTTAGGGACCCTGTATACTGTAGAGGTCGCCGCCTGTTCCTGACTATCCCCTAGAATGGAAACTTGAACCAATGATTTTTGTAATGAATGTGCAATAAATCTGTGGAAAAGCTTCTGTTAATGACTCTTGATTGAATTCGGGTAGTTTTGACACACACGCATGAGGCTGCTTAGAGCTCGACACGCCTGCTTGACAGGCAGTGCCAGTCTTGATCGTCTGGTGTCTGGAAATGAAGGGCATTTCAGCTGAGTGCTGGGCCAGCCCCCACTGGCCATGCAAAGCTTCAAGGGCACAGCATCGGGGTGAGGGGGAGAACAGATCTGTGAGTGTGGAGGATGCACCCAGGTGGAGGTGAGCGTGGCCAAAAAGAACAAGCTAAAAATGATGCTTTAGACTTCTCTGTAGGGGCAATCAAGCACTGCAGAAGTCCTCGGTTTGTTTTTTGTGTTTTCCCTGGATGAATGAATGAGAAGCATGGGCATTCTGTAAAAATGTCTTTTAATATTTGAGACTGTAGTGCATGCTTGGGTATTTCAAAAAGTGTGTGGTAGGTGCCAACAGTTCACACGCAAGGGAGGCGTATTTGATTATCTTGTGTCACAGACTTCATGTAGTGACAAGAATACTTCATTGTGAGATCAGCTTCATGGTTGGAGTGTTTTCAGCTCTGTCTAGCAGCTGTACAGTGATTATGCCTTCCGCTATTTTTGTTTTTCTTGGAATTTTTAGCTCTTCAGCAGACGCAAGAGTGGAATTAATGATTGCTCTGGAACAGGGGAGTTCCCTAGGCATCAAATGGGTACTGGGGGAACCAGTGATCCAGCTGCCACTGCTGCTTGGTGACAGTGTCACCTCTGAGGAGGATGGCATGCATTTCTAACTGGAGAATTCTGGGATGCTGATGGACCTTGTGACCATAATGGTTTTCTGCTAAGATCCTGCCAAAGAGGACAGAAACTGTCATAAGGGCTGAGGCCTGGCAGCTGGTTTGGGTCAGGGTTGCTTTCCTCTCCCTTGGGAGACAGCCGGTTTGTAGGGAGTGCGATGGAGCAGTTAATGCTGAAAGGGCATTGCTCAATGCAGGCTACATGTAGCTGTGGCAGCTGCAGAACACAGGTTATGGGAGGGCAGTCCACGGGGGTATTGCAATTCCGGTATGTATCCGTAGGATTCCAGGCGTTTCCAAAGCAAAGCAGGGGTGGACGTAATGCTGGAAGTGTGAGTTGAATGCATAAAGGTGCTGGGCAATATCTGCATTGAAAAATGACAGTCTGCAGTTCTCGTAGTCCAGCAGGATGCCAATCCTTCTGGGGGGAACAGTAATTCTGACATCTGGTGTCATCCCGCTGTGCAGAAATTCGTACTTGTGCCTGTAGGCAAGAAACACAGACAAAACACCTGAGGGCACCCTGGCTGCTCTCAAGGGTAAGTGCTTTGTGGACAGGGGTGCGTTCCAGGGTGCGCTTCCCGCTTCACAGTCCCATCCCTCCTATGCGCCCTGTGGTTACTGCCCCAGTCCCATCCACCGTGCTGAGCAACGGCTGTGTTTGCCCAGGAGTGGTGTGCTCTGCGCTTCCCCACAGCCTCATCCCGCAGCACTCAGACCTGCCTGCCTAACCCGTGTAATGGGCCTCTTTCATATCCCAGTCTGGCTGTGCATGCGTGGGCGGTAGCCCTTAGACATGGACAGGGTCAGAGTGTGACATGGGACCTCCCATTTTTTTCCACATCCTGTAAATCAGAGGGTGCACGCTTGCCACTGGGCTTAGCCTGAAGTTGTCCCTCCGTGAAGCAGCTGTGCTGTTAGGCTTGCCCCAGAACACCACTTGTCAGCCCCTCAGCCTTGCCCCTAGTAGCTGTAGGCACTGCCAAGGAGAGCGCTGGCGAGATGACTCAGTCCTGTCCTTCCAGGCCCTGCCGTGCTGCCCACTTGTTCCCCAAGGGCCTGTGGTACCGAGCCCTCTTTCCTGCCAAAGTTACGGGAACTGCTCACACCCACCTTCACAGCAGCAGTGAGGGAGCGTAATCCCTTGGGCAGAGGCTGCCTGACTCACTGTGCCTCGGCATCCTCCAGACTATTGGACATAATTTTTCAACCCCCACTTTCTAAATGACGTTTCTGGCTGCTTTCCCTACAGGATCTCCCTGCTCAGCCAGAGCGGTGTTGATGGGGAAGTTCCAGTCTTGGTGCTCATTTACTAGAGGGTGACGTCTTTTAATCGTGATTCCTGGGCTGGGGAGGCCGGGAAGGTGCTCTGTATGTAAGCAGCTTTGTCATGAGGGTAGCCCTCTTCCCCGTGTAGTCACTGTTCGAGTAATGCTGAGGCTCTTCAACAGTTACTCAAACACCTCTCCCTAGTGTGGCACGCTGCAACCAAAAATATGAGGCCTTTATGGGAACATGTGCCTTTCTGAGCAGAAATGAGAAGATTTATTCAGCTGAAGTGAGTTATCTGGCATTTCATAAGGGCCAGCTTCTTCCCTAACCACCTCCTCCACCCACACCACTCAAACCTGGGAAAATTTCCCTGCAGAACTGGGTATCACAGTGACTCAAACTGAGCAATGGCCCAGCTCCCTTTTCTCTCTGAAGTCCATGCTCAGTGCTCCAGAAGAATGAGAACAAACCTCAATGTACCTCTTAGCTCAACGTAGCAAGGAAATCAAATTAGCCTGCCTGCAATGTATGGGCGAGTCATTAGCTTTAGTGGGTTTGGTCTCTCTCATTCAGCAGCATTTCTTGCTGTGTGGGAGGCGAATGCCAGCATTGCTAAGGACTCTGGCTGTGCAGCGGGCCAGCTGCTGGGGAGCCGAGAGCAGCAGGCGCGTGTGCTCCGGCTAACGGAGCTGCATCTAAAACCTCTCCCTGCGTACCAGCAGGCGGAGGACAGGCAGATTTGGGCCCGTGCTACACCGTCCTTACCATTTGCTGACTGTGCGTGCTGGGGACGCTCAGGTGGTATCCAGGCTCCCTGTTCAAGGGGACCCAGCAGCACCCTGGCAACTCTTGCAGGCTGAGCGGTGAGCCACTCAGACAGGCAGTAGGCAAGACTCAGGGTGCCTGGGGGTGTGACTTGTTTTCTTGCTCCTGGATGCTTCACGGGGTGCCCAAATCTTATGTGGGAGTCAGAGGCAACGATGCTAATAAAATGGTGTCCAGGGGAGAGCCAGCAGCTTCAGCTGAGCCATAAGGGGAGCTGGCGTTTCTGCATTCAGGTATGGCTGTTAGGTACCTCCCCAGGTAGGAGAGAGATCAAAACCAGTTGCATACAACTGGGTTTAGCTGGATGCGTAGTTTCTATGTTACATGGATCTATTACTCTGTCTTCCCACTGGGGTTTCAGTGACCTAAAACAAGGCCTTTACAGGTAACTTCCGTAATGCAGATTTTATTCAGATTTGTTCCTGGGACTGCCTATTTCAATGCGAGAATGTCCTTAAGCAGGAGGATTTGCTTAAAGGTTCCAGTATCCTTCCAACACCAGTTCACAGTGCCAACAGTGGAATGTCAGAAGCCCCTAGTTAAGTGCTTGGTCTGGGCTTTAATATAAAATCTCTGGCTGCCCCCTGCAAGTAGGAGCTCTCTGCTGCTCTGCCTGCAGGTGTACATGTAGGAGGTGTTCCTGGAGGAGACCTGTAGCCTCCACAGCCCTTACCTCGATGGTGTGATGATATGCCTCATGCACCAGGATGAGTTGTTTGCCCCCAGATAACCATGTCTCGGAGTGTTTTCAAAAGCCACGCCGATTCTGTACTCTGTATCTTCCTCAACTTCCACCTCCCAGTAATGCTTTCCTGGGAATGGGATCAGGCTGCCCAGGATCGCAATAGACCTGCGGGAGACAGACAGGAATATGTGCTTTGGCAGGGACTCTCTGCAATGCTATTTACAGTGTTTAGGTATGCGATGTACCTGGACATTACATATCAATAAAAAAAGCCACTTTTGCTGTCTGCTTAGCAGTGCAGTATGGATTTTTGACTACAGTGAAGTCCACATGCTGAGGACCTGACACAGAACCTGCGGGTTTCTTTGCGACACCTACCCCGGTTTTACCTGTGGGTAGCTTTGTATAAATGAGTGCCCTGGGCACTTTCAGGAAGAGGGAGAACAGCATCCTCTGCTGCCTGGGTTTTCTGGGAAAGTTATTACTTGCTAGAAAATAGAGTGCTCTGGTGAACCCCAGTATAGCAGGGGAAAAGGCTACACATTTTGTATTTTCTTCCCAAACAGCCCAGGCTTTACATCTTACTCACCATCAGGAATGGAGCACTGTAACAGCATGAAACTCCCGGGGCAGCTGGGAAGGAGGAGACCTACTTACGCTGTGTTTGGAGAGACCAGCAAGAATTGAACGCAGTAGGAGAGCTTGGGATATGCTTAGGTGCCTGGGTCGTGAAAGGTTTTAACAGTAGACGGTGGTTCCTTGCCTTTACGATAGGAACCATGTAGAAGATAACTCTTTAAAAATATGTGTAGGAGAGACAGACAAAGACAGTGTACCAGAGAGAGACCCTTCATCTTGATTTACAGGCACAGCCTCAGAGTCAAAGGAGCTGGGTGGTTTGAAGATGAAAGTTGCAAAAACACAGGTTTTGAAGCAAGAAAGTTGGGCAAAATAACCCATGCCAAATGCTTCTGAAACACCCTAACTTGATTTAAGAGGGCAACATGAATCCTGTAAGACTACACCCCAGCTTTTCCTCAGGAAAAGCACACGGTGTATTAGCTGTCATTGCTGCATCCCAGGGGACAGCAGGTTTCAAAACACACCTGCAGTTTTGGATGGGGAGTCACACACAACCTGTATGTTTCTGCGGCAGGGTCGCCTGAAGTTGTAAATGACAAAGGCAAAGGATGTTGCTGGCAGACACTGAGCTCATCTACCCTTAGGTAATGCTGAGAAAGCGCTGCACTCAGCATTTGGAGGGCCTGATGTGTAAGGACGGGCATGCACAGCAAGACAGCTGTACTCTCTGCCACCTCAGCAGCAATCACTTAAAGCAAGTGTACAGTTCATTACTAGTGCATGTAGATGTCTTGGAAATAGCTTAAAGGCTGCTGAAATCTGGACTCAGAGAGGCTGTGCTGCTACAGCTTGAGAAGGAAAAGGAATGATGCAAAATGGATGGGTAAACATCTGTGAACAGAATATCACCATAGTAATGAGAGTTGCAAAGCCACCAAGGCAAACTTGAGTCAGACCGTAGGAGCTGCTGTGGTTAGAAAACACATTAGTCTTTCAGAGATCACACAAACTTCAGAAAGAAGAGTTTGTGATGTAATTTCCTTGTAGAATGAGTGTTAGTCATTTCAGCTTGGGAGCTTTTTCTTTTTTTTTTTTCTTCCACAGTATCTTGGCATGAAAGAGGCTTCTGAGAGTTCACAGTGGCTTCAAAAACTCAGCCTCGGAGTTCAGAATGAGATGAGTGCCAGCTCTGGCTGTTTATGTGAAACATAAAAGCAGCTGTGGAAGTGGTATGAAATCCTGTTTAGGTTTATCATGATGACTTTAATGAAGAGAATCTTCTATCTTCTGGCTCTTTTCTACTGAGCCCTCTAGTAACATTGCATTTCCATGGAGGGACTAAGTTGTGGGCTTGTATTATTCTGTGTCTGCAGATGCCTGCCCTGCTTATGTGTTGTTTCTGTGGTTCTGACTGGAAACATGCATTTTGGCAAGTTAAGCCTCTCATTTCAATGGCAAAGGGCCTAATGCTGTTTTGAAAGTAAAATCTGTAGGCCCAAATAGGATCAGCTAGATCTTTCAGCAAGAGGTCAGTATTCAGATCTCTCTCCTTTCCTTAGCATTTGCTTTGGCACTTAAGTACCTGTGCAAATTTAGGTCAAGGTGCCCAACATGTGTAAGCAGGTTTGTATGTAACTGTGGCTGGCTGCATCTGTAATCCTCTTTATGAACTTGCGTTAACTTCCAAGTGATGCTTAAGTTCCAAAGAGCAGCTAGAGACAGAGATCTAAACTCACAAAATCAATGAGAGCTGCTGAAAGCCCCAGTAGACAATTCCTGGCATCTATTTAAAAAAAACCCAACAGACCAACTGTGCTTTGAACTACACAAGCCTCTTTCAAAGAAGAGGGTCAGCTGCCCAAAGCACCAATAGGTTTTTTTGCCCATTCTGTAGTATTTGCTGTAGTAAGTTTTACGTAAGATGAGTGTTGGTGGTTTCCATTGGACAGAGCTATATAAAACCAGCCCCCAAATCTCCACATGTGAAACGAGACCCAGGAAGGTTGGGCAGAGCCTTCTGCACATGATGCACAAGGCTCTATCACCTCAGCAGCTTGCAAAGGAAGGGGCAGGAGAGAGGGAGTAACAGGCAACAGAGAGGAGCAGCTCCTCAAGTCTTAAAGTGTGCAAGTGCTGGATCACTGTAAGTAAAAGAGAACCTAATAATTATGCCTTTTTTTTTTTTAATCCCACTAGTGCTGTATTAAGAGTATATGGGGTTTGTTTATTTTTTTTCTTCTGACATTTTTCTGGGGTTTTTGGGCTCTGTAAGGAATTAAATGGGAAGAAAATTTTGGAATTTAATAGAAGTCAGTGCACACATCATGCAAAGGGAGCTGTTGTAAATAATACGTATTAGTCATCCTAGAAATTCTCAGAAAAGAGCAGCAAGCCACAGGGAGTTCAGTAATGGTGCTCAGGAACAATAACCCCAGTGAAACTATGGGGCCTGGATAAATGGATATGGAGTTTTACTCTCCAAGGAACTATGGGGAAAGCCTGCCATTTCAAACTGAATAGTTATCTTAGGAGCCCAACTTGAAATACCTTGAAATAAATCTGATTTTCTAAAAGATGAGTAATCCATATTTTAAAAGGACCCACAAAGATGTTTGCAGTTGTCTAAAACTGAAGACAACCATAGTCACTTATGCAAAAACCAAGATGGAAAAGAACACTATACATCATACACACACATACAGTCTGGAAGTTTTACTTGGTTGGTGCCTGGCTTGAAAGCGAGGAGAGCTGCAGTACCAGTAAACCTTTTTAGTGGATTTAAATTCAAGGTAGGGGTGTGTCATGGGCAAAGCAGCCACAAACCTCATGCATTAGTTGCAACTGAAATTCTTCTGTATACCTTGTAAAGCTGTTATCGTAGACAGGCAGATCACACTCCGGGTTTTCCAGTTCATCGCATGCAATTGTAAATCCATCATCTAGAATTGCCAGTAAAGGATGGGCTGTGTCCTCGTTAAGGCAGAAGTAGGTGCCTGCAAGAGAGGAGAATGCCTGAGGTTAACTCCAGCAATTCCTTATGGCATTAGGGTTTGCAGCAAGGGTGTGGTGAAATGTTGTTTGGATCCACAGAAAGATTAACCAGTGCTCTGGAAGGAATCTGCGGCCGACATTGAGAGGACAAGGTTGTCCATTTGGAGTTTTTCAAATAAATGGGTGTTTTACAGCTTAACACTGTGTAGTTACAGCCTTGTGAAAAGCAGAAAAGGGGCCTTAACCTGGTTTTGAACCCAACCAGGGCTCAAAGCTGCAGGCATTGCAGAGGAAGTAGCTATTCAAAGATGAGGGGTCCTCCCTGCAACGGACTGTCTGGTTCAAGTCATCTTCCTCAGAGCTCAAGTGACCTATTTTTAATCACTGAAAGGAGAAGGGGGACTTAAAGGCCTCTCCACAGCTCCACTCTTCCACACAAATGCTGGGCACAGTTTGAAGAGAAGGAACCTCTACAAAGGTGCCACATGCAGCATCCCTCATGCTTCAGCAGCTCCTCATCAGATCAGCCCTCAGAGGGGCAAGTCAGCTAAGCCAGCCCAGGATAAAAGTACTTCTGCCTTTCTCCCTTCGGAGACTTCACAAAGCAGGTCTGACGCACTGCGCTCTGATGAGCAGCCGCATGCGTCACAGCTGCTGTTTGTAGTTGGTGTTTGTGTATCCATCCCAGTAAGTAAGAATCAAAGGTCACCTCCAGTGTTGGAGGTGAGCGCTTGCAGCTGACAGATCAATTTGTATCAGCTGTTTGCATAATGTAGACTCAGAGAAGATAAATCTCTCCAAATGAAATAATTGTAATCAAACTGCAAGTTACTTCAATGCAAATACAATACAAACAACGACAGGGCAATTACAGGCATGTGCTGCTGAAAACAAACACATGCTGTGCAAGCAGAATTGGCAATTTCAAATATTCAGTTTGATATAAGTAGTTGAAAAACACACAAACGATGGTAACACAATGACAGTCTTCTTCTCCAGGGATTTAAGAATGACCATTTCTTTTCTGTGGTGTCACTGATGTGTAGCAGACAGGTTTCTTACTGAAATGTAGCCTTTATTGATGGGTGTGTGGTCAGCTTGCTGAATAAGCACAATTTGCAAATCTCTCACAGAAGTTAAGTGCAGAACAGACACAGGTATGGTGTGAATGCATCTGTGAGTGATGTGGGAGGTCTGAGACACCCCAGTGAAGTTGCAGCATCATTATAACAGTGGTGAAGATGAAAACAGGTGTCTACCTATAAGTCATTACAACGAGCTTTGATTAGATGGCTGGGAGGGGAAAGGGCTTCCAGCTTCCCTTTGGGGGAGAAGGTTAATCCTTGCCCAGCATGGCACTGAGAGCAGAGACAACAATGCTATGTCAGTTACCAAAAGCAAAGCTTCCAGCTGAAAGCTGGACTGCCTTTTTCCTGATGAATAAAGGGAACCAGCCCTCAGAGCTTCCCCCCCCAAGCTGGAGACATTGTAATAAATATATACACAGGAAGATTTTGCATATCCAAATGACTCTGGAAAGTGCTGACTGACTGTCTCAACCATACCTTCCAGCAGCAGCATCATTACAAGGTAATCTCTGAAGTGAAGTAAAATCACACTACAACTTTCTTCATTGGTGTGTCAGTACTTGGCAAGCTGGCAACATCTGGGGGTGTTGGGCTGATCTAGTCTTTTAAAATGTTTAGAAATTAGTAACTTTCAAGTATCAAATGTACTGGACAGAAATAATTTTGAATTACAGAGCTAAAGCAATGCACTTATTGTTACAAAAGGTGTTTTTTTCATTCCTAAAAGGTTACCAGGTGTGTAATTAGATATAAGAGATTAGGACTTGATCCAGAGGCCATTGAAACCAGCAGGAATCTTTCTGTTGAGATAATAGATGCTACAAGAGGCTGGTGGAGTTGATCTGAGCTGTACGGTACCTGTGGTGTGTATCAGGACAGGTTCACTTCTTTCACTGGAACCACCCAGGTTCAGGGCTCTAACACAGATGCGATAGCTTTGTGTTGGCTGGAGGTGAATTAGGACTTCGCAGTTAGGAATCCCAACAATAGATCTACAGAAAATAAATCCATGGAAAATGAGAGGGTAGAGAACAAAGGTAGGCCTTTGAGATTATTGTTCTGAACAACAAAGAAGAAATTACATGATCAGCTTCTCTTCTAACCCATCAACAACACTTTACCTTGTACAGTTGTCAGTAGTGGGGGTAAGAGAGAGTCTGTGACAGACTACGCAGATTTTTACATTTGCTTCTGCCCTTTTCCCGTACCCTGTATAGTCATTTTCAATTAACATTTATACAATTAATTTTACTAACAGGAGTGTTTATAAAGGTGAATTCACCAAAGGGTCATGAGTCCTTTCTTAGTGCTATCTGATGCCACACGACTTGAAATGGTTTCATCTCTACAGGTCATGGATTCGATAGAATAGTGACTCACTCACTCGGTAATACTATTGCCATTTTCTTCATCTGTCAGCTTGGACAATTCAACCATGTAGGAATCAACAGGGTTAATGTCTCTAGATTCCCAGCACACCAGTGCTGCGTTTTCACAGCTTCGGATCTTTTTACTCTTTATGACAGGTGGTGAAGGAGCTAAAAAGTAGGCAAAAGAACAATTTTAAGCTGTTGCTTGAAGATGTTTGCAACAAACATGCTTTGAAGACTTAAAAAATAGAACAAAGAAGTTGTTTACTAATACTATATAGTTAAAGAAACCTGCTTCCCCAATGGACAATAAACAGCAGGCAGAGTGATTAACAGTACTATTCAAAGACTTAATTTGGACTATAAAGGTCCCAAGAGTATTAATCAGAGAAGTAACATAGATAGAGACTGACTACACAACCCTTTTCTTTCTATCATTGGCTTTATCTTTGTCATAAAGGTGCATCTCTTCTCTGCTCTAAGATGTCAAAGACATCTGGAACGAGCGCTTGAAGGTCTCACTCTGACTTGCTTAATTTGATGTCAGGGTTTCACAAAAGAGAACCACGGTCTGTAATTAATCTTGTTGTGGTTCAGCTATTGGGAAGAATTCCTGAAGACAAGCCATGCTAATCAAAATGCACTTGACTGCACTGCAGTTACAAAGGCCAGCATAGCAGGTGGATCCACAAAATATATACAGGCCAATAAAAGGAGGGCTGGCATCCACCTGGCAGAACTGGGAGACTTGAGCCGTATTCCCAGCTGTCCTACATGCTTACATTTAAATAAGTTATTGTCTCCGTGCTTCTGTTTCTTCAACTCTAAAACAGGGACAATTGGCCTGATAGGCTCTCCAAACAAAAGTTGGAAATTCCCCTCAGTCAGTAGACTTACATCAGAAGAAACAAAGTGCCCGGAAAGCATTACTGGCATAAAATTCAGAGATGTCTGTGAATTTCACTATGACAGTCACATAGTTGTATGAATAAAATATTTTTACCTGTTACATAAACTGCTCTTTCACTTGGTGGACTGATACCAGAGGCGTTTAAAGCACTGACCCAAAATTCATACTGTGTATTCGGCAACAGATTAGTAATGGTGCAGTACGTTTCCTTGACTTTCAGCGTATGCTCTGAAATGAAAACAACAAAGCATTTACAGTGCCTTTACACAGTTACCCACCCTTACCCAAAGCTGCCTCAAATAATGGAGTTGAGGCGCACTGTTTTGTGTGCTGAGTTCAAGAGAGCTCCTTGTGCTCCATACGCTTTGATTAGCTGTCAGGCTGTTTCACCATGCCTTCCTCTAAGGAGGCATAAATCAGATAATGCATCAGCTCCTGAAGGAGCCACATTGCTCAGAAAAAAAAAACCACAAACAAAACAGAAAGAAAGGTCACCCACCCGTCACTGATTTTTTTCTGAAAAGACCCTGCACGTTCCCACTCTGGGGATGCTGCCTGGTCAGCTCATCCCAGCAGTGGGACAAGAGCTGAAGCTATTTCACTACTCATTTATCATTCTTCATCTTATAAAATTTGGACGAGTTCTGCTTATCTTTCTGAACTGGCCATTTGGCACTACTGGCTCCCAGTTTTGCTGGAGAAGTGACTGGTGTTTTCAGTAAAAGGTTCTGCAAGAATATTATTAGCCAAGGCAGTTTTGTCACAAGGCTGGGACATCTTAGGATGGTTCTGTAGTTCTTTTTTGTGCGTGTGGGTGATGGGGAGTTACAGCCTATTATTAGCACTGAGATAACTGTAAGATGACTGGGGGTTTCAGTGGGCATGCTGACAATACGATGATTTGCTCTCTAAAAATACTGTGCCTTGCAGTGGAAGCAGCACATGCGTGTCTAACGCAGTGCCTGCCCCCAGGAAAGGAAATGCTACTGTTGAGACCTGACTCCATCTGCGGTTCCCTTCCCACTCCCACTATCCCAGCTGCTGCCCCATCCTGTCTTTGCTCCTGTGATAGATCCTGCTGCAGCCAGCAGCTTGGCAGACCTGGCAGGGGAAGAGTGACAAAGCCAGAAGAAGGAAATGTGGTGGCAGATATGACAGTTTTGGTGGCAGAGAGAGTGCACAGAAGGTGCCACAGCAAGTCCAGAGACATTTTGGAAGCAGCTGGTTTTGCTAGTGGGGAGCCGAGGTGTCCCCTTGGGTCCAAGCCTCCTTACCTGTTTGTTCATCACTGCGCCTCTCGTTGCTCACTGGTTTATAGCACAGTTGGTAGCACTCAACAGTGTCATCTGAGAAGAGGCCCCAGCAAACTCTCAGCGAGGTGCCAGTCGCTGCATTGGGAGCCTGGGGATTGATCACAGGGGCACAAGGAGCTGCAGAGAGGAAAAGAGGCCAGTTTTTGAATGTATAAGCATGGTATATTGTTCAGAGGCAAACACCTCTCCTCTCACAAAGGTGTTTCCACAAAGCCTAGGCATTGAATAGAGTCATATTCCTCCCACATGGAGAAAGTTAGGAGCTGACCCTGTAAATAGTCGCAGATAATAATCAGTGGTGTATGAACTAGTCCTGCTTCAAACCAAAATCAAAACAACAAAATACATACGTTTCAGCCTAACCCTTCTCTGTAATCCTGACCTCCCCTGCCTCTGAGGGCTGCTGTTCCCCAGTGGGCTAGTACGGCCCTGCAGGAGCAACATCTGACACGCACTGCACTGCTGCGGACCAGCCCAGGGGCTGGGGAGTCTCTGGAGGAAAGATGAGGGAAAAGCTGTCCAACATGGGGTCAGCAGCACAAGCAAGCAACTAGCAAATGCCACTTTACTTTAAGAAAACACAATGTATGGGCATAAAAAAATGCATATTGTTCTTTCTGACCATTTGTGGTGTGCCAGAAAAGATTTAAAATATTTCATATTTTTATTTTTTTAATTATTAGAAATTTGTTTGGGTTTTGCTCTGTTTCCTGTGGATAATAGGAAAAATGTTTGCTAAATAGTAAAGGAACAAGCCACTGAAATCTGGTTATTGAGAGAAGCTGTGCAGGTTGTTTAAAGCAGTCTGGTGTCCCTCTCTACTTTGTTCAAGCAACTACATGGTAAGACAAGTTATCACCAACTAAGAATGTTGGGGGGAGTCTTTGTGAGTCTTCTAGGAAATCATCCAGCACAAGCAGAGAAGACCAAACTTGGCAGTTCTGGTAATTTTATACTGAAAACAAATGAAAAAAAAAAATCCAAAAATAGCTTCCGGTATCTCTCTATATATAGGCAAACAGAAAAATCTCGAGGGAAAACTAGGGAGAAGCTAATTGTGCCTTTGCAATTCTCCTTTAAAAGAAGTAATGGACTTCTGTTTAATATAGATCCTTAATTAAATGTAAATAGGTCTGAAATAATGATCAGATAGGAAGAGTACCTGGAATAGTATTAATGGAGTTCATTAGTTGTTCAACTTCAGAGAAATCTATGACCCGCTCTTCAAAGTCTGGCAGTGTTGAAAGCTCTAAATCCACTTCTCTCTTTAAGAATTCTTCCAGCCTGTAATTGTAAGGAAAAAAAAAATGTCTAACTGGAAGTACCACAGTGTTGGAGATACCTTTCTTTGATGCCTATTACTAAGAGGAAAAGAACATCAAACTCTAAACCAACAGCTATTTCCTTAAAATAACGTTTTCATAGTTGTACAAAGCTCAGCTTCCCCATGCCCTTTGCTAGGAGATACGTGGCCACACATCAGATCAGTGCTCCAAGATGCCAAACAGAGCTGGATGCTGATGGGACTGAGGGACCACGCTTTGTGTGCCCTGCTCACGCGGCGAGCTGGCTGCGGCACACTGCGCTCCCACTGAGCGGGTGAGTGAGATTTCCCCCCAGAGCACCCCTCTGTGGGAAGCAAGCTATTAGCTCCGTGACTTCCATTATTGAGAATTTATGGCACTATTACTAATTCAGGACCTCATGGTTCTAGGTGTTGTAAATTTGAAACAAAGGGGTATCTTTTCTCTGTGTTTTCATAAATGATGACAGTCAATTCAAATGTATATTTTTTGCAATTGATTTATTGTGCCTTAAGATTTCTTCCAACTGCTCCAAGATCTTTCAGTATCTGTTTTGAGCTCCCACAGACTGACTATCTACCCCTCTATACTAATGCATAAATAAGCCTGTTACTAATCTATTTAGGGAGCTCAGTTTTAGGCAGATTTGTATCCAGAGCATTTCTTTCAAGATCTTTAGCAATCCTGTTTCTCAGTCACTGAAATTAGTTCCTTATGACTAAGCTGAAAACAGTGATTTATTCATGCTTTAACTCTCCCTTTGGGTTTTTTAAAATTGGCTCAAAACTAGTTTTGAGTGTTAAACTTCCTAGAGCAACTTTTTCTGCTGCAGTTTGAACCAGAAATGCTCAAGATTTCAATAGTTCTAGTAGCTTAGATAACATTTGTGTGCCTGAACAAAGTCCAGAACATGCAAGTGTCTCCAAAACAGGCCCAATTAGCAGGAAGCAATGTGACACAAAATCCCAGATTGTGATACTACCTGTCAACCATGGTTACTGCTGCCTGTAGAAAAAAAGGGAGAGAATGTTAAAGACAGAAAAGATACATTTCTTGCATTAGTCTACATCATGCCATTGACCTGTCTTACATGCATTGGTATGCATGTCCCAGATGCAGCCCTTAGAGTGAGCTAATGGGCTCTCACCCAGCTCTGAGAACAAAGCCATGCCTAACTGTCCATTCAAATGGACAGATCTTGGCTGAATTTACAGTAAGATAACGTGCAGTATCAGGCAGTGACCAGTGTCTACCCATCTAGGCTCTAGACTATATCCTTCCTCAGGTGTCCAAAGTGCCCACAGATCCTTCACAAACAAAACCCAACAACATCTGGGGAAAATAACTTAGTGAAATTATCTGCATTGGAGGGAGTCCGAGCAGTGCACGTTACTGGAAGACAGACATACTGTCCCTGGAGAAACCTAAGCAGCTGAGAGCTCATGACCAACAGCTATTCACTTCTTGGTGAATAATGGTTCCTAGGGGTGATGTAAAACTGTTTACGAGCTAAGGAGAAAATAAGGTTATTCCAGAGATGCAGAGGAATGGGAAAAGTCAGCTTATGCGAAGAACTCCGCAGGGTGGAGTGACACAGCAAGCTGATCCACTGGAGCAGACTGGAGGTGTTAGGAGATTTGTTTACTGCCTGGTTCAGAAGTTACTGTGGCTGTGCTATAGAAATGCTCCCACCCACCTGAGTCACAGGACAGCTCAGATTAGAGCAATCACTCATCAGCAGTGAAAATTCTCATTTTTTTCCAATTATTTTTCTACCTGCTAAAGAAAAATAACTTCTTGACACCTCCTCAACAGTGGGATTCATCCATCACTTTGCAGGAGCTCCTGATGTATTTAGTTTGGAGCCTCCTGTTCAGCTGAACTTCCCAACAAAATGAGCAAGAAAAAGAAACCTCTTCCAAAGCAGCTGCATCAGCCTGCCTGCTGTAAGCCCAGAATAGAGCAAGAGAGCTGAGCCTGCATGAGGCAATGAACACTAAGTGCTTCCAGAGTTTCCCGAGATAAGCATTTTAGAGAGATATCTTCTCTCTGAACCCCAGTGAGACTCATAAATCATTGAGCATCCAAGTTACAAGCTTCTGCTGCTGCTTCTGCATTTTGGCCCCATTGTGTTGCCCCACTAAGTCAATGCCACCATACCAAGCACCTGGAGCAGTGACAGCACCATGGACTGAGCACCCCAAATGCTCTCTAGAAATAAAGCCGCTTGGGACTTCCCAGCTGGGGACTACTTGCAAGCAGCAAAGAGCATTTAGAAGGGGCCTTGCCAGTTAAAGCTCTTTACCTTCATAAACTCGGCTTTGTCATTTTCCAGGCACAGCTCCTGGGTTGTGTCTGTCAGTTCCTTGCAGGTGTCAAGATGTTCCCCACAACTGATCAGCTGCCCATATAAAGCTTCCAGCTTCTGCCTCTTCTCTTCCCCCAGTGCTTCCAACTGTTCTTCGTACTTCTGAGCAAGCACTTGCACTGCATCGTTGTAATGCACCTCGAAGTTCTGCTCCTGCCTCCCAAAGTTTTCCTGCAAGGCATTTGGGGGTTTGTTCCTTGGTGTCAGGCCTGATCCCTAGCTCAGCCAGAGAAAAATCTTACTCAGGTCTGCCTAAAATTCTCCTTGCCAATGACGCAATGCCAGTAAACAGAAGCTGTATTTTGACTAACTTGCATTTTTAGGGGTTTATTCTAATCATTCACCCCCACTGAGGCACAAGAGAGCGTTGGATCTGGTTCCAGGCATAATAAGAGCATCAGAAATGATAATAAAAACAGCTATGCAAGTCAACTGTCTCCAACCTAAGCCCAGGGAGCACAACTATCCTAGCCATAATCTCACAAGTGTTTCCACCAATGCAGTCAAGCACATCCTTCCATGAGAGAAACCATGGCAACCCAGTGGGATGCATGGATTCGCACTGGGGGAGCTGAGCAGCTAATGCTGGTATCCTCACTCACTGCTGGAGAAAGCATTAGGAAGGAAGATTTAAGGAGCAGGCAAGGCTTTATTGCCAGCAGCTGCCCACTGCTCAGGCACCGATGTCCTTCTGTGCCACATGCAGCAGAGAAAAAGTAGGTGCCTTGAGTTACTGCTTCAGTTTGACTTGCTGCCAGCTGGGCCCCTTCCCCCGGGGCCAAGTTGACATCAGATGAGCAGGAGCACAACTCTTGAAGTGCTGTAGCTTGATGCAGCTGGTCCAAGGGTTTGCGTGTATCTGGCACTTCTGTGAATGAAACTGAGTGAACACAAGGGGTACGCTCTGGATGGACTAGTTAGATCACAGGTCTTTGGCCATTTAAAACTAAGATAACCTGAGCGGGGGTCACTTTATTTCTGAATGTGAATGTCTGTGCAAATGCTTAATGTGGTTTTACTAGCCCACTTAAAAAATTCTTTAGGATGAATTTTCCAGAGTACCTCAGTCTAGGCAAACCCCAAGATAACTCCACGCTCTGTTACCAGAATTACTCACCTCATTAACAACTGAACACTATGACTGTCAAAACTGTTCTAACCCCAGTACCACAAAGTTAGACCAAGAAAAAATGCCTTACCTCTACGGTGATGAAGATTTCCTCCAAGTGAGTGGCAAAGTTTTCCATCTGAGCAATCTGCTCTTCCAACTTGCACATATTTTTATGAATCTCCTCCTACCAAAACACCCAGTGTGATTCTTAGTATGTCTGAACACTGTTTTTGAGGCACCACAGTACTTGTATTACTCTTACCTTTTCACTTTCCACAGCACTGGGGAGCTGAGCCACCTCGTGATCCTTGTGCTCACCAAACAGTTTGTCAAAAGCTCGAATTGGGATCTTGCAGGTAGAGCAAAAAACATCTGCCGCTTCCTCCTCCTCACTGACAGCCTGACTGCTCCACTCATCCAACATGCCGCACTGCTAAGCCCCTCTCTGGACCACGTGTGGCTCTCAGCCTCATCCTCTGCTCTGGCTTTGCTCTGATCTTCATCTTGAGAAGCCTCTCCAGGAAGTCCCTGTTGCTTTGTGCTTTGACTTTGATCTTTCACTGGAGAGCTGCTTTTTGATGCATTATGTACGGAGACTTGTGATCCTGCTTTTTCTGTGAGAGCAGGTGGCCATCTGCTCTGCACCATCTCCAGATGTTCTCCAAGAAGCTCAAGCTCTTTTTCTCTGTCCTCATCAAGTCCATACATCTTAGCCAACTCTGTAACCTCCTTTTCCAAGTCATATCCAACTTCTTGTGAGCGCTGAAATTTTTCGCTACTCAGTGCAGATTCCCTTCTGGTATCCCCCAGCGACCTGTCCCCTTGACCAGATGGCTCTTCGGGAAAGATATCAAACCTCTCCTTTGATCCATAAAGATCCATGTGGTAAAATATCAAGCCTTCAGCCTCAGTCTCACTAGACTCTGGGACCGGTGGGGAAGCTGAACGACCAGGCGACTGGTCACTACTTTCATACTCTCTTGTGCTGCCAGATCTGGATGACATTGGTATCCTCAGTGAGGCTTTTGAGATGATGAATCTCAAACCTGTAAAAGATAAGAAAGATCCTTAGCTGCATACTTAGATATCAAGCATGCGTTTTTCTTGCTTAAAAATATATAGATGGAACAGGTTTGGCTGAGGACTGCTCAGGGCCTGGAGGTAGGCATGGCAAAGACCAAAGCCGGTAGCTTCACTTCCTAAGTGAAGTTTCTGAAGCGAAGCCGTGGGAAGCTTGTTTTTTCTCACCTCCGTGCAAAGCACAGCAGAGAGCTGTCTCTGGTGTGCATCCTATGTTTTCTGAGTGGCTCATCTGTGACCCTGATCTCTGATTTCCAAACTGTGGAGTAGTCCTGTCCTCAGCTCAACACTGCAACTGTGCTTCAGGCGCACTTAGTGCTGCTCTGTGCAGTTGGAGATGGCCTGGTTTGAAGTCTGCTCACCCTTCAGCTGCTGTTGAGCACTCTTTCTGAACTGTCAGTCAGGCACACTGTAGGATGCCCTCTCTTGTGACCACTGATGCCATATAACACATTAGTAAATGCCCTGAAAAATCCTGTTCTGGATTTTTGAAGTTGCCATTCTTGATACTGAAACTTGAGATTTCTTTTAACTTTATTCTCAATCTAGGTCCTTTCTATAAAACAGGGAAAAATAGTGCCCTTTGGGGGCTCTCAGGTGCTGTGAAAATATATGTTTTAACATAAATGAAGCTCACAAAAAAGATCGATGATGATCCCCATGATAAAGCATACAGTAACTAGGAAGCAAGGCAGGTCATTGATCCCTGAACTGAGAGAAGTCCTCTCTGACCTGGAGCTTGCACACTTTGTCCATCCTGTGCAATGTGGGAGGTGTGAAAAGAGCATGTGGATGCCAAATGCAAAGCTGTATGATAAAGCAGATGCATGTGGGACAACATTAAAAGTGCAAGGGCAACCTTAGCGCTGACTCCCCAAGCCCACTCTTTCCAACCAGCCCATATTAACAGCAGCTCATGAAATAATGCTAGTACAGAGAGACCATATGGTGCTCTGTCAGAGCTGCAGCGTCCCTGCAGCCCTCCACTGTTCACCAGCACTAACAAAATCACGGCTACAAAACTACTCAGGTCAATTTTCTCAGCAGTTTACTACTACAATCCAAAGAATTCATGGAAAGATTTCAGCTGAATATTAATGAACCTATAGTTACATCTAGTCCTAGCTCAGTGAAGCGTATGAAAGTTTTAAAACCACTTTCTTGCAGAAAAAAGGCAAAAGGTCAGTCAGACATCAAGGTTATCAGAGCTTCTGCAGAAGCTTTCACATAAGCATTGCTTTCAAACTACTTTTTACGGTCTTCATAGTTTCGAGTACTTGCTATCACTTCAAATTTGTTTCATCAATATTTTACTAATATTCCTGAGGATTACTTAGCTAACAAAGTCAAGACAGTCAGTGACTTATTAGAAAGCAACTTCTCGAACCAGTGAAAAATGCTAAGAAACTTCCAGCTCTCCAGCTTTACATCAATGACTGAAAACAGTCCAGCCTACCAGATCTGCAAGAAAACACACACAGAAGTTCACCGTTTGTCTTCTGGCACTGCAGACATGGGTGTGGATTCTACAGCTAGCAATATCTTGCCATAGACAAAAAACACTGAAGTTAGGCAAAAATACTATATATGCTAAAGGCGATAAAATAAATCATGCAAATTTTAACATATTAAACAGAGGGGAAAAGTCTTGACACATACCAGAAAATGTTTGTCTGGCTCCCACAAAGACTTTTTTCCCCCATAATTATAACAATAAGTCTTGCTTTAGAAGATACTACTAACTAGAAAAGTGAATTAACAAGTATATTTTCCTACCAAAATGAAATTAAATTACATAAATTAAAATGAACATAATTAAGCTCGTCTGGAACCCTGCTGCCTAATAAGATTTTCAGATGATTGCTCAGTGTTTGCTCAGTTTACAGGCACAGATACAATTACAGTGAAGAATGTTTTAAGTCCGTGACCATCAATTATCGAAAATATATACAAAGTATGTTACTACCTAAAACTTGCCTTCTGTCTTAAGACGTCATAAATTCTTCCAATAGCTCAGATGGCATCAAACTTCACATTTATTTCCCCTAGTAAAAATTAATTCACACAAAAGCAATTCCCTGCCACTTTCCTATGACTGCAGTTGGAAGACTTATTGCCGTAACCCTAGACTGCCTCTCTGCTCAGGGGACATGCCAGCAATGAGCAATGGAACAAATATAAGATGTGCCCCCGGTTGTCCTTCAGCAGCGTGTTACTTGAGTGTCACCAGGATGAATGTCATAACACCGAGAAAAGGCTATGAAGGTTGATTCCTGGATCTGAAAGTACTTGGAACAATTATACAGACCCCTTGCTAAAGCCGGAGCACCCTCTCACTTTCTGAGCTGGTATTAATAAACCCAGTAGAGTGCAGTCATTGACTTTAGGCGTGATTTGCAAGGCTGTGGTGCTAGGCAGAGTATTGTGGGGGGGATACACAAACCGTGCACTCTGCACAAACTAACTCAAATGGCTGGACGCATACTTATAGCATTGCTGCATATTTAAATGGAAGTATCTGCTCTGTTATTTGCAAAGGTTTAATGGCAAAGTCCTTCTGTCTATTAAATTAGCAGAAGCTTTACCATGGGGTTAAGTTGGAATCAGATCAGATTCTAGGAAAAAATATTTAAAAATCAGAATTTAGAAAAAATCAGAAATCATAATGTTGCATACACTTATTATACATATACATACATCCTCACCCTCTATGTGTATGCTAGACCGCTGGAAAGCTAATTATAGTGAAGCAAGTGGCCAATGGCCCAGCTGGGGAGGGTTTTCAAGGGAACATATCCCTTCAGTCTGTGCTTAGTAGTGGTTCACCTGATAAAAACCAGGCTGTGTATTACCACTGATTATTGTGATTACTGTAGCACTTGAGCTCTATGTATCCACTCAAACCCACAGTTGCCCAGCATACATAATCTTCTGCTTGTGAACATGCGACTGAGCCAGCCTTGTCTTTAAGCACGGTTGAGAACATTGCATTATGTGCATCTTGAGCTCAGAGGACAGTGCAAGGGGAAACGTCTATTGAATCTTGACACAGCTCTGCTTTTTCCTGCTTTTCCAATTAAACTTGGTGTCATCTCCTCACATTTCTAGCAGTGCAATTGTTTGCTGTTTTGGTAAGAAATTACAAGTTAATTACCCATGTAGTCATGATCTCGTTACTGCTGACAGTGCCTCTATCATCTGTGAGATCAGAGCAGAAATGTTTTCACATAAATGATGTAGCCTTTGCTGAAATGTTAACATTTATGCTGTCAGGCAGGTTTTATTAATTTTTCAAGTGAGGACTTATTTTTGCCCTTATACTGTTAAGCTACGCTATCTTGCAGGCCTTAATTTATTGAAAAATTAGTAGTGTCAGCTTTGCTTCCAAAGCCTAGAATGTAACATTCTGTTTATCATGAATTAAATTCAGCCTTGCACACAAGGCCCGAATAAGAGATATGTGCTATATAAAAACCCTTTGCTCCCTGCTCCCCTCAGAGGCCTGTCAGGCAGCATTTAGGTGGTATAATAAATATGATGACCTTAGGACTGAGTTTGATGAAAGGATAAGCACCATTTGACTGCAGGGTGGTTTGCGGCCACGGCCTCTGGGTGCATGGCACGGCAGGCGCTGGGGCCACCCGCCACCCCCAGGGCTCAGACAGTGACACAGGGTAGCACACATCTCCATTTTGAAGCGCAAGGAACGAGTGTGGGGTTTCGGCTGGCAACAACTTGTGAAATTTTGCTGGGCCCGCGGGAATGACGGCTGGAAAACTGCTCGCACACGGCAGCTTTTCCCTCCCTCAGCCAGAGGCCACAGCAGCCAATGGCTCGAACCCATGGGGCATAGGAAAATGGCGGGGGCCTCCCTGGCCCAGGGACGCCCTGAGGTAATGCCCCGGCCCCTTCCCGCAGGGCTGTGTGTCTCGTGCACCCTGCCCACCGCTCTTCACAGACATAACTGCTTATTTCACAAAAATAACGTGTTTTTTTTTCTTTGCATACCCGGGGCCTTTCTGCGTGCGTCGCGCAGGCCTCACCTCCCACTCTTTTATTATTTATTTTCGTGCCAGCTGTGTGAGGGCCGGCGGCCCCGCCTTGGCCCCGCCCCCGGGCGACGCCCACCAATGGGTCCGCCGGCTGCCGGTGACGTGGGGCGAGGGGCCCGCCCCCTCGGCGCGGTGCGCGCGGCGCCCTCAAGGCGGGTCGGTTTCCCTTTCGCTCCGTGGGCGCGGGGGCTGCGCGGCCGCCGCCACCATGGAGCCGCAGCCCGACAGCCTGGAGGGGTGGGTGGCCGTGCGCGACACCGCCTTCGCCGAGCCTCGGCCGCCGCGCCTCCGCTTCCTCGTGGGCTGGAACGGCGTGGAGGGCGCGTTCGCCGTGACCTGCCACGGCCGGGCGGAGGCGCAGGCCCCGCAGAGCTGGGCCGGCCTCTTCTCGGCGCCGGCCCTGCGCGGCGTCCACCGGCAGCTGGCGGCCGTCTGTCCGCGCCTGGAGCCCGCCTTCCCCGCGCTGCCGCCCGCGCTGCCCGGCGCCGCCGCCGCCGGCGGGCTCTGGGCCGTGCTGTTCCCCGGCGGCGCGGCGCCGGGCGAGGCCGAGGTGCAGGAGCTGTGCCGGGAGCTGGAGCTCTACCTGGGCTGGGCCCTGGAGCTCTGCGGCGGCCGTGTGGTGCTGGACGCGCTCTTCGCCGCCGACCGCCGGCACGACGACGAGTACTTCGAGAGTCTCCACGAGCTCCGCGGGAGGGCCCTACGCGGCCACCTGGCCCGGGCCAAGGAGGCCCTGCGGCGGGTACGGGCCCCGGGGCCGGGCGGGGGGGCGGAGGGGCCGCCCCGCAGCGCCGGCGGGGCCTGCGGGGGCCAGGGGCCTGGGCCGGCACCGCTGAGGGGCCGGGAGGCGCCTCCGGCCTGGGCCGGCTCGCCTGAGAGAGCGCAACGGCCTGAGGCCGTCCCTGCGGGGCGGGGGTGCTGCAGGGCCGCCCCCTGCGCTCCCTGCAGGCAGAAGAAGGTTTCCCTCGGTGTAGGACCGTCCTCGCTGTTCCGTGCTGCTGCACAGCTCGCAGGTGCACCTGTCTGCGCCTTAGCTTCAGCGCCTCTTGCTCACCTGGGAGTTGCATGCGTGAGGCTGGCAGCCTCTGCTGCAGGAGCTTCAGTCACTCGGGTCAGACTCACGTTTGGTTAACGTGAGCAAGGGTGACCAAGTCACTAATATCGTCTTGCTCGTAGTATTGTCTGATGTTCAGATTAGTGCTGACACAAACACTTTGTTGATTGTCTGGAAACAGTGAAGTCAACTTTTTCAAGTACTGAGTGTCATCAGTTTTCATAAGTGCTACTTTATTAAGTGGGGAATAAGCCAGCTCTGGGTGGGCAGTCAGTATAAGATATTGGGGTGCTTACTTAAGCTGCAAGCATTCCTACAAAAACACATTGCTAAAAATATCCAACAGTGTTGTGCAATGGGTGGAATGGTAACTGAAAGAGAGAGTACAATCATGCTCTAGTTTTCTTACGTCCCTATGAAGGTCTCAGACTGCCTGTTTGCAGTAATGCCTATAACTGGGGGATTCTCAGTCATGTTTTTTTATTAAAACCAAACTTAGCTGTGGACCTATGCCAAATAGGTGTTTAGTAGTCACAGAAATTGTGTTATGTTTTTTTAAGTGTCAAATTCTGGCCTAATGATTCTATGAACTAATGATGTTAGCCCTTTCTCCCTTCAGTACCAAAATTTCTTCTCGCTGCAGATGTGTTCCTGTTTGTTTCCCCCCCCCGCCCCTTGTAGTAAGCATGACTTTAAAGGATGGTGTCTAGTAACGTGGTTGCAATTAGGAGATTAGTATGTTAAAGCAAGAGTTACAGACACTTTAGGCTCACCAGTATGTTGCTGCTATAGTTTTCTTGCAGTATCTGTTTGCAGTCTATTTCCTGGCAAAGTAAGCTGAAAGGTATTTTATGAAAATTGTCATGCTTTGGAGGAAAGTTAAGACACTTGGCTTTAGCCTTCTGTTTCCTATTTCAGTCTTTAACAGCTGTAACAACATTACTGTTTCAGAAAGACACTTTTTAAAAAGACAACTTTAGTTTACATGAACTTCATGTACAGTGTTGTATACAAAAGCTATGGTATCTGTAACTGACTAAAACAGTTCCTGGCCCAGTTAGAAATACATTCTAGCCACCATGCTCTTTTGCAAGCAACACAAGCACGTACAGCCATGTGGTGGTTTGGTGGTTAAGTATAACTCAGTGCCAGTTATTCTGCTATTTCCAGCTATATTTTAGATATGGCTAAATATGCTATACAGTGTTGTTGTATTTGCAGGCCTAACATAAATTCAGGGACATAAATTCATTATATTGCAGTCTAGACCAAGTTACGCAAGATTCAAGAAATAAAACCTGCCTTTTCTGGTGCTAAACCTGCCTTATGTATCAGCATCCTTCTTCCCTTTTTACATCCATGTCCTTCTCAAATACTTCATCCTTCTGGGCCAGGAAATTAATTTGGAAGAATGCAGAAGATACCGGTACAAGTTGGAGGAGAATAATATTGTGTAAATGCTTTTTTGTGTCTGTTCAAAGACAAAGGAAAAAAGCCCAAGAGCAATACTGTTACAACAACCAGAATTGTCAGTTGGGCTACTGGTGAACCAGAGTTCTATGAAAAGAATATCAGATTGTGTAAAAGCAAGGATTTTGTTTTAAAACAGACAAAATGTTGCACCCCCCAACCCCCTGTTGTGTTGTGTTCCCCCCCCCCCCCCCCCAAAAAAAAAAACCAAACCCTTGTAATGAATAATTGTCTCATGAGTTGACTTTAAAATTTCACTAATACTTCCCCTCTACTCACTATAAACATCCTCCAGGAGCAGCAGGACCCTCACTACTTGCTTTGAGTATGGGAACCAGAAAGTGAACTGTTGTGTTTCTGTTTGGCTTCGATAGTGGGGGAAAAAGCAGACTGTTTAAATTGCTGCAGGTGGGCCCTAGGACTGTGTCTGAGCTACCATGAGCTCCTGGGGAAGCCTAAGGGGCCACAGGACTTGTGGGATTATCAGAAATGTTGCAGTTCAGATCCTTTTCTTCCCCTGTCCTGCCTGTGCTAGGCCTGGAGGGAGGATGGGTGGGAAATGCCCTTGAGCTTACTTCTACAGATTTTCCCTGGGGAGATGCCTTCACAGCTGGGAACTTTGCTCCTGCTGTCTTACCCAGACTCAGCTGGCAAGAGGAAAGTTGATGGTTGAATTTCAGTGCTTTTCAGTTGCAACACAATCAAGCTTATGTTTCTAATGCTTTTTCTCATTGTAGCACCAAACACCCCCTATTCCCTTCCCTCCTTACAGAGCTGTAGAGCAAACGCTGTCCTTCCAGGAAGGTCTGTGTTTCTCAGTGGAACTTAGCTGTTTTCTCTCAGCTGGCTCACTCTATCCTGGCACATAGAGCACACCGTGGTCTCTGCTAGCTGCTGTCAAAGAAAAATCTTTGAAGCTTTGATTGGTGCCAGTAAACAAATGCAATTGAGGGGAAGTTTCCGAGTTTGTATTTTATCACAGAAGCAAATAAAGATCTTAAATAAGGACTAGTGTATCAGAAAGGTAGTCATTCCATGGAAGATTTACAAGTTACGAAGTGTAATATCACTAGAACTGAGGTTAGAATAAACTAGTATAAATTATACAAAAGTTAAAGGAATTTAACTGCAGGGTATATCAGGAGTAGAAATCTGTTTCTGAGTTCTTATTTTTAAATGGCAATATGATTTTTCTATGCCCGAAGTCAGAAATTCTGGATCCAGAAACTCATTTCATATTAGCAGGTATTTAGTAATTGTGGAAGCAATGCAAGAGCTAGTTTAAGAATACCTTACTTGTCCTTCCAGTACACAGACTTCCCCAGTTTCCCATTTGTGTTTATAAAAAGCATCAACCAAGTCATCTGCACACAGCTATTAGAATTTCTGTGGTGGAAGCCCTAGGCATGATACTCCTTGCAGCCTCCCAATGTAATATGCAGCAATTAGTGCCTTTAACAGTATGGTGTTAAAGATATTGCCAGCTAGGGGTGGCTGCTGAATGCCTAGCATACACCTCCTGTGTAGTGGGAAGCCTTGCCTGTTCATTAAATGACAAACGGCGGGTCCTTTCCGCCAGAGCTCGTCAGCAGTCAGCACACATGAACGCAAAGCAGCTAAGTCTGATTTACCTTTTATCCCACTAGGTTCTTCAGCAGCATAAAAATGCTGACACAATGGTGGCTTTGATGAAGGTTTATGAAGAAGAAGACGAAGCTTATCAGGATTTGGTCACCATGGCAACACAATTCTACCAGTATTTACTGCAGCCCTTCAGAGATATGCGAGAGCTGGCGACACTGTACAAACTGGAAATCCTGGTAGGTCTGCCTTGACAGAGTGAAAGGCCAAGTTATATAGTAGGGCATCAGCTGCTCTTGGAACAGTTTAGACTTAAATCACTTACCGTTCCCTACCTCTGTCTGTACCTACTTTTTTTCCCCCCTGCCAAGCCACCAAATGTGACTGGGAAATTCAGAGTTAGGGCAGAACCACTCTTGGAGGATCTCAGAGTCCATGGTATTGGCTTGAATAGATCTGCAGCTGCCTTCCCACCAGTATCCCACTTCCTTCTGTTTTGAGGAATTAAAATGAAAACATCCCCAAGCTCCACCTCTCTGGGGTTTACTCTCTGGTAGGTTAAATTTGCAGAGATCTAAGTAGCCTTCATTGTGCCGCCTTCAGTGGGATTAATTTGTGACATTGAGAATGCCATCCCCCAGCAATGCTGATGCACCAGATTAACTCAGTTGTGGTGGTGGAACAGAAGGCAGAGGAGACCTTACCTTGCAAAGCAGTTTTCCATTGCTGCTACAACCTGCTAGAAGTACAGATTAAAACATGTCAGTTGTCACTGCATTCATTTAATTTTATGTGCATCTTAAACTGGAAGCACATACTGAAAGTTATGATGCCCCTGGAGAAGACAGCCATCTTTTGGCATATTTTGATTTTTCCTTAAATAGTCTGTTAAAATTAAAGTGAGCTGTTAATGTTCTCGAAAAGAGCAGAACGGTTTTAAGTTTTGACTGAGGTTCTTGGATACAGAAGGTCTAAATCTGTGCAGATAAAATATCCAGTATGCTGTACTGAAAATTAAAGTGAAAACTGGAATGGATGAAACAGAAAGTTTGTTTCTGTATAAAAAAAAAACTCTTAAGGGATGTTTAGGCTCATTTGAAATCTAATTCTTTTAAAAAATATTTGAATGCTAGTTTCGTATCCATGTACGCTTTGTGGACTTGAAAATACTCTCTTATGTTTCTTCTCTATATCCCTGTTCCTGTGTGAAAGAACTGCCAAACTGGAGAACCTGACAGCGCAATGTGCTGTCAACACGTGGGGAAAAATAGAAGAGAACATTGCACGTAGAAGAGTGGGTTTGAGTTACTTTTAGTAACAACTAAAAACACTTGTCTTGGACATGATTTTTAAGATGATAGTTTAAAAATATTTTAAGAAGTAAATTAATCCAAAGTTAAGCGTGAAGTCATGACTGGTGAACAAAGGTTCTGAGTTTGCCTAGAGAATGAGGAACAAGGCAATACATAGGCATGAGTAGTGATTCACTTTGTGACAGGTGAGGGGAAGGTCATGTTTGCCACCGTGCTCTGCCTTGCTTGAAAAGTATAGCATAATGCAGGCTGCACCACTGTGGTAACCAGTTGGCAACTGAGAATTTTGTCTCCTTGCAGAAATCTTTGCAGTATGATAATTTGGGGCCTAAAAGAGTAGCAGCTTTGCAGAAAGATGCTGAAGAATGGACTAAGCGAGCTGAGAATGCTGTGTGCTCCATTCAGGATATCACTGTGAACTACTTCAAGGAAACCGTAAAGGCTCTGGCGGGTAATCAGAATGATTTACACAAAAGGTTGTGTAAATACTTGACTTAGGTGACTGAGAGCTCTTCTTATCACCTTCGCTGGTCTCTCTGCAGACCCTGAGGTTAGGATGAGTGTCCAGCTTAAGAAAGAAGCATTTTATTCACTTCAGATTTGTATCTTTTAACCAGTTTGGTTTACAACTTGCATTTGGCTTGCACACAAACGTTATTAAGGCCTGAGACTTATGGCTGCAAACCTCTGAACAAAAACCATGCACGCTTTTAATGCTCGATATGCAAGCCTCAAGGATTTCAGCATGTTAACTGAGTAGATTACTGTGTAACTGTTAAGGCATGTTTCCATGGTACAATGAAGTATTTTACTTACATATATAAAATCATAAATTCAACCTTTTAGTCTTGTAATTTCTAAAGAAGCTTCAGAAATTGTTTAATAGCATCAGCATTTTTTAGTACTGCAGCTATAGTAGAAAGACACAAGGGCTATTAGTACACTGCATTTCTCATACCTTATTGCAATGTTTTAATCTGCAGCAATGCACAAACAGATGGAACAAGACCAGGAAAGATTTGGTAAAACCACCTGGGCATCAGCTTTGCCACGACTAGAAAACCTGAAATGTATGTTAGCTAAAGAAACCCTTCAGCATCTGAGGGCAAGAGAGTTGTGCCTGAAACAGAAGAGAGCTGGCATTCAGAAAAATGTAAGACCTTGAAAAGCTTCCTTTTCTGTCACTGTTCTGTAAAGGGCTGATCAAAACCTACCGAAGTGGTCATGGGAGTAGACTTTCAAAGTCTTTGTCTATGAAACAACTTAGGTTTTCAACATGGTTTTAAGTTGTGGAAAAATGCACATTTCCAGTTTTTTAAAATTGTTCCTGCCCATATGAGGACACTTAGCAAAGGTTAAGATACATGCTTTTACAGTTCAAGTGTCATGTTAGCATTTGTGATACTAACCTTCAAAATCATTAATTTTAGGGAGATAAAGACCAGATATTATTTTCAGAGGACACTGCAAAATAAAGATACTTATTTAATTTTAATCTTCTGATCTTATTGATTTGATGCCATCTAACTGCTGCTAGGAGTACCGGATATTTATTTTCCAAGAGTAGCGTACTGCACCATATATAATTGTTTTCAGGAGCAGTATTATTTGTGCAGATTATAATGAAGTCTTTCCTGGTAGACTTAAGGTAAAATTACACTTTAGGTTAATAAGGCTCTCTACTCCTCTGAGTTTCTGCTCCAAACCATTTCTAATGTTCTGTTGTTTCCATACCAAAGCACCTAAGCAGCTGCCAGTTAGGCCAGGCTCTGTACAGGTATTTTTGCATCCGTGCATGTTTCATGTGTGCATATTTTGTTATTAATGCTTTTTATTTTCTATTTGGGGCTATACAGTTGGAGAATCTCAGTGAGCAAGAAGAGAACCTAACTGTAGTGGAGGAGCTGGAAATACAGTATTATGAAACGCAGCTGGAATTATATAATGTACAGCTTGAAGTATTGAAACATGAAGAGATGCTGCTTATTGTACAGTTGGACACTTTAAGGAGACAGATTAAAGGTAAGAATAAACAAATATTTAAGCACATATACAAAACACAGGAGTGATATAGCCTGCTCTGTTTTCATTTAAAAAAAAAAAAAAAAAAGGTTGATTATCACTGCTCAGGTCTCAATAGTAGAAAGCATAATTGGAAAACGCTGATGCCGTGGCACCATCTGATATTTTGTCTTCTGACTAATTAGACACTAATTTGATAACACAAGTTTTAAAAAAAAAGTCACACTGGTAGCTCATCTTGACAGCAGCTGTGATATGTGCATGCACTGGTTTAGCATATGGAATAACTTACATTGAAAATACCTAACTGCTTTCGCAGTACAGGATCTATGGATAGAAACTCTGGATATTGTGACCTGCTGAAATGGGTCCTGAAATTCATCACAAATCTGTTGCAATTTAACATGTAGAAATTGCAAAATACATCCTGTAATGACAAAAAGAGGTGATTATAGCTAGATGGTGCTTGAGTACTGCTGTATTCCAGTTCAAGTGTCTCTTCATAACATCTTTATGACCAAATTAGGCACCAGTTGTTTATGCTTATTTGTGCTTACGAATTATCTATTACTGTGAAGTAAACATTGCTCCTGCTTGTTGCATAATTAAAACCTGGCAAATAGTAAAATAAGTCACCCAGTGTTGATCAGAACAGTCTTCAGTTTTCCAGGAAAACTCCAGTCGGTGAAGGTAGGAGTTAAAGCACAGAGAGACATTTGAAAGAGGAAGCTAAATAACAACAAGTGCTAACAGCATAAATTTGATCCTGCAAAGCACCCCCCGTGAGTAACGTGACATGTTTGCGTGAGACTTTGAAGGATGAAGGACCAAGCTCGGCTCTGGAGTATTACACTTTCTAAGAACTAACTCACTGCTTTCAATGGCTTTTAAAATGTCATTAGTTCTTTAAATGTGTAAATAACTGTGGCAATTTTGGGTTTTTAAAAAAATGCCAAATGCCTTTTTAGAGAAACAGGATGAAGTTGTTTACTATGATACATGTGAAAGTCCTGAGGAGCTCAAGGTCATTGAACAGACAATGGGACAACATTACGCTAACTTGTCAGAAATGACGATGCTGAGGCAGAAGACTAAGCAGTTGGAGACAAAGCGTGGGACTGTCTGTGCGAGGAGAGCCTACCTCAGGAACAAAAAAGTAAATGCAGTCCTGGAGATGTGCATTTTCTTTAGCTGATGTCTTGACTCACGAGGGATGGACAGGAAACAACTAGGGAAGCTTTGGGTGGAGCGTACAAGATGATACGTGACTCAGTGCCAAGGCCTCCAAACAGAAAGAGGGGCAATGTGATTTTAAGCCAGCTTTACGCTCCACTGTATGGTGCAAGTGCCTCTCTAGTTTATTAAGAGAGCACAAACTTACATGGTGTTCCCCTGTCAGCTAAACCTTACCAGAGCCCTGCTGTGGCCAGCTGGAGCTTTGCCCTGGCAGCCTTTTACAAAGCAGCTGCAGTACAGGAGGAAATGGCCTGCAATGAAGGAAGCTGCAGTGACAGAACAACCCAGAAAGTGATACTTTACCTTTGAATGGGAGGGAGGAGAAAATTTAACTGCTACAATTCTCTCTCCAGCCTCTCAGTTCTGTGCAAAGGGCAGTTTTTTCCTTTGTTTCCCATTCAGAGCAGAACACTAGGAAGACACAAGTGAGATCACAGTTGACTCTCATGAACCCTTCCCAGTGAGCTGAGCTTACCTTACACCTGCACAGTCCTGCTGGGGCAGAGAGCAGAGTTTAAGCTCCAGTCTGTCTGGCCCTTTACCCCTCACTAGCCTGGACAAAATGGGAATGACATTGGAAACGTTTTGCGAGCCATCATTGTCTCTTGCTTGCAACTGCTTCCTCAGCAGACGCTTCCTTTGCTTCTGTTTTCATTCACTTAATTGCTGTCTCTTGGTTATATAACGCTAAAGCCAAATGCCAGATGATCTGCAAATGCTTACCCAGCCATGTGGATAATCCTCCTCTGTACAGTGACAAATAGCGACTCCCAGAGAAAATATTGAAGTCTGCAGCACTTTGTTACTAACAGAAGGTAGCCCTGTTAGGTGTTCATTGCGCTTCCCATACCTTTGCTTCCCTGGCTTTTGTACTTGGGAGCTATGGCAAATAAGGGACAAGGGGAAAGTAGCCTTGTGTTTTTGTAATGTCCTGCTAGCTTCCCTCATGTCTTTGCACCCCTTCCTTCCAGCTGGTACCTGGGTGAAATTTCTTCAGAGCTTGTTGCTGCTTGCCTTTTTTTTTTCCTTTCTTCTCTTTTTTTTTAACCCTAAATGTAAGACAGAGGGATCGATTCAGATCTGGGTATGTTTCCTCTGCAGCATGAATAAGCCTATCACTAATTAGGAGAATAAAAGATCCCATTGGCTTTAGCCATGGAGTCCCACAGACTTTACCTTCAGGGTCTCACATCTGCCACTGATTGAGCTTAGCCATACTTCTTGGCACAGCTAAGCACTTGGCTTTGGTCGCTGCTTAGTGACTTGTGCGCAGGAGTTAGTGGCACAGATGGTGCACGGTAAATGTGAACTAACCAAGGGTTGCATGAATTTTGCTCTTCTACCAGGATCAATGTGAAGCAAGCCATCGGCAGAGACTGCAACAGGCAGAAGAGAGCAAAAAACGCTTCCAGCAGCATCACAGCATACAGATAGTGAGTACTGAATAGCAGCCTTGGAGAATCTGGCAGCTGCTTGTTTTCATGCACTAACGCTCACTTACTTGTGTTTTAATGCAGAAGAGAGATAAGCAAAAAGAGGAGGAGAAAAAGAAAAAAGCTTGGATAAGCCAGGAACGTCAGAAAACACTGGAGAGGCTGAAAACATTCAGGGAGGCAAGTACTGTGAACTACAGTAGTCCTAAATGGTGTCAAAACACGTCAGAACATAGCTATAGCTCACGTGTGAGCACGGTCCAAATCAGAGACAACCATTTGGATAGCCTAAAATAGGATTGTGTGTAATGAGTCAACAGGATTAAATCCACTAAGGATATAGTTTCCAGGTGCAGAACCTGTTGCAAGGAATACAAGTGAGGAAATGGCTTTGAAAGAAATACTTTCATATTAATTTAAATCTGTTCAGGGTTGAATTTTCTGCTTGAATGGGTGAGTGGGACAGGTCTGTACTCTGTGGCTTTTCGTCTCTTTGGGGTTGATGTTTTGGCCAGTCCAATGGAGATGTGACTTCCTGCCTTATGATTCGCTTTTCAGAAGTGTCCAGCTCATGTTGTTCTGAAAACGTCTCATCCCCAGCCTCTCAGTCCCAAGTTGCCACAAAGCATCACTCAGCAGGCTGCAGTACTGTCCCCTCCACCTTCGTCGAGAGCAAGGGCAGCTCCAGAGCAGCCAAAGAGCATACTGATAGTAGAAGCCAAAGAAGCAAAAGCTTCACATCAGAATACCCCAGCGGATATACCTGTCCAGATTTTTGTTACTGCTGGTGACTCAGAGCAACAAAAGCACAGTGAGGGATCGATGGTCTCTCCATCCTCACCACCACCACCACCTCCTCCGCCCCCCTCCTCCTTTACCCCCTCCTCCTTTACCCCCTCCTCCCCCACCTCCCCCCTTACCTCTCCAGTTAAAGATGCCATCAGCAATAGAGGATAAGCCACTTCCCCTTAGCTCGGATGGCCCCACAGAAAGCCCTGCACTGCACAAACAGGATGACTCATCCAGGAGGTCTATAAATAATTACGTAGGTAAGAAGGCTCACATCAACTGGTATTCTTTTTTTTTAGTTTCCTGAATTTTTCTGTTCTCCCTCCCTCTGGTTCTGGACAGGAATAGTGTGCAGTCTTGCTCAATAGAATTCAGCTCTTGGAAAGCTTAGTCTAAGAAACCACATACAATAACACTGACCATAACTCAGGATGCTAAATGAGTAACAATGATTTGTGTATCTGGTTTGATACACTTCAGAGGGTCCTGATGCTCAGAGTGTGTGACTCCATGCTTTTGGGGAAGTCCTGTCAAATTGGACAGGTTGATCTTTTAGGACATTTGAACTTGAATCTCTGCTGGAATTCTACATTTATTAAGTACAGCCTTACAAGTTAGTTTAAACCATGCTTAATCACAGCGCTACTAGTTCTGTGGAGATCTTAATTCAGGACCTGCATTTCTTACAACACTGCAAATCCCACTGCTGTAATAGGTAGGAAGGTGTCAGAAGAAATTCCAAGGGGAGGCAGTTTATTCATGTTTTTTGGTGAGAAGCAACCTTTATTACCAGGTTTGTTCTTGCCACAACTTTGCAACTTTTGAACCAAATGTGGCGTTTTGATTGAGGATCGATCACCTGTTCAGCCAGAAGACCACTGTGGGTCAATTTGTGGTTGTACTAAGGCTGCACTTTAGTGTTTATGATTTATGTACTACAGAGCTAGCTGTTGGGCTGCTTGCATTTTGAAGGTATGCACAGCCTGTGTCCACTTACAATTTGCTTGGTGTCTAAATAAAGGTTTCTTAAGAGAACTCATGCAGAATTCAACCAGGATTTGAAAGGCAAATGGAGAGCTTTGGCATACTAACATTCGTAGGGCAAAAATTCTGCTCTGTTACATCTCTGCTTTGTTAGTAAGATCATGCAGGTGTAATTGAAGGCTGAACTCGGCAATTGAAATAGTAGTTTGAATGAGAATAGAGCTCAGCAGCCTCCCAAGGCTGCGCTGGTTACATCCTGCTAATAGGCTTATTTTTATCTCTAAAGCAAGCACATATTTTGACTGTCAGGGAGATTGATCTAAGTTGGAAGGCAGCAATTTTTTATTGTCATTTTTCACAGTGGAGCTTATGCTAGAATGAAGCATGTCTTTAAATGTGGTACATTCCTTTTCCTTTTCAGACTATTCACAATACATCTAAGCAACCTTTGTATCCTCTCAGTTAAGAGGCAAACCACATGCAGAAATACCAAGGAAAGTTCAGCATTTTCAGTTCTTCCAAGGTGTGGGGAAGTACAAGCAGCTGAAGGGCTGAGACACAGTCGAGTTACCGTGACAAACTACTGTGCATCCAGTGGATCAGTGTGCAGACTTCAGCCTGGGAGGTCTGTGGGATAACTCTACCACAGATAGGCTTAAAAAACTTTGATTAGCAACAGGAGTTGTACACCAGAGTAGTCTGCTACTGGAACAGCCTTGCTAGTAGCTAATATTTACCACCATTCACAGCCTAACGTGGATGTCCTCTCATTCTTATGGATAAGAAAAATCCTTTTTTGTTTATTGGAGAGATCTGATTGGTTGTTACACCTGTTTCATGAAGAAAACCAGCATGCTAATTGCTGTAATAGTAATCTGTAAAATACTGCCACAGAAACTTACTGAAACAGGTTCTTCAGACTACTCATGTCTTTGGACATGAAAAGCCAGGAGAGCTTCATGTTCTGGTGTTGAAAATAATCTGTGATGTGTTAACATACTTTTCAAGGGGAACTTTTTTTATCATTTGTTAGTCCAACTAGTCTTTTACCAGGCAGCCCATTTGATTAATAGGCTGAAGACTTTCTTACTTGAGGGCTTTCTAAGACAACTTGGTGGATCTTTGCTTGATCCTTTTCTGGCATCTCAGCCTCTGAAGGTACCACAGGATTTAGCAGAATGTTAAATTTCAAGTACTTGAGGTTAATCGCGTAACCTGTGCACTGCGCATGGCAAAAATAACTCCTAGCTGTGAGGCACAGATGGTCTGAACCTATGGCTGTAGGAGTCGACTGCTGTCCAGGGAAGCTGCCTCCCTGTCCAACAGTCTGAAGCTAGCAACAAAGAATCCAACAGAAGGAGTAAAATGTCAATTACAGCGTGTATCAAGAGAACTAGTGGAAACTCTCTCAGTATGGTGTCCTTTATGGTCTGAAATTCAGAAACATACGCCTGAGATTTAAATCATGTTGTAAAATGGGAATTCTTTTTTAAGTCCATACAGAAAAGCTGCCTGCTTAGGGCCTGATCTGGCTCCCACTGACTTCAGTGGTGCAGTTTCAAGCCCTTCTACTCAAATCCTTTCATTTTTCTCTTGACTGAGCAAAAATGCAATTGACAGTCTCAGCAGGCATCTGAGCAAGCTAGGAGGAATGGTAGATTGTTTCTAATACAGAATACAAGAGATTTTTTGGTTCAGTGAAATTTTTTTGAAAGGCCATAAAGTTGTAATGAAAAAGAAGCATACTCCTTTGTGTATAATTTCTTCCTTGGAGCACAACCTTGTATAATGTTGAAGAGGCATTGGATTCTCAATTCAAGATATAAAAGCTTTAACTGCTTTTTAAAAGCAGTTCCAGAGCCTGGTGTGGCAGAAGCTTGAAAGAGTCTGTGCCAGAACATACCAGGCTTTTTCCTGTCTCTAGCAAAGATGAAAGGAAGAACCCTGAATGCTTGGGTAGGGTTTTATACCTCTAAGCGTGGTTGTCTTGTTCTTTCTTCTGGTAACAACAGATTTATCTGTTGCAGGTTCCATGGATGAGGTTTTGGCTTCTCTAAAACGCAGTGAAGTTCATCTTCGCAAAGTGGAACAGCCAAATCCGTACGCCTCTGTAAAAGACAACATCCTCTCTGCCATAAGGCAAGGAGTTAAACTAAGAAAAGTGAATCGAGATACTGAGAAAGACGTCAGTAAAGGATCCACTAATGAGCTAGAGAGAAGCATTAAGGCAGTCATCCAAAGAATTAAGAAAGTGTCTGCTGATTCTGAAGAAGAGGAAAACAATGATCAGAATAATGGAGAATGGGACAGCTAACCCATTCAGAGGAACAGATGTACTGACTGGAACAGAGTGTGTGTCTCATTTTGCACATTGTAGAAGACTGTCCCTTTCAAAATGAAAGAACAGCGTGATTCTGTGTGGTCTTCTCACAGTCCAAAATGTCTTGTAAAGTAAAAGAATCCTATTGATTTTCTGCAGGAGCTGCAAATCATTATTTTTGCATGAGAAATCATACTCCAAAATATGCTTGCATTAATAGATATTTCTGACTCAACCATATAGAATTTTCACCACATCTGAAGACAGCTAAAATGCTGGATTGAAACTTAAACAGTGTTTAGGTTGTTACTACAAGTAGATAATGCTATCACAACACAGTTTAAGGAGTGAAAAACTAACCGAAAATCTATTTTGTCAGATAAAAGTAGAACCAAATCCATGGTGATAGAGGCAGATCAGAAAACTTAGCATAATCTGGAACCTCTCATTCCTACCTCCGTTGTCCAGAAATGTCTTTAACATCTTGCTTGTCTAATACAGCTCACTTTCAACTACCTACGTGGATACTCCATTTATCATTATGTTATAAAGTGTGCACTTAAGAATGGGCTTGGTAATGCTGATTGGGAAAATTGCTATCAAGTTTGAAATAAACACTACTGTAGTAATTACTGAAAAGTTTACTTTTTAGCTGGAAGCTTAAATATAGAGGATTTTTAGATGCTAAATGTTTTTCATGCATCTACATTTACAATGAACTGTTGGCATAAAAGCCAAAATATTGTATATAATATTTTCTGGGATCTAGCCCTGTAATACAGAGCTGCATTTCTCCACTGAGAACATCAATATATGTTTATAGCCACTCTCATGAATTTAAATTACCTGATAGCCTTATAAATGGCAGAAATTTGCATTGTGCCTGGAACCTGACTATTTAAAAATTCAGCTACATTCAATTTAGAGACTGTTTCTATTTTGGGTAGATAGTGACAAAAACGATTCAAAGTTTCTTTTGGAGTTTATACTGACCCTTAATTAAAAATATATCCTGACAGAAGAAGTGGATTCAGTGTGCTGTCATTTTAGGGTACTGCTGTGAAGTAAGCATTTCTTCCACCATGGTACTCTGGTTTTTGATGGCAAGTGGGAGCCATGCAGCAACTGTGCTCTCTCACTAACGGTATGTGTAAATGCACTTACTTTCTCAAATATGTATGAATTGTGATTTGGTAACAAAATTGCAAATATGGTGCTTTAATTCCCTGTTTTACTGTAGAGTAGCAGATCTGTTTAATCAGCACAGTAAATATGTATGCAACAGTTTTCATGTGAGAAGCAGAAGCAGCAGCTGGGGGTTCATTTTTTACTGTTTCAGCACCTATTGCTGTTTGGAAGTCGGAAAAAAACCACCTTTTTTTGTCCACTGCCATCAAACCAAATGGAGACAAAAGCAGCGGCAGCAGCAACGCAGGTCAGTTCTTACTCGATGCTTGTGATGTCTGCAGAGGGGAGGCAGCGGGCGTGATGCCGCAGCGTGCCCACGCTGCCCTGCCTGCCCCTGAGCTCCACCTGGGGAACTGGGGGGAGCAGGGGCGAATTTATTGCACATTCAGACTTCAGCATCCCAAACGCTGAATGCTTCCAATAGACTGGAACCAAGGACAAAATCTGGTCCTTCGGGAGTGGAGATCTCTCCCCCAGGGTTACCCTGGGCAGAGGGGGCGCTCGGCCAGCGGCAGGGAGCAGCGAAGGGGGCTGGTGCCGGGGCTGAGAGCTGCCCTCACGCACGCTGTTCCCTTTAGCACTGCGGTTATTTAAAGCCCAGGGAAAGGGCGCAGGGGCTCGGCTGCCTTCCTGCGGCTGGTCCCTCCTGCCAAATGGCAGCTCGAAGTCCAGGGCAGAGCCCTTTTGCCGTTTTATTACTATGATTGAATTCTCAGCTACAGTGCTAGGGAGTTAAATGCAGCAGTTTAAAGTAAGTGAGTTGCAACTTCTCCAACAAATCTTACAGCTTTTGTGTGTTTAACAGCAGCAATTTTACCCAGGAGAGGCCGTCTGAGTAACAGCGACACTGGACAGTGATTTCTCCTACCTAGAGTTTTCTTTTGCAACCGTGCCTGAAGCTCAGCTAGGGGCTGATCTCAGGTGTTCAAGAGAGCTCTCTACATCCCAGGCTGAAAAATGTCCTTAAAAACCCACTCAGAAACCATCTGAACCCACCTATTTTCTGAAGCCCATGTCATTTGCAGTATGGCCAACAGACCTGCTCTGTGAAAAATGTGCTGCAGCAATTTTCTAGTTGGTGTGGAAGATTTCACCTCTATCAAATATCCTTGCCGCTGGGTTCATTACCAAAATTTGAAAGCTGCTACTCAGCAGAGATGAGCCCTGATGGGAATAGGGCTCCTGGGATGCAAAGCAGCCCTTGCACAGCCACAGTGCCAGGAGACGACGGTGGGGTCCCGGCCATGCCCGTGGGTGCAGCTCCTGGCAAGAGGCAGCCGCTGGAGCACCAGTGCTCCTGGATGATAGAAATATGACCAGGAAAAACACCAAAAGCACTGGTGTTAGCCTAAAGAAGAGAGCAGTTTTCAAATACATAAGAGGCTTCTGCGAAGAGGAGGGGAGTAATTTGTGCTGCGTGTTCACAGGGAGATAACGGGCTTAAATTACAACCAGAAGGATCAGGTTAATGGTAGGAAAACCTTTCTAACCAACGGTGAGAGCAGAGAGGTGCAGGGGCAGATTGCCTGGGAAGGCGGTGGAGTTTCTGTCACTGGCGATCTTTAAAAGCAGGTTAGACCAACACCCCCCGAGGTGCTGCTGGCGTGGCTGACGTGCTGCGGCAGGGAGAGGTTTGCAGCCTGTGGCCAGCTGGTGCACGCACACTTGTTGTACTGCCTTCAGGCTCGGTTTTCTCTGCGGTGGAAGCCACAGCTCATTTTCTGAGAGATGCCCAGACGTAAGAAGACTGAAAAAAACCTTACTGAATCACCCTCAGATTTTTCTTCTGGCTGTCCATGACTATGACCTGTCCTGTGCTGCTGCCACCGGGCTGCAGAGAGAATGGTGAGTAGGAATGGCCCCAGAGCCCTGAGGCTGCTTTACCCCAGGTTGATGGCACTCAAGAAAAAACCTGCAAGTGTCAAGAGGAGAGAGGCCTCAATCTGGATTTGAGCTCTGGCTCCAGCAGGCGCCTTCCCACCTCGGCATGCTCCGGCAGGTTCAGTGCAGCTGCTGGTGCCATGTGTTTTCAGCAACGTGCAAGGGCTGATGGGCAAATGGGAGAAACTGGAGTGGCGGGTTGGCTCCGTGATGGCCAGCTCTACTGGACCAGATTAATATTAACCTGCAAAACTGCTGCCACAGCTTTTTGACATCTAATAACCTTCTTAAAGTATCTCACCCTGGGCTAGTAAAGAAATCCTTTGATGGGAATAGTCTGCCCTGACCATCCAGCTGCAGAAATTGATTTGTTTAAACTGAAATAACACAGTTGTCTGGCTTTAAAGAGTTAATAATGCGCAGATTTGCTGGAAAGCTCAGTAATGAGGTAAAGCGATCAATTTCTATAAATCAGTATTGCTGTGGCTTGTGATCTTCCTGACTAGCTGTGGGCAGTCCAGACAGCAGCTGCCAGTACTTTTAGGGAGGTTTAAAGTTAATGTATTCAAAGACGACTTGGTCTGACTAAAAGAATTTCACTTTGAAATCCCAGTGCTTTGATCACAGCAAGAGCCGAGTCGCGGTAGCATTACCCAGTGTGCGGAGCACCGTGGCCGTAGCTGGTAATGCCAGTGCCTCTATGGATTTGTCAGCATTTCTGTCTACATGCCGCTTTTCGGGATTTATGAAGCTCCTCCAAAAGCAACCCCCCGCTTCAGCACACAGGGCTGACTCACAAGCTGGGTACTGACTTTTTTTTCTTCAAAATGGTATTAAATCAAGCAAATCAAGTCTGAGTGTGAACACTGAAGTGAGCCAGCCTCTGATCTTACAGGGGCTCGAGCAAGTATGTCACGTCACTCATGTACGTTCAAAGAGCTTCTCTGAATTAATTTACTACTATTTGTACTAATTTACTACTATTTTTCCCAGTGCTTGGGAACTGCAGGCATTTCTATATATTCAGAGAGCTATAAACACGCTATAAAAGTACTTCACCTAATATCAAATTGTGTTAAAAACTCCAAAGCCTATCTCTATTGGAACCACATGCGTTTCCTTCTCCTTGGCTGTTTTCTAAAAGATGCACAGTTGGAAGTGGCTCGTGTGCTACATGAGCAGCCCGCTCATCTGTGCGAGCCACACCGTGCCTGAATGCTGCAGGCATTTGCCTTTCTCTGCCTTCCTGTTAAAACCAAGAAAAAAAAAAAAACACACTATGCTTCTATTTCTACCAAAAATCAAGGTTTAACCTTTACAGGGCCTTTCCTTCTCTTCCCCTTACAGAGGAGCCAGCCCAGGGGTGTCTCTTGCCCCAGGTGAGGCGAGAGCTTTGCCCGCGGCCCTGCCAGCCCATCCAGGCCAGGGCTGAAATCCCAGTGGTGCCGCCACCGCTGTGCAGCCACCACTGGCCTCCTGCCGCCCCTTGTGTCCGAGAGGCCACAGAAACCCTGTGGGACTACAGGGACTATTGAACATGCCTGGGTTTGAAGCAGTGCCCAGAAAGGTTTGCAGGTCAGTGCCCACGATCTGTTCTTCAATCACTGCCACTCACTTCTTTTATTCCTTAAAATAAAAAGATGCACATGTATGCCAGGACACAAGGCGCAAGAGGGAGAAAGATGAGCAGTATGAAGGCATTCATTAGGCCTAACAAAAAGATGGGAAATGCTTCTTTTTTTCGGTCCTCCTTTACAAAGAAGATGTTGGTAGATAGGAGTGTGCACCCTTTGGAGAAAATGAGATTTAGGGCTATGCATGCCCTCACTTGAAAAGCATGAGTTTAATTCCAAAACTTCCTGCTTGCATCTGAGAGCACATCTGTGCACTACACACCATAATAACGTGATATTGGTAGGAAAGAGGGACACATCGTTTCAATTAAACCTGCGGCGATGATAAAAGGTGAATGGTATTGAAGGCATCTTTTAATAAATGCCACAGCAAACCTTGGCAGCAAAAGCAGCTCAGAACAATATGTGAACGAATCCCTGGGGGAAACACACACTTGAAACTGCTCCAGAACATGGCATTTTTTTCCTCGTGAAAAGGTATGTGATTTTCATTCTCAGCATGCCATGCTCAACTGAAAGCAAGAAGCAGCACAATTAAATCTGCTCAGGTAGCAGTGACATTAACAGCTCAGCTACTTGTGAAAATGCTTTGTAAAACAAGCCATCTTCAGCAAGCTATTGCTCTTGCAGTAAGAATGAGCCATAAACTGCTCAGAAAAGATGTTTAGCAAAACTACAGCTGCTCATTTTCCACTAGATCCCCCCTCCTGCCCCAGATCCCCAGCAAAGCTCTGAGGACAGGGGTGAAAAGCAGCCTCCCCTGGCAGCTGGCTGCAGGCAAGCGGGGTCATGTGGCTATGGCTCAGGACCAGCCCTGAATAAGGGCATCCTGATGGAAAGGGAGCACACGCACCCCCCCGACCCACAGCAACACACAGCGCTGCCCTGCTAGGAGCCAAAGGGCAAGCAGCCTGGGGAAATGCTGGCCAGGCCGCAGCTTGGGGAAGAAACGCAATGTCTTACTGGGAGACTGGGTTTGCGCCCACTTGAAAGAGTCGGTTAATCACTCTCAGTGTCATAAAGACATTTGCAGCTCCCTTCTAGCTCAAGGCAATAGCCTAAACACCATCCCATGGGCATCTTTGCAGAACTGAAAGGTATTTCTCCGAGCACCAGCAGCAGCCTCTGCTCCACCTCCAGTTTCCACTCTCTTCTCACTGAGAAGGGGTTGAAAGGCAGCCAGCTCCAATGCCAGCAGCAGCGTGGTAGCCATGCGTTTCGGCACCGTGGCAGTGGGCAGTGCAGACGCTGGGGGTGACGAAATGAATCTGTCCCACTCCTGGAGACGTGCTGGAATCACTATTCATCAGCGAGTCACTGCCCTTCCCATGGTCTCTTCCTGCAAAGCAGAGGTGACAGCAAAATAGGATCAAGTGCCTACGCTTCCCCCAGCCTACACGGAGAGCTCTGCTCCGTCCCCTCCCTCCTGAGCTGGCAGGCCTGCTATTTTGGAATAAAAACACTGAAAAGTGTGCATGAGCATGCAGGCACGCAGGGTGGTGAAGCAGAAGTGCACCTTTTCTTTTGTTGAGTCAAAAGGAGCACTTTGCATGTGTAAATGCTCCAGGCAGCATCTGCTGCAGGGAAAGGGGCTGCACTCTGGGGAGACACAGCCTGTGTGTGTGACACTCCTGGTCCCTCCTGGCAGCTCACCTGCCTGCACGCAGGGCAGCTGCCTGCTCCCCTCAGGGCAGGGTCTCCCCATGCTGTACCCGGTGGCTGAAATGGGGCTGGCTCTGTGGAGCAGCCTCCATCCCTGCGGGATGACTGCCAGCAACAGCGGCAGTATTCCCCAGGGCGATGCGAATGGCAGTCTAGCAGGGCTGCAGTCATCTGTATGTCTATAATGAGCTTTAAATGGGCAAGGAGACATCTGGACCAGAGGTGAAGCGAGCATCTAGAGACAAGCCATGTTTTCCCACCACACAGGTCTGCTGAGCCCACTAGGCTCCACCATAGTCGCCTAGTGTGACCCAAAGGAGGCTTCGGGATGAGGCATGCCAGTACTGCTCCCCATTTTGCACAAAATAAGCCAGTTCGCAAGACAAGGGCAGCCAAAATAAAATTGCTGAAACACTGTGTTTGTTGGTCCCTGTTTGCACATTCCCGTCAGTGCTAGTGTTGGCTTTTACATGTATTTTTATCACACACAGAAACAAGGAGTTGTACATCAGTAATAGCTTATCTATGTCTTTATATTGCTTTTCTAAAGAGGAGCTAACAGTGATCAGCAATGTTGGTTTATCCAGAAAGTATTTAAAAAAAAAAAAATCAAATCCATTACAGCAACCATAGCTGAAGAAAATTGTCCAGAGTTTGTTCAAAACCCTCTGCAGCCCAGAGGTTTCACCTTCTATCATCTCCAGCACCCAGTTACGAGATACAAAAGTAGGGCAGCTGAAGCTGTGGATTGCCAAGGGATGCTGCATCTCACCTTATGGAGGGACCCGATTACAGACCCTGTCTGTCTTTCATCTGAACCAATAAGGCATACAAAATGTTAACCCCCATGATTTAGAAGAGCTGGGCTGCAGTGCAACACATCCGTGCTTCTTTTCCTTCTTGTTTTTAAACAGCATTCATGCATTTCTCTCATCCCTGTCCTGAAGCCATTCTCCTCCCACTGAAATGACTGTGCTGATGACTGCGGGACCTCCGCAGTGCAAGGAGAAAGTGAATCACTGCGATTTCTCAGGTTTCAGAGCCAGGGATTGTGTTTATAAATGCACCCAACACTGCTATAGATAAGTGGGATTTGAAAGACATAAATACTTTGTTTCTTTCCTGGGTTCTTTGCTCTTCAGGGAACTCCGGGATCTCATTTTGCATCATTCATCTCCAGGCTAATGAACAGTGCAAACCTGCATCCACAGAAAAAAGAAAGCCACGGCTAATGGTAGCAATGAAATAAATGGCAAAAGCCTAAAAGAAAATAGCTTTGAAAACTGATACACTTCAGTGTGACATGATAATGCAAAAAGGTTGCCTGTGCTGGTATTATTTATAATTCCCTGAATGTCTGAATTCCCTCCAGCCAGCATACATTAAGCACAATCCAGGGCATATGCAACAAATCATATTCAATGATGGAAAGTTGGGAGAAAAGCAAGAGCTGAATCTCCCTTGTTCACAGCAGCCACAGATTTCTTTTTCATAGACTGCCTGTACTAATGATAAAGAGGACATGAAAGGAAAACAAAAATACTCCAGTCAATGTGCTCCATGTACCAATAGATATATCTGCCCATAAATTTGGCTAATTAAATGCAAACCATTGTCAAGCAATGTTGTTCAGCGCATTTAAGCCCTCACTCAGACTGCAGCATCCAGCCACGCATGGCAGCGCAGTCCTGGAAAGCTGCATGGGGTTCAGCTCCGGGATCCTGGATACAAACCACTGCTGCAGACCGACACAGGGACGCACGTGTTTATGAAGAGATGCATTTTATGGTGGAGAACAGTTGGTCCCCAAAGCTCTGCCTGAGCAGGACTGATTCAGTAAACTGTTTCTAAAAGTGCTGTGCCTGTATGCTTGGGGTACCAGCCTTAAAGCCAGAAGCTGGGCCCCATATTAGCCCACAAAAATTTCTTATTTTCCACCCAAATGAAAGCCCACAGTTTTCCATCTGGAGATCATTTCATTTCAGACAGTGCTTCTGAGAAGATCTAACAGTTCTGAAAAGTTATTGAAATATATTCAATTTTCAAGAAAATTGTCAAGACCCGAAGGGAATTTCATAGCACGGAGAGCCATCTTTGAAAAATTCGCAGGCAGAGGTCAGAGTTAAGTACCACTCAGCTGCGATGATCTGTCAAATGTTCCCAGCAATGCATTATTGCGATAAGATTGGAGATGTTTGCCTTGCAAAGGTTAGCAAAGCTTTTAAAATTCACCCAGTCTCAGATCTTCACAGCCTGGGACAGCTACATGGTGGCGTTACTCTGACACATGTTAAATGATAAAATGGAAAGTTGTGTTGCAGGTTACTGGCACGGCCTTTGCAGAGCTGCTTTATGAGTCTTTGGATGGCCCTTTTTTAGCATTGCTCGCTGAGATCAAACTTGGTAGTGCACCTGGCAGGGTATTTTTTTTCTGCTTTTGAAGGCCGGTTGGACTTTGCTCCAGTCGGTTCAGCGGGCGAAGCACGGCTGCACCACCGCTGCAGGTCGGAGTCCAAGCTACACTCAGTGCCTGCCTTTAGTTTCTTAGCTGCGACGGCTATATTTTTATATCTAACATGGACATTTCAGTTGTTCACAGAGGAGGGTTAGCCTGTTACATATTAGGCTCACTGGTGCTGCTCTTCTGCTCTGGTTGGCAATGCTGATTATGTAAATATTTAATATTGTAAATCATTAAAATTATTTACAAGCTTTTGGATACTTCTTAGGAGATAAAAAGAAATAAAAGAAAAATGTATGCACATTTCTCTCTGTATGAGTGGATTTGTGCATAAATGCTCAAGTCTCCTAGGAAGTGGGGAGACAGTTAGGAGAATAATATATAATTAACACATCCTCTTTTCTTCCCTTGTTGGTGCAGACGTACCTTTAGATGAAAAGTGCAGAACATTAAAAGCATTTGGAGTGCGTGGGACACAATAATGTTGAATTTTATGTAAGTTCAGCCCTGTCACCAGTTACACGTGTTACAGAGAGAGCAAGCCTGCTCCTGCTCAGAGATCTCATCCACTATACTGCTTTTATGCACGCCTCCCCCGTGGTGGCGTGGTGGGGCTTTTCCTCCAAAGCAAGGAAATTAGGGCCTAGCTTTTCCTATGCTGTTGAAGGAATACAAGCTAACCAAAAGGAGTACATGTTATAGGGTCATTCATCCACTTAGGTGTCAAACACTAAACTTAAGCTTCATCTCACTTTAGCTCATATTTTCATCAGCCATCCCAAGGTGGCCCATCACAGCTCAGTATCATGCAGCTAGGTAAAACACTGTTTAATGGGTAACTGCAGAAGTACAAACCCCATTGAGGAGGCTCCCTGAGTTTCTGATATGAATCCAGCCGAACATGAAAATTAAAGGATCACAGACAGGCAGCAGCAGATTTCCCTGCTGGCAGCATCACTCATCGTGGCTCCTGGACCAGGCTGTTTCTTTTGGAAACGCTGGTCGCCTGCATTACGAACAGCCGGCAAGGAGCAGCCTTTCACACAGACCAGTGACTTTCTTGATGCTAAAAATATATCCTGGACTTAATGAGGCGATTAACCTACAGAAGTGTCAGATGTGCCTGTACCAAACAGGCACCTCCATGCAACTGGCAGCACGAGGCACTTCCCCATGTGTGCCCGGAGAGGGGTGCTATCGCTGATAAATGGAAATGCATACTGCGGGATCATCAGCTTGCTTGGTAACAGGAGAATGAGGCTTGTTTCTGATAACTGTAGGTGATGGGATGTACACACAGGTACTTCTATTATACTAAGCTTTATAGTTATGCAAATCCAAATAGATAGATAAATGCTTTTTTTTGCTAAGCATTAGAGACTGTTACTTGCATTTTACTAGACTACATATAAGCTGCTTTTATAGCTACTGGCTATTCAGGGACTGCCAGAATTTGCTGAACTGCTTGTCAGAGCTATTGATGGCTCCTGGTAGAAGAGCTCTGGTGAAAGGTCAGGGGCAGATACGTTTCTCGCTCACCCCAAAGCTGACATTTGCAGCCTTGTAGCCCAGCATAACAAAGGCAGGATGAGCCTCAGCCACTTAACAGTCTTCGAACCTTCTTATTTCCTTTGAGGAAGCCTGGTTTGGTGCAAAGACAGCAAACCCTGCTTCTGTACGATGAAGACGATGATGCTGAGAGCATCATTACGTACTGCCTGTAGATGGACTTCAGCCTTATCCCCTGCCAGGGATGCGCTGCTGAGTGTGGACTGTGTCACTGGACACCTTGGGAAACAGTCTCTTCTGAGAGGGCTCTTACTAACCGCTATGTGCTGGTGCAGGAGGTGATTGGTGTCAAAACATCTCTAATTTCAATACAGAGGGTTACTTCTGGGTCCTAGGTAGTTCCTCCAGAGAAAACACCAGCTCCAGCTGCCACTATGGGCTGCTGCATCAGCTACAGGAATCACAGGAGGGTTTTTGGTCCTGAGCACCCCCCAAACAGGGCGACAAAAAGCCGCCTCCTAGCAATAGGCCTTTCTCAGCATGCAGTAAGTCCAAAATTTCACCAAAATATTTCTAGATACTACTTTTCCAGTTTAGTATGTATGTATGTACCTGCCCCAATCCTGCACCCCCCCTCAGGATGAGCTAACAGTATACAGTGATACAGTGAAGCAAGACAAACATTTTGAAGCTCTACCTCCCAAAAGAGTTTTTAAGATTATCTAAGGCACTATACCATATGTATAGATCAAAACCACATTCTTCTTATCAAAGGACAGCATTACCTTGAGTTCAGATGTGCAGCCACAAGGATGTTCATTTTCCAAAGTCAAAGACGACAGTGAGGCAAGAGATTTTACTTAAACTATATATTTTTACATAAAACAACTTTATGTTACAATAAAATCAGATAAAAATCACAAAGTTATATAATAAGTAAGTTCATAAAGAAAAAAATCAAGTTTTCCTTTTATATATATAAAACGCAGCATTTACTGCTACTAGGAGTCTAAATGTTAACATTGACTGTCTATGGTCAATTTGAAAAAAAAAAGAAAAGAAAAAAAAGAGGAAAGTACTTTTTCACAGCAGACAAAATGACGAGGTAAGAGATGTTTTTACAATGATCCAACTGTAGTAAACACTTCAGTTTTCATTAAACCATATACTAAATATAATAAACCCAAATAAAAATATACATTTAGAGCACTGCAGTGTTTTCCCACAGTTGTATATCAACAAATTGTCAGTCATTCACTAAACTTTACTTGAAACAGTAAAAACAGGGTGTATGTTTATCTTTAGTACTAAACTCTCAGAATAATCTAAATATTTTGGTATAGCAGACCACACTAAAACACTCTCAGAACTTTCAACTACAAGGGATATATCCATGTTAAAAACAATATGTGCTTTGTTTGTCATTCATGATGAGTTTTATAGAACAGTATGTTCATGATCACTATTAGGCAATTCATTGAAAACATCTAAATGCTGCAAAATACTCTTTTATTGAGTGTAGCTCCCTTTTCACATACCCAAGTACTGCAAACTTAGAAGCTTAGTTCACAAATCTTACATTACCAGTCTTTTTAGCTAGTATATGGCTAAAATAATTATTGCTGACCAGTGTTAAAAAAAAATCCCAAAACCAAAACCAAACAAAAATACAACAGCAGACAGATATTTTTTTTTGTCAAGTGCCTTTCTTGTATGTGCCATTATTATTAGGTAACTAAATGACCAGAAAGGAAAAAGAAATCTATTTCAAAATGTGCATATAAAATTTTTGGAGGTATAGGCACCTTCATCCGAAGACTGTATGTTTAGTCTATCAGTTTAAAAAAAAAAAAAAAAGGAAAAAAAAGAAGAGCTAAGACACAACACAGTAGAAAGTCAAACTGGTTAGACATCCAACATCCCCCAGGGAGACAAGCAAAGCTCTCCCGGCCAGGACCAGCTCTGCCTGCAGCCTGCAGGAGAGCCCTCGTTTGGGAAGCACCTTCGTCACATTTATCATTCACCTCCTACCCTGTATTTCACTTCAGGTACTTCATGGTTTACTGCAGAGAACAGTATTTAAGAAGACATGCAAACTTCATGTAACTGTCAAGTTTATATTCTAAAAATGAGCCTAAAGCACTGCCGAGCTCCCAGGGGTGCAGGACTCCAGGCGCACATCCCTGGCCAGGCTGTCGGCCAGCCGGGGCTCTCCATCTGGAGGTGCATCTGAATTAAACGTCTTGTGGCTACGTATTGCTTTGCTTGACACACAGGTGCTTGTTGAACATAATCCATGGAAAGAAAAATTACTTTAGGGTAGCTCTGTGCCTTACTGTTGCTAAATCCTGCCTGCAACCAGACCCCGCCAGCCCAGCCTGGGAGCCCTCGCTGCCTTGCAGCCCCCCGAAAGCTGAGCCTGCCCTTCTGCAAGGTCTCTGGTCCTGCTGAGCCCACGTAGGACGGCAACAGCTTCTCCTGGTTTTGACTGAAACTGTCTGACCATAAACCAGCGCTGCTCAGCTGTGTGTGGGGATATTTGCCTTTCATCCCTCTCATTGCCACGTCTGTGATATGCTGAGGACTTCTTGATATTTACAGGCTTGACAAGCCCAGAACTGCCCGGACAAAGGCAGATGAGCTGATGGTTCAGTGTAGCCATCCTTTACCTTTGGCACAGCCACAGCTTGTGGGCAGAGCACATCTTTCACTGAAGCTTCTGCTGAAACGATCGTCAAAATGGGCTGCTGCTGTCCGAGTCCCCCTTCCACCGCTGCCCTTGGGATTCAGCATCAGTCACGCACTGAGTTGAGTGGGGCGTTTCACCCTGATAGCGGTTTTATCTTTGCTAATCCATAGGCTCAGGAAGACGGTGCTATATTCCTTACAAGCCACTGATGCTTTAAAGGGTTTTGCAGAGATGATAACTACTCAGAAGAGCCTAATGAAGAGCATGGTCTTGTAGCTGAGAAACTCCCACCACTCTGAGGCGGTGGCAATAACAGGGAATTTTCCTTCAATCATTCATGAAGCAGCCAAAGGTGGCAAGAAATTAATAAGGGAGAAAAATGAACGCTTGGGAAAAAAATCAGTGAAACAGAAGAGTGCAGAAGCTTATGGACACTTTGTGCCCTGCTGAGAGGGAGACGGGGGCTCCCCGTGCCCGGCGAGCCACCGAGCAATCACAGGACGAGTGCAGGGTGAGCACCCACCCTAACACCACAAATGCTTTTGCTGGTGCTCTTTGAAAGCAACGGTAGTGGCAGGGACAGCAGGAGGAACAGCAGAAACCCTTCCTGCTCTCCGTAATTCATTGAGCAGCTTTAAAAAATCTTCACCCTAAATCACTCACATAAAAATAACATCAGGTGTTTATCTAGAAAAAAGGCATTGTCTAAATAACATTTGCTTTCTGGGCATAGATGCAACCAGAGTAAAACTATTTTTAAAAAGAACATCTTTTGAACACTAGGCTATAGAAAGTGAGAGGCTGCACTGAATTTCTTACAGAAAAGACAGTTTTCTTCCAGTGAGCTCACTTAGTAAAGGAGACACCAAATAGACACAGACAGAAAAACACTAGAAAGTACTAATTTAGCTGAAAATGCATTTTCAGGCCAAACAAAACTACTTGTGAAGTTGAGTCAAAATCAGCAAATAAAGATTCAGCCAAATAGGAAAAAAGCAAAAGGTTAACCTGTTTTATTTTGGGGTGTGAAACAAAGTTTCATTTTTTCATTTTGAAATAATTTGTTCCACAGATGAGGCTAAGGTCATTTTCCCAAATGTGAAAGAACGTATCTAATGAAACACTCTTTCCCCTTGAAAACAATTATCTCGATATATTTTTATGTCACTGAATATTTTTAGGTTTTAGTGCTAATACAAAGTGGACCTGTCTATTTCTCATTTTGGCCATCAGAAAAAAACCCCACCATTATTCAGCAGCTCTAACACCAGCTCAAAGGAGTATCTCACTGGGAAGCCCAGAAAGCAGTAAGACGCTCTCTAACCTGGTGTCACAAGAGGCCAGCACAGATTTTTGCTCCCAGAGCCACCAGCCTTTCGATGCCACCAGGGCCGGACAGGCAGGATGGGGAGTGTGGCGGGATCCGTGGCGGTGCAGCCGGCAGGTATCGGCATGGGAAGTGCCAAGCACAAGACCTTTATTAATGAAAGACCATGTAACTGAGGTAGGATAGATCCTGCCATCAGCCACTTAGAGGGAAAAAACTGTGCCCTGAAAGGGAACCCACAACTGCCCAAGGTGAGCTACAACCTCGTATAAAGACACCTCCGCTCAGACTTGATGGAAACAGAGCAATGACCTACTTCATTGCTGATGGCATGGGGAAAGCAGGGTTTGCACGACACTGTATTTTAATAACAAATAAAACCAAGCTCTGCAGACCCTCTCTTGGACAGTGATGAGGATTTCCTGGCCCGGGAAGTGTTTGGGGCCGTCCCTAAGCAGGCGGCTGCCAGCTGAGCACAGCTCCTGGCAGGGGCTGAATCCCAAACGTGCACAAAAGGAGGAACAAATGCATCCGTAGGACAGTGTGGGTATTTTGGCGGGGAAGGCTCACCGCCCCGGTGCTCCCGCCGGGAGGGAGGAGGCGTTTCAATGCCAGGACGAGTCCCTGAGGAGCAGCATGGGGCCCACAGTTTGGCAGGCAGGGGTTATTGCTGGGCCACCACAGAGCGTCAAGCAACACGCAGTGCGTGACACCGACAGTCCCCGCTCAGTGGGCGCACGGGGCTCCAGTCCTGGGGCAGGGACGGGGCCGGGCCGGAGAAGGGAGCTGCGGCTGGCGTCCAAATGCTCCTGAGAGCATGCGCTGCCCCTTCCTAGCGTGCTTTTGGCTTTTGAAGAGGAAAAATGAAACGGAAGAGGGGGAAAGGGTTAAAAGAGATGGAGTTTAGGGGAGGTTTTTCACTGATTATACATAGCTCTCAACTTATTACTGTTGGGAAGGAAAAAGAGAGAAAGAAGGCAATTATAGCAAGACCTTGGATGTTTGAAGGATGGAGTTTCCCACAGCATATAGCCACGTATAGGCATCCCTAACGACTCAACGTCAGAGCAATAGCAAATAAGGAAAACATACATTTGGGGCAAGACTAGAAGAGCCAGAGCAGGGATTCCTCTAAGGACACCCCATCTTTCCTCTGGTGGGCACAAAGCACACAGAAATAACCACCCGTGTCAGAGCTGTGCACTGGTTTAATGCGCCAGTATTAAACTCCATCTGTTAAATCGATGCAATCCCATAGAAACACTTTTCCTGCCATTTAGGAGTGGCTTAATACATTCCTAATGAACTGGATCTGAGATAGACCTGACTAAAGTGGGGGAAAAAAAATCTGGATTAATCCCAATAAATTAATTTGTTTGCAGTCTTTTGCATTCCTCTATCCAGAATCACATTAAAAATCATTTTTTATATTAAAACCAAGAAGGAGCCCTAAGACTGCTCAATAGGAAAAAGGAAACAAAAGATGGAGCAGGGTCCTCGATGTGAAAGCAATAAAACACCGTGATGAGGAAGGCCCTGACTACCTGTCTGGCTTGCAGCTCTTACTTGTGTTATCCCCTCGTTCCCAGCTGATGCAGGGACCGGCTGCAGCTCAGGAACTCTAAAGCAGCATGGGAGGAGAGGAGAAGCAGTCCGAGCTGGCTGTTAAATGATGGTGTCTATCTGAGTTGCTATCAAATAAAAAGACTAAAAATGGAGATTACTTGTGTACAACCACACACAGTTTCTGACGTCATTTTCAATTTTGAGAAGTCTGATCTAACCCCACATTATGCAACTGTTGAATCTTCCACGCTGGCAAAGTCTAATTTTCACACGCCTACATGCTATGTACCTGATTTTTTTTTTATTTTTAAACATCAACAGCCTACAGCAATTTTTTTTAAAGAGACTTAAATGGTCATAATGGTTATGAAAGGTCCCAGCTTCACATCCGTTGTTTAAAAGGAGTAAAAGCAAAAATACACAAAGTCCAGTCTAAAAAATAGGCAATGAAGGTAACGCGACAGTAACAGATGAAATGAAAATTCAAGGGACAACTGCAGACAGAACCTATCTCCAGCATGTGGATTATACATCCATGTGCGAAAAGTATTCAATGCATGTTTCATCTATAACCCACCTTTCTTTTAAAGGTCACTTTTATAATTGAGATGTGTCGAGAAAAGAAAAAAAACCCTAAACAAAAAAAAAGCATGGTCATTTTGCATCGGTCACTGCTGGAATGCACTAATGCGGTGCTTAACCAAGCTTTTGCCTGAATTAAGCAAATAATAATGTCACATAAACAAAAGTTCTTTCTTGAATTAATTCAGATCCCATGTAAACAGACTCTCAAACCAGGCAACAAAGAAAGAAGAGAGAGAAAGTGAAGGCAGTCACAGCAGCAAGAGCAAAACTTGGGCTGAATTCTCCTCTCTGGCCCTTTTACAGCCCTGTCTGTGATGAAGAGAACTTCCTTCTCGTGGGAGCCCAGCATATGACCTTGCATTTCTCAAAACATATTTAGAGCTGCTCAATAATCAGTTTGAGGATACAACAGCATTTCTGCTTTTGCGTTGGGGTTCTTTTTGGACAGTCTAACTTGGTGACTAATTCCCACCCTACAGTCAAAGATACATGAGGTGAGAATGCAGAAATCATATGAAAGGATTTTGATTTCGTGTGGCCATGACCCTGCCAGTCTCCTGGGCAGAAACTTGTTTCTGAGCAACACCCTTTCTAGTAACCTTATACTGCTCTTCAGATCAACGTCTCCTTCACTACTGTGGAAGTTAATCAACAGCAATCAAGATGCACAGAGGTACATGTGCCCCGCGTACAAACTGGCAACATATTGCTTTTTAAAATAAATATCTGGTCCCGAGACTTAGGTGGGCATTTTTCAGAGATGCACATAATGATGGAACTACATGGGTTCAAAACTGAAGGCCAAAGAGAGATGATCTTGCTAAGCAAGAGAAGCTGTCCTCACCTACTGGGTAAGATGCGCGACTTGAAGAGCTGAAATTCATTTCTGCACTGTTGACTTTGCACTGTATGGGTCCAGGCAAGCACATGCAACCGGTATCGGAGGTTATCTGAAATCCACCGGATTTTGTTCTGCGAATCAGGCCTGATTGACATGGTCCCTAAAGATACTGGTATCTGTGTGAAGTGACTCACTTGACTGCAGCTCATCACAGGCACATTTTACCAGGCTGATTTACAAACTGCAGGAGCTCCAGCTAATCTTCTCTCTGCTCCACCAAGGAATAAAAGTGGATGTTGCTAGGAGTGCTGATAGTCCGGACAAGAAAAAGACTTGTTTTCTGTTTCTATGGTTGCAACAGCCCTTAAGAAAGATATAAATTTCCCTGCAACAACTAACTGCATATTCATTTTAAGGTAGATCTAGTTCCAGATTCCTGAGACAGAACCCTCTACCTGTTCCCAACCCCACGAAGCCAGAGCAGCAATATAGAAAGTTTCTAATCTCAACAGAATTCAGTGAGCAGCACGATTGGTTTGGAAAATAAACAAACAAAACAAACAAAAACCCCCCAAAACCCACAGCAAATTTTCAGCCTGTATGTACAAAACCAATGCAAACAAGTGGAACATTCTAGTTATATTTTGTAAAACACATGTTTGGGATCAACAGAACATCAAACATCCAGACCCTAGATTACAAAAAAATCTATTGCCATCTAGTTATCAATCCCAAGTTTAGACAGTCCTTGTCGGAAATCATGTAATTCATCTATCTTCCCGTCTAGTACATCTAAAAAATTCTTTAATTCAGTTTTAAGGTTGGTCTGCCTATGTTTGCTCTCTTCAACTTCTGTCCTTAGTGTTCTGACTTTCTCTTCAAGATCTTTGTTCTTTTTCTCAGCAGCCTTAAAGACAAAAGAGACAATAAGATGAATCATAGAGAAGAAGGATGAACCGCATTTAATAGGGTAAAGCAACAAATGGCAGCTGAGCTGTGAAAGTTTGCTTCGACTTCTGCAAACTGATTAGGACAAGCACCTCTGAGAGCAAGCGACATGTGCTAGTCAGATTAAAAGGAAAGAAAGCCCAGGCAGGAAAGGACACAGATTAACTGGAAAAGATGCTTTGCATCAGATTTTGTCATTTGGTTGATATCTTAAAATTTAGCTGGATTTAAATCATGCACTGTGCATATATTTCTGTCATTGCTACAGTTGCAGAATTAGACACTGTGCCGCCAATTACATACAGAATTATCTATGGTGGTTTAACCTTGAAAAACAAGCTTAGAAAATACTGCCTGAGGAATAATATTGCTTTATTCAGCACTTTCGGATTTATTGGTATTTTTTTTGAAGTTCCACTTTGTGTGAGCACCCAGGCAAGGAACGGGGCAGCCACGTAACACTTCCCTTGCTCCAGCTTGTTCTACTGTTTTTCCTCGTTAGCTCTTCCGCCTATCGTTCTCCATTTCATGTGTGTAAGCACAGGCTTATTCTCACCAAAACCCACAGACAACATATTTTACCATACTGAATCAAACAAAATTCATATTTTAACTATTTTCAGCATCTGCATTCCTCAGCAGCTTTCTAAATGATTTTAGATCGTTCAGATTATCAAATTGATGGCTTATTTGATTTATTGGATTTGATTTCATTGATGAGACTGCTTATATTTGTTCTCCTTTCATGTGTTAATTTATTGCATTTACACAAGCCCCGACTTTAACAAGTGATGCTGCAGCCCATCCAGCTCCGCTCCGAGTGAGCACCTCCCAGCAGAGCAGCCACATGTGCAAAACCAAGCCACAGCGAGCCATGCTTTGCTGGCAAGGAATGATGCAGCATGTAGATGCATCCTCAGGTGAACGTTTTTCCCTGGTGGTGTGCTACGCTCATCTGCTTCTTTCTGAAAAGCCCTCCCTAGTGCCACTGTGGCAATTAGCCTCAGGTCTTGGAGTGCTGCTCAACACACACGGCTGCGGTGCGGCTCCACAAGAGCAGAGCAGCAGAAAGAGAGGATACAGGATAGCCTGGAATCTGCAGGAGATAGGCGCAACACGATCCCAGGCGAGCTAATTTCCGCAAACAGCAAGGCAAAGAAATGGAGCTATTTAATCACTCCTGTGTTGGGAAGGGCACAGTGTATTTTGCACGTAATTAGCATTTTTTGTTTTTATAAACTGAAGCTCTTTTGCCTTCAAAAACTGAAGTTTGAACAGAGAAAAGCACATAGTTACGAGAATGAAAGTAAATGTATCAACTATTTTAAACTTAATTTCATTGCTAAATTATACCTGTAATTGTTGAGATACAGATTCACATTCTGACATTAGCTGTGGTATAATTTCACCCTGCTTTCGGAGCTCTTCCAGTTCCTTTGAAAACATAAAAGAAAAAAAATGAATGCAAGCTTCAATTTAAAACATAATGAAAATTTGAGAATATGAAATGACTTTGCATATTTTGTTGTATTCTGTACAGTATTTGGATGTAAAATAATCAAAATAACATGTCTGCATTCCAAAACACATGCTAATTTTCTCCTAAAACACATTTTTGCACTATATTTGTGACTTTGTGTTTCTAACACAGACAGTGTAATCCGATCTCCAGCATGAATGCCATTAATTATATCGATGAAATCTTAAACTAAAACACATACCTATGCAAAAGATATATTCAATGAGAGAGACATCTGAAGGGCTGTAATGCTACAAGCAATTTATAGATGGTAGCAAAGAGCAAATTAGACATGAATTTTCAATGATATATGCCAGCAAAAAAAGGCCAATGGCATTATGAGCTGCATATACAGAGGCATCATTACAGAGCACAGCTGTAAGGGGCTCTCCTCCACTGTACAGCTCTGAGAACCACCCCTCCCTGAAATTTGTATTTGGTTCTGGCATCGGTATCCAAATTGAGATGACTAGCTGAAAGGAGTTCATGAAAAGAGCAGCGTGACTTGATAGGAGACCATGTCTCTGATGGAAATTAAGAGAGCTGAATACTTTAACCCCACAAATGAATACCACTAATGTGAGTAGCAGGGAAAGACTTGAAGAAAGGCTGTACATTTTACAGAAGGATTGTCAGAGCATCCGAGAGGCATATTTGCAGGTCCAAGAGAAACTGTGACTTGAAGGGAGTGCAAGAGCCTCCTCCAGAAACTGCCCAAGTAGGTGACAATCTCAAAAGCAGGCAGGAGCATATCCTCTCTGAGCTGTACTGACACATGACAGCAAACCCAGTCCTATCTGAAAGGCAAATTTCTTGGCTACAAAATATGATTTCTTCCTTAACAGGTGAACTTACAGCACAATGCGCGTGTAACAGAATCCATAAGTCAAGCTCTTCCACTGAACCAGACAATAACATTTTTTCCTCAAGTCCCCCTGATTCCCATGCATATATATCTGTATATACATAAATAACGCCTGGGGGCTCAGATCTCAAAATATAAATATATTATACTATATATACTTACTATATATATATACACACACACACGCACACACTACTATACCATATACTTACTATATATGGTATAATACAGCATGTGCATATATATATACACACACATTATGTATATGCTATATGGCACACGGTATATATATAAATATAAATATTTCACTAGATAGCTCTGTCCTGACTCCCATGTCTTTACATTTCTCTCTCCTCATTTCCTACATGAAGAGGATAGCAGCGGCTCCTCTTACATGGCAACGTTCATGAGCAGGCTTCAGGCTGGTTTGAATTGCAGACAATGAAAAGGTTACTTATGGGTGGCTTAGGCCTAATCAAGAACCTGCTAATGTAAGTATTCAGTTTGAAAACAAGTTAGTATATTGTCAGTGTAAATGGAAGACAGGCATGTAATATTCACAAGTCAATCAATTTTCTGGTTCATTCGGTACTGTAAAAATGTGAATCTTGAGGAAAAGGCTAGCAGATAATAAAGGGTTATTACAAATGCTATTACCACAGAAAGGTTGGGAAGAAAGCATGACATTTTCCTTTGAAATATGGGGCTGAAAAACATATTATATTTATAACAGTGCATCAAAATCCATCTCCCTAAACTATTTCCTTGTGCCATCTTAAAACCCCTTAACAGCACTGCTTTTAAGAGCACCAGCAGAGATGCTGTAATGGCACATGGCAAACTTTACTGCACCTGCTGACAGCTTTTTCTCTTCAGCAGCACAGAGCATTTGGTCATTGTAACGAAGGAAAAAACCAAAGATCCCATTATTTTCCCCACTGCTCAGGGGCACCAAGCCATCAACATCATTCTCCATAGAAAAATGAACACCCTGTATGTCAAAAATGACAAACTGGGGTACTCTAAATGAATCTGAATTTCTCACTCTTGGTATTAGTCCTGAGATCAGAGGGAGACCATAAAACGGCAAAGCTGAGGACTATGCGCCATTCAGATAAAGAAACAGGACTTGTTACACAAATGCCAAGTTATTTTGAAAATGATGTCTTTTTAGTGATGCTCCTGATGTCTATGGGAATTCAGGACCTGGGGACTGGCAACCGAATCTGTTCTCAGCATACATCTGTCTGGCTTTGGATAACTTGGTTCACCACTCCAGCTCTTCTATTAGGAGTAAAGTGTTGTATACATAAAAGTATCATGTTTGTTAACCACTGCCAAATTAAAGTGTGCTGTCACAGTGCATAACTCATCATGAAATTGAGACTGAGGAACTCTATCAAACTATTCCTAAAGTTGTACATGGAAAATCTAGAAATGGGTGACACCCTGAGACGTTGGGCTTCTGGTTGTAGGTGAGTCAGTCCATAAATCTACATCCCAAGTGAGAAGCAGACACAGCCACTCAAACTCTAAAGCATGCCTTTTCTGTGTTCAGGGCACTCACCAGCTCTTTGTCCTGAAGTTCTGTTTCCAGTTCCTGGAGACGTCTACTCAGCTGCGCATTTCTTTCCTTCTCTTTATTTATTTCATTGCACTGTTCCTCCAGTTCTTCAATCTTTAAGAAATGTCAGACATTAGGTGAAATTTTTCAAATTTCTGGAAATTTAGGGTAGGCCATGGCTGATGTAAATGGACATTGCTCCACTGAGCAGAGGGAAGCACGGACAATTTTAATTTGTCATGGATCTGTTTCTTAGATCATAGCATTTGATTCACTGCAACAAAATTATCACTTCTTTCCTTAAAAAGAGCCAATTTACGCATCCACTAGGAGCCCTGGGACTGTGTTTATTCTCTCTCAAACAGTATCTCATATAATGACTCAAGAATGCACAAAACACCGAGCTGCTAAAATAAGCGGGGCTAGGGATAAAATCCGCACTTCATTTCTATGAAACCAACACAAGACCATAAGGGATGGGGTTTCCTAATGCAGCAAGGAGAAGAAATCTCTCCAGTGCTCCCAGCTTTGCCTCCTCAGGGGCTGCTTATTATTCTAGCTGGAATACAAGGGACATAACATCAAAACTTTGGGGGAAGAACCAGTTCAGAGCAACGTGCGCCGCTTTGTTCTCTCACCCAGAGATGTGCTTTGCTCTCTCCATACCTCCTCCTGCCAGCTCCAGACTTAGCTCCCAGGAGATGCGCTTCCCACAGGCCGATGGGCCAGCTCATTAAAGTATGTACTTTAATTCTCAGCTTTGTGTTGCTTTGGGATTACAAATTCCCTCATTTGAAGGTAGAGCAATATGCAAAAAATTCTGACCCAATTAACACAGGAGAAGGAACTTCCCAGGGCACTGCAGTGGTGCAGTGTGAGCACCGAGCAAGGAGCCTACTTGGGGGAAAAGCTCAGAAAACCTCTCTGCACAGAATAAGACAGCGCATTATACAGACAGCGTTGCTGCACAGTCATGGCTAGTCACTGGTGCAATGACTTTGCAGCTGTAGTAAGGCAGTGTTTTGATAATCTCCTCAGAGCTAGGCTACAGCTACTGAGATGTGGCATGTTTCATTAGTTAATGTTAACGAGAACAACTTTTCTCTGCAACAGTATAGAAAAGTAAAAAACTACACTGTAAATTATGCTCTTTTCTTATAACATACTGTTCCACTCTCTCACTTCTCCCCTATCCAAGACACTGGACGCAGGAACCCAAATCATGTAACAACTAATATTAATGTGTTAATGTACCATCAGTTAACACAGCTCTGGTTTGATCTCTGACTTATCACTGTGCACACCTAAAATACATGCAAACAGAGAGTATCTGCCTGCGGAAAAGGTTGCTCCACATGAAACTTCAGTGCCAACAGGCAACCCAGGCCACCTCCAACACTGAAATACTATTTGCAGCCTACTAACATACAAAAAGATATGAAATTCCTTCTCTCTTTGAAAGTAAACACGAAACAACAAAAAATGCTCACCAGACTGATACAATCTGATCTCTACACCGAACGTCCCAGTGATCCATCTATGTGGGCAGGGAAAGGGTCCAGATTTTTCAAAGACATTTAAGATGAATAGCGTAAAATTATCACCGTGAGCGGTGCCCACAGAAACCAAGCTTCCCCATGCTCAGGTTGGTGCCAGCCCTGTGTGGGGCTGTTACAGATAGCACTGTACTAATTGAGGGACAGTACCAATGAATACTCAAACTGAGGCTTTATGAATTTATATTTCTCAATTATTCTCTGCTGTAGCCACTGCGCACCCTCCGTCTTACAGTACTGAGAAACATTGTGCTCAGTAACGGAGGGGAGAAGGCTTTTGACGATGCCTTTTGGCAGGTTTCTGGACGAGATGTGCCTGGCATTAGCGCTGGAGGACCCAGCTCACAGCCTGCAGTGCTGAGGACATAACTCACATCCTCATTCCCCTGCCCGCTGCCAGGATTTGCTTCTAATACTGAGTGGTTCCCAGCTTGGTTCCCTGTGGGTAACCAGGCCGTAACCTTGCCTTCTCCTCACTCATCACCTGGCAGTGTTTAAGTGAGCTTTGAAAGGAGTATGCAACAGTAATCCTACCTTTAAAACCTTTCTGTTTTACCACCCCGGCCAGCAAGCCCTGCTGACACCAAATGTCCCAAATCAAGAGGCAGGGAGCTTCACATGATGCGGCAGCACCAGTCCTCCCACTGCTCCCCAGCCCTTTGAACTTCCCTGCCCGCTGTCTGCAAAGGGAAGCAGCTGCCTTAACACCCCCCCTCCACTTCCCTTTCAAAGATAAAATCTGCCTCCTAACACACACAAAGATAAAGCAGCAGAAATCCAAGAGAAAGAGCAATGGCAGGAGCAGCTAACTGGAAGAGACGGCTCTCCTGTGGGTATGCTCTGCTACCTTGCTCCTGAGCTGGTCATTTTCCTCCTTGCAGGCTGAGAACTGCTTCTTCCAGTGCTCGATGCTGGCCGCGGACTCCTGCAGTGCCGTGGTCAGCCTGGCGTTGCTCTCCCGCAGCGTCTGCAGCTCCGTCTCCCACTTCTTCACGTTGGATGAACTGAGAAAACCAGGGTGCCATTAGGTGACTTCACCTTATAATCCTGTGTACCATTACTCTTTACCTGCCTGCAAACTCATCCACCTATTGTGCCTGTTTACCAATGATCTGTTGTTATAAGATCAAGCGTACTCAGATGTTTGCACTTGCCCCTAGCCATTGCCCACCTAAGGAGAACATAAGCCTTAATTTGACTGTCTCTGCCAAAACAAAGGGATCTATCAACTCCAGCAATGGTGACCTGCGCTTCTGGAACAGAAGTCCTGCTGTCAAAGCAGGCTGTAGGATTAAGCTGACAGCTGGGATCTCCAGCGTTCGCAAACAGAGGTTTTACTTGTGTGCTGTGCGTGGTCTGTGCTCACCTCCAGAGCGGCGTGGCTGTGCCTCGCTGAGCACCCGCTGCAGCGCAGGCCTGCGGGCATGGTACCCGTGCAACAAAGAGACTCTACACATTTGCAGATGGTACAATAATTCAGAAGAGAAGATGTCAGGGGGTTGACACTACCTATATTTGATTTTTCTTTAATGCTCAGCCTTAAATATAAAAGTGTTACATAATGCTGAAGAATTAAACTACTCATTCCCCAAAGCTTCAAGCTGCAGCGCAGAGCACGAGATTAGAGAGTGAATGGAAGGAAGGCTTTGAAACTCCCTACATGCTAGCTGCTACTTGCCTGTGGAGGTGTCTGCAGCAGGAGGAATGAGCAAACTTTATGATTTGAAATAGGTTACGCTATTGAAATGTCAATAAAGAGAGATGATGTACTTCAAATATAATATACGCAACCTTAGAATTGCTCGCTGGGTAACGCTGCTTATGGTGTTGTTGCCTTATTTTTTAAATGGCTTTTTAAGAGTAGCTTGATCCTGTTATATTGTCTTTCCATTCACAGATATATTCACATGCAAGACGCAGACAAGGCAAGATCCCAGTAGAGAATTATGCCATTTTAATGTTGTAACTTTGCATATTCCAATGCCTGTATTTTCACTACGGCTGCAAACTACTCTCCTCAGCATTTTCAACTAATTTATCAAAGCAACTAGCAAAAAATGTGACTTCAAGGGGCATTGTCCACAGCTTTAGAAACATTCCCCTAAGACTTCTAAGCAGCCTGGTGAAATTATATTTCTCACTTCAACTTTTTAAGGTTGAGTTCATTCCCTTTTATAATTTTAAATATCCGTATCTATTTTCATCAAAGTAAATGGAGCAAACTCAAAGAGGAAGAAGAGATTGGCTTCTCATGTTATCAGTAGCAATTGCTCCCCCATGGCTTTCATGTTATTTCCGTAGCTCTAAAACTTCACAGACGAAGGTTGTTGTAAGAGTTGGCATCAGCAGAATAAAAGAGATCTTAATTCATCACGAACTAGATCAGGAAAAAACTAAATGGTAAATATCTCTCAACTGGATAACGGGAGGTACTCGCTAAAATCTGCTCATTCATCCATCTGCTGCATCATTTTAAATTAATGCAATTACATTTCAATAATTTCTGTTAATATCATTAGCCATCACATAATTACAGCACATTATTCCAATGCAATTTAGGTATTAAAGGAACTTCACCTTTGGGCTAGAGCAATTTTTAATTTATCATTCTCAGACTTGAGATGTGCCTCAGCAGGACCACCATGTGATGCTTTCTCATCGTCTGTCCCGTTCACACTAGATGCTCGAGTGGAAGATGGTGTTTCACGTCCAGATTCCTGCAGCACAACACACAAATGAACACTGGGCTTCTCCTGCATCTCCTGCAACACCACAACACCAATTTCTTTGTAATCTTGATCCCACACCACCCTGCCGAGACTTAGGCTGCATATGCTCTCCTGGCAGAACAGTGGTAACAAACACATACCCTTTACATCTTGGCTGCAAAGCTGGTCTGTTTAAAAAGAATGAAAAAATGATAAACAAAATGAAAGTTTGAAGTGTTGAAAAAACATGTTTAAGTGTTTTAACTGACAAGGCTTGTGTTTTCTAAAGGCTGTTTGCTTTTTTTAAGGTAACGAAACAATACAGTGCATCTGGAAGCACACAAAGTCCAAACCAAAAATAAAAAAAAGAAGATACTGCTCCTCCAAAGAGATACTATTCATAGACTGCTTGGTGCTGACCGCCAAGAGAACAAACCAAGTGAACCATAAAGGCCATGACCAAAGTCTTCAAAAAATGAGTATCCAAAGTCAGCCTCTCAGATCAGTATTTGTGGACCCCACAAAGGGGGTTAGTTGCAAGACTAAGAGCATTCAGCATATTTTTTCTGATCATGCATCTGAATTTCTCTCTGATCAAAATTCGTCTAACTTTCCTCCAAACATTAGCCCAGGCCGAGAATGCCTGCTGAACAGGGCTCCTTCTTACCTAATGGGATGTGTATGAAATTACAGTAAAACACATGAAGAGACTGGGACAACACTCAATTTCCTCAATCTGTAAGAAACCCCAACCTCCCTGGACACGGAGGCACTTTGCTATATCAAGGTGTGCTGCCTAGAAAAGCGTATTGTACAAACATGCAACACAAGCTTCTTCCAACCGCTCACTAAAGCATTGCCTCCGTTCCCACGCCACAGCTTGCAATTCATCACATCCAGGCAACGAACCACTATGGCCACCAAGTCAGCCTCTCCATTGGCAAACCGAACTCCTCCCAAAGTAGATTAGACAAATGACAAAACAAAGTATCTCGATGAATCTCATTTACTGTCTGCTGAAGTACTACACTGACTTACTTTCCAGTGAGCCAAAGTATGTGTAACAGTACAAATCAAAGGATGTATAGCTTTCCCTGTTATTAAAAAAGTTCTAACAGCTCAAGAACTGCTGAAAAAAATTAGATATAAATGAAGGCAAAGAGCATGGATGGATGAAAAATACTCCTCTGACAATGTTAATGTCCAGCCGCTGACAATTACCTTCTGCAGTCTTCATTTTATATACTTTAAGTTTGCTGCCAGAAGCTGGCGCAGTCCATTAGAAAATTTAACTTTAAATTATTTATCCTGTATGCACACAGGTATTAAAGCTAAATTACAAACCTGGGAATGATTGCTTGAGGTCTCAATTTTCTCTTGAGATCTGTCTCTTGCTAGTTTGGCAGCTTCTTTTACTTCTTGGAATTTCTCTGCAAACTGGAAAAAGCATGAAAGATATTTATTAAAATGATTTATCATCTATTAAACTGTTCAGATTACTATATTTATATGGTTCATAGATCTCCAAAAGTGAACAACTAATTTTGATAATTTTAAAATTTTGGCAAGAAAAAACATTTTAATTCTTTGGTAGGGAAGTTCTTTCAAAAGGAACGGGGGTGTTTCTAGAAGTCCCTTCTAGAAGGGACATCTCTGTAGCTCTGCCCAATCACAGTAAAAGCCCATGGAGAAAAAAAGGAGCTATTAGTGTCTTCTGGTTTCATTTGGTTTTGTTTATTTCCTCCCCCTCCTCTGTTTCACTCGATGTTGACAGTCTATTAAAGTTGAAAGTATAAAAGACGTATGTTTGGGCAAAAAAAAAAAAAATCAATGTCTTCTAAGAGCAAGTCAATTAAATTAAAGAATGCAAATGAGCTCATGAGATATCTGCAGGATGCAAACAAGGGATTATCAAGACACAGAGAAAAGCAGAAAAAGGTAGATCTGAATGTGTGATGGGGCCATATGAAAACACAGCTTTTCTGATCTAATTTTCTTATTACTGGCAAAAATACAGGTAGAAGACTTCAGGGAAAGGCTTGAACGCTTCCTGTACGAGGGTTATATCAAGCTGGGGGAGCAGGGGAAAGGAAAGATAAAGATGCAAAGTAATGATCCCAAGCTCTACAAGTTGCTGTAGGACATCTGCTCCGAAGCCAGTCTGGCACTTTTGAAATACAAGTATTATCACAGCCAGTCAGGGTTGCAGGGCTTTAAATGCTTTAAACAGTGTTTAAAGTTTTAAAAGGAGGATTGCAAAGATGAAAGAAAAGGCTTTTTTTTTTTTTAATTAAGATGTATCCTGTATAAGAATGGGTAACTGTCTTCCTGCTAAAGCAGCTTGGTCTTGCTTGCCTGTGTTCTGAGAAACTTGAAATGCTAGAAAGGAAAGACATGTTAAAAGTGCATATAAATAAATCTATTTTATTTCACAGTTTGTGAATAAAAGGACTGCCATTATATCCTCAGATAATTCAGAACACTTATGACAAAATTGTAAATAAAAGCATGAACATACATCACATTTTATAGTCAAAGAATGGGAAGAATCATTACCCACTTACTAATCTTATCTTCTAACTTTTAGATTTACAGCAGGTATTTAGCATGCTCTCTCTCAGTAAAATACTGGGACTATAAAGATTGATAAAACAAATCTTCTCCAACTGGTCTAAGAGAAAATGGGATTTATATGCAGAGGCACCTGTGTTTTGTATAACACACACAAATGGAAATTTCCAACAAACACACATACATCATCTGTAAATCCCATGGACAAACACATTCTCAAAGCCGAGTGAAATTTCGGGTGTAGACTACGATCTGTGACGATGCTTATGAATGAAGATCGAGCTCTCAAATCCAGCTGTTTTCTATACAACAGCTGAAACTGCATATGCAAAGTATGTGCTCTGGGATGGCAGTAGTTGCTATCCGATGGCATGTGCAGTCACTACACTCACAAATGACTTGATTACCTTTGTAGCACTATAAAGATCATTAGGAACAACTACATTACAGTTTCACCTTAAGTGGTTTAACTCCAACTTTACACAAAATGTATCTCCTGTGGTGACAAAACAGCTATAACAAACTGATTATTTCTAAAATATTGTATCAACAGTAAGCCCTACACTTGGGTTTCTTGCAAATAGTAAAGGGCTGTTTTGAGTCTCTCTTTTACAATAAATCTTTACAGGCAAGTATGAAAAATTTATGAGGGTTCTTCATGGACTATATGAAATATGAAAAGACAAAAAGAATTGGAAGCGATCTATCAAATTTTATTTTTGCAACTATCTTCATAAAGCACACAGGAGACTGCTGTGAAAAATTATGTGAGCTGAGAAGAAAATGACATTTTCCCACATTTTCATAATAAAAAATTGTATATGACTGAGCAAAGCTAATCTTCAATATAAAACCAATATGATCTCATTGCACAATAGATTTCAGTCATGTCTCTAGTTTACCAGCACACCTATTTAACACATTTGCTTTTAGAAACAAGTACAGATAACTGAATTTTTCACCATCTTAGTGACAGATCTTCAGCTTTGAGAGTCAAAATACTACCCTTCTTTCTTATTGTTGTTACAAACATAAAGATGGCTGTGCTGGTTCCGGCTGGGATAGAGTTAGTTTTCTTCATAGTAGCTAGCATAGGGCTGTGTTTTGGATTTGTGCTGGAAACAGTGTTGATAACACAGGGATGGTTTAGTTACTGCTGAGCAGTGCCTACACAGGGTCAAGGCCTTTTCTGCTCCTCACCCCACCCCACCAGCGAGTGGGCTGGGGGTGCACAAGAAGCTGGGAGGGGACACAGCCAGGACAGCTGACCCCAACTGACCCAAGGGCTATCCCATACCATATGACATCATGCTCAGCATATAAAGCTGGGGGAAGAACAAGGAAGGGGGGACATTGGAGTGATGGCGTTTGTCTTCCCAAGTAACCGTTACACGTGATGGAGCCCTGCTTTCTTGGAGATGGCTGAACACCTGCCCGCTGATGGGAAATAGTGAATGAATTCCTTGCTTTGCTTTGCTTGCGTGTGTGGCTTTTGCTTTACTTATTAAACTGTCTTTAGCTCAATCTGCAAGTTTTCACTTTTACCCTTCCAATTCTCTCCCCCACCCCAGAGGCGGGGAGTGAGCGAGCGGCTGGGTGGTGCTTAGTTGCCGGCTGGGGTTAAACCACGACAATGGCTGTAACAGAAAGGGTAGTGAAAGACTGTCTCTGTTTTTTGTTTACCCCACACACTTGGAAACAGTCAGTCCATAAAGAGTTCTGCTGCCGCTTCTTTTTCATTCTTAGCTAATTAATACCTGCTAGATTTTACTAACAGTCTATTTTTGAAAGCTACAGAGGATCACTTGGTTTGTTATGAAATTAAAGCCTTTCACTTGATTACTCTTCTGAGCGCAGCAACACGGTGGTGACAGCCCAAACTTGTGTGGCATTACCAATGCTAATTGCTGCAGCAGACCAGGCGTTTCTGAAGCCATCCAGATCCCGAGGCTGTCTCTGAGAGTGACAGCATGGCCACAGTGTCTAATCACTGGCAGAAATTAAAGAGATGCTCTCTCTCCAGTAACTGATTTCTTCTCTCCCAAACATAAATAATTGACAAATAATTGATACTACAAAATCATCTGCCACCTCCAAGATCTAAGTTGACTTTGAGCTATCAAACCATTGCAACAATAGGGATTGTTAATGTGAAATTCCTAGTTAAAAAGTGAAATAATCTTCTGTTTAGTAAAAGAGAACTTGGTAAACGTGGTCTTGAGGGGCAATGCATGTATAAATATCCAAAACCAACTAAAAGAATCATCACGCTCCTTCTCCCTTCCATCTTTACTCCCTTCATCTTCCCTCTCCTCCACCCTTGTCCTTGGGCAGACAAAGCTCCCCCAAATTAGCAAAAAAAAAAAAGACTGGAGTAGGAGAAATGCCAACTGAACACCACTCCAACAGTCCATCAGGGATTCTATGACGTGTCTTCCCATGGCCCAGGAAGCTGTGAGACTAAGCTGCAATACAGAAAAGATTTGCTGCTACCAACACTTGTGAAGCCTTTTAGTCTAAGGCTGCTGCAGCCCATGAGCACTGTTTGATTATGAGTCTTGGCCCATGACATTTAATGGGGACTCAAGGATGCTACTGTGCATTGCACAAATTATTTAAAGGCTGTTCAAAATCTGCAGCCAGCTTGTCACCTGGAGAAATATATATATACATTTAAATAGATCTTCTTAACATTTTATACATTAAAAAGCATTATTTTGTATGTGTAAATGTTAAGTTCCTGATCTGGCATAATATTTTACGTCTCCTACTGACAAGTTGTGCCAGTGTCAGATAGATGAAACAGCTGCTCCCACCCAAAGCAGTCTCATAAATATTTCATCGCCCTCTCGGTTTGCAGAAGGCTGGGTGATGCGACGTTCCCGTTGGGGAGCACCGCCGTGCCATGACCCACAAGGCACGCGTCATTTTGCCTGTGGTTTTCTCTGGATGAGCCCTCAGTACTGCACAGATCAGCAGCAAACAAGACTATTTACTCCAGAAGGTGGCCAGTAATTTGCTGTAGCACAGCCAGTGCGCTGCCAGCACCGAAGCCAGTCGGACCGGGGGGGCTGTGCTGCGTGCTGGGGGCAGGGGCAGGCTCTGCTCTGAGCTTTCTCCCCTGCAACACAGCGCCTGGCAAATACCGCACACATAATGTGCATGCATGCACAGAAATGAAGTCCAGTGCTCCCCAGATGCTGGATGCAGTTGCTTTATGATGTGCAAAGTCTGGGTTTACTGTGTTTCTCGCCTGTATAAATCTTTGTCCCTATGCCCTTGACTACCTACAGCTCCTCAGATAGCATGTCTGTGTCGAAGCATCCTGAATGATAGCAGAAATTCTACTTAACCGCTTCATGTGCAAAACACATCACTACCTTTACAGCACCAGCCCTGCCTCTTCATCACTCCCAGGCACACCATTAATTCTCACCTATTTCGATTTGGCTGTAGCAATGTATGAATAATGTCGAGACCTTTTTGAAGCACAGGGTGGGAAGGGGGGAAAGGAGGGTCAGCAAGTCCTGCAAGAGGCGAAAAGGACCCTGAGTAGGACATCAACTTTAAGCCCTGGGATTCTCCCAATCAATGTGAATGGTAATTAGGTTACTAGGTCACTGAATGCAGTTTTCAGTAATGGCTCATGTTTAATTTGAACTGCTTTTCCCTATAGGTATGGATTAATGCTTAAGTATCTCAAGAGAAGAAAGGCATTAGAAGGAGGCAATATCTTTTATTAGGCCAACCAATATACTTAAAAATGCAGACGTTTTTAGGCATGCTAACCTCTTCTCATGTCTCATTATTATTCATTATTTTCAGCAGACATTTTTCAGCTGTATTTATTTATTTATTTATTTATTTAAAGCCAGAGCTATTGATCTCTGGTTTAGTGGAGTTTTAGCATGTCCTTTCAACTCCTGACTAAAAGCTTCAATTATTTCCAGTAAAACTGGCAAGCTTTAATTTATATCTTTTGTAAGAGTATAATGATATCAACATAAAATGAAACCTGATTTTACTATTCCCAATACACTTATACATCTGTAATCTCTCCACCATCTCTGGTCTTTCGTACTAATGGTTCAATAATTAAACTGAGGGGCATGGATGATAAAGGATATCTTTGTCCCATTGCTTTGCATGGTGGTAATAAAGCAGGTTTTCTAACATTTTCCAGATAGATAACTGTCAGATTTTTTTTTTAAATAGATCATCTCGAGCCATTTTCAGAAGTGCTCCCCTTAAGCTCCCCTTCGATATTCTGACCAGAAAAAGTCTTTCTGCTGATTTGGAAAGCTTTTCCTGCAAGTAGAAGGCTGTATTATCGGCAGCGGGCTCTTCAGCAGATCCTGCAGTGCAAACAGATGTGCAAACTGATCTGGAGAGAAACCCAGCTGGTGCTGGGGCCCCTGTGCCCACATGACATGTTTTTCAGATTGGCTTTCGTTCAGCTACAGGAACATTGAAGAGCTGCTTTCTGATACCAGCGTTAAATTTATTCTAAGTACGTGTTGGGACGGTTTTGGAGAATATGGTAAAATCTCTCTGATTAGGGTGCAAGGAGCTCCAAATGTACCTCGTGCCTTGTTATACCTCTCGTCTCCTGAGCCAGCCTCAGCACCACCCGCTCCACGCAGCGCGTGGTGCACGTTTAACCCCAGCCAGCACCGAAGTACCATGTGGCCACCTGTCATGTTGCAGGTGTGACTTCAGTAATCCAGATTCAAAATTACTGTCCAATGGTGCTAATTCTTTCATTTGGTGTCCAAAAGTTGCACTGTATCATGCTTATCTGTTACCCAAAACGAACTATTCCCCTAGGTCCACTTTAATCCTCCCATATTCCTATACTACTTATTTAGCTATTATCAACACCTCTTTGCCACAGGAGTGGAGAATATGCATAGGTGAAATGAGCAGTCCTCTACAGTTGATTAAACATCATAAAACATAACCAGCACCAGCACCTCATTTTTAAAAAAGTTTTGCATGTGATTGGTTGGGTGGCCTTAGCATCCCAGAAGAGCAGATTATTGCCATGGCATCTTTATGGACATCTCAAGTCCAAAAATAATTTAATGTGAGAAGTAAAATATGCTTTACCTTTAAGAAATATTTGCAAAAAATGCAATTCACGGGAAATTGCACTAACTTAGTAAGACAGACTTAGTAAAATAAATTTTTATAACAATTCACTTGATGGAAAGGTCCTCCTTCTATTGCAATGGTCTGCCTTTGCTATTTTAGACACTACAACAAACATCTTGTTCTCCTGATTCTTTTCATATCAAAGCACACAAGAGGACAACAACATGAGAGACTGTGTGCCATGGCCAAGGACACAATGTTGAGTTAACTGACAAAACCCAGTGCCAAGTAGCCATGCTTCAAGTGTCAACTATGTGTTAGATAAGTAGGGTTTTTTTACTGCATGAACAAACAAACATCTCCGCTGCTTGACGAGCACTTGGCGAGATCACTAATCTAATGACAGGACGTATTTTAAACCTCTGGTTATTCATTACAAGAGGCAGCTGTAGACTTTACAAGCCTGCTGTTGTAGCCAGTCTCTGGGCCAGGCAAGGGTTGCATTAATACCAAACCCATGTTTGGGGTGCAGCTCTGAGGCACAGCTCTGCCAGCAAACCTGGCATCCGACCTCCCCAGCTACTCGTCCCTTGTCTCCGCCACAACTCATTGTCACCTCCCCAGGTCTGTGATAAAACCACTTTGGGTCAGGGCTGCAAATCACACCACTGAGCTGAAATGCCAAAAATGCAGTATTATTTTAACCCAGATCAGTTTACTGAGCCTCCTGAGAGCATGGCCCCACCAACAGTGGTATCTGCAAAACCAGGGCACCGGCAAGCCCCGGGGGCTGGCAACTCTACCTCAGTTAGCTATCAATGGCAACGAGTCATCAAAACGCACATTTCTGAGGCTGGGATAGCAACTCTCTTCCTTCAGAGACATCAGGCAGCCCTAATGCCAACAGTCCTGGCATATCAGTGGTGCCCTTTGCTTTTGGTGCCACTTTCAGCTGAAATGAGCACACAGGGCAGGGAGATGCCAAAAAATACTTCAGAGTTCAGGTTGTTTCTGTGAACATCTGAAAACACAAATGCTTTCAGCCACGCTGGGCAAGATACCGTCGAGATCATCTCACTAGTACCATTGTCAGTGGCCAGATTTAATTTGACTATAGTTTTATAGTTTTGACTATAAAGTTTGCAGTACTGCCTGCTTCTGTATATACAGCCACTGGGTAATTACAGGAGAACGGATGTAGAGGACTTGCAGAAGCATGCAGCTCAGAAGAGGTCAGATGGGTATATGCAATTCTTCATTAATAAGAAACAAGACAGCGTTTGCAGAAATTCAGTGAGGCCCGGTACCTTCGTCAGCTGCTGCTCAGAGGGAAAGCCCAAACCAAACACAGTATTTGCTCTGCTGTCCGCCCACTGGCCGAACTTCTGCGATGTTTTAGTGAAGGTCATGTTAGGTGTGATTGTGCTGTTTATGATCACCTGTTTAAAAACAGATCAAAAAAGAATTAAAGAGTAGAAGCCACATCGGAAATGCATATCCTAGCAACGATATCATCCAAAGCAATTAGCAGTCTAAATTGGGAAATTGCTGTATTCAGAAGACTTCTTCCCAAAACAAAACAGTTTCTATCTTGTCTTACTTCATGAAGGAATTCTGATGTTTTGTCTTCTTTTTCCAAAGCACTGTCACGGTCCTGCAGTTAAACACCGCTGCGGGAACATCACTGAACTCAAAGCAACAGCAGGGACAGGAGCTATAAAATTACCCTGCCAGAAATGCCGATACAAACCCCTCTTTTTTCAGTGTTACAAAGGCACATGGCTACTCCCACTGCCCCGCCAGGCACCCGGGATGGCCTGAGGCCTCCAAGCAGGGTGTCTACCAGCAACACCTGCCCTCAGACTGGAAGAGCAAGGAGATATTTCTGCATTTCTCCATTTGGCCTTGGGCCTCCACAAGCAGGATGCCTGAGACATGTCAGAAATTTAAAACAAACAAACAAACAAACAAAAAAAAACAAGAGGAGAAACTGATAGCTTAATAATGAGTTTAACTTGGGAGGGTGGTGAAGTGTATCCCCAACAACGCACATGCAGTACCAAACGTGGGCCTCATGACAAATATTCTGCCACTTTACACAAGTTAACTAATATCTGCTTCACCACCAGCAACCTTGAAAGCAACAGTGGTTCTTGTAATTAAAGAAATAGCCAAGATGAGGAAGGCTGTTGGGATGAAGTCTCTAAGGAACTTAGTGGAACAAGCATAAAATGTAATCTTGCAAAAAGGAATGAGATATACGTCAGTTCATTATCAAAAATCTTAACTTTATTTGCAAGATACACCATTATATGAGTCTAGAGACTCCTTCCCTTGGAAATTAATTCATGTACAATGTTCTTTCTGCTAACAGAATAGGAGCTTTCTTTAGTAATGCGTACCATCATCTCCAATATGCAAATTACGCAGTAATTAAGCCAAATCTGTGGGACAGTTTAATTAACATGATCAGGAAGTATCCTGGCAACATCTTTTACTATGTATTCCAAGCAGTTTTTTTCCTAAGCTATCATTTACATTTAGCAAAAAGTGTGAATTAAATTTACCAGAGAAAGATCATTACTTGCCTCTGTCCCCTCCCTAACTTCTGACCTTTATGCTGATGCTTTTATTTGCTTTCTTAGAAAATGCTCAACTTCAGTGGTTCCCTCTTTTTGCATCATCACTTTCAAATAAACATCCAATTTTCTGCCATTTCCTACCACTGAAAGTTTCACCAAAAGGATCAAATTGACGAGGGCCAGATGGCTGATGCTCCTGAAATTGTTTTTTGCATGGGAAGAATCAGGGAAGAAAGAGGGAGAGGTGACTCTGCAGCCAGCGCTGGCCAACACACACCATATAGACATCAGCTTTCAGGGCCGAAACATCTTTTTGAACGGCCGGTTGACAGGCAGAGGTATAAGCTAAGCTGCCCAGACGCACTCTCCTATGGCTAAGTCACACGACAGAAACACAGCCAATATAAAATCTAAATGCGACTTCAGAGATCTGAATTAAAAGAAAATCAAGGATTTTATGTAGGGTTTTGACAATGCAAAGGGAGCATGATGATACGAGGACTGCATGATACAGAGAGTCACAAGAACAGGAGGAAAAGCTACCACCGACCCAGAAAAATCAGGATGCTTTCCAAAAACTTTAAGGAAAGTGCTATATGTATATTTCTTCTTCAAAAATCTTACATCAGACAGATGAACTACTTACAAATGTTTAGCTTCTCAAGTTACAGAATTTATTTTAGAAGCTCTGAAATACCCAGAAATTTCAAGTGATAAAAAGTATTACTTCAGTCCTACTGTGCCTATCAAATTAGACATCTGTGGGAAAAACTAATAAAATGGCCCTTTTTATTGAAAGGCAAAAGCCTCATTCACTGGAAGCAGACTCCAAGAAGAATAAAGTTCTTCCATACCTCCTACAATAACCATTGAGTAAATAAAAATATATAAAAAAACACACCAAAGATATCTTTTAGACCACAGTCCAATATTATCAAAGAAGTGATAAAAGGAATAATGAAGCCTGCAAATTGTAAACCAAGAAACACCTTATTGAGCAATGAAATGAACTACATTAGCTTAGCACCTTAGAGGTTAATTTTTTCTATAGCCAGTGCAGAATCCAAGAAAACGCTGTGGTGATCACACACCTTCAAGAAACTGACAGTTCATCTGTTACATTTATAATAAGCTGCAATTAGTGAAACTGTCTAGAAGCCGGCTCTACCTTTCTTTCCTTAAATCCTCCTCTGTCAGTCAGGCACTTCAGAAATGCTGCGTTCCTATGGAGAACTGAAAACCTAAGTAAAAGCTTAGGAGATTAAATCAGAGCTCACAGAAACTGTTCAGAGGAGCTGGATGCTGCGGGTACATCGCACTTACCCACCCCGTCTTCCTCCCCATCCTCACCCCATCGCCCCATCACGCTTGCAGGAAGATGCTGTAACATTGAACTTTGGGAGCATCAGCCTGTACATTCACTTCCCACGTAAATCTGGTCATCATTTCAGAGCAGAGATACTACATTGGCCAGGGAGCAATCATGTTGGTTGTGTTTAGGAGAAAGAAAGGGTGTTATGATCTCAAAGAACAAGGAGAAGCAAGGCTTGCAAGTGCTCCTGCCAGGTAACCCAGCCTATCCCCCCTCCCAAAGCTGGCTCACTCTTGGCTACGTGATTGCAGAAGGAAAGTACTCCCCACCACTCCTCCGTCTCCTGGGCCGAAGGTCTCCAGCCAGGGCAGAAAGCAGGGGAAGCCTTTGTGGCCACCGCAACAGGAATGTCCAACCAAACCGGGAAAATTTTCTTTTTTCAGGAAAAGATGAGCCAGAATTTTCAATTTTCAAAGGAAGAAGGAGCTGAGGGGAAGGGCGCAGAAGGGAAAGGACATATTTGAAAGCTGCTGCGGGCAGGATGAGCCCACGGGCTCTTTTCCACCCCTAACTGCAATCCAGTATTATAATTCTATAAGAAAATGCAACTCATCAATTCAAATGGGCTCTTACGAAACAACTTTGCATTTGGTCCTCATTCGTATAATACACACATGGTGCAATTCCAGCTGCATCAGAAAACAGAATAAACTTGTGGACTTTCATCCAGGATAATGGATTCAGAAGACAAACTACTCTCTAATCAAATGCAATCAATCCCTGAAGTGGTTAAAGAGTTCTCCCTAAAGACAAAGGCAAAGAGAAGCATAATATAATAAGCACCTTACAGAATAATAAACTCATTCATCATACTGACTGAGTTGTCTACATACAGTTAAAAAAAATATGTGCCTTTGCTCTCATCTACACGCAAGCATATCGGATGGTGAACATTCCTGATACATCCACATAAGCCAAACAAAATCTCATACTAATTTCACTTCCTTTGGGAGAAAAACAATCCTGACAGATCTAAATTTTTATTTAAAGATGACACAGAAGAATTTTCGCAGTACAAGGTAGCGCTACATCAGCCAGAAATTACCCCAGACATTTAGAGACACACCAGGTATATTAATCAGATAAAAGTGAATGCAAATAAGCTGGCGTAGAGCAGAACATTCATAGGCTGTAACACACCCATCCCGCTGCCTTCCCATGGAGAGAAACTGCCAAATAAATCAAGCAGGGAGCGGTCACAAGACGACCTGAGTGCATAGAAGGAAAAAAAATGTATTGGCAGCTCATGCCGCTTCTGATATATGAGCAGTGCCTATATATACAGCTGCCATTTCTTTTAGGGGATGCTTCGAGTATGGAAACAGTTCCCCTCCCACACTCCCCGTATCACAACACCGCACTAAAGAGGCAAAGCTGATGTGGCTCCTGAAAACCCATTTTCCCAAGTTACCGTTTCATTAACATAAGGTGAACGTGCATGCCGGCTGGCTGGAGTACAGAGGGAGCGGAGCTGGAGCAGCACACGGAGGTTTGCCAGCTTGGCTCACAGCATATGCCCTCATCGCATCAGCCCCGGCTTGCCAGATTCACAAGAGGGAAAAGCAGAGATGAGAGCAAGCTCAGCTCCAGGGGGAGGAGAGTGGCGATCACGGTGGGCATTTGGCAGAGCCAGCGGCACAGCCCCGAGGAGGAGGGGGGCCAATGTGCCAGCAGGAATCAGCCAGGATGCTTCCTCTGATGAGACACCCTCCAAAGGGGATGAGGAGCCAACGTAGCCAGCCCTGTCAAAAACTTCTCTACCTGGGAAAAGACTGAAATAACAGCTATGAAATAGCTAATTAATATATTAGCCAATGTATTTTGGAACTGTGTTAAATTAAATCAGAAAAGGGCCCCTTATTCTGGGACAAAAGTGTCAGATTAGGAATGATTCTGGAATTTTCCCTTTAAATTCACATCACCTGTTACTCTGAAGTAACCTCACCTCCAGAAAAGCCCCAAGGCTCGAGGCCATAGGATCTACTCATTAAGAAGTCACTACATTAAAACTTTCCCACTTCATTTTCACACTTCTGAATATGTGCTTTCCAGTTTGCAGACCTTGTGAAATCTAATTTCCCCAACCCACCAGGCTGCTAATCTTCAGTAAAGATGGATCCCAGTCTAAAAACAGAAACGAGGAGGGAAAGAAGCTGCTAATCCTCTGGCCACAGCTATCACAGGCTCAGCAGGTTCTTTCAGCTCCTCAAGTCAACATGAATCAGAAGGGCTTGTGACACTGGATGTGGAGATGAGGAGACAGGGATGGCTTTGCAGAGAAATTCTCCCTCTATCCCAAAGCAACTCCCTCGTGGAGTTGTTCAGCAACTCCCTCGTGGAATTAGCACACCTGCGTTTCCGTGATTTGCACTATCCTTCATGACCTACCATCCTCCCTATCTCTGCTGACAGCTTCTGGGCTTACATGTAATGACTTTTCACCAATATGTCACTGGTGATAAACTGATCGTCTCATTTCTAGTCCTACAAAGCCAGCACACACATACCTATTGTTAATCAAGACAGTGCTGTTAAAGGGAAAAAAAGAGTCCCTTGCTGAGGCCACCTAACAGAGCAGAGCAGGAGCAGCACAAAGACATGCTCACAGCAGCGTACGAACTTGGGGATGAAAGCAAGAACAGCCTTTGGCCAAAACAGTGAACCTATACTGCAGGAGGATTAATTATAGTTGTTTTACAAATCAGGGCCAGCAGATGTGATCAAATCTTTCTCCCCACCCTTCCTGCTAAGTCCTTGTAGAAGGTCCTTAAAAAAAAAAAGCAGCAGCGTGGAAAACTGACAGTAGCAACGGCACTTGTTCTAGCTTTGCTTTATCTGCTGCACCTGACACATATGCAGCACTTTAGCTGGGACAGGCTGAGGGTATGGATTAATTAGATTGGAAGCACTGTAAACATATGCTAAGAAGAGCACTGAGTGTCTCCATTTTGCTGTTCCTCCTGCTCCGCTCCACCGTTTGTGCATGACTGGGGGGGCCCAGAGCACAGGGTAGGCCACAGCTGGCAGGACATCTACTACCAGACTCTTGCTCCGGGTACCCATCATTTTATCCCTACAGTGCCAGCAAACCTGGCCAGCCACTGCTTTTCAAGATTTACTGTTCTACACAGTTAACCAGGACAGTAGTTAACTTCACCCATCAATGGACTCCAAAAGCTTCCATAACTACATCATGTATTTCTGCGGGAGGCAGGAGAGGAAGAGGAACCGCAGTGATTCATCTGCACTCTGCAAAGAGGAAGATGCCAGGACGCCTTGCAAGCTGCAGAGGACTTGCTGCAGTCCGAAGCATTTACTTCCCAATCTGAGCTCCCTCTGCAGAGAGGAGATCACCTTTTATGGATAAAGTATCTCATATGCTGCTGCTGCGCTTGCTTTGTGGGAAAAGGGCCATTTCTACAGTTGCACATAGCTTTTTTTCCCTTGTATCACCTTGCATCCCCAGGATAATTCAATGAATGATGAGGTTCATTTTTAACCCCAAAAGCCAACAAATCAAACAAAAACCATACAGCTCTTGTCCTACTTCATGAAGAGAGATGTAAAAATACCACTCCCCCCTCCAATAAAAAGACTAATAACTGTTTTTCCTCTGGTAAAATATTTCTGTTGTAAAGCCCTCACTGAGAACCTGTCTAAATGCAAGGAAAGTGGGTTCATGATTATGTGAATTCTATTAAGTGAATCTCCTGCTACACCTACTCCACTGCGCTCTTTTTCTTCCCAAGGTAATTAACATCTCTGCAGAGTTGGCTTCCCACCTCCTCCACCCAGTCTAAATCTCTAAAATCTCCTATTTTTGCTTTGACATCTGACTAGAATTTTTTTTTTCATTTTAGGCACAGCACACACATCCACCCACCCACACGATTCAAAGCACCAGCAGCTGTTTCATGAAGAAAATCTACAGCAAGGATTTTCAAATCTTCTACGCTGGAACAAATTGTTACCCAGGAATTTCATGCAACATTTTACAAAATATATAAACCAAGATGCTTGTGTGTTATTTTCACATGAGAAATAAGATTTCTAACTTATCAGAGACAGGGAGAAGAATACAGTGGAGACTCTTTATTTTTTCCTAGTGACTAAAATTGGGGTGACGGAGAAGGTTGCATTATCTACAATTACAAAAACCCCATAGTTATATCACATTCATGCTTTGGAGGATTTAATAAAAGCATATAGTCTTTACACTGTATAACCATGTCCCTATATGAATCACTTAAGCACCGATCATTTTCTGCATCCTTCAAGCTGTATGACAACAGCTTCAGTTAAGCCTGAAGGTCCCTTTGCAGACGTCAGAAACGGCATGGCCACATGGCATCGTTAAAGACTCCTCTACTCTTTAGCAACCTACACCCCGCAGCAGGCGGTCAGCAATGGGACAGCTTACCACTTCCTCTCTAAAATCTGGAAAACTGTCCCTTGGCATGAGGAATGGCCAAGAAGGGCAGGGACGTTATTTTTAGGAGAAGACAGGATCTACTTGGCATCTTCTGAAACGCCTCAAAGTGGTCACTGTTAGCTGACAAGGGCAACCAGGTCTAGCAACATTTAGGAGCAATACACTAACATAACTGAAGATACAAGGTATCTATGAGATAATATAAAATTCCAGTCCTTCTGCATCATCAGAAATGCCTCATCCCTTATTTTGCTATTAGAAAATAAAGCTAGGTAGAGGTTAGGTGGGGCTCATGTGATCATCTTGTTCACTCTTCAGGAGAATCAGCTCTGGACTTCAGCTAGTATTTAATGGTTCACAGTCATTTATACTATTCCTCATTTTCCATCTAACAACCACTGTGCCATTGGATGCAACTTCACAATCCAGACTCAAGAAAGAAGCAATGTTTGGTGGTGGTTTTTTTTTTTTTTTTTAAACTAGGAAAATATTGCCTTGAATTATCTTTGACGTTCAAATTTTAAGAATACACAATGCAGTGTCGTTTATTTATAAACTCCATCTGGCATGACTTGATTAGCACGTCTGATACATTAACTCTCCAAATAGGGATTTCCAAGTATTAGATACCTCTGGCACTACAGCACGGGGGGAGAAGGGAATAAATAATTTATATAGCTGTTTCAGTGGACAAGCAATCCTTAGAGTTTCATAAAGCACAACTTATAGGAATTATTCTTTATTACTTTCAGTAGCTGAACTTAAAAAAAGAGGGAGTAAAAATCCCAGATGAGGAAATGAACAGCTAACCAGTGCTACATTTATTGCAATGCTTGACAGAAGTCCCTAATACCCCGGGAGGAGGCTGTGGAAAGCTCGAGGGGATGGAGCATGTGCTCAGTTCACCTTTGGCACAAGGTTCCTCAGCCCCTTATAATTTCTTTTGGAAGAAAAAGGCAGCACAATGCAAAACCTGAAAGCAAGCTGAGCACTACTACACTCCCTGGAGTCTGGTGAGCAGGTACGGAAGTTTTTTACCATTTATAAATTTGCCTATTTCAGTCTCATGCCACAGGTTTTGCTTTGATCAGCTAATGAAACCAAAAAGATGAGGGAAAGCATCTGTAAACCCTACCATGTTGTGCCTGTGTTGAATATGTTACTAAAAACTTTGAATTTTTTCTCAATTTTTACCTAACTACAGGCATGGATTATTTTCACAAAAAATTTGTTCAACATTCTTCAAAAGCTTTCCTAAGTTCAAGGACCATGACCTAAACCAGGCATCCTTTGCTTCATTCCAGGTTTCTTTACAATAACATCACATGGTTTAATTAACCTCTCTGGCATGTTCAGATCCCACATTCATACTGGAGTCTGGTGATCAGAAACAACTCTATGTGAGGCAGTTACGTGCTGAAACACCTTCCTTTACAGAGCTTTTCTGAGAAATTTTATAGACAGGTTTTAAAAAGGAAAAATATACCCAGACCAAAGTTTCCCTACTTGCTGGTGAGTGGTGTGGCAAGAAATCGTCTAGCATGGATTTTTAGCTTTTCCTTTTTTTTTTTCCTTTTTAAAGAGTAACAAAGGGCTTTTCTGAAAAGGTTTCTGCCATCCCCTGGATTCAGGTGTGTGTGGTCTTTCCAGAGGCAGTGACACATGCACACACCGTACATACAAGCAGAAAAATGAGCCAGATAGGATCAAACAGTGGCAGATGTGCTTCTGTTCTTCTGTCAAGGATACAGCTGTTGCCAGCACTTTGTTATCTTTTCTCCTAAGCTTACTAACCGGCTTCTGAAGGATTTACTTCCAGAAATAATCCAGACAATGAACGGAGGATTTTTCACATTTCAAAGTTAATAACTTGGAAAGAGATTAATACAGAAACATTTAAGTGATATGAGTTCTACAGCTCTAGACTTATTTTTTTTTTAAACCGAAACACATCCTCAGCAGATGATCATGATTTCTGGTTGAGGCAGTCTCAAGGGACCCACCAAATTTCCTGGCATTTACTTTGCTCCGTTTCTCAGCTTTTGACAAGCTCTCTTTCCCCTAAAGCCCCAGGTCGTGTTTGACCAAACATTTTTAATTTTTCCTTCCATTCCCAGCTCATCTCCACCAGTATTATCAATTCTGAAATTACCACTGCAGTTAAGCCCTAACAGTGTTTTCCTTTATCCTCTGAACACTCAAGGACCTGTCCACACAAGCGCACACAATGTTACTTGCTCTGCCTATCTAAACCAGTCTTGGCAACTGTTGAAAATTCTGCAGACGCAACTCCAGGTAATGTACTATCCTTCCAATTATTAAATCCTGCACCTCCCCTCAGCCTGAATTTCTGAATACTTGATATCACCTTAAGCAAATAAAGGATGATGCAAGTGGGTAGTCTCATCCTCGGCTGACAGCTCTGCTTCTCCTTTACGCTTTATTTCTTCACCACCGAATTCCAAAGAAAATGTTCTCAAGTTATGTTAAGGTCTAGAGAGAAAAACTCAAGTAACTTTAGTCAAGCCGAGTACACCACAAATATAGGCAACACAAATATTTTAAGATCATTAGGGACTGTTATTTTCCTTAATTTCATTCAGTCTTATTTCAAAGACGTCTTTGAGAAGAATGTGAAGTCCTGGTCTATGTAGCAGAAGGGTCCAGTGCACATCTCGGTGTGCTCACCCCACACAGGTACTGATCCTCGTTTTAAAATGTGCATTTTATTCTCTGTTTGCATCTGTCCTGCTTCAACTTCCATCAACCCCAACATTCACATTTCTCTTTGATACTCCCCAGGCTGGATGACTTACATCTCCACAGGACCCCTGTGGAGCGTAACACCTTGGGCACACCCTGCACCTTCGAGGTGCCCGACCTGCCACCCCACGCAGACACCCTCCTGCCGCTACACCTGCACCCCGGCTGCGGGGCTGCTGCTGACCCGGCGCCCGCACCCCAGCCTTCGCCGGAGCAGCAGCCCCTGCCTAGGAGGCACCAGCATCACCCACTGATGGCAAGTTTCCCTTAAATTGAGAGTTCCCCATGAACCATTCAAAGTGATGCAAAAAAATCTGGAAGTTGCATCACCACAACTCTAACACCTTTAAATGAAATCAGGAAATAGCTATTAAAAATATTAACTATTTACTGCAGGTTGTTTCCCTGTCTGAGTGAGAGACCGGTTCCAGCCCAGGTTAGGCTGGTGCACTATGACCCAGGACAGGACAGATGTTGTCCTGTTCTTAATCTGCTCATCATACAAAATGAAGTAGAACTTCTCTACGAAAGGAGCAGCTGCCTCTCAGAGAGCAGCCCGATCCAGCTTCATTATTTACAGCAACAACAAGCCCAAAAGGGATTGCAAAAGGAGCTAGAGACTCTTCAGGCATCTTTTACAAAGCACTTTGTTTAGCACAATTGGTACTAGAACATGTCTCTGGCAGACGAGCATCGCTCTCCAGCACGGGCTGGGAAATCTGAACTGGGAAAAGTCCACACTGCAGCTGCCTTAAGAAGCAAACTCATCTGATGAGAGTGATTAAATGGCATCAAACTATTTTAAAGGCTCTAGTATAGATTCACAGAATATACATGCTGATATTATTATAGTTGCTTTGTCTCAACAGTAAAGTACTTGTCTATTAGATGATGTATATATAAAGATAATAAAACCACAACTAATGTTTTTACTTAATAGTCATCTCGCAAGCATAAAAGCAATGAGATGTTTATTATAACACACACACAGACTGTGCACACTGGAAGGCAGGATTATGCATTAAAATTGTATTTTATACCATGTTTTTGTATTTCAAAAGATGTTCTTCCTTTTATGTGGGGGGTTAATTAATTCCATTTGTTGGAATTACTCCTTTATGGCTCCAGTATCATCTCCAGTGCTAATAACCATGTTGAAATTAGCTCCAATAGTTCATGAAATACTTAGCATCCTATGATAAAGAGAAGATGAAGGCCATCAAATATGCACAAATTTCTGTATTACAGTAATCAGCCAAACCAGTACTGGAAATTCTTTCCTATGGCACATGAAGGTTTCTTTTGCGGACAGATATGGACAAGAATGCAGGAATACTGGATCAGTCAACTCAGGCCTCCAGAGGCCAAAACCTGGTCACCTTTCCACCTGCTTACCCTAATGTGGCACCACCCTTAAGCTGGGATATGTCTTTTGGGCTCTTCAAACAGTAACAACTGTCACACACTGCCTTTTTGATGAAAGGTCCTGCTCGTGTTGGTTCTCAGTGTCAGCAGTATAAGTGATATTGAGCTCATACTCCCCCCACACCCCTGTTTTACAGTTGGCACTCTTTCTGGGACAACCAGAAAAGAAGAGATTTCCCACCCAGCCTGGAAGAAACTGCATGAAGGGCAAAAAAGAGAATGGCAGAAAAAGTTTTGGAAAAAAAGAAATATCCATCTCAGTTACCCAGCAGTGAAGCAAGCTTTGAGAAGCTGGAACAAAAAATATTTTCTGCTAATTTAATCAGATTTTACCAGCAGGGGTTCTCTGGAAATCATAGTCCTGCCAGTGCTGCAGTCAGCAAAATAATCTTCAGGGCAAGGAGCAAGGCCTCTTGGCATTTTAGCAGGCACAGAGCAGCCGGCTCGGACCCCGGCAGCACCGCGCTCCTCTGGGATGCACACAGCACTCCTGACAAGCAATGGCCATAAATAAAACTAGGGCAGGCAAAACTGGAAATAAAAGAATCTCTCCCTCTTTGACAAAACACACATATATATGCTCGCCCACACCTTTCAAAATCATAGCATTTAATTCAGGATTTCTCTATACACATTAAAAGAAAAGGCAACACACCACTTTGTAAGGTCACTTTTCATGTACTTTTACATCCCTTTATCTTTGGCTACCCAAGGGTGTAAAACATCCTCTGATCATTTCACTACGAAATTATTAAACCTGAAAATTTAGGTAGTTAAAAAACTTAGGTGTTTTTAAAAATTTAGGTATTTAAAAAATATAAACCACGGTACTTCACCTAATTCAGTGAGCACGGGGTCAGGCAAACACACTGATACTCTGAATGCCACGAGGGAAGGCGACGTTGTGATAATTTTCTGCTACACGTTATCGCAAATCAGATCCATGAGCTCTTAGAGGCACAGTTAAATGCTGCCACACCAACGCAGGCCCCTGGTGAGGTACGCACTGCTAGAAGCCTTTTTTAATCAGTGCCAAAACCTTTGTAATATCTAAATTACTTGGTAGGTTTTTCCTGAGAAAGAGTTGCTATTGGTTTAATGGCTGAATTTACGTCAATGAAAGGAAAAAACAACATAAAGAACAAGCCAGATGAAGGAATTTCATCCATGCTACCATACCCTGCAATTTTTTTCCTGTGAAAGGAAAGCTTCTTAAATCTAAGAGTCACCTTTTGGCAAAATACTCTAGGATATTTTTAACAACTATGTCTTAAAATAATTCCATTTCCATGGGCAAAGAAAATGATTTGTTTTGAGTCTCTGAACACAGCACTGGAAGAACTCCGAATTTCCTCTCTGTGTGCCGAGGACGTGAGAACAAAAAAAGCGTGGTCATAAAGAGGTGGGCAGCTATTAAATTAGGTAGCAATTAGGACTGGTAGAAGAACTGGGAAAGCCAGAAATACATCAAATATCAGCAGATTTACATATCACCTCTTCTTACCTTCCTAAATACCTGCTGCCACATGCTACTGGGGCTCTGTCCCTGCCAGCTTCACTCTGCTCTGGAAATCATGCTGGCCGTTCTTGCTGTGACACTCACTGACAGACCCCATTCCAAGGGCATACATGCCACTTAATCAAACAGCTTCATCATACTATACAATGCACTGTATTCACTTTGGGGAACATTATGTGAATACTGATTGGCAAAATTTGGCCCATCTTCTTACTCTTACTAATTGCAATTTACTTCAGAAATAGACCCACTGATTTTGCTTTCCCAGCACAGCAATTTTCCTGGTTCTCTCTTCAATACTTTCACACGCTTATGCCCAACTTAGCTGCTGATCTTCAATATTCAAGGTAATTGTTAGGTAATAAACTCTTTTAAATGATCTAGCAACTGGGAATGAGCGTCAGCCAACAATTTTTTTTTTCTCTGAAACACAAAGTCTTTGTTTCTGTATCATGTATTTACTAAAATTACTCTTGCAAGCTATTAATCTTTTTAACTCTGATTTTATTTTTTCTAGTCATCTGTTTAAGCATCTCACAGAGACAACTTAGGACTGGTGTGAGATGACTCTTGCTGTGCCACTTTTCTTTGCTGCTGCCATCTCAGAATGTCTCACTTTATTGCTGGCTATTAATTTCTAAGATAGCTTTATGTTCCTTATTAACAACTTATTTCTCAAAAGATAAAAATGATGCTGTTGCAATCACAGGTGCTGTAGAAATGTAACATCTAAACATTTTAAAATGAGGACAGAAGCTTGTTTCTGAGGGATTATATTTCCTTCTCAAATTCTATACAGGAACAAGTTTCTCATCCTTTCCCCCTTGTCGATATTGTTTGGATAACACATATTTCCTATTCATAAAAAATAAGCAAACCCACCAACCAGGGCACTACCATGCATTATTCCAGAGGATGACGGAGGGTATCGGTCCGAGTAATTTTCATGCTTTCAAACTTTCTTTTTGCCTCTAAAAGGCAGAACAATGTAGGTCACTTTTAATGAGGAGCCCTGTGTGTGGCTTCCCCCACACACTACACAGCAACCGGGCACTTACGAGTTCGTGTTCTCCCTGCATCATCACTGTATTTTGTCATTTTTCAACAGGGTTGACTTTTGCCCGCAATGCTGGGCACTTTCACCTGGTGAAGCCTCTTGGCTGCCTCATTAACTCTGAATCAGTGTGTGCCCTTGCATTTTACTGTATCATTTCCTCCAGCATTCATTATGCTGCTCTTTAAACAGCCTCTGGCTAGAAACTTCTTAAAACATCGTGATGAAATTACTTTCTTGACAACATACAAGTCAATTATAATGTAATTAAAAGATATACTAATCTATTCCCATGTTTGGTAACGGTATCTTGGCTAAGATCATCCAGTGTATACTTGTATGATATCTGTGAAATCTTTTGCTATAAATTGTAAGCTGCTTTCCACAACACCTGCTTTTCTGTGAAAGAAGCAGGAATTACAATACCTGTTCTCTTCCAGCTTTGCAAACACAAAGAATTAAAATGGTACAACCTGTTTCGAGTCTAGGGTCTCCACTTCTCAGTGCCTGACTCCCCAGGTATTTCAATGGGGTTTTTTGTCGTTGGACTGGGAGGATTTGGAAGAAGCCTGGCATCTGGAAGGCGTACGCTCTCTCCTGGCTGCCCTCCATCGTATCGGACTCCTGGTTTTCAGCACTAGCCTCTTCCATATCCCTCTGCAAGGGAAGAGTTAAGCTCCCTTGACTTCACTCTGCTCCCTCCCTTTACCCTGCTCCCTTTTTGTCCCATTTTCCTCTGCTGCAATGTCCGTCTTCACCACCTCCGCATGTACCAGCCAGGCCTTTCTGTCCTTCCCCACCACTTGGCAAACGGGTAAGGACCCGAAGGCAGCATCCTACTGTGTCAGGCAGCAGAGCCAAGCAACCACCCTGCCCCTCTGCCAGCCGTGCTCACAAAATGAGTTCCCAGTACTTATGCTTTTAAATGCACGGGCTCAGCAGTTCCCTTAATCCCCCCTTCAGCCCGCTCCTAAATCCTCCCACTCCCCTCTGCCCTGCAACAGCCCTCCTTACCCTCCTGTGCCCCAGGGGCTTGGGGACAAGGGACAGTGACCTGCCAGGAAGAAGAAGGGGACAGGCTACGCCTGCTGGGAGAAGAGAGGATGGGGCTGAAGGACAGGGGACTGTGGAGGGTCCGGACCTTCGGGGACAGCAGCAGCAGCCGCTTGAGGAAGCCACTCCTGCGAGAATCACAGCCCATCGGGTTGGTGGTGCATCAGGAGGAAACTAAATACTCATCAGGTTGACATTACACAGCCTGCCCCATGTTCTGCACAACAGCAGCGCTAATGGGTTTCAGCAGCCCTATGCTACTCCGCATACTTGCAATTCAACACGCTGCCCAGAGCGATACGTTGAATGCTAAACGTACAATAAAGCTTATGCAATGGGATAATGAACAATGTTTAAGGGAAGTGACCTGTATTCTTGATCACTTTAAAATACTTTTATTGTTACTATGTAATGTCAACATAAGGTAAAAAAAAAAAAAACAACAAATTAATCCAACAGCTGCATACAAGTTGGATTTAAGTGAGATTTCTCTGCAAGCCAATGTGCATTGTATATGTTTGTCTAAAATAAACTGTTAGAACAGCCCCTTTGCAGTTCAGACAAGGATGGAGAGCTGTAAGAGACACACATCCTTCGTCACCACCATCCTTCTAGGGCCAAGTCCCTTAATTTCCTTGAGCTTCAGCTTTTTTGTCTTTAAAACAGAGATAACTTCTGCCCACAGTGATGCCATGATGCTAATCCATCTGGTATTTGCCAACACACGAAAGACTTTATTCTAATCAGTGAGATGTACTGAAAGCAGGACAACACCAACCAATGCTGTCTATATTCTTCCTCACAGTCCTACCCAGTTTCATTTTTGGCTAGAAAAGTAGGTCAAAACACTAAACGATAGTTGTTTGAGGGAGAAAAGCAACTTTTAACTTATTTGGGTATAAACACCCTTCTTTTTCCAAATCAGCACTCTTAAAATGGACAGGCAGGGTAACTGGGGACTCTCCAGAGGTGAGCGTGAAGGCAGCATCTCTTCTCGTCCTGTTCCTTAATCAGCAAAGGTTCAATACAAAAGGAATAACTCATGTGGCCAGCAATTGATTCTTCCTTGGGAAGCCCCAGGAGAGAATTTTAATCATGGGAAGCTCACCTTCTTCTGGGACATGTTAAAGCGGGGGGGTGGTTCCTTCTGAATGTCTTTTGGGCAGATTACAAAGCAAAGCTTGGATGCCCATCTTGTTCTCAGCACACACTTTGCAGTTCTGGGCAGGACCTCTGGCTGTGGGCATATGCTGCCCCTGCAGCTTCCCCCTGCCACGTACAGTAATTACTTTCTTTTCATTAATTGGTCTTAATGCATGCATGCACATCCACAAATCAAGCGACCCACTGCTGCGAGTACAGCAGTTTTGGCTCGGAAGTCACACTCGCCTGGGTTTGTAAAGCCAACAGCCCACTACCACCAGCACCAGCTTCGACTGAACAGGAGCAGGAGTATCCGTGGGGTGTAAGCAAATTTTGGGGGGCTCAGCTTTCCCCAGCAAGTTGCAAGGGTTATGTGTGCTGACTGCAAACCAAGGCAGCCAGGGCAGTTAGCTGGCGTTTCTGGAAACACACCGGCACAAACAGCATAATGATGGTGATATATTAATGCTGTACTGATGTCAATGAAACATTACCATCAATTTAAGCAGGCAGTATGGCTGATTTATAAGCCAATATATAACCAAATATAGCACAGGAGATGTTTGGAAAAACAAGTATGTGAAATAGGCATGACAAATAGAAAAGCTTTATTAAGGGATGATTTCTGTGGTCTCTCTCTCCCAGGACAGTGATATTTTAACATCCTCATCCAAACAGGAACACAGATAAACAGGCTGTAAACTTGTCTCATTACCCTGTGGTTTGTGCTTTGGCAGAAATGACCGATGATTTTTGTATGAGTGAAATGTTTTAACTTATAACTCTGACCGGGGTCTGCTAGGGGAAAGCCGTCACCTTACAAGTTACTTTGGAGGGACTAATCAGAGGGATAAATCCAGTATGTAATAAAACCCAGTTGTCTGAGCAACTCATTCAATCTGGCTGATCGGGATTCCTACAGGAAATACTTCAGCACGCTATCTGGTAATGCAAAAGGAAAGAAGGAAAAAAGAGTGAGGAGGGGAAAGTCTTCATGCCTCATTTGTCACCTAAGGCTGATGAACTCTGGTGCAAAAGCTGAAGAAAATTAATTGCTAACCTGTAAACGGTTCAACCAGGCAAAAGTGCATATGCAGTTGGCATTTACATTAAAAGCTCTAGTCTGCACGTATCTGTTTCCTCATTCCCTTTAAAAAGAACATTTTTTTTCACCAAAAAGGCCTCAGCCTGATCTACCTAATACGGGTAGTGGTACAGTCTGTGCTACAGACTCAATTTGGACACTTAAAGCTCTTGGCTCATTAAGATCGTGAAGTCAAACTAGTCAGGAGATAAAATCAATTCAGTTTGGCAAAATCACTTCTAAGGTGCCCCGTGTTTTTCCAATTATCACTACAAGTGTCCATAATGGATTATATAAAAAAGTGAGCATTTATGAACTTAAGTGCTTAATGTAGCCCATCTATGTCTATCTTCAGCCAGAGCTGACAGTCACGATCCTCTCAGCACAGTAAACACGCCGGGGTACCATCAGCCTCCTACCTTGGCTCCATCCACACTGATAATCCGATAGCTGTTTCTCGTGCTGTCATAGAAGTAGGAAACAGTTACAGCCTGCTTGCTTGCGGGAACCCAGTTCTTCTTCGTGCTGGGGTCAATTTGGAAGACATGGGCTCTGGTGGTGAAGATGGGCTGTTCTCTGGAATAGGGAGGGACAGGAGAAATGGATGCATGAGTCTGCGGAAGATGAAATGTCCCAGAAGCCCAGCCTTGACCAGGCATGTTGAAAGCACAAGACAGAGAGCGTCTGGCAATCCCCCAAGTGAAGAGGCAGAGCAGTACTGCCGCCGAGCCACGGTCCAGCCTTGGGTGCCTCTCCTTGGCATCGCTAAGTGACATTCAGCACCCTAAAGTTACTGCCATAGCCCAGGAAGCAATCCACATTTTTCTCCCCATGTTATACTAATTCGGTACCCATCTCTTCATCAAAATATTTATTTCCAGGAAAGGACACTTACATGCATTCTTTCTTTCCCCATCCACATATTTTGCCAAAAGCAACAACAAGTCCCCCACGGCTGGATTTTCTCCTGCCGCGCATTCCTGTGAACTGCTACCTACAGCCAGCGTTCCTCTGTGGATGCACCAAGGACTCCGGCGACCTACAGGCATGGTATAATTACTGAAATATTAATCTCTATCCTTAGAATCCCACTGCTCTGTGGATGTGCATGAAAATTTCATCAGATGCAAAAACAGTCAATCATCCTGGGGAGCGAGGGGGAAAAGAAACACAACCAAAACCCTGTGTTGATATATATTACCTTTCAGTTAGCTCTCAGTGGATGATGTACTGCCCCTGACACCCTCTTCCGAAACACCAGCCCTCCTCGGATGCTTTTTCTCATCAAGAAAATTGTGCACACAGTGGAGGGGTTTTGTTTTACCTTCAGCACGTGACAATCACAGGTAAAAGCAGCGAAGATGTAGGACCAAAAGAACAAAACGTGATACACACAGTCATCTAGGTTGGAGATCAGAATTAAGACTTAAAGGCCATAAAACTAAATTCCCTTCCAACTATACCTTTAATCAAGTTTAGAAGTAGAAGTGAACTGCAAATCCAGCTCTACTGTGCCTTTATTTACATTTTTATGCTTTTAGTTCTTAAAAGCTACAGTATACAATGGTCTATATTAAGTGTACCACTCAATATACTCTTATCACATACAAAATATATCACGAATAGTTACACTTGACAGAATCATGACAGGATTCGAAAACAATTGTACAACAATAGAGTTACCGCCCAAAAACGTTTACCACATGGCAACTGCAAAGGCTGCCAGGCTGAATTTGGCACAAAGCAAATGAAAAGAGGCAGGTGAAAGGCCAGAGAGATCTCCCGCTCTCATGTGCTATTCTTTCCTATTCATATAAATAATTCTCTTCTATTATTCTCAGTCCCATAGTTTTGGAACTATGTTTTTATTAAGATTTCTATAATGTTCAGCTCCTTGTATATCCACCTGTGCATTTTTAGAACAGAACAACTTCAGGTACTGTATGTAGGAACTGTATCAAACTTCACACATGTTTGACCACTGCAGTTAAATTAAAATCGAGGGGAGTAAATTTACGAATATCAAACATATGAAGTGATTTAAGCGTAGAATTAGCTCAGGAAAGATGGAGTGAGGCTGCAAAGCCCAGCAAGGCCTCAGGAGGGAGAAAATGAAACAATGGGTTTCTCCTTGCAAGACATATGCAAAGTTTTACATTTTTCCAGAGGCTGCCATGCAGGTTTCTGGATGGACAGCTGTGCCGAACCCCGTAAAATACTTATATGAAATAAATTGAAATTACAATGGGACTGTCATGTTACAGCTCTGAAAGAGTAGCATTTGCTTCAGCTCCTCCTTATCAGAAACTCACTGAACCTGACTCTCATTTCACATGCTAAAACCGATACCGTCCTCAGCTGGGAGGAAAGAAGGGGCAGGTCCCCATAACATTTTTACAATATTTCCATCATCCATTACACAGGATTAGCAGCATAACGCCCACGAAGGTCATGAAGTTTGTTTGCAATAAGGAATGCAAGGAAGGGAAGTTTCCCCCAAGCTGCTTACTCTTTTACTCTAAAAATACACACTTTCCCTGAGTGAAGAATAATTTTGAATTTATTTTGCCTTTTACTTAGCTCTATATTTTCAGTGAATTCTACTAATAATTGGTTTTGCTAATGATAATATGACCTATATATTGCAGTCTACACTTTCAGAAGTTTCCTCCACGCAAACATATTCCACAAACAACTTTAACTCTGTTAACTCATCTTAACAATACCAGAAAACACTGTTAAAACTATGCCTGGCCTCTCTGCAGCAGGAGCAGCAAGCATATAAAGTAAATCTGGAGATAATAAAAGAATAAAGGAAAAAAACTATCTCCATTTTTTCAGGAGTCTTGTAGCAGCTACTGTTGTCAACAGGAGCTGCATATGTGCATCCAAGTGGATAAATTAATGGATAATGAAGCTCAGGGTTTGGAATAGCCATTTATCCATTCATGTGGGGCTTTTATTAAAAAGTAAAGGCAAAACCTGACTATGTTTCTAATCCTTATGATTATTAAACCAAAGAAAAAGCGCATTTTGTCTTCCTGGGTGCAAACAGCAGTCCTATCACTCATAGTGATGGCGTGCTAGTTGATAAATCATTTAAAAAAAAAAAAAAAGGAAATGTGATGTGTAAACTTAAGCATTTTAACTCATTCAAGATAAGTGAGCTGTTGACCTTTCATTGAGACTCAAATTTGGAAGGGCCAGTTGGTTGCTCTCCATGTACGCCTTCAACCTTTCTGCCATAGCTGGCTCTACAAGGCAGCAAAGCCCCAGGACTGATTTTTGACCCCCTGGAGCAGACAAAGTGTCCCCAGGACACAACCTCCTGGAAGAATTTCCCAGTGTTGGCTCATAATAATTAAGAAAAGACGCATTTCTGCGGCCATGCCTGCCCTGCCGCACTGCCTGCTGCCGAATCCCCCTGCAGGTCTGTGCTCAGCTGTTACCGCAAGGAGCCCAAACCCATCGGCAGGGCCCATGAGCTGGCACCACCGGCACCGGGAGCTGGTGCCACCAGGCTTTCCCCCACACCACGGCAGGTCAGCAAAGCCAACAGCTTTGACAAACTCCAGTGGTGCAGCTTTTAACATGGGGGGAAAACATCCTCCTTCATTGCATCCCAAACTCCTTTGACCAGTGAAGCACACACAGGCAACAATAAAAGCGTGGCACTCAATTTTCAAATGAAACGCTGAATTAGACACTTTTAAAGACTTACCATGGCCTTATAGAGCTCCAAATTGAGAAGGGTTATTCTGCGTTACTCACTTGCAACTTTTGACATTCAAGAATGCATTTTACTGATAGAGGAATGACTTTGTTTTCCAGGGTTCCTTTCCTTTTTATCAGAGATTTATCAAGTTTTATGCTTAAAACAGCAGCAATGCTAACTTGAAATTCCCGCAGCACATCCTGCCTCATCTGAGCCCCTGTAAGCTGGTCAGTACGCGAGACTGCCAGTTTGCCCGGGGAGGCAGGGAGCAGTGGTGCTGCCAGCCAGGCTGCGGACCCCTCAATCAGAAGACAAAGAGAATTTATGAATGTTTAAAATCTCATTAATTTTAATCAAAGTTGTGAATGATTGATTAAATACTCCTTAAACAAAAAAAATGTTTAAAAATCAATTTGACAGTAACATCCACTGTTCAGAGTAAAGCTGCTTGAAAAGTAGCAAATGAAGACCTATATTATAGCTAATAGTTCTTTGTTTAATAATGCAGATTAAGACAGAAAATGCATTTTGATAAGCTTTTTATTATTAAATATGGCCAGCATGTTTTATAAATATGATTGCAATTTTAAATATGATTGCAATTTTCAAGTCATGGTTTTACACATTTTAGTTGACTTTTAATTTCCTTGTGTCGTATGAGACAAATCTCAAGTAAAACCCAATCATTCTCCATTAATGTAGAAATATGTCATAAACCTTTTCTGAAGAATTTAAAAAGCAAAAACCAAGACTCTGGAGCTAACCAACTGCACCCACAGCTGTGTGAGATACAGCATCACTTTCTGGTTAATATACAGCCATGCCGAATTTTACAAGTGTGTGACTAGCTGCAAGCCATGTGTTCTATATTACTCTTCCTAATCAACGGGAACGAGCTCTCACTTAGGAAAAGTTCAAATTATTTCATTCAAAGTTCCTTGTTTATCATTTGAATCATGAACACAACCAGTGATTTAAATCACTTCAGCTGTAAAGAGCCTTTGCTGAGTGGCAGCCAGCACCGTAAGGGCTGTGGGATATGGGTGGCTGACGGAGCCACGGCACGGCGAGCCCTGGCTGGGTGGCCAGCTGGCATCTGGGAGAGCCCCTGCCCCCGGACCCCAGCCATGCGCAGGGCCGCGTGGTGCCGGCTCCGGCTCCAAACAAGGCACTGATGATGTGAACACCTCTGTATTGGAGCAAACTTTTTCGGTAGTAAATAAAACACAGTGACTCATGTGGGTGCCTGGGGGATCAGCACTCAAGTTCTTTTAAATGTGCGAAGTGTCCAGTGCACACCAGGTGGATGCGCTGACCGAGCAGTAAACACAACAAAGCAGCTCCTTTACTTGTTGTAGGATCTGGAACATCAAACATATTTGTGACAGGAGCTCTGGTACTCCACCAGATGCAAAACCACTATTTGCACATTTTGCTAAAACTCTCATTAACAGATCACATAAAATTTCTGGGATAAGGATTCCTAGTGTACAGGACAGGATTATTTGTGCTCTCCCCACACTAATACTAGACAGCTTTGCATTAACTGCCTAATTTACCAATTAGAATAAATATATTTTTTAAAAGAACATGTCCTCATAGAGCTGCCATTTGGTGGTGGATGCACATGCCTGCAGACAGCACATCAGCGTAGAGTTTTTGGAACGTGGTGCTTCCTGCTACGGGCCAGCATCAGGCACACGCTGAGGCTTATAGCACCTGACAGCGCCTGCAGATCTGCAGTGATTTGCTATAACAAGTATTAGATAATGAGGATCTTTCAAGAAAGAAGAGGAGTAGGTATGAATGCAAAATCCTACATTGTGACATACCCCCCATCACCGGTCATGATACAAAAAATTTTATTTGCTAAACGCAACATGATAAACTTGGTGTCAATAGTTATTTGGATTGAGCATCCCTACTACTGCCTGACAGTGCAATAAAAAGAACTAATCCTTTATGTATATCTTCACATATAATGTAGTCTGGAGTGCCATTTGTATTTCTTTATGATAATTCAAAACCAAGCAACGTTGCTAAAGAGGGCTGCTGTTCCCACACCACCCTCCCCAGGCGTGGCAGCCGCGCACGCGGGGCTCTCCCACCGGGCCACCGGAGAGCCGCCCTCAGCTCCTGTGCGAAAGTGGGACGGTAACAACGCTGACTCCCAAAGCCACCCAGCATTATCTGTGCCTCTGACTTCCCAAAAATGCGTGCACAGCTCCAAAGGCTAAGAACACATTAGCAAGGCAAACTTGGGCCTTCGGTCCCAAACAAAACTGAATACATATATCCTGGCCCTTGAAAGCAGCAAGCTCTCCTCCAAGACCCCTAGAAGTCACCAAATGTCCCCCTTCAGCCGGCAGCAGTGCCGGCACCGGGGGTCCCCATGCCTCGGGGTGTACAGCTGCCCTGCCAGGGTGCTGCTGCCTTGCCTTTCTAGATTTTACTGTTGCATGATGGCCCCTGAGTTCATGGATGGAGATTTTTCTCCTATTTGAAATACTCATCTTGATGAAAGACCAGGCAAGTAATGATACCTAAAAATTACCCGTGAAAATACTGTTTCATCTACCCATAACACTACTCCCTTGTTCATACATGCACATCTCAAACTTTAAAAAACAACCAACCCTTCTCCCCAAAACACCAAAATCCAAGTAAAGGCAGATCTCTGATGAAGGACATAACTGCTGTGGGGAGAAGTTACAGTTCATGGTGTTGCACATGGTAATCAGCGCACCACTTGCAGTCTATACACAAAATTAATCTTTGCTCAAAGCAAAGGAGAGAGTCTGCTGTCCTCTAGCCTGTTACCTCTATATATTGAAGGCTCGTGCCATCTTGGATCAAATCTTTTCAGGAAGCGGAAAACCACACGAATTAGCTTCTTAATGATGACCGAGGATGAAGTCGGAGGACCTCTCCTCGCCTCACTGCACGCACTCCAGTCAAGACAAGTGCATCCCCTATGCTCACCACAAACAAAGCAAATTCAGCTGTTTCAGCCCAGTTCCCTGAGATACTATAACCTCAACGTCCATCACTGCCCAGTTCACGGCTGGGGTCAGGGACCAGGACAGCAGGCTGGGCTCAGTCAGCACAGACAATACACAGAGCTGGGGAGAGGCGAACGCTAAACCTGCACATTTTACAGATGTGGTAGCAGCAAACTGGCATTACGAAAGCAGGCAGCTTGCTCCCCTCCCAAATTGGCATATGCTCATTAATCCAGGTCATTCAGATCTCATCAGCTGTGACAGGCAAGTTCTGGTGCCGGCTGTCAGCGTACACAACCAGCAGAAGCGAAGAGCCTGTTTCAACTTGCAAGGGTGCAAAACTCGGAGCGTGAAGCAAGCAGGTGGGTAATGGCTCCATTTTACACCTGAGGAAACAGCCATCGAGAGTGAGATGGCATCCCAGGATAACAGAGCCAGTAGCAAGCCTGGAAATAAAATTAAATTGCCTCATTTCCTCTCTGTAGCTTTGCTATCGCTATCATTGCAGGGCAGTTTTATACCAGATCTTCTACCCAGGGAAGTTTTTGACTACGTGAATGTAAAAGGCTAAATCAACAGCTGAATATTCACTGCTGAACAAAAGAGACTATTGTAAAAATTAACAGCCTTTACAGACCAGAGAGAAGCTATCGGTGGTTTTAATAACTGCTCCTATGCGATGTGGAGGAAGGTGGGACAGGAGGCCAGCCCTGCAAACCACCCGCCTGCAGCCGAGCAAACGGGTCTGCCCAGAGCTGCTCGGCTCCACAGACCTGGGCAGCTCCCGCTTGTCCTGCAATGCAAACAGTCCTCCTCACGCAGGTATTTCCACAGCAAAAATTACTTGGAAGGATGGAGAAGCACCCCAAGCAATATAGGGCAGGAAGGCTGAGCCCAGAGAGAAGAGGGGGGCCTTAATATCTGTTGTACATGAGGGATGGGAGAACTGGCCCAGAGCGATAGGCTGGGCTAGCAGGGGACAACTGCACTCGGTTTTTGCTCTTCTTTTTTCTCTCTGTAAAAAAAAATATGCAGGCACCCCTTAAACTGCGTTTGTCAGTACCCTGCGCTCCCGGGTAGTGTTCCCTGCTGCAGGGTGGAACTGCGGCTACATAAGGTACAGGGAACAACTTCTGAAAAACCAGGCTAGTAGGACAGAAATTACACCGTCCCTAGAAAAAGAGAAAACAAGAAAAAGAAACAGCTATTTTTTAAATATAAGTTACTCAAAGTCCTTCTTTTCAGTCTTTCAGCTGCTGAAATTCCTACTTTGTAGGCAGACTGATCTTGCGATGAGGTTGGAAAGAAGTGCTGAATCTGGCAGCAGTGCTCATCGAGGGCAAGGTCGTGCAACTCATTCAAATAACCACAGTCATGATTCTCTGGTGCCCACTTTATACTAGATTTGATACCAACTCACCTGCAAAAATATATTAAATTCGTGCAAAAAATCAATCTTTTCAGCTCCCTTCTTTTACTGGCATTATTATTTCAACAGACAGAATGTAATTAGCAAAAGTGCTTCTTGCATTTGTAGGAAACATAATAGTTCCAGTTACTTAGAAAAAAAATTAAGAAAAAAACCTAGCTAGCTAAAGAGGAATTTTCTGTTAAAAGCACAGACATTAATTAAACTCATTTTTGATTTGCGGCTGAGTAAGTCCATAAGAATAAATCTTGAGGACAAAAAGCTCTCGGTATGAAAATCATTGTAACATCTGTAAGGTCTCACAGTACCATTATGCCTTTATGAAGTCAATATACAAATTAAAAGGCTTAACTTGGGCAGTGAAAGAGCTCACGCTTTATTTTTGGGCTATCTCCAGACAGCTATTAACCTTTCAAGACACTGTGAATGAACACTCATACATAAGTGACAGGAACTGAGAGGACCCTGAACTAATCCTCCACAGGTAAGGTTATTTATTGGAAAAAAACAAGCCGAGGCATGCGTGTGGGAAACTGGTTGTGCTACTCTGATTAGTTCAGAGATTTTTCCTGAGAAGACATTGGAAGAGGATCCATAAATTTGCACCCCCGGTAATGTTTCCAGGGCCTTCCATTTGCATAGGAATAAATTCAAGCTCTAGTAAACTGAAAGAATACTTGTACTCTGTTTACCCCCAGCACCTCTCCTACCCTTGTTGACGAATGAGGCTGCATCAGCACATAAACACACCCCCAAAGCCTTCCCATTTCTCTGCATCAGTTAAAAATTACATCCTCTGGGTTCGCCCCAGCTGCAGTAGAGTTAATGCTTTTAGCACAGCCTCCTCTGTGGCACAATGTTTGCATTGTAATATTTCAGCAAAGATTGCCATTGTAAATTGGAAGTGTAAATCTTGGAGTAGAGCGCACAAGCCTGTAGGAGAGGGAGAGCAGGCTCCCTCGCGCCTCGCCCGCTGCCAGCAGTCCCCACCCAGGCACAAACCCGGGGAACGCCGCGTTTGTTACAGCTCCCCGGGCTCTGGCTCGCAGAGCTGCCCACATGCAACCAAAATTTACCCCATGCAGCTGGTGTTAGAATTGATGAAGTGCCGGCACACGCTCGCCTTGCATTTTACATGTTGGGGGCCGCTCTGGAAAGCCCTCGGCGAGACCCTCTGCCGCAGCGCAGGGAGGCTCGAGCAGCAGGGACCCCATGGAGCTCATTACGGTGGGGCGTGCAGGGCCGAGCCGGCCCGGGGGCACCCCATGTGCGGGGAACGCTCAGCTCACCCCGCGGGGCACGCATCGGCCTCTGCTGCTGTCAGAGCAGCCCAGCCGAACCCGAACGAAACCGCAGCTCTGTGCCACCGCGAATTTTCTCACGCGCAGGTAAAACACCGTGGAGGTTGGTTGGTTGGTTTTACAAAGGAGAAATAAGGAGCCAGTGTACAGATCTGAACTGCGTTAAACTCCTCAGGCACCATCCAAAAGCAAGAGGCAGCGCTCCTCAGAGCCCTCGCCCACCCTGCAAGCGCTGCCGAGGAGCCCCGGCGCCGGCCTTGCTGGGGGAGATGAGGTGCCAGCAGCCTCAGCCGCTCCTGGGCCTCCCCACCCCACAGCAGACACCATACACATCTAGAGTTAGCGTTGGTGAGACGTGACCAAAGAGTAGAAAATAACGTAAAAACAATGTTGGAGGAAGAGAGTAACGTATTTTGAATTTGTAAACCAGCAGGAAAATCCTTTAGAATGCTAGTGGAGTCTTTATTATTATTATTAATCCTTTCCACTATGTCTTCTGTGTGGCAGAAGGCTGGGGATACTTTGAGGTTGTGTGTGCTATTTGGTGTTCATTTAAAAAATGAAGAGATTAAATGTCAGAGGATATATGATCAAAATACATTGTACCCACAAACCTAAGACTGAAGTGAAAGACCACACGTGTGTTCGTGCACGTAAAACCCACTGACACCACCAGTGCAGCATCCTTATGTTTAGGACTCTTTCCTCTCCCATGCTATAAGAATTTGCCTGGCAGATGAGGTTATCTTTGCACAAAGAAATCTGAAAAGTTGATTTTAATCAGTAGCATAATCAAAGCCTCACTATTGCAAAATAATATGATTAAACACTCCATTATTTCAAACACCACAGAACTAAGCAGATCCTTGGAGGGGAGTACTTTTGTGCACTAATCCATGCATGTAATTATCGATATGCTTTCCCCTACCCTGTTCAAATGCTCTCCCCTGAGGCTTTTCTTCCACTTATACTAGGGGAAAAAAAAGCCAATCAGTTCAGTTTAAAGAGCAAGTTGTATAACTCTTTTTGATCTACTGCCTAAAGGATCAAATAAGGAATTCTACCAACCATAACGTCAGAAGAAAATGATAGGGCTTTGCTTGTCCCGGTGGCCGCCACCACAAGCAGGCAGCACAGGCAGGGCACGGCACGCACCCTGTGCTGGGTACACGCTGTGACCGGCGATGCTGCCAGAGCACCTGGGCTAATAAAACACTCGGGTCTGAGTGGTTTATTAGACGGCAAGAAAAAGGGTGCCAACAGATGGTTTAATACATGCCGTTAATGAAACTTAGGCATGTAAAAATTAAAAGCAATTAAAGAATAAGCAATTTACTCTGTAAGGGATTAGAAAGGTGCAAACCAATGCCCACTGGGTTTCAGTACACGTATCAACTTGCCCGTGCTGAGAACAGCACCGGCCTGGCAACAGCACCGCCATGTTTAAACAGATTTGTTACAACCAGCCTCCTTCGAGAGCAAACCATCTAGAAGGCAAAAGTCACCAAATGTAGTCCAGACCACCAAAGACGGTGTATTGAAAACAGCAAGGAGAGGTTCCAGTGCAAGCACATCCCCTGTGCTCGCAGCCAGGAACCCCACCGCTGCAGTCGGAAAGGGCAAGGTGTCGGGCACAAGCGAGCACGGCTAAAGCCAGCGTCATTCCCCACTCAATGCAGTTTAAATTAGACTATGTGGAAGAAAGCAGATTTCCATTTTCTGGCAATTTTAATAGACTAATAGAATCAATAACCAGAGTATTTTGGTGCCTGCTAGCACACTGGCAGCACCTCTCCAAGGAACTGGCGGACACGGTTCTTGAAACTAATGTATTTACTAGCAGCCAATAAGATCATGGAATGACACATTTCTTCTGCTTCAAGATAAAAATACAAAGGAAATTTCTAATGTTTTTCACTTCAATCTTTAAAAATGTAACACCATCTGTTGCCATGAGATTTACAGTACAGATCTCAGATATGTACATTTATTTGTTGGTATTAAAAGCTGTCAGCAACCCCAGCACAAAAGTGAAGATCCGCTGGTAATCTCCTGTGCTTCAGAGAGAATAACTACTAAATCTGAAAAACTTAACCAACAGGTTATACATGAGAAACATTATCTACAAAACAAAAAAATCCACTACTCCCCTTGCCACCAGAAAACCCACACCAGTAAAAACACAAAACTAAACCCCTACAACTTGTAACACCACAGTAAAGCAAGCTGTGTCTATTTGCAGGTAATACTGGGAGAAACTTATCCCAGAAATTCCTGAACCTCAGCAGCCCTCCGTTTCTGATCCGTGCAGCCCTGCTCCCTCGGCACTTCTGATTTCTGCATGCCAATGCCTCCAGCTTTGTGGGTTATGCGAGGTACAGGTTATATGAGGTGTGGGCTATGGGAGGATTTAATTTCAAGTATCAGCATTTTTCATGCAATGCAGGTTCCATAACTACAAGCTATAATGTAAATATGCAAAAAAAAAAAAGACATTCTCATGTCAGCAGAGTCTCAAAAATTAGTGTGGGCTGACTGAAAATTTGTAGAACAAACAAAACATAGCACACATTCTTATTATAAACTTATTTCGTAAGATGAGTCTGAGTAATATGTAAAACCAAATAAGAAGTTCAAGTTATTTCCTGGATATGAATTAGCTACTACAAATCTAACCCAAGTTTTAAGGAGGCTAACGGTCCTGAGCAGCCAAGCTAGGACACCCGCCAGGGGCTAGCTCTGCAGCTGCGGTCAAAAGTCAGACCCCTTATAGTGTCAGATCATTAGTAATTTTAAAATAAAAAGGTCTTGACCTTATTTCAAAAAAATATTCACTCTGCTGAAATGCCATCTTCTCACTTTTCTGAAGTCAAACAAGAAACTTTGGAAGAATAAAATCTTACCTGTATGATGCTAATGATCACATTTCTCATGTTTCTAACATTTAGCTTTTTGTGCCTTGGAAGTTAATACAACAGGAGAGGATTTAATAATAATTTTTCCCCCTGTGACATACTCTGTCCTGCTGGTATTTCTTGATTGAAAGACTGCAAGTAAATCTGGCTTTGCCTTATAAAATTAAGGTCTACTAGACATAAAAATCCAATTAGTGCTACAAAAATTAAGGCAGAACATTTCCTCAGTCTCATTTACACCAATATAGACTTTTTTTTTTTCCCTTTTTGTCAAGGGTGAAGGACACAGCTGAATGACATGATTTTTTCTGTCTCATTTATATATTGATTGTAATAAGGCCAGACAGGTAGGCCTATACAAGTGCTGATTCTGTCAGCAGCCAAAGTTGCCAGGACTGTGAATATTGTCACTTATAGATTGATAAATGGCCTACATGGACTAATTGTAGTTCAGCATCTCTGGACAGATGGCAAATCTTACACCCATATGGTGATTATTTCCACTGCGCTGAAAGTATATTAACACTTAGCAAAATGTTTAAAGTGATGAGATGATCTAAAATAATTTTTCCATGAACTGGGATAAAAAACCATGGGCTCCGATGGGTCGGCACGCCGGGGCTGGGCTCTCTCCCAGGATTCCTGTTCGGTGCGGGCTCGAGGGCCTGCGGGTATCACACAGTTATTGATGAAACCGGCTGTGTACTGGGTCCTCAGCTGGAGTACAGCGATGCTGCGATAGCCAGGGGATAACATGCCTCGTTTTAGCTGTTCTGCGTTGCCCTTATTTAGTTGCCACTATTTGCTGCTTGACAGGCCGGCTGCCCTGCGAGTTGGCAACACTGATACATGTACTTTCTTTTCCTGGTGTTTTTTTCTAAATCCTTCTCTGCTCTCTGGTTGAAAACACATTGAAGTTATTGTCCTATTTTTAAAGGTAGCCGCATACCCAGCCCTGGCCCATGCAAATGCAGTGGAGGACTGCCCAAACCACAGACAGTAGGCTCTCTGGAGTAGGGCTATACGTGCACTATATGCATTTAGCTGTCCCCATGTCTGCTCCCAAGAGAGGAATCAACTGCGAGAGGACAGAACTATGCTCCAGGAATCCTGTGAAACAAACCAAACCGGCTGGATGGTGACCAGAGACTCATCCTGCTCACTGCCGACTGGATAAGCCACTGCTAAGTTCTGCAGTGCTACTTCAGCACAAAGCCGGTAGCTCATCGTATTTACCATATGCAAACAAAGCACTCGATGGATAATACATCAGGCTGACACGCATCCCAGATGACACAACCTGCTTATGGCTGCATCCTTTACTAATACTTCTGCTGTGGGGCTTTGAACCTTTTATGAGATTTATGCAGCAGTGAATTCACCCTTCAAAACAACAGGAGAGTACATGCAGGAGACCTGATCCTCTTCCACTCTAAGTTGCTGCTTATTTATACCAAACAAATGTGAGCAAAATCAGCTCAATAAATTCTAGACAGGCTTTTATGCTAGAATAATAACCAATATTACACAATTTAAATCATTTTTTGCTTCATTTTCAGAACAAAATTCTGAACATTTATTTGTTTTAAAATAGGATTAAAAACTATGTCTTGTATTCTGCAGTAATTTTTTTTGAGTGCACTCTCATGGTAGGAGATTCCTTGCTAGTGGAGGCAGACACCTTCCTTGCTGGAGGAGAAAAAAGTTTATGCACCAGTTTCCTCTATTTGCCGTAAGTAAAATACAGCAAGTCAAGAGCTAGAAACTGTACTCTTCGTAGTCCCTGTGATCTAAAATTAGTGCTTGGTGTTAGTATGCAGAATGGATCAAGTACGCACTCAGCCACTGAGGATAAGGTGCCAACTGGTGAGAAATTCTTACTATGCTTTTTGCATGTTCACACTTTAGCACCCTAAGAATTAAATCGATTTGACTTGTAAGGCCTCTATTAGAGATCTCTCTAAACACAGTTTTCTTTTAGTAAGCTTTACTACCCCTGAAAGGCAGCAAAAGAGCATTTCAGTTGCCCATTTCTCCCCAGACAACCCAGACAAGCCCCGTGTTTTTCCATGTGCCCCCGTGGCCAAGGCTTTGACCCAGGCTCAGAGCTGCTGCCGCCCCGGGCAGCGGCCGGGCTGTCCTCCCTGCAGGGAGCCGCGGCAGCTCCAGTGTCACCGCGGGGGAAGGAGGAGTGCCAAAAGGAGACGAAAAAAGAAAAGAAAGGGAGGAAAAGTAACTTAGATCCAAGGTGCAAAGTTTGGACCGCCCTGTTTAACTCATGGAAATCAGTCATTCTTTTAGGGAATAACAGGCAGCACTGAACCATCCCAAATCGTTCCCAGCGGTCGCGTGTCTGTTTTCTCTCCTGGCCAATAATTCAGAGGTCATCCTGTAAAGCAGTTGATGAGCATAAACTCTCTCCAGTAGAACCTCATGTCACTTATGCTAATTTAACAGTTACTTTAAAGCATGTCGCAAATCAGTGCGATGTTGCTTTGATATTTCATGGGAGAAGCCTTACAGAGTCGCACAGTATTGAGCTATGTCTTAAGGACAAGGATGCCAATTCATAAGGCAGGGAGGAAAGACCAAACAGGGAATGCAAAGTGGATTAGATATTTTGATTCCGTTCCAAACTCTAAGCTTAAAATATAAAAACTTTGGCAACAAATCCTCATTTCTAACTCAATGGAGAAAAGTTCTTGCAAAGATCTAAACAATACATATGCAGGATTACTGCTCTGAGACTGAAAAATTCAAACCAGACCTTCCCTGTAGAGGGAAAAACAGGTAACCATAACCGCAGGAGAGGTGTTGAGCTCAGTCCAGCTGAAGAAGGAAGCCCTCCCCACAGCCCTCTGCAAAACCACAGGCTGGGGAGGCAAAGCATGGCGAGAGAGGTTGTTGGGAGCATCAGGCTGCACACGACTTAAGTCCTCAAAACCCGATGCATCTTCCATAATATGCAGTTTTGAAGGTCTCAAAAACCAGATGCTCAGAATTTTCTGTCTGGGGAACGTCTTTGAGGATCGCACAGAAACTTTAAAGACATTATTTGTCCTTTGGATCTCTCAAAAGACGAAGTGCCATTTCACGTTATGCACAAACACCTATTCCCCTGCTCCAAAGCACAGAGGAAGGTGAAAGAGGCACAGAGGAAAAGGAAAGCTCCCCAGGGAAGCACAGACCCACGCGCACTTCTGGATCTGCCCGGGAGGCGGCGAGCAGCCTCCCCGTGTACCCCAGGTAACTCCCAAACCAACAGCTCCCCGTCTGCAACGTGGGATCTGACCCTTGCTCTGCAGCTACTGTGTTTCATTGTAACTGAGATTAGAGATTCAAGTTTTGATTGACTTTCCTTGAATTTGGGTGGGTGTAGTGAAGTGGCAAATCCCTGTTCTCAGTCAAGCCAGTTTCTGTTCATCTTGAAAAGAATCATAAAGCAAATTAGACTCCCTTTTTATGTATTAGCATTTTTAGAAGATCCATTAATACAAGTTTACAAAGACCACCTCTATAAACAACAGGCAACAGAAAATTAGCTGTGTCCTGTAATGGACTACATAAGTGACAAACAGCTGTCAAACACAAAATAAAATAATCATGAAAAGAGAGAGCTCTCATTCACTTGTGTGCCATAAAGTTTTAGGCAACTAAATCTCCTTTATTGTTTCATAAAAGAATAAATTTCTCCCTATCGCAGCTGGAGGAGAGGGGATTATTATGACAATCATTGGATTATATGTGTACATAAATAGAGTCCAAAGATGCTTTTATCTCCTCCTTGTATACCCAAGGGCAACGGTTGTGCCCTTGGGTGTACGTTGTGCCCATAAGCATCTCAGGGCTGCCCTGTCTGGGCAGAAACCTCCTGGCAGGTCAGGGAGGAGTATTTTGGCTTTGGAGCTACCAGGGTTTGGACTACGTGGAGGTGTAAGAGGTGGGGGCTTTACCTGGAGGGGCAGTGCATAGGTATGTCCTGGTTAGAGATGGGGCGATGTCATGGCAGAGACAGGGGGACAACTATGCCATTGCCATCTTTGCACTGCTGTCTGAACTACCCACCAGAACACAGCTCCTGCCTCGTCTTTAGACATCACCATCTCTGAAATAAACAATAATAAGGTGTCAGACTCTCCCGAGGTTTACCCACGCATCCTCCAAGCAGCCCGGAGCCCCAGCGCAGCCCCGAGTTCTGGTCGGTGACATTTTGCACGTCTCCTCTCAGAGCATTTCTCCCGTTTTTTTTCAAATGCTCTCATTGACAGTTTTCAATATCACAAAACAGATCACATGTTCCCACTTAAACAACTGCAGGGAGACATTTTAGATGTGTGCAACAGATTTATAGTGGGAAGCCAGAATACAAAAGCCTGATAAAACCAGGGAATGAAACAAAGGCAACAACAAAATGTTGCTGTTACATATCACAAAGCAACTCGCCAGAAACGAAGAACTTGAGTCAGTCACTGCAATGCAATTAATATGAAGGAGAGACAGTGTGCATCTTGAAGTACTATGTTTTCAAAAGGAAAAGCCTTGCTGAATACTCCCAGCTCTGGCTACACTACCTCTTCTTCCAGGTATGAAAGAATCAGGAATGAATACTGAAAATAAGATGCTCACACCTCCACATAATAAAATTAACATTTCCCTTCAGAGCCATGGACAATTTAAATTTTAGATTTTTTTTTCCTCCCCAAAATACAGTGTTCCATACCTGATGAGGATCTACTGCAAAGCGTTAAGCAGAGGCACACAAGTATTTATACAGTAAGTACTCATACACACCATTTCACAGTCCACAAGGAAGGATCCTCAGTACAACTAGAAGTAGCTTCAGGAAAAAATACTGTACAAGCTGGCTACATATTTTTAGACGTATTCCAAAGAGGCCTTTGCTCTCTTGCTGCACTGATGTACCAAACCTCCTGTGATAAGAATGCAGTTACAGGACTTCAACTATTATAATGCAAATGCTAACAGGGAACAACACCTCGCTGCTCTGGAGGGCCCTCTCAGGCCCCTTGATGTGTAGGCAGAAGAGTGCAACTTCTACAGAACACTTCTTTTTGAATTGCAGCAGGGTTCGAGTTTCTAAATCCTGTAGGCTGCAGTGAAACTTCCAGACGGAAGGAAAACAGTTTGTCACTTCAGAAATGCTTACAATCTTGCATTTTGATAAGCCACGTCAAATAAATAAAATCAGACTAGTGTGGGGGGGAGGCAGGAAAGGAGGATGCCTTGCCTCTGAAGTGAACAAGCTTTGCACGGTAATCAGCAGTCACTTCTGCTCACACCTCCACTGCCAGGCCCTCTTTCCCCTGTGTCAAATCTGCTCGCTCTTCTCAATGATAAAGCCACAGTTGTTTTGCAGCTAAAGCTCCCAGTCTCGCCAGCCTTCAACATGAAGCCCACAAATCCTAAAACACCTACGCAGCAGAGCCTCCTGCTCCCCTATGAGTCATTAAGCAGGCTGTCCCGCTTGGTGATGTCATCCAGCAACATCAATTTTTTTTAAACAAATCCTAAAACGCCTCAAGCATCAATTATTTAAAATATTATCTTCATTTTAATCCTGACCCCAGTGGCAAAACTACCATTACGAAGCATTTCCAAGTGATGCAAGGGGGCCCAATAGCCTCTAATAGTTGCTACGTCAATGAGGAGTAAGCAGCCAGCTACTCGTGTCACACATGAGCTAAGCACAGAGCATCCAAGCCAGCAGCAGCGGGCAGATTTCTCTCTTACAAACAGGCAGAGAGCAGCTAGGATGTGTCATCAAAAATATAATCAAAGATCAACTGCATCATCCAATCTCATCTTGTACATTTTGCATGAGTACATATTACACAACCCCTACTCACACCGTCTCTAACCTGTGCTGGGTGATGGGTGGCTATGGCGCAGCAGTAACCTTCCCTGATACTAATGGTCTATTCCCTGCCTAATTGCTCTTGCCATTAAAAGTGCTTCTTTAACGCTCAAGCTTAAACGCTTCCTGTCTTCGCTTGAAGGCAGTGCCCTTGTCACATTCTGGGATTTAATAACAGGATTGTCAGCTATTTACAGTGTACAGCTGAATTATCAGAGAAACATAGTTGAAATACGTTCCCCTAAGCACATTTACATCCTGAAGAGCCACGGCCAGAACACAGTATAAACAAGTCACACGCTGTATTTGCAGTGCACAAAGTGCACAAACGCGATGGCCAGCGTTCAAGGTGAAAGCAGGCAGAGATCTGACCGTGTAGCAACCGTTGGGACTGAGGACCTTCCCACTCTGCACACACCCCATCACAAAGTCAACAGGAAAACCAACAGCTGATTCAAAATCCTTACGCGTCCTTAAATACGTGTTCATGGGCGAGGCTATTTATTGTAGGCACTGCATTAATAGAGCCAAATGAACAAATAAAATGAATACGCAGCACTGCAGAAAATCTTGATGCAAAACCAGGCTGATGCCCTTGCTCTTGGGTTCTCCGCAAACTCATTGCTCCTCTCTGCCTGTTTCAGTCACGCTGGGAACATGCTTGAACAGTTTAAGACACTTTGTCGGATCTTGAACCAATTAAAACTACCTTCAGTTTAAAAGAACTGAACATCAAATAATCCTTTTTAACATTTCAAATGATGCCTTTGTTATCAGGAGACCTGCTCACCATCCTCTTTTCAAATAGAAAGATGGGCTTGAGGGACATCCCAGCTTTGTGGAGGATATTTTATTTATAAGTGTTTTCTCAAGTGATAATCAAATTAACAGTGGTAATTAATTAGGTTAGTAGCTGAAAGCAACTTGACTATGATCACTCTCTTAGCATTAAGTTTTCTTTCTGTTCACTCTTTCTACAGCATTGTTGATGTGAGCAAATTTTGGTGAAATTTGCACTAGGGCACTCAAACTAGCTGTGGTACTGGCACATTTTTCCTATTGTAATTTGCAGAACTTATCTCTAGCGGACCCTATGATTTTTTTTTAACCCACTGTCTTTCATGCCAATCATTCCTTCATCATTTCCTTCTGCTGCTCTTTTAGTAGCTTGTTTCGTAATTTCTCCTGATCCCATGTTTTCCTTGGAGCTTATTCACACAGATTTTTGCCCAAATTCAGGTACGTGCATCTATCTGCACTGTTACAAACTCCTCACATAACTGTGTGAGAGGCAACAAGGTCTCTCACTTGATGGCAGACTTAGATGAAACACTCCAACATTACAGGTTTGTTCGCTCACTTGAATGCAACCACACCAAAATCCTAAGCATACACAAATCCTTATGATGATCTAGCTATTTGCTCTTTTTTTTTTTTCCTTCCCCCCCACCCCACCAAGCTCCCTGCCTCTCTAACCTTATTTAAATTGTGTTAAATAGAAGAAAGGAACTACATAGAACAGGTTTTATACATAATGTTGAGGTCAACGGAGTTTTCCCATCCATTTCAATGAACCCAACATACTGCTCCAGAACTCAAAGTTCTCTGGACCTGATTTTTCCACTGTATTTTGTACAGACACCTGTATCCATACATAGAGACACCGAATTCTCCAAGTCAGAACAGCAGCCTCTGCAAAATGGGAATAGCTACATAAGGAACCAAGGCTGTGAAGAATCAAGCATCCCCAGCCAGCTGCTTCAAATATCATGAGATTAACAGCCTCAGCATCTATCAAATCTCAGTCCCTTTCCTTGAACACCAACACCATCACCAGCTGGATGATGCCTGATATAATCTGCCCCCGAGCTATGCTAGGAACTGAACTGAAGCTGCTGACCTTAAAACCTCAAAAAAGAGTCCCTGAGCTCACCGTACCGACTCAGCTGCGTTTGGGTATACACTCGCCCCAGCCCTGCTTTGAGGGACGCCGACTTTGCAGTGAAAGCTGGGTGCCATTACCTGCCCGCCACTCCTGGGGTCCCCTGATGCCCCCTTCCCTCCTGGACAGATGGCTCGGCCAAACTTTGGAGGGAGCTGGCGCGAGACTCCCGTGGATTTCAGCGGGAGCTGGACGACAGCCAAGGTGAATTTCCTCTGCAAGACACTATTCCACGCTACGGAGCTTCATAGGCGAAGCTTATCACCATGGTATCAAAAGTACTGCTGGTACTGGGAAAGGCCAGCTTGAACACCATCCAAAATGAACGTCTTCCTATAACACTAGCTTCATCACATCTTCTGCTTCCTTCACCTTCTTCTTTCCTCGTCCTCCCATTTGTCTGCCTTTTACTCCCCAAGTAAAGCCATATGTGGGCCAATGGACATTACTACTGCTAACAGCAGAAGGGAAGAGTGCAAGGCAGACTTTCCTAATGCTCTTAAATGTCACTGCATAATAAAAACATTACATATGACTGCTCTCAGAAATACAGGCCCCCAACTGCACCTTTTCATGAAAATATGACAGGAGGGGCAGAGTTTTGTTCATGTGTCCAGTCTCCTTAAGATGAGGTTACTTCATTGCTTGATCTGGGTTTGGCAACTCGCCTTTTCCCACCTTCCTGGAGGAAGCCCGCCCAGGGGAGGTACGGATGGATCCCAGCAGGACGGGACTAATGTGCCACATTAGTCCCTGTGGAAGCAGCACAGAGAAGCCATCTCACATCAGCCAGAAGAAATGTGTGCTATGAGCTAGTTCATCATTAACCTGTATGGCACACACTTCTACACTGTTGTACAGCTTTCTGCAATGATTTCTAACACTCAGAAGCCTGATTTTCATTTTGATATGATTTATAAAACAGATTTAAAATTCAATTTTATTGCTAGAGGGTATTTAAATTAGTTAAGTTTTAATCCAACAGATGATATAAATAACAGCTTCAGCAGCAGTGAAGTGATTTACAGGTCTAATCCAAACTGAATACTTGCCACATGCCTCATAACAAGAAATATTTATTTATATGAAGCATCTCTATAACTGGAAAGTTAGCTTAGACTGCTTAAATTGAGGTCAAATTGAATCAGACCACAGCTATTAGATGAGCAGGCACAGCTCACTAAAATCAGAGCCATAGACAAGCGAGCCACTTTCTTGGTTGTGTTAGCCCTTGGCTTGCAACACCAAGAGACAAATCAGGTGGTATTTTCAAAGATTCCTACAGCTGGAAATGCATTATATTGCGGTTTTCAAATAGCTAAAGTTTAAGATCTGCTATTGAGGTAACAGCAGTTACCAGATATGCTGGGTAGAAGAAAGTGGTGATTTAGGAAAAGATTTGTTCCCTTTAAGGTAAACATTTGTCCAGTGAGATCCTTAACAGTCACTTGACCCAGAGACCACGGTTTTTCAGCCAGCAGGAACCTTCGCATTGACTTTAATGGGCATCAAGGCAGACTTTTTTTTTTGCTTGGACGCTTTTTTTTTTTTACAACATTGTTTTCACATCCCCTGAATTACAGGCATTAATTTTTTTTAAACATGTAAATGACTTTTGTAAAACTTGACACTACCTTGCTGGCTAGTAAGTTGAACTAAAATAACAGTTTAAATAGCTCAGCTCACAGTTAATAAGCAATTTAAATAGCTTTGCTGAGCTCAAGTAGCTATATCAGGTTTCATAGCACCATCAGTCACTGCCAAATCCATAGGCAGCATTTAAATGAATCATTAGCAATGGTCACCCCCAGGAAAAAAAAAAAAAGAAAAAAAAGGGAAAAAAAAAAGAAAAAAAAGGAAAAATATTTTAAGAGCTAAGACTCAAGTTATTGTCACCATTTCTGTGAGAACATGCCCCATATGTGACACTAAAATGCACCCAGGAAGCAAATCCCACTGGAGTGCCTGGGACAACATGTATTTTTTCAGGTAAGAAAGACTGAGCTCTGTGCTCTGATCACAACACGCTTCACAAAGACAGAGGAGTACAGAGGTACCCATTTCACAGAAGGAAAAGCTGGAGCAGGCAGAGGTGGAGGATTTGCCAGCGGAGATGGAACAGGGAGGAACCTGGGGGGTTGCTCCTGTGTCACATGTGCTAAGCCACGGCTGCAATAATACTATCACAAACATGCTTCCAAGTTCTCTGTATCTGAAAGGTGAATGGCAAGATAATGACATGAGACACTGGCAAAATGTATACCCAAAACCCACCTTGTCTGCACTCTGTACGGAGTGTACGAGTGTGTACAACCCACGCCGAAACCCTGGGAATGAATGATGCTGGGAGCTTGGTCTCACGTGCACTGGTGTAGGACTGAAATAACTTACTTGAAGTGCAACACATTAAATCAGGATATTGAACTAGACTGGTGAACGTGCCTCGTACCTGTACAAGTCTGCGTGACCCAACACCGCGTACATAGCAGCGCAGACACGAGCACAACCAGAGCACTCAAAAGCCTTCAAGTCCTTTGCAGCTTCAACAGCTCTGGAGGCAGAGCAGGACCACGCCGAGCCCAGAGCTACGACCGACTTACAGGAGGGGGTGGGGACCACTGCGACCTTCCACGCAACTCTCACCAAGCCACAGCTAAACTTTTCAGCTAAACTGATCTACCAGTATGGAAATGGTTAAAAATGATGACAACAAAAATATTTGCCTTTAGAGATGCCCAGGCAAAATGATGGAGGCGAGTTTCCCTTGGATGGATGTTTCTGACCATCCTGGACTCAGTGGGGCAGCGCTGCTCCAGCCAGGTTTTGATGCTTCTTTCCCCAACCCCAAGGACAGTTCCTGTTTCATTTTCCAGTGGAACTTTACGTAATTAAGAAGCAGACGAGCCCCTTGTAATCCTGAAGTGAAACACGGTGAGATACTCACTTAGATCTTATTTCTCCCTCTGCCCCTGTACTTCTACTCAGTACTCCTGGGTATCAAATTCAGACACGTGCATGGCATTTTAATTCATTATTTATCCATATAGTCTCAAATTATATCACTTTGACAGTAATAACCAAATCTATAGCGGGAGTTTGCATAGTTGGAAGCAGCACGAGGAAGCTCAGAAACCGGAGAACGATTCCTTGCCACACGGGGGTGAGGAGAGGCAAGGAAGAGAAAAGGTGTGAGAGAACATAATAGGATAAAAATAAAGCAAATTAAACGTGTGGGTATGGAATCCCCCAAGACATTCTGGTCGAGAGGATCTCAAACCTATATATAGTTTAAGCCAAAAGCACAACGTTAACCTCCGTTTCCCGATACTCAGTTCACACACTGCTCTAATGCCAGCATTCGGCTTTTCTCCCCTCGTTGAAGTTAGAGGATAAGGAAAACGCAGGACCGATCTTTGGAAAGAGCAAGACGAATTCTCCAAGAGGCCATCACATGTGACCAGAGACTTCTGGCACGTTTAAAAAAAAACAAAGGGGTGGTGGTCATATGTACACGTATCGTCGCACAGCCGGCACAGTTCGGGCAAGTTCATTGTGTGCCTCCAGCAGCCGAGAGCCGTGGCTGAGCCGGAGCACGGCACAGCTGACACTGAACTCGCTGCTCAGCCCGGCGCGCACATCCACCGCCTCCCGCCCGGCGACCGGACCCCGGCCCGCATCAGCCTCCCCCGGGCCGCGACGCCCCCAGCTCCTCCCCGCCTCTTCCAGCGGGGACTCGGCCACCGGTGAGGTGCCGGGGGGGTCCTCCGCTGCGCGCCCGCCCGCCGGTGGCTCGGGCGGGAGCCTCCCGCCGCCGCTCCGAGCGGGCGGTAAATGATTCATTACGTTATAAAACGGCGGTGTCGGGGAGCGCTCCCGGGGCGGCCGGGCGCACCTGCGGCGGGGCCGGGGCCGGGGCGGGAGGCGGCGCCCGCGCGGGGCGCGGGGCCGGGGCGGCGGAGGAGGCGCCCACGCGCGGGTCGGGGCGGGACGCGGCGCCCACGCGGGGCCGGGGCCCGGCGGACTCACCCCATGTCTCGGCACCTTTCGGCGGCGGCGGCACCCCCGGGCGGCTCCCCGCGCTCGGCGGCCAGCGGCGGCCGCGTCCCCACTTCGCACATGCGGCCGCCCCGGCCCCGGCCCCGGCTGGCTGCGGCTGCCCGGCTGCACGGCGGCGGCGGCGGCGAGGCGTCCTGCTCCTCCTCCCGCCGCCTCCCTCCCCCCTTACATAACCTCCCTCCCGGGCGGCGGCGGCACCGAGCAGCCTCCCGCCGCACCCGCCGCCCTGCCAGGCGGCAGCGCGGGGGCGGCGGGGCGGAGCGGGGCGGGGCGGGGCGCGCCCCCGGGGCCCCTCCGCTCCCCGCCCCGGGCCCGGGCAGCCGGCGGCGAGCGTCGCCCTGCGGGGGTTTGCGCCCCGGGTGGGGAGCGAGGAGCCGCGGCGGGAGGCTTCAGCATCTCCTCCCCCCCCGCTGCCCGCCCGGGGTGGGGTGCGACCCGCCGGGGGGAGGACGGGAAAACTTCGGGTGAAGTTGTGGGGGTGCCCCCCCGAACCGCCCCGCCCGCTGCCGCGAAGCCCCAATGGCGAGAGGGGGCAGCCCAGATCGGCGGCCCCGGGCGTGCTCCTCCCGGGAGCGGGTTCCCGGGGAGACCGGCTGCTTCCCGACCGGCCGCCCCGGGACCGGCTGCTTCCCGACCGGCCGCCCCGGGACCGGCCGCCCCGCACGGGAGCGCGCCCCGCCGACAGCCCCGGCTCCGCGGCGCGGGCACGGCTGCGGTCCCAGAGCGGGTCCCAGGGGTGCCCTTCCGACCTTGTGAAACACAAGTGGGCGATTCCCTCCCGCCATCAAGCCTCCCCCCGGCCTTTTCACCCTTTTAATCCGTTCTCCCAGGGAAGTGAAGGGGGCGCAGAGCGTTCCTGCGTGCCTGCCCTGCCATCCCAAGGAGCTTCGAGCCACTGGGCCATTTCAGCCACAGGTGGGCAATGGGCCCTGGCAGACTCAGCCCCACGGTCCTGATCTGGGTCTCGCACCCAGCCGCCAGCCTGCTGCTCAACCCCGAAATGCAAACGGCATCAGGAGTACAAACGGGGGGACTGCCCCTCTTTTGGCCCTCCTCAGCCCCCCCCGCAGATCTGTGCCAGGCGTGGTCCCAAAGCTGTTCTTTCCCTATAGGTTTCACGAAGATAGAGGGATGATTCCTTTTCACTGAAGGAAAAATTGCACTAGTGTGGAAGAGCTGTGTTAACGGCTGCCCAGCCACGCGGGTGACATGGACATCGGATGGGCAATCACAGGACACAAATCCATAGGAAAGCCGTGGACCTGCCCATTCGGGTATCCGTAGGACTGTGCTACACAGACACAGTTATTCTTTTGTGAGGAAAAGACGCCCAATTCACACATAAGAGAGGATTTTAACTTCTCCCACACAAAGTTATAATTAATACCCTGCCATCAAGAGAGATTACTTTCATCTTTTTTTTTTAATCTCATGTTGATTTATAATTTCTTTCAAAGAAAGTTTAGAAGTTGTGGGAAAGGCTTTATGTTTGCTTGCTTTAGCTTTGTCTGTAATAACTGGGGCTGTCCCCAGTGTTACCTGGGGACCTAGGGGAACCCTCAAAGGAAAACTTAACCAGCAGCATAACACCTTCCAGCTATGGACAATGAAACTGTCTCTCGCTCTGACAGACAACTATTTCCTGATGTCTGGAACACCACAACGGTATTTCAGTCCCATACGCTCAAATAAAGCCTATGCCGTGGGGAACAAAAGCAGGGTGAATTACACAGACTTTTTCAAAAGGCTGTGGGATGACACCTCTCCAACGCATCCCCTCTCTTTCCCGTGGTCCAACGGTTACCGTCGATGTTGAAGGAGACTTAACTCTTTACCTAATCACTGATATCTAAAGACTTCCCCAGTCCCGTTCTGCCAACTGAAGGCGAGGTTCCGTTTTCGCCGGGATAGTCATGGCAAAAGTGACAATCCTTTCGTGTTCACGATGGGCTGCTGCCTTGAATATCACTTTGATATGACTGTTCCTCTCTTCCTGGGGAAACAGTGAGGGGTAGCGTTCTCCAAGGGGAAAAAATAGCAGCCTGGCAATCTCACGGAAAAAACTCCCACCATAAAGCGGACGATTTTATCTCACTGTTTTACACCATTTACTTCATTTCATTAAATTCCGTACTCCATTCATCAGAGGGGGGGTTGTCTTAGGCCTCTCTGATTAATTAGCTCATTTTGGTGAGTATCCGAAAGCTGTGTTTTATGAACCAGCGCTGTATGTGACTTACAAATACCTGATGGAGTTGGATCAAAATGGGGTAAGGCACTTACTACATGTGTCACAATAAGATGAAAATTGGAAATTGGAACTGCCGTTGCCTTAGCATTTTCTAATGTTTTAATCTTTTCCAATCTTGCATTCAAGAGTGTATTTTCATCCCTGATTATAAAAAAAGCTTAAGCTTATGGAAGCATAACTGGCTGTGAAATTCGCATGATACAAAATTTTACATATTTCTTTTGTTTGTAAGGTCTTCCCATTTGATTTATGCTCTTTTCAGAACTGTCTTCTAGAAGAGACAGAGTTGTGGTCCCATTTCCCAAGGACCCTGAGACATTTGGTCTGGCAGACAGCGAGTTAACCCAGTTTTCTGCTCATATTTGGGTTTCCGTAAGTGCACTCCCTCCATCTGAAATTCCCTTTATTCTTCCAAATGGATGAGATACTCCTCTTTCTGAAGTGTGGCACACTGTTGTTGTCCTCTTATCTCTGCCAAAAAGAGGATGAAGTCCTGTCCCCAGTTTAAGTCAATGGTAAAAGACTCATGGATTTGAATGAGGCCCAGATCTCACGCAAACCGTTTAACATCATCAGTACTGAATGAAGTGATTGCTCTACAGACAGTTCCATCTTGAACTCCTCCACCATCACAAAGAGTCCTAGTTCATGTATAGTTCCCATTGATTTGCATTATTTTAGTATAACTTAGTATTCCATTTTCTTAAAGTATTTTGAGTTCTCCATAAATGAGAACTATAAATATGCTATCAAAATTAATCAGTTCTTAAGCTTTTGCATGTGACATGATATTTCACTTCCGATTTGGCTGCGATGCAGGATGTGTACGTGATGGTAATTCAGTCCTCATTTAGTATTCACAAGTGTGCTCTTATTACTGTGGCACGGTTCAGGAAGACTCAAAATACTGAAGGCACAGGATCCCTCGGTATGATTCAAGCTGAGCAATAAAAATATCCACATTCTGTAAATGGATGTAACTTCTTTAGATGAGAAATTTCTCTTATTCCCACGGGCCTCCTAAAGACATAATTTTTGATTCCTAGATACAGGGTGAGTATCCTTTTCAGAAAACTGATCTAGCAATCAGGAGTAGGTACCCAGTCTGCATTCTGAAAAGCAAAGAGCTCAGCGGTCTCTTCCTCTCTCTCAGTTTTTCTGTTCTCTCCTTTTGTTTGCCTTTCACTATTGTCCTCTTCTGCAACTCTAGTTTTATTTTAGATATACTTTTATTTCAGAAAACCTGCTGTTTAGTCTTTTTCAACTATTATACTTCAAGACAGTCTTCTCCCTATTTCCCATGGCAGATAGTATTAAATAAAATATTCAATACTGTGATTTTCTCTTTTTTCCAACTAGAGTGATGAAATTTGCATTTTTTTACTCCAACAGAACTGTGCCGTTTCCCCCCCCCCTTTTTTTTCTTTGACAAATAACCAACCGTTTTCAAGCTCTAAATGTTATCCAGAAGTTTAACCAGAACAGCTTTGGGGAATTCTTGATTTTTACATTTGAAACAGAGAATTAGTTTTCAAAATCCCCCGATGAATGGAGAATTAATGTAATTATGATATCACTGGATATAAAATTTTAAAGATGAGCAACTGAGAAAAGAAAGGATTTTAAGTCAGACTGTTGAAAACACTCTGAGTTACGATTTTTGTTGTTAATACATACTTAATCCAATATCTAATAAACAATTTGGACAAAGGATCTATTTGTTTAAAAAAATCAACACTCCTGTCCTTTCAATTAAAATGTCAGAGCTCACAATAAACATCTGAGACCTCCAACAAGTCCTCCAGCAAGGCAGAAAACCCCCCAAAGCTGACATTCATGTGATTTCTAAGGTAAAAGCAGTTCTCCTCTCCACTCTCCTCCAGAAACAATGCAGGAACAATCATTTAGGACTACTTTCTGTGTCTTTAAAAGTAAAAAGGAGAAGCCCATTTTTAAAAGCGTTTTGTCAATCATCTTTAAAAGAGCAGGTTGAACATTCTCTTATTATTCTTTGCAGTTTATTCTTATATGTATAATTACTTAGTGCCAGGAAGCTCCTGTCTAAGTGGAGTAATAGAAGGTACACAAGCGTTCTACATTACTTTCAAAAAGTTGTCCTGTAAAATATGCAAATATCAGTTCAAAGCAGATTTTTATGTAAGTGCAAAGAGCTGTCATTGTCACACTGGTATACGCTGCCTTCTCAATGAAGACAAATACACAGCTAACAAAAAATACTATTCAGTAAGATTTGAGAGAGAAAAAACACAGACACATAAAGAAAGCCAGCAAAACCGGAATAATGCCCTACCAGCCACCACAGGTCTCCCAGCCCTGAATGTAAGTACCCAGTGCAGCGTTGAAGGCTGCAAAATTGTAAGGGGCTGATGGATTTCTGGCATAGTCAGAGAGTACAGAGAGAGAGAATATTGGCGTAGTACAGGGAATACTGGCGTAGTCAGAGAGTATCTGTCAGCATTAGTAAACAATTTGGGACAGACCCTCTAGGCATCCTCTGTTCTTTGGTCTACTAGAAATCCAGCCTGGGACACATCCCGGAGTGCACACTGAACCTGAGCATTTGTAAAGGTGGTCCCATACTTGGAGCAAACCTTGTTCCCTTTAGCAGACCTATTTCTTTGTACTTGCAAGGTAAGACAGAGAAAACAGATACTCCCAATTCTCCTCCTTAATGTTTTCATTGATGTAGACACTTTGATTATGTCCACTCCGCTGTAAAGTAAACAAGGTTGGTCACTCTTTACATGACAGATTTTTTCTGCACCCAGTGGGTCGTGCTGCTCTTCTCTGAAACTATGCTAATTTGAACTGGTTCTGCAAGGGACAGACTGGGACTCTGCAGAGTAGGTGTGGAGCACTGCATGTAAAAGTCCCCTTCCAGCTTGTATTTGAGTCTGTACTTGTTTCATATACATCCTAATACTGCTTTTTTTTTTGAGCACATATGCATGAGTGGAGATCTTCATAAAGCTACTCACAGCAATGCACAGGTCTCCCAGCTGATGAGCTGGATCCTGAATTACTCCTCAAAACCGTACCATATGTCTTCAGTTTTTCCCTTCCAATATGCAGCGCTTTGCATTTCATATGTCACTTGAGAAGTTACCAGCTTTTTCGCTTAAAGTTTATTTTGGTCATTTTCTTTTTAAATCCCCAAAAGAGGAAAAAAAATCCATTTCACCTGCAAGTACAGATGATGTTTCCTGGTTTCCTTCCAGGCTTACATCACAAAATTCCATTTATTTGTGATTTATAAAATGGAAGTTAGAGCGATCAGGCACTGGTTATGCAGATGGGGTAGATCAGTTTTCTTTTTAAGCTAATTCAGATCAAAATTTTTGGTCCTGGCAGGCCAAATTGTACAAGAGATAGGAAAAGAAAAGAACTATATGCCTTGTCTGTTAGAAACAGGACCCTCATATTGTGACTTGGCTGTGACGAAGAAGGTGACAGCCAAGGCTACTAGTAGAGAAGCAGGTAATACAGGAGCGAAAAGGTACTCACATTTTTCGTGAAAGAAGCTTAATTTTCAAACAGGCAGAATTGCACGACCATTCATTTCAGCAAACCATTCTGCTCACATGTAAATTTTCTTGTAGCTCAGGAGTTTTTAATTCTCAGGCCCTTTCTACCATCTGTAACTCAATCTCTATTTTTTAAAGAAATTGCAGACATCTGTTTAAATACCCATCTCTTCCGTCACATGGAATTTTGGATTCAAAAATCTAAGCTCGAAAATAATACCAAAGTTGGATTACATTTCCAAGCAACCACGAACTGGCATTTTAAATGCTGCCTTTTTAATTAGCCCATTCCGCTATACTGGCTGCGTCGGGCTCTACGGTGCATGAACAATGATGTCTGGTGTGGGTGTGGGTCAGCGAGCCGGGCGAGCGGGTCATGCTGCCACAGGGGCTGGGGGGATAGGGAAGAGGGGAGGTGGAGAAGACCCCCCAGGCTCATCGCAACCCACTCTCCTGAAGCAGGAAGGGGGTCTGGCCTTCGAGGGGGCTGCGGGGCCAAGGGCCCGTTGCTGGGCCTGGGATTCTGCTGTGGTCCTGAGTCATGTGTAGAACTAATCCTGCCTGTAAGACCAGAGCCAGCTCGAGCAGCATAAGCGAAACTGAATTTTGCTGCCCCACACCTGCCTTTTTGCAGTGGTGGGTACAATTTCAGGGTGTAATCAGGAACACGCAGGAAAGTGGGATGGGTATGGCAGAAGGAAAGGCAGGGCAGAGCAGTGGGACCCATCGGAAGGGATGAGAAGGTGATGTGGGATGTTCCTAGGGGCTGTAATGAGAAATGCATTTTTTTCTTTTTGCAGCCTGTCCTCCTCCAAGACACCCTGCCTCCCCCTTGCCCTTCTCCCAGGGTCCTGGACGTGCCAGCAGACAGGTCTCTATCCCCCAGCTCCCTCCGTGAAGGGTCACTCCCCACTGCATCCCCACCCTCACTCTCCCAAAAAACCACTATTCCCATATGAAACAGGACAGAGGAAGAGAGGCTGGGGCCAGACCTTTCAGAGCACTTTAGTTCTCCAGGACGGCTTCCCTTGGCTGCTTGTAGGACTTCAGACTGGTGCAAAATACCTCATTCTTTTTATTTCCTTAGGACTTACTCATAGGTGGACTTTGCCCCTTAATCAGCTCCTTGCTTGCCTTACTGGAAAAGGAAGACATTTCCATGGGTACTCCAGAGGTCTGGTTCATTTACATGAATGCCCAATGGCTTGATAGAGGCTTATATGTTTCTTTGTGGGCAGAGGTATCCGGATCCCTTGCCTGGATGAATTTCTCAAAGGACTGAGCAGTACAGACAGAGTGCCAGGCGGGAATGAAGCCACATGGGATTTCAAGCCTATTTACAAAAACTGATGGTTGAGGTACAGTGGTGAGCACCCCAAAGCTCTCATTAAAGCTCATAAGGACACGAGTGGCACCACAGCACAAGATTTCTCTCCTCCAATTGTGGAAAATACCTTGACTTCAGGCAAGCAGACCTGGCTCAGAGATATGAGGTTGGAAGTGCCCAGCCATGGGTGTCTTTCACAGACAGGGATAACTTTCATTTGTGAAGGAAACTATTTGTCACCACAAAAGCTATGTTTTGCAGCATTCTCTGGAAAAAGTGTTGAGTTTTTCACCCTGCAGACTGTCCTACGGAAAGCAATTAAGATGCATTTAAGAAGCAGGCTAATATTTTTATGCTTCCAAAATGCATTAAAAAAAAAAAAAAACCCAACTAAAAAACCCCTACGACTTAATTTATACCACTTTCAAATAAAGTTGAAGACCTTGACTTATACCAGTCCTTATGTCTAGGTCCTGCTAAACTACAATAATTAATCAATAATAAAAGTGCAGCCAGAAGGCCACAAATCATGCAGAATTTGTTCTCTTTTTACTACACTAATAATTAAAATATGGAAAAGTAAAAAATAGTTATTTGACAAAAAAGCAACAAGAATACAGCTCCCAGAAACAAAGATACCAGGAATACTTTGATGAAGAAATGCATTTTAAAAGAATCTACTGGGTGGCAAGGTGTGCTGCATGTCCTCCCTAGATAAAACTAGCTCAGGGGAGCTTCTGCATTCCTAATTCTACCTAATATAACTTTGCTCTGCAACAATACTTGGATGACAAAATACATAAACACTACCAATCAGTTAAACAAACACAATCAGATTTTTTCAGCTCCATATTTTGCTTCTCAGAAAGTATTTGCTGTCAACACTCTTAAATCCAATCTTGTGTAATTCTAGTTAACAGAAGTGATAAAAGTGCTAATATGTAATGGTAAACACAGATTCCACTTTTCTGGGGAAATTTCATAGTCCTTGAGGGGTGTATGAAATCCATATTTTTTGAAAACTCAGAGCAAAATTTTTAGTCACTTGCAAATATTTAAAAAACCATTTTAGGGACATGTTTGCAGCTCAAGCAGCTGGAAGAGCACTCTCTAGATCCAGAGTGCTTACCTGGGTTTTGAAGAAGTACCGAAAGGATGGCAGGCAGCAGCAGCCATGCATTAATATCAGATTAAGTTTTTCAGCCATAGTACAGTTAGGGCTTTGGAGCCAGGGGAGGGGTCACAGTGCATTGCCATGGGAGATGACACCAAGCACGCAGTTACAGAATTCAGTTTAACTCCATGGGACTTGGTGGAAGGTGGAGCAGAACACTTACAACTTCCAGAAAAGCTCTGAGCTATGTTTTGTTCTAAATTCATCTTTAGCCAATGGAGAAATATTAATATACACACATCAAAGCCTTTTCTACATACTTGAGAAAATGAAGTCAATACTGTAAAGTATGGATGACACATATCCTCTATTTTTCATTTACTGTTCATTTGCAGAAGAGCACATGATTTATGTTGTGAATGTACCAACATTTTTCTAAGTTTAATTTGATAGTTTTCCTGCAGGAATAGGCTAATCTTCATCCATACCTGCCTTTAATAATATTTATTACTGTTCTTCTGCTCCTCAGTGGCTGACTGAATATTCTCTCTATGTCCATCTGGTGAGTACGCTTTTCCCAAAATAGTCCATGACCACTCTTTCCTATATTTGCACGAGAGATGTACTATTATTATATTTGCATGGAAGAAGTTAGGCGATCCTGCAAAAATGTTTGTCAGTGATATCACTTGTGCAACTTGTAAATTGATTTACAATTTGAAATGTGACATTGTAAGTGGCATGTGACAGAAGATCTAAGCAGGAAATATTTTGCAGTCTCTTAGAAATCTAGCCAGAGTTGCTCTTTTTTAGATCCTCTGTTTGTTTGTGCAGAAGAATTAACATTTGGTCAAAGAGTATAACCTGCAGCTATTGTTACTCAGTATTCAACTTTCTTCCAATATTTAAAGCTGAATTGTTGATGGTTTTAAGAACACAGCTTCTGAGATACAATTCCACATCATGAGCTGCACTGGGAAAAGAGCAGGAGCCAGCCCTGAAAGAGTAACAAAGCATGTTTTGAATGCACAGGACATGCAAAGCCACAAACGCCAGCCACCCAACACCTCATGCTTAAAGACACATTCAACGAACCGGAATTTCCTCATGCGCAATAACACCTGTTGTGACAAGTAACTAGGCTCTTGAGGAAACAGCCTTTAGAATGCATTTTCCTCTCCAGCTAAAGCAATTCTCACTACACAGACACCTTCAACAAGGTAATATGCTTTGCATTTTCATTTGGTTTTACGTGCAGGTATCTCAAAAGGATAATATCCACACAGAAGCCAGCCCTGGCCCCCATGACGCCAATGGAAAAAACCCTTCTTTTGACTTCACTGGGATCATGGGTCAGTCATAATTGATTAATCCTCATTCCATTCCTGTGAGACAAGTGAGGGATATATAGAGATCACTTCACACACCACTGCAGCATGGTTGTTTCTGGAAAATATCAGCTGTTCCAAAACAGAGAGGACCCCAGCACGCAGTTTGGAACGGGATGCAATGGCCAACACTATCTCCGTCTGCAACAATACAGGAAATGCTGATAGCCAGAGTGGCACCCCTGAAAATAGATTTTGGCCAGCACACAGGGATTAAGAGCCTTACTTTTCAAAAGGTGCGCTGGGACCTTTAATAACCATAAATAGTCAGGACTTTGTATTTGTGCCTCACTGGAAAGATGGCAGCACTCGCAGTACAGTGTTTCCTCATACCCTGCTGACACATTGCTTCATTACTGGATCATTTGCAGCTTTCAACAGGACCGACGTGACTTCCACGTCAAATGGAGAGCCACAGCAGAGTCCTGACCCCGCTGAATGCAAAATCACAACAGTACTTGGAACCAGTGGAACAAGGATTTCTCTCCCTGGAAATAGTCTGTGAGATCTGGCAGCAACATTTCCCATCAGATAGCAACCGTGAGATCTTTGATATCTTATGTAACTGCCATCCTTAAATAAAACGTATATCTAGTTCATCATTTTTTTCCCTGATTTAATTAGAATCTTGCTTAGTTTTTCAGGTTGGCGAAGTCTTATCTTGCAATATGCTGCAGATGCTACTGCTTGGAGATTAACGTTTGCTTTTTAATTAACGTTTTTACTCAGGAAGTTTGTGGTACCCCCACACCAGCATTTAAGACCAAGAAAATAACTGTGTATTATTCCTAAAATGAGCAGCCATAGCATAATATGAAACAATCACGTTCAACACACCTCCAAAAATTACTGTGTGGTTTTCATTTACGTGTGAGATTTTCTGAGCTTGTTTTTAATGAGCCTCCATCAGAGGCTCCATCAAAACTTTGCATTTTCCAAGATAACATCTCTGTATGTTTTTAAGTTTAGACTGTTGAGTAGTCAGCATGTTCTTCTGCACTGGTTCCCAACCAACATTAGAAAGCAGCATTCAGCTGAGCACTAGCATGCTAAGCAGCTGGTTGCCACCAAAGCATGGCTTCTGCAGGCGGTGCAGGGATGGGAAAGAAACAGCCATAACTCAAGAAGGTTGTGAAGAGACACCCGAAATTGGGAGGGTGAGCAGGGCCACGAGAACAGCGGCACTGTGGAAAGGTTCCAGGAGAGGAAACTGCCGCAGCAGTCCAGGGCAAAGATGGAGAAGGAGTTACGGCAGCGCTGGGGCAGGCAAGGACGCTGTGCCTCGGCATCCGAGGCAGAGGTCTCAGGGAGGGCAGGAGGGGACGCAGAGGGGTGGCAGCCACAGCATAATCTCCTGAAGGATTAGGAACCCTTGTCTGCTGGAAAGAATGATCTCCAGTCCTAATTTAGTAACAGGAGGGAGAGTTATTACTGCTGGGAGTAGTGGTGACCTAGACCCCCAGACAAGGACCAGCCCCAGCAGAGCACAAACATAAAATGAAAAGATAGTCTCTGCCCAAAGAGTCTCCAGATTTTGTGTAGGGTGAGGGACAACGCAGGGATGTACAGGAGAGCGCACAGCAGTAGCGAGGCAATGTCAGAACAAGGAGCAGACTGCTCAGTCCAGCTTTGCAAAATCCTGCTGGCTTCTCTGCAGCTCAGCTAATTCACTTACACCTTATTTCACTTCAGCACAGTGTGGTCTCAATACAGATTGGTATCTCTGGAAAATTCTGGTTTACAATTTAAAAAAAAAATTACTTGAGATTAAGACAACACTCCAAACTTGAAGTAGTATAAAGTTGGCCTTGCTGTTTCTAATGGCCCTTAAACTTAAGAGGAACTGCAGAGAACATTCAAGAACTCTCCTTATGTGCAAAGAGAAGAGAAAGAAGGGAGACGAATTCCTGTGCTAACAGTTTCTTGGTAAAGCCATGTGGGGAGAGCCATGTTTATTACCTAATGCAGGGAGCATTACTTAGGCCAGTCCCACTGCCCTGAGCCTTGAGAGGGAACAAAACACGGAAATACTGTTGTATTTCATTGCCTTTAGCAGAACCTGAACATGCACTTACACATCTGCAGTGGCTTTGACACACTGAAGCAGGAGGACAGGCGTGAGCGGGGCCCCATTGCACATCTATCTGCAGGGTTGGCGGCGAGGGCAGGTGTCAAACCTGGGCCTCGGAGAGGACGCGGGAGCCCCACACAAGGCACCTCAGGGCAGTGCTCCAGTTCCCCGGGGAATGTCACCATCCAGAGAAGGGAGGCTCCGGGAGTAAAATGGGAGACCTAGGTATCCTCTTTAGGGGCTGAATATTTGACTTTGTATCCGAGGCAACTGATTGGCGTGCAACATGCAAACTCCACAAACTATCCAACCCAGGAGAAATGCTAGATGTTTGCTAAAAAGGCATAACCGCTTCCTTCTGTTAGATCCTAGCTTTTGCAAGGATCTGAGTTTCTGATTTAAACATAACAGAAATTGTTACCAGATGTGCACGTCAGGACCCTGAGTGCGTTGACAGGCCTTAATTGCCACGACCAGCCCCCCTGGAGCCTCCCCCACAGCCCTGCCCCGGGCACAGGGGCTCAAGTAAGCTCAGCCCTGGGCCCTGGGTCCCTGCCCAGTGCTGCCACGGCTGTGCTGGCCTTCAGATCCAGCTGTGCTGCGCCTGGCCGTGGACCCTCTTCATCTGGGCAGTGACCCACGGACTGAATTTCTGACTTGCCTTGGACTTGTCTTGTCTCCATGAACTTGTCTGGCCCTCTGAGCTCTCGGCTGCCGTCCCCGGCCAGCCCTGCTCAGGGGCTGTGGGATGGGCCCCCTACCCTGCCGGCTCTGCTGTCGGCTCCCCATCCCTCCCTGCTCCCTGACAGCAAAGAGGAAATTCTCTAAATTCCCCTTCTAAACTCAGCTAGGTGCTACTAATTTGTATCTAACAAGTTGGTGTTTTCATACTGCAGCAGCTTTGAATGTTTTAGACTGGATAATGACACAAGAAATGAGCCCAAACTAAAATTAAATATCCAACTATAAAAGAGAATTGAGTATGAATAAAATCTAGTCCTAGAAACTTCTGCAAGTACCTCCTTTATATTTTGCAACTATCTTAACAATAGGCAATCCATGGTAGCACTGATTCATACATCCCCACTTGCAGGATTACTTGACATCTAAAAAGCATCTGAGTTGGAGTTAGACAGCCTGACGATTATGATGAGTTTGATATCTTAGCGTTGGGCTACTCCATTTTCTGACATTCAAGCAGTTCCACAGAAGTATGCTTTAAGTATCCGAATATTCCTCCCACTTTTTTTTTTTCTTCTTTTTTTCCATTTGTACAGTACCTACGTCTGGGAAAGAGCATAACCTGTGCACCAGATGTGCTATGTAAAAACTTCTGCCTGCCCTTCAGCCACAGCATGTGTGCCTCACGGGGTCTAACCCACCTCCACCCCAAATGAGGAACATATGGAGCACCATGAATGGCAGAAACAAGACTTCGCTTTGAACTACATTCCTCCTATCAAAGGGCCCTCTGTCTTGCCTTCTTCTTCTCCGTTCCTCTGGGTAATCATGAGGAAAGAACTGAACATTTGGAAAAGCCTCCTGGGGACAAATTCATTTCTAGTGTAACTCTGCTGAAGTTAATGGTGTTGCGCCATGGATTAAAATGGCACCATAATATTAAAAAACAGAGACAGCATACTACTCTGTAATTACTGTCTAAGAGAGCAAAAATAATAAAAATGATTCATTCTTATAGACCCCAAAGGGCACAGCTGGCTTAGTCAGTTTAAAAGGTGAAAATAAAAGAAGGCAGCTAGAATGTAGTGATTTTTAATTTGTATATATGTATGGAGATATGTATAATTGACAGTCAGATAACACCACCTCTGCACTAATTTTAAGACCAATACACTAGAAATATAATTTAATGTGACCGTGAGTTTTAAAAAACTGATAACAGAAATAGCTCTTAGGAAAATTAAAGACCTTCTTTCATACTGGCATAAATTAGGAATAAATTCCTTCTAATCAAGTGTTACACTGTTGTAAGCTTAATGCAAAGGAATTGGGCCCCACAGCACCACAGCGGTTATTCTGTAACACAATCAAGCACCAGGAATTGCATTTTCCCTTTCTTAAAAAAGGACAATGTTATTTTTTTAGGCAGTTAACATTTAAAGGTCATTGTTACGGGAAGGAAACATTTCTTGTATTAAGTTTAGTGAAGTCGGTAGACACGGCGCAGTCTGTTCCTTTACGGACTTCACTTCACAATACCAGATGGAGGTGTGCGAAAGACACTCTGAAGCTCAGTGATATTGTACAATATAATGGCAAAAGCAAGGCAGATATCTGACAGAATAACTGCATGGGCTTCAGAGGCATTTGTCAGTAACAGCTGTTGTATCTCCTTTCTTGTTATTTAAGTGAGCTTCATCCAGGCAATAATCCTTTCCAGCCAAAGGAGTAACACCCTGTGATGAGAACTGATCTTCCAAGCACAGGAGGTCCTAGAGAAAGAGCACAACTCCAAATGTTTCTGCAGATTGGCTGAAGGGTATCTGTGCTTACCTATCTCTCAGTGCAACGAATGACCTAGTAAATGCTTTGTGGTCATTAGTTACTCAGATGTCCCCTGGTGGTCTTACAGCCTCTTGTGCCCACAGAAACACAGCTTTCCTTCGGTGTGTAATCAATAACACGGCTGCCACGCACGCCCTTTGTAGCTGCCCTTAGCCAGAACACAAAGTCTTGCTCTCTCTAGCAGTGCCAGACATCACCATTTCCTAGAACAAATTATCTGGGGAAATCGGGTTTGTAGAAACAAACCCGGCTTTCAGTTACACTGTAACTGAGACGCTCAAAAAAGAATGGGGGGAGAGGGAAATTGGCTGACAGTAAATCACTGAGCAGGTTCAGCAAGCTAAGAAAAAAATTTGAGTTTTGAAGATAAATAAATTTTCACTAACATATTATCTGATATATTATTTTGTTATTAAAAAAACCCAGCAGGATCCATAACAATCTATGGAGGTTTCTCTGCTTATTCGTTTGTGGATGAATATTCCCTTGATCAGACAGGCCCCAATTACAAGGGATGTTAGTTCCTTAGTTGATTTCTCAAGGTAGATATTAACATCGAAGTAAAAGTATCCCTCCTGTTTAAAGACATAGAAATGCACAAAAAATGTAGTTCTCCTTTTCTCCTGCTACTGAGATACATGCTGACTTTTCATTAAAAATGCCACAGCTGCCAACTTCTACTGAGATAAAGCAACAAACCTACTCATAAAGAAATGGAAAATTGCAAAAAATATAAGATTTTAAGCAAATAAAACTTGAATAATGTTTTCCTTTGGCTTCTTGGTACAGGCTGGCTAACCTGTACAGCAGACTGACTTCTTTTCCCAAGAAGTGTCCATAATAACAAGGGCTAGAAATTAATTTTTAAATGAAAGTTGAGTATAATGAAAACACATGAGTCCAGAAGCTGGGGATTTATGTAAAACATCAAACACAAAGTCTTGTGACAGAACAGTAAGAGTTATCAAGACTAAATAATTATCAAAAGAACTGTCATTTTCCATTGTTTCAAGGCAAACAAGACTTTGCTAGTTTTAGCCTATATTCCTTTGTTCAGTCAGGAAGATCCATTCTACAAAAGTTCCGTTAAGTTCCAATACGCTGAAAGGAACAACTCTCAGTTTAAAATTTGGAAGATAAGACTTCATCTAGCAGTACGTTATTTAACATAATGAAATCCACAGGAAAAAAAGCAAACCCTTTGAGGCTTTATCACACTACAGTAGACTTCAGAGATGCTGATTACGAGATTGTGTTCGTACAAAAACAACACATTAATTACCCGGAGAGCCTTGAAGTGAGCAGAAAGATTGCAAGAGTGGATTATCAAGTCCTCAGTCTTGACAATACTTGGAGCTAGACCTTTTAAGTACTTGGGCACCTACTATGTAGGTCTGTGCTATGTGAGGCATTTAGTGGGTGTTGAAAGTCCTACTCAGTGACAATATTCATTTTTGAGTGCCTTTATTCCTTTAAAAATCACCTGTCACTTTGGGTTTTTTACATGCAGTTTGAACTTCAATATAACATCTATGAGAAATCTTAGGAAATTGCCATCCAGATCATGATCTCCTTGGTGTTGTAACCCATAGCAGGCATAAAGACATGTCATGAAAAAAGACCCAAAGCACAAGCATCATATATAAATATATATGATATAGGCAAATACGTGCCACTCTGATTTAGCCATACCTTGCAAGTGTTTTTCTATGCGGAATATGCTGATGAGAGCACCTTAGCAAAACTGTAATTTGTGAAGTACGCTGCTCATGGCATTTACCAGGGGCCCATGCCTTCAACAGAACGTACATATATGCTTAGATTATGTATGTGCTTAAATGTATGGACAACTTGAGTCTATAATTAAAAGTTTAATATTAAATTAAGTTTGGTCTTTTAATGAAAAATGTCACCCATGAAACAGCAGACTTGAGCCTCAAAAAAAAAAAGAAGTATCTCCCTTTTATTAAGGATCATCTCATTAATTTTATGCATGAAATCCTCTGTAGACACACCTGAAACTGCAATATCCAGTGGTCAAAATGAACCATGTCTGGGGAAGAAATAAAATCCTACTTACTTCTGCCCATTTTAAAAGGGCAGTCAGTAGAACAGGGATTATATGGGGAAAACTTAAGCTAAAATACATTATTTTCCATCCTCAATGACAATTTGTGTGGTTTAGAACTAGCGACCCAGGCTAAGATATTTGCATTAGCCTGTTTGGATTGAGGTCATCATTTCTGTTCTGCAAGTGACAACACACTCCTGCTATAGGTCATGCAGGAGAGCAGACTGTAATTATTGCTGTTTATATCAAACAAAGGGCACTTATTCTGGTCTAATAATTTTTGAGAATTGGATGCTGCTATCGCTGTTGCTGGGGTATTTTGTTTCAAGTGACATACTTGATTATCAGTCTCTATGCTTTGCTAGTGCCTGTGAGGGACAGAGTCTCTAGCAGAGCTTATAAAAAAAGCATTGCTTTCTGAAAGGGTCCTACAAAAAATCCGTTTCTTATACACAGCACAAGAGACCATTTAAAAATCATTAGTTTAGGAGCTGTGGAAAATAGCCAGCAATGCAAAAGACGTCAGTGTTGTGCAAACAAGCCAAATAGGTGAACAGGGACACCAACACCGCTTCTGCTACAGGAAGGTCTTGATGCCACCAGTTGTTCAGAGGAGAGAGGCAACACTGCATCCCCGTAGTGCAAATCCTTTGGGCAGCGAGCTGTTAATAACTGCTGTGGCACTTCATAAATTAGCGATAACACCCGGGGTCGCGGAAGCACAGGAGGGGAGGTACAGAGCTATTTACGTGCACAGGACCCCGTCTAGGAAAAGTTTTGACGCTCACGCATAACTTCACGTGTATTGAAGGTGACAGGACTAACCACTACCTACAGCACCAGGTGGGAGCGTAAATATGTCGCTGAAGCAGACACCAACCAGCGTTATTTTGGTTTACACAGAATTATTTAGCTGCCAGCAAGGCTTCATGTTATCTTACTTTCCTCACGCAGCAGTCAACACATCTCTAAGCTTTTTAATGCCCGAAATCGCATTATCAACAGGGCCAGGGCTGTAGGCGCCACGTTCACTTTACCCTTTTCGGTTGCACCTTCCTGTTAAAATCCAAGTAGTTCAGGTATCACCTCCTTAAAACTGCGTAGGAGCCAAGGAAAGCGCCCGACAAATCTCAATACCATTTATGCCAACGTGCTCTGTAGCAAATCCTGCTTTGGGGGGATCAATTCTTCCACCCCTATGGGCTTCCCGACGCCGCCGGGGCGGTGCCGCCTGAGGGGCCCCCGGGGGCCCGCTGAGAGGACGCCGGCCTCAGGCGGCACCGCCCCGGCGGCGGGGGGAAGCGGCGGGGCCCGGCCCGGAAGAGGAGGGCTTTCTGCGGCGGTTCGGCGGCGGCTGGCGGCGCAGGGTGAGGGGGGCGGCGGCGGCGGGGGGTGGCTGTGAGGAAGGAAGGAAGGAAGGAGGGAGGGAGGGTGGCGGGAAGGCGAGACCCGCTGCTCCCCTCAGCTCTTCCAGCGGCGGGCTCCGGCCGGAGCCGCCAGAGCTGCAGCGGGGCCCCACCCGCTGTGAGGGGACAGGGCCCCGGGCCGACCCGCTGTGAGGGAGCCCTCCTGAGGGGAGTGAGCCCCCTCTGTTGCTGAAGGCGGTGTTTGGCCTTAGGCGGAGGGAGGTGATGGGTCTCCCCTGTTACCGGCCCCCGCAGGATGAATACTGATACTAAATAATTAATCGTGAGGAGAGCAGCTCCCACTGCTCTCTGGAGAAGGCTGTAGTGGTATGCGCTGGGTCCCCAGGGCAGCGTTACCCGCCCCGACTGAGATAGCCCCCGAGGAGCGAATTTCCTTGGAGATAGCTCATAGTAAAAACTAACGAGGTTAGCTCGTTGCAAAAAAGGAGGATGAAGTCACTGGACATCCTGCAGGAATAACTCCTACACCTGCTTCAGAAAGATTTACACTGCGTCATTAGGGGGAAGGGGGAAGGTTGTGGATGGGGTCTGGAGATCACCAGACGCTGAACTTTGTGAAGCTAACGAAAGGGGAGTTCAGTCTACAGAAGGAGTACTGTGCTGTATTCCCCGTGATCATCCCACTTATCCTGGTCTCAAGCTGCTCATGGGAACAGCAGGGAGAAGAATTGGGCTTGGTCATTGAGGCTCCTAGGGTCCATAAGAAACCTGTCTCCTCCTTCCTTCCCCCCAGTTTGCAAGGTGAATATTGGTCCTGCCTGCAAACCTTCAGGAGACAGCAGAAGAGCTTAAATCTGGAAGTCTAGAGGCAAAGACCTTTAATGCTCTAAATTACCCAGGGCTTGTTAAAACAGTAGGCATAGAGCCTTTCTCAGCATCTGCTATTAGGGCCAGACTTTTACTGATGGACGCTGCCAGATAGCACCAACGTCTGAAGGGCAAATGCATATATAGCCAGGTAAATAAGGAAACTAAGGCCTTAAACACAAATCCCATCAGAGAGGCATATTATGAGGTAATTTAACGTCCTCTTGGGTGCTGTCCTTTCCCAGAATCAAATTATTAACACATAAATTGTTGTGAATAAATCTGATTATTTTGCTTTGCTGGCTATGTGTGTCTGTAGGCTTTGCATGATATTCTACCTTAGCAAACATTTCAGGTTGATTGTAGTAATGTTTTTCCTGTCAAAAATGGATTAGGAGCCGATTGGGAGTGCATTCTGAAGAAATACTTTTTTCTATTACAAACCCTCAGAAATGTTCCTTATCTTTCTACCACAGCTTATCTAATCTAGGTCTATCAAAATTGATTCAAAGATGCTGCTGTGTAATGGCTGACTGTATTAGGTATTAATTTGAGATTAATTTCTCCTGTGTGGATGGAGTCCCTTAAAACCACTCCCAGTGTCCGCATATCCAGTATAGATCTCCAAAGACTGCACATGGAATTGGAATTCCTTTCCATCAGAGATAAGCTATTCAGGAGAGTTATTTACAGTCTTAGATTGTCAAGACTTAAGAGTCAGTCACCTATGCTGTCTGCCCAAAACTTAACTGCTGTGTTAGCCTGAGTGTAACTTTTCATTGTCCTTCATTTGCCCTAAGTGGATCTTGGTAGCTATTACAATAAAAGTCTTCTTACATTGCTAAAGCCACTTTTATTGTGTTCATGTTTAAAGCTTTCAGAATGACTTCCTTGGTTGATATGCCCCTGAATTATGAAAAGATGTTTGCTCATCGGTTCACATCAGATGATGAAGAATACCAAGAATATCTGAAACGCCCTGCAGATCCCCCTCCTATAGTTGAAGAATGGAGAAACAGATCTGGTGGCAACCAGAGAAACAGAGATCGGTACTGATTTTTTTTTTAATCTTGGTAGTTTCACAAATATATAATTAAATGATCATTTATTTCAGAAGAAAGATAGGAATTTTTTCTGTTAATAGAAGTATCTTCTTGTTACTTGATAGGTAACTATGTTTAAGAGAAATAGTCTTCTCTGAAAAGTAACGAGGTTTTACATTTTCTCTGTATTGATAGTCAAAGTTTTTGCATTGCATATAAAAGTATTAAGTAATTTGCTTTTTAGTAAGGAATGAGCAAAACCCTGGGGTTTGTTACCGCTCAGCCAGGAACGTTTTTCCAGTGGAGAAAGACGAGAGTCCTGCAAAACTAAGCAGCCTGTCTTCTGTTGGATAATAACCGGCAGGAAAATGCGTGAAGGAACAGGCTAATAGTGTGATTATCTGTTGCTAGCTGTCTAGAAGAACGTTTCGTTTGTAACCTAAATATTTGCTGTACTTTGTTAGATAAGCCCGTATTTCTTTTTATCTAGTAGAAATGACTGTAAAATCCATCATCCAATCGGTCTAGCAAGTGCAATGTTACCTGCCTACTGCAAAATATTTTAAATTATTTCTTCAGGATGTAATTGCAGCTTTTTACTGAATTCTGGACAGTAACATCTGGTTTTTGTGTGACTGAAAAACAATGATTACAGCATATGGTATGTTTGGTAATACTAACATCAGCCATTAGTATAAAGTAGTTAAACTCCAGTCCAACTAACAATTGGGAAGACTTCTTAGCTAAATATCTCAATAGGATTTGTGCCTTATCTGAAGAAAAGAAGGACAACATTCTAACTTTTTCTCACCCTAGAAGCTTGTCATTAAGTTAAACACAGAATCAGTTTCTACAGATTAAAAAAAGGTGATTGTTTAAGGAGATGCTCTTACAAAACTTCGTAGTTCTTTGAACTAATGAACTCTTACATCTACACTCTGGTCACAAAGTGAACCTCATGTAAATGTTGTTTGTGTATACCACACCACTGAGATATCCAGAGAATGACTCTGAGGCAGCTCAGGTGTTGATAGGAATCGAGATACAGCTGAAAAGCCAAAACTTAGACTGAACAATGGCTAAATACCCCTGATAAGATACACTCTCTTGAGTATGGGAATCTATAAGAGACCATGAAGGCGTGGTAGTATGTATTTTAGGGAATATGCAAATTTCAGGACTCTACGCTGTTAAGTAGCTAGATTGTACTTAAGCCTGCTTTGCCACAGCTTTCAACCATGCAGCTACTGGATTGAACCTGGCTTTGATACGGCTACGGCTGTATCTTCTGGTGGTTTTTTAGATATACGATCTGTTTGAGTCTCTATTCAAAATTCCAGCAGTTCACCTAATGCCTGTGAATACTTCGTGTTAGGAAAGACACTGTCCTTCCATCGCTTAGCAAATAGCGTGTTGGGTAGTAGTAAGAAATTAATGAATGATCTCAGATGACTATAGATATGTTTTCATCAGTTTGTCATAAAAACAGATAAGTAATGGAGTGTATAAACAGTTACATGACAGGTTTAATTATCATTCATCTTTTTGAAAACCTCACAATTTGTGTGAATCTTTGACATTTCTTTTCATTGCAGGTTTCAAGATGGTCGATATTTTAGAGGGGACAGATACAACTGGCAAGGTGACTATAGATCTAACCAGAGGCCAGAAAGAGGTTGGGGTAATAACTACCAGCAGCACAGACAAGGACAATCGTACTCCTCCCACTACGGACAATATGGCTACAACTCCTACAACCCAGGGCCTCGTTACCATCCCTACTGATGATACTTGTGGTTTGAAAGTCCAGTAATGCTACGTAACAAATTCAGTTCGACTTCAGTTTTCTTATTTTTCCACAGTTTTATAGATAACTGAAGAATCAGTATTACAGTCCATTGCTGTTTATCTGTAGTGTGAATTGAAAAAGGGAGTACCTTTTATGAATAATAAAAGTGTATTATACGGAGTTTGTTTAGAGTCTGTAGATCTTAGATTAAATTTCTATCTCATTCTTTTGGCTGAATACATACTAGTACACTTCTTCCATCACGGAGGTTTCTCTCTTACATTTTAGAAAACGCAACAGGTCAGGGGAAAATAGCTGTGGTTTGTGTGCAGCCTGTAGCAGTGGCACATTGCCTTAAGAGAGTTCTTTTTGAAAGTGACATACAGTGTCTTTCTCTGGAGAGAATTTCTTAGTCTGGCTTCTGATAGTGAGAAAAGCTCAGTTTGGTTTGAATTTCAGATGCCTTAAAACTGAGAAGAAAGATGCTATTACAGAAATATTTTGTGGGTTCGGGATAGCGTCTGTTGACTCAATGAATTCAGTTTATTTGCGGTATTCCTCTTAAAACATGGTCTAAAAGTTGGAATACAAATTAAATAGTTTAAATATGTATCTTCTTATTGTAGTAGTTCAGTGATATACAAGTTTTACCTGAGAAGTGATATCAGATTAATTTGTGTCATCTTAAAATAAATGTAATATGTGCATAACAAATTTTGGAATTCCCATTTCAGTAAAGCTGTAAAATTTTGATGATAATTGTAATTAGTTTGCATGAAACACTTTGTGCATGTTATAGAAGAAAGGAACCATCCCCAGTACTGTTCTGTACTTCTTTTGCATGAGAAAATAGTATAAGCAGGGCAGGGTGTTACTCAGTTTTTAGAATTTAAGTTCTGTGGTTTTTTTAAGTATTCACACAATAAAGGCTAGTTCACGTGTAAGGATGTTTCTGAATATTTCTGAAACCTACTTTTGAAACACCCAGAACTGCAACACTGTCATCTAGGCTGACAGCTGCGCAAGCAGCACTACCAACAGATAAGTGTTAATGCTGGACAGCTGCTGGTTTAAGTTAGAAGAATGGCCTACTCAGCTACAATCAAGAGGATGAGACACACTGTGATTAATTAGAAGTCTGGAGTGTTAATCCACTATCTTACATTCTGCTATAATAGGGTCAAAGTTCTCTATTTCACCATTTACGTGATAAGCTAATTTGTATCAGGAGAGCAGTGCGTTTCTTTGTACCTGACATTTCCTTCAGCTGTTGTACAGAAACACGGAACCATCCACGCTGACTGTTGTAAAAGTCATGACATTATGTGATAAGGGGTGCAAATTACTGCATCTTGATTTAAAAACACGGAATAAATATAGAAGTCAAAAGCGCAGTCTCCCAGCTCGTGAGATGCTTTTAAGAGCTAAAGAGCATGTTTACTGTTAATCTTAGAAACACACGCTGTATGGAGCTTTTACATAGCCTGCGATACAAAAGCTGTGACACAAGTGTCTCCACCTACCTGCTAAGTATTTGTTTTCTGCTTTTCATGTAATAGTTAACTGTGATCCAGTTTTTAACATCCTACTCCCTGAAGTGTTTGCCTTGAATTCAGTTGATTAACCTTAGAAATCTTTTAGCGAGAGGCTTTTCCTGAAGGAGTTCTACTGGATGAGATGCAGCCTTTTTAACCCTCATTAATATGGCAGAGCTGTTACACTGGGGGCTGTAAGATCATGCCAAGTTCTCATCTGTGCACCGTGGAGAGCCTGCAAGTTGGTATGGTGGAATTCCCTTGTAACGCGGAATCACATGCAAAGTGCCAGATATCCCAGACGCCCACCTCCAGGGAGGGAGTGCGTCTCTTTCTGCAAAGAGCCTGACACTGCCGGCTACGCCAGGGAAGTCGGGCTGTGCCAGGGTGTTCTTCTCCCTCACCATCTGGAGTAGCATCTCAGGTTGAAATAAAACCTGGCAAAAGGAGCGGATTCTGTCTCATCTGTTGCTCTTCCTCAAGCCCATATAACTTTTATTCTTAGTATCTTTCAGCTAGTGAATAAAGAAGCTACAACGTTGTGACCAAACTGTAGAAGCAGATAGATTTTAGGATGGCCTAAGAGGAAGTTATGGCTTAGAATCACACATTTCATGATCTCAGCTCTCTTATTCTTAGTTTCTCTACTGTGAGAACAGGAGAGACACAGGCCAGCACAGCTTCCTGGTTTCTGTCTTTACATTCTTGACTCCATCTGCCACACCATTAGAGCTCTCAATTCCACTTTAAAGACCTGTATGATTTACAGAACTTCTCCTTGGAACAATTATGGCAAGAATCTAATTTTTTTGGGGGAATACATTTATAAATAAATGCATGCCTTGCACCGGACAGAAAGGTAAATAGAATTCAATATATATTACCTCCAGCAGTTTCCACTTAGATGAATTAGTATTTATGATAAAGTCCAGTTTATTGTTTCTGTCAAGCTAAATAAATCCAGTAAGTATTGTCTGCAATTACGGTTTGTGCATTACAGTGTGCTACAGATGACAAAACTGAAGCTGGGTAACTTCAACATTCGCAACTTCAAACACTACAGAAATTGTTTGCTTTAACTATGCTGGAGATTGCAGGGGAAACATTAAAATTCAGCGTCTGGAATCTGACTTTAAGAGATCTCTTCCATCTGACATTTGCTCAGACATCATTATTATCATGAATAAAACAAAAGAAAGATAAGTGTTATGTATTAAAAGATGACTGCCACGTTACCAAGAGTTTGAGCACCCCAGAAGTTCTGAGTACAGCTCTTGCAGCAGTTCTGAATCCTCTTCTGAACGCACATAGCAGTTCTGTATGGGCTGTTAATTGATACTGAAGAATTATCATGCTAAATTACATGTGCTGTGGCAAACAACTAAGAATACTCAATAACTTTCATACGATTTCTTAACTAGCATTTAAAAAAATGCTAAAGGCTTTCAAATCACAGCTAAGCCACTAGATACTTGAAGGCAAAAGAAAGTGCATAGGAAAAAAAAATCTTAGTGTGATTTGTGAGATACAATTTTACAAGTGTTCACTGCTATTCAACCTCTATTTTATCCTAGCTCTGCAGCTGGGAATAGAAACGTGCAGACGTGCTTTGGAAGGTTAGTTAGAAGCCGAACTACTTTCAAGAGGCTCTCCAGTAGAGATTTCAGACAGGGAAGACAAGTGTCATTTCTGATATACATATAATCAAAATTCAACTTCTAGAACAAAAAATATATTTAATCTCCTACTGCTTAAATATATTTGAATATGTTGCAGCAGTTACATATTTGAATATGTTGCAGCAATTACATATTTGAATATGTTTAAACTCGTACTATTAATTTGCTAATAAATATTCTGCTTAACCAAGAAACATGTTCACATTTGCTTCTTATACTGAGATGCTGGAAGGAAAATGCTTTTTGTATCAAATTTAAGCTAAGGTTTTGCCTGCCACCACCCCTATTCCTTAGGGAAAAAAATCTCTGAATTACACAACACTGGGTGAATTCTGTTACCTGATCCAACTTGTGTGGTCACACCTTCTCTAACTCTGACAAGCAAGGGGGGGTAGGAACATGGAGCGAGAAGGAAGGGAAAACAGGACTGCTCCTTGCAGCAGCTACGACCGCCTTAGGAGCGATTTAACGGAACTGCGCCTCCCTTGCCTTTCATTTGCCAATCAGGAAAAATTACTATAATCTGTCCCCTTGTCCCAGTATGTTAGAATAGTGCTATATAACCCTGCTTAAATTATGCACAGTGCTGATACTCTAATGACCAGAAGCTAAGCAAGATTACAGGGCAGATCAGGTTTCCCTGAAAAGTACCTAGGAAATGTGCAGCCTGATTTGAGACACATGGAGGTAAATCCTACAGATCAAAACAGAGTCCAGTGGCTCCAGCACTGCCAGGAGAGTAGAGGCAAACGTACTATGGTGGTGCACAGTCACCTTGCCTCTCAAGAGGATTGTTTTTTCATTAGGCCCTGCAGGGTGGAATTTATTTTTGTGTTTACCATGGCCTATATTTTTCTTCAATAAAGCATGGACTGCACTTAGTGGTTGTCAGTCCTCATTTGCTTATGCGAAACAGTGATGCCCAAGTGTTTCTATACAGCTCGCCCCCTGACCTTCTAAGTACTCTGTCCTGTTAAAATGCAAATTTATTACAAGAGATGGTCAAAGTTGGTAATAACTATGTTTTCCTCTAAGTCTAATAAACACACAACCGGATAAATCCTATCACCCTCCTCAATAGTTACCTTTTTTGTTATTTGTGACTAGCAGGAATACAAATGAATGTTGTCTTTTTCCGAACACAGAGATGCTTCTTTTTCAAATAATACTTCAGCAGCTGGATGACACTTTTCTACAAGTATGGGCTGCCTTCTTTTTTCCTTTTTTTTTTTTGCGTGTTGTGTAATTCAAACTCTGCTTCACTAATAAAAGATGTATCAATAACAAGTATCAAAGCTGCTCCTGCTCATTGTTTGGAGAAAAAACTCATCTACTGAAAAGATGAGTTAAAGTAAAGAAAACAACTTAGTTATTTGTTATAGAACTACAAAAATAACCAAGGCCCAACCTTAGCCATGGAAAAAAAAAATCTTCAAGGATTCAAGCAGCATCTTCAAACTGAAACATGTTACATGTTAAAAGAATGATTAAGACACTAAGCTTTTTCAAAGCTCTTGTTCAGTGTGAGACAATTTGGTATTTATATACCCACATAAATTAAATACTTAAGATTATAATTAGTACTGTTGAGATAAAGGTTAAAAACCCAAGCATACCGTAAGATGGTTCACATAGCTTTTGGCCACCATGTTCCATGTTTAGCATGATCCGAGCTGATCAGAAAGCGAACGCTCTTTGTCCAAAGTCACGTCTGAAGTTCATTTCTGAAGAAATGCTTGAAACAATACATTTTCTATTGAAAATGTGCTCAAGAAAAATAAAGTAGCAGTAGTAACTGCCAAGTGCAACCAGCTCCAAATGATTACATATTATTTTTATAAAATAAAAAGAAAAATATTTTTTCCATAGCAAAGTCCTGGTTTTTAAGTTTTACCCTTCTGTAATCATCAAGTCATCTTGATTTATGAATGCCACTGAGACCTAAAACAAAGCACGTTTAAGAATACTGCTTCAGTGGGTTTAATGGTATGAGCGTTTAAATGCAGCATAGGAAACCTCTGGAGTTTAGTGCAAGAGCTCTGTGCGGACACACGTTTTCCGCAGATCGAGCTCATGCTACTCATTTATAAGCCACACACTTGAAACGCCTGCTCTGAAGTGAGCTGATGGAGCATCAAGCGTGGGGTACACACACCCTCCTCTAAACCCCAGCTACAGCTGAACTGCTGTAAGAACATAAAGGAGCTTTAGCTTAAATTGCCAACACGGGCAAATCCTATTTCTCCAACCCCGCAGCTCAGGGGATACCTCCATCAGCAGAATTACATTTTTTGTTGTTCTAAGGTAAGATGGGAGTGGGAGGGTACGTTGTACAGCCCAGGCAATGACGGGAAAGAGCACGGCTGAGCTAAAGGAACAATTGTTTCATGGCTGTTTCCTCATGTATCCTGAACCCTGTAGGGGAAAATAAGTTTTGAGATTTGATTACTCGTTATCAAATGACTTTACTGCCACGCCAATGCCTGGGGGCGGGGAAGAGAAATTCCTTCCTCCTCCACAGACTCCAGGGACCTCCCCAGCATAAAACAAGCCAGCAGAATATGGACCTGGGAATCTGGAAGCAGTTAAGCAGCTGAGCATTACTGGCAGAGTTTAAGTCCTTAAGCAAGGTGGAGAGATCCAGGGGGCGATAAACAAATAGCTATTGATCACATATCCTGCAGTCTGGGTAAATCCAACCGAAGAACCTCTTTAGACCTCACCAGCAGGATTTTAGTTTTTAGAGACAAAACAGATTTATTGCTAGGTAATAAAAGATCAGCCTGATCTTACTTCCCTCCATATCTGCATTAGACATATTCTCACTACTGGCCTAAAAATGTTTTTAAAATCCAATACTGTTTTTACTCTCTCCTTCCTATCACTACGCAGGCACCGGGCTATTTATTTCAGGTATAGCTGTTTTACTAGTTCCTCATATTCTTGAACACTCCTGAAGGCAAGACCTTTTAAAGCTACTTTAAAATTCTAAAAAGACAACTTTGCCACGTGCCAGCCATTCTACCTGAACTAAAAAGAAAGTCAAAAGGAAAGGATGTTTTCAAAGATAGAACCAGATATGGATGTTAATTCCCAGCTCAGCTACAAACCACTTTTAATGCTTTTGTGTCTCAGCTTCCATCTGTAAAACAGCGGTTAAGTCTGCCCTGTTTCCCCCTTCTGTGCTCTGTATTTCGGCTACAAATCCTCCCAGGCAGGGGCCACTCCATTTAAAGCACAGGTATGGTGTATAACAGCCTCAGCTGGGGTCTGTATGTCCCAACACAATGCATTAGAAACATTCTGGTGAGTGAATTGATTTGTTTGCTGATTTTTAAATATTTTTTTTCTTAACTAAAACCAAACACATTATAGCTACTATGAAGGCAGTGCCTTGAATTAAACACTGCCTTTATGTCACTCCACACTTACACAGCATAGTATTTAGAGGTGTGTATCTGGGATTCTGTGGCCTAGCAAACTCTCAGAGCGAGACCTGCACTAAACAATAAATGATTCTAATCCTATGGGTGTAGTAGAAAAGCCCTTCAAAAATATAAGTAGCATAAAGACAGCCTCATCATAGCTAAGAGGTATGGGTAGTCCAATTTGATAGTTAACATTGAATTAAAGAGAGGTGAATTAAAAAGGAGAGGGCAATCTATGCAAACTAGATTCCACATCAATAAAACTTGTGATGGTTACTGTATTGAATGTACTATTCATTTATATTTAATTGATTTTAAAAACATTCATGCACACACCATACAATCATGGCAAGAGTGAGTAAAATTCCAGCCTTATGTAAGTATTACAGTGCTTGCCTTTTTTAAAATCAAATAGATGCAAAAATTTCAATGCAAACTACTAGAATTACATAGTTAAGCATCTGAGTTTCAAAACCATTAGAAGTAAAGTTGTTCTTTGCACCTACAGCAAAAGAAGAGGGAAAAAAACCATAGTGGTAAGGGGAGGAGTGGGCGAGGCAGCTATGATGAAAGAGGGAATGTACTGCTGCAGGAAAAGGGTAGAGAAGGGTGACCGAGCAACCATTGCAACAAACGCGGCTCATCAGAAATAAAAAGTCTTCTTCTAGAAGAGTCTATTGAAAGGTCAGAGCGTCCTTAGTAGCTGAGAAGACGAAATCATCTGACTGAAGGTAAAATACAAATCTATTTAAGAGGCATTTGTGATTGATGAGAACTGGAAGACAAAGATGGCATCACAGTCCCTTGGCAAGAAAATTCCTCCAGATGGCATCTACTTCTCGTTAATGCTCTGGGGGAGGATCCTAGACATCCCAGCAGGTCCCATCGTGACTTTGGATTCAAAGCTGTCCACAAACTCAGCTGCTCTTTGGCTCAACTCCACTTTTGCTGCACACGCATATGGCACGCAGCAGTGCTACAGGACATCGGCTGATGAATGACTTTTAACTGTTAATTTCTGCCTCTTTAGATCACACCTCCTGGACTGTGTTTTAAAAGGCAGAAACCTGTCTGTAACCACGCCACCCAAGGCATGGCTCAAAACCTCCTCAGGCTCTTCATGTTTTCTGCTATTAGTATAGTAACTTTAAAGATTGCTAGAAAATACTACGAATTGTAGCACAAAAAAAGAAAGGAAATCTTAACAAGTGAACGTCAGCTCATTTTTGGCTATTCATGCCTCCCAAAGTCAGCATCAAGATGACCAAAACGTCAACCCCGAGTTAAGACCATATCAAATACCTGCATCTTGGTTTCATTTGGCAAAATCAGAGCAGGGCTTTAAAATAGTCTCTAAATGGAAAAACTTTTACTCCCTGTCCATCACCAGCCGCTTTCACTCTACCTGTTGTGATGCCATCATACCATCATCCCATCCCCCCGTACACACAACATTTGCAGTTGGGTTTGGGGTTTTTTTGTCCAGTCTCATTTCGGATGAATCGAGGGACAGATTTTCCACACTTCCCTCTGGAAGCTATTCTCTGAACCTCCTGGAGCTCGTTGCTAATTCCTTCTTTCTTGACAATGGCTTAAGTATGGGACCTCTTCCCCTCTACACTGTTTATCAGCAGCGATGGATTTGTTACTTTGGGACAGCTTTATTGTGCAATAGCGTGTGGCAGTGACCTTACAGTATTTTTGTCCACATCACTGGAGATAAAAGCAGCCTATTCAGAGACCCCAGGATCCTTACAGTGCTAAGCACCTCCCAAAATCTCTGCCGAGCTCCCCTACTATTGCTTGCAAGAGAGACAAGTAGAGTTTAATATGGCAATCTCATAGTTAACTACACAACTAACTACTCAGTTTCAATATCTGAGAAGAGATTATTTAACAAAAGAAAATGACTGTAGGTAATAAAATGTCATTGACACCTCACTAGGATTTGTCTGGGTTAGCACAGACAGGGGTGGAGAACACTACGGACCTGAAAACAAGCAAAGGGTCCAAAGAGTAGAATTTATTTGAATTCCTAAGGATTAAGCTGCTAAATAAACCACATTCTTTTCTGTGAGCATAACAGATATAAATATATAGGAGCAGTCAGTCCACTGCAGCATGCTGAGAACCTAAACAAATGTTATAACGCATGAAGGATCTTGTGCGTGTAACATCTGCATCGCAACCGGGGTGGGGAAGCGCCACGCTGGGTCTGCGCTGTTTCTGAGGCTGAGGACGCCTTGCTTGTCCCCATGACACTGCCAGCCTGCAGGCAAAACTGGAGAGTGCACGATTTGGTAACAGGGCTGATTATCTGCCAGCAGATGATGAACTGCAGATTCCCATGCAGTAACGGCAAGGCCTTCTATTTTAACTAGCAAAACACTATAGCAGAATCACTGATCTGTAGTTACGATTTTATTTAATTCAATAAATAGTTTACTTTGTGTCCACATCTTACTCTGTTTCCAAGTCAAATTAACACATCACTTCAGGTTAAGATAAGCAATACATCCTGAATACTGATACAGACCAGAATGTGATTATACAAAAATCAGTTTATAAATCCTCTTCATTGGCCCTTTGTCAGGAAAGGTCACTATACACGAGAGGAAGTAAAGGAATAAACCAAAATCAAACACAGTATGCTTAAGGAACAATTGAAATGGGTATTTTAGTTCACCTTTGTAACCTTCTAAGAGCTTTCAAATATATATGGCTTTAAATGATAATGATTTTGACAAAAACCATTTTTTCCTCTGTGAAAAGTATTAGCAGGAAATTGAAAAGCTGAAGGAAAATGAAATTGCATTTTCCACATTTGTTATGAGCCTACTCTAACTGTGCAGTGGGAGAGGTATTTATCATGCATAGCCTGTCCTTCTCTTTGGATGCTCTCTTCCAATTTGGACTGGAGGCACTGTGTGTTAAAGGATCATTAACCAAAGTCACGTACATCATCTCTCCCTCACAAATGAACACTGTCAACACTGCAACAGCCACAGAAACACTGCATAAGCAGGGCCCAATGTAGACCTTGTGGCTCAAACAAGACAAAGTAGACAAACTACCCAAAAGAAACCTTTTTTCCCTAAAACATACCCATCCCAAAGAAAGGGCAAGGCAACGGCCTCGCAGTTGCTGAAAGACTCCTTGGAGCTGGTCTGTCTCATGTGCAAAGTACAGCACCTACACACCCCCTGCTCTGGCCCTGTGGGACCCTGCCACCTTAAGTCTTAGCACAACCGATTTTATTACCTGGCTTCTAGATGGATAGCGTTTGTATTCCTTGTATTTACACAGTTTCAAGCACGTAACAGGAACTTCACACTGTGAATGCGTTATGAAAGAAGACTGGAGACAAATACCCCCTTACACTGGCTTATACAAACCATGATGTTGGGACTGAGTATTGCTTCGTGAAACAAAGGGCTGGGTCATAGAGCCGTATCACATAATGCTTTCACATCGGCACACTCCAAAAAAATTTGAAATAGAGTCGTAACACTGGCTGCATAGATGTATAAAGCAATCAGATCCCATGGTGAGAGGTATACTGAGGTATATGGAAGAATTGCTGTCTCCACAGTTATATTCCTGCCCCCAGGCACTAAACGCAGTATCTCTAACTACGAAATGCAGTCAGACACAACGCACTTCCAAAGTTACAGAAAACTAATTTTTGAAACTGAGTTCATTCCTGTTTAGTTTCTCCCACATAAACCTGTCTTTTATATGGCACTCTTGGCCCCTCGCACAGAGGGGCTGATCTATGCCCCAGCATTTTGGAAATCATTTCAGGTTGCTCTTTTTGCCATATAAAAAGAGAGGAATGCAACACCTGGGGTAGTGATGAAAACTGAGCAAGATTTTCATCTCCTTCCAGGAGTCTCATGATCTACTTTTAAATCCTTTTCCATTACTATTTAATGGTGTTATAATTACTGTAAGTCTCTAGTGTTCAGAATAACCACAAAACAAATACAACCTTGATTATGCTCTTATTATTATTTGTATTACAGTGGCAACAAGAGACTTTGAGCTTTACCAAAGGAACAGAGGAGTGTGCATCTCCAAGAACCCGCATCTAGTCTAGAATGAGAATTTGTAGGTTATTACAAACAGAAAAGACTGGGGAAAAGGGACAAACCCCAGAAGTTGCTATATCTAGTTTATATGCTCTTATTTTCTTACTTTAGACGCCTGACCTTCTTTGGAAAAGATTCTGTCCTTCATGAAACTGGACACAAAGATAATCAGCAGTCCTAGTCTCTAGAATTGGCTCAAACCTTACTGTTTAGGACAAGTTCTTCTCTAAAATCCTTAAATACAGCTATCTCCCCTGCTGCCAATCCAACGCTCACAACAGTCTTGATAGCTTATTCTCTGCTGCCAAACCTGCCTCCAGTCACACTTTTTTGTTGCAACTAAGAAGTCACAGATTTATTTATCCTCTAAAACTGTGGGCTGTATTTATCCTCTAAAACTGAACAGGCATGTGGCAGTAGACCAAAGGCTCCTTTGTGGAGAAAGCACATCATTTTGGAAGAAACAAAGACGGGTGTCTCTTCTGCTCAATGCTGTTCGCAGACAGTAAAGCAAAAGAAAACAAGTGTTTGATTTACCCTCTCACATACTACACTGTTGAATGAGTCAGTTAATCAGAAGACCTGATTTTATCATTCCCAAGTGATTTCACTTAAACCTTGAAGTGTCATCCCCTTTGGTACTTGTACTTTTTCAACAGTGGAAATTAATACAGCAGAGGGTTTAGGTCTAAAATTCAGAGATGAAAGGTGGCAATGATTGGTACGAATTTCTCCGAGTTCAAATTTCTCTTCTAATTAGAGTCTTAACACTTCCTTTTCTGACACAGAAATAGCAAAGAGTGTCTCATATTTTCAAACAATTTTTAATACAGTCCACAGTCATCTTCCCCTGCACAGCAAACTCTCAGCGTACCCGCTAACCTGAATGAGCATTTCTGGCAGCAGCTCCTCCCACTGCGAAAGGCTGGGCTCGCAGGGCTGCCAATTTAGCGTAATGGAAGCCTGTGGGAGACTGCACGATACTTTGGACGAAGCTCTGCAGATAAGACAAGACCCTGGGAGCTGCAGTTGGCCAACTCGGGTGTCAAGGGGATGTGCCAGCCTCTCACAGCAATTACAAAGTGTTAGTCCTGACTTGCTGTGAAGGATAATACTTCAGTCACCAAAAGGAAAAAATACAGGCAATCTGTAGCTGCCTTTGTAGAATCAATTTACTTAAATGAGATGGGAAGGCAGAATAGATGAACTAGTTATGAGCAGCTCGCCAACTTTTCCATCTGAATTTGTATTTTAACCCGCACAACTCTAAATAACAACAGCATCAGTAGATGCTCTTTCTATATTACACATCAACAGCCCTTACATGAATCTATCATTTCAGAAGATGAATCTTTCCTTCCTGAAAAATTTCAGATTGGCATTTAAGGGCTCAGGATTCACACTAAGAGGGCCATAGGTAATATCCTTTTCCCACCTAAATTCATAAGATTGCAAGTAAAAAAATAACTGTGAAAGTTACATTGCAAATTATTAGATTTACAGTCTTTGAAAACATGACAGGTTTTTTCCCCCATTCTGACTTGAGTGCTAAACAGCAGAGCAGGTGCTATAAAATATCTAGAGTCTCTCACACCCTCTGTTCTGTGCATGTTCCTCCCCAGCAGAACTTAGAAGGACATGCAGCAAATACTCCCAAGAAGCAAAATTGCTCCTAGCCCAATAAATGACCTTTGATTAATGTAAATGATTCCCCCTTTTTTTCCCTTCTCCCCACCATGTTTTATTTTCTTCATTTTTGGATTGGAGGAGTTCACCTAGTATGCAAACCCAGGAATCAACCAAACAAGTTCTGTTTCTTCAGGCAGTCTAATCAAGGTACCACCCACTGGATAACAACAGGACAAAGCCTAAAACCCAGCCTGGAAATAGCTAAGATCTGAAAATGAACTAACAGAAATTGCTTATTTAAGTTTATTAGCCCAGCTGTGTAAAACTTGGAGCACTTCACTAAATTCTTCCCCTAGGTAAAAGGACTGAGTAGGTCCACGGAAGTGAGCAGGAATCATATGCAGCTGAGAATCAAAAGGTTTTCTATAGAAAAGGTTGTTAAACACCATTTTCCATAAAACACATCTTAGTGGAACTTTTCTTCATGGCCTTGTGACATGAACAGTGGTGCAGAAAATTTTCTGTTTCTTGTGCAGGTCTATCTTACAGCAAGATCAGAAAAAAAAAAAATTCAAATTCAGATTTGTAATGGCAAGCCCATAAAGCTGGCAGAAAGGCTTATGGCAAGCTCTGGTATTACATGTTCTTTTTGTCTTTGTTTCTTTAAGTGCGTAACACATGTATACCAACACCTCCACTGACAGGCTCACTTTACTTATTTTTGAAGATTTAGGATTTATATACTTTTCAGACTACTGAAAGTTGTGTTTAATTAGATCTTACACCTTCTCTACTTTTACACACACAGGCATTTGGCTACTGAAAGACTGGCCTTGCCATACATCCACAATTTAATGACAGCTATTGTCAAATTAGTGTTTTCAGATGCTCTAATTTTGCATTTATCTTTTGCCAGAAATATTGCCTGGCACTGTATTAAATAAAGAAAAAATTTTATTCTAGCTGATATGTGACAGCAATCACAGCACACAGAAGTCATACAGTTTGAGAACATCATTATAAGCTGATCATCTTTTAAAAATATTTAACAAAAAGCTCCTGGGTCTGCTTTAGTAGCTGAACCTGAACTCAGCAAGGAAGTGACTGAGCAGAATCAGACATTCTCATTAAGTAAAATTAGCCAAGTGCAATTTGCCTGGCTGGTCCCCTCCATGTATTAGCATTTATATTCAGCCAGTGATGAGCTTAATCAGGTTTTTCAAACACAAAGAAAAAATTCCCCCCAAAACCATAAACCTATCAGGTTTATTAGTAACAGATTGCACTTCCATTGTAAAAAGGCAGCTAAGAAACTGAAGAAAATTGTCTGTTCAGAAGTGCATCCTAGTAGGTAATAGCAATCTTTCCTCATAGCAGGAACATGACCTCACGTGCGTGCTAGCTGATTGCTGTCAGATTTACTGAAGAGAAAAGGAGACATTTTATTTAAGGGCAAATGCCAGGAGGCTACACAGAGCTGCTACAGGGCCTCACTGGAAGGGATAGGTTTGCCCTCTGATTGCAAAGACTGTACCACCAAGGTGTAGTCTGGAACAGGGTGACGCTCCGGAACACCTGCAATACATTGATGACATCATTGTGTGGGGCAACACAGCAGAAGAAGTTTTTGAGAAAGGGAAGAAAATAGTCCAAATTCTTCTGGAGGCAGGCTTTGCCATAAAACAAAATAAGGTCAAGGGACCTGCACAGGAGATCCAGTTTTTAGGAATAAAATGGCAGGATGGGCGTCGTCAGATCCCGATGGATGTAATCAACAAAATCACAGCCATGTCTCCACCAACCAGCAAAAAGGAAGCACAAGCTTTCTTGGGCATTGTGGGTTTTTGGAGAATGCATATTCCAAATTACAGTCTCATCGTAAGCCCTCTCTATCAAGTGACCCGGAAGAAGAACGATTTCAAATGGGGCCCTGAGCAACGACAAGCTTTTGAACAAATTAAACGGGAGACAGTTCATGCAGTCGCCCTTGGGCCAGTCCGGGCAGGGCAAGATGTAAAAAATGTGCTCTACACCGCAGCTGGGGAGAACGGCCCTACCTGGAGCCTGTGGCAGAAAGCACCGGGGGAGACTCAAGGTCGACCCCTGGGGTTTTGGAGTCGGGGATACAGAGGATCCGAGGCCCGTTATACTCCAACCGAAAGAGATATTGGCAGCATATGAAGGGGTTTGAGCCGCTTCAGAAGTGGTTGGTACTGAAGCACAGCTCCTCCTGGCACCCCGACTGCCAGTGCTGGGCTGGATGTTCAAAGGGAGGGTCCCCTCTACACATCATGCAACTGATGCTACGTGGAGTAAGTGGGTTGCACTCATCACACAACGGGCTCGAATAGGAAACCCCAGTCGCCCAGGAATCTTGGAAGTGATCATGGATTGGCCAGAAGGCAAAGATTTTGGAATATCGCCAGAGGAGGAGGTGATGCGTGCTGAGGAGGCCCCACCGTATAATAAACTACCAGAAAATGAGAGGCAATATGCCCTGTTCACTGATGGGTCCTGTCGTCTTGTGGGGAAGCATCGGAGGTGGAAAGCTGCTGTATGGAGTCCTGTACGACAAGTTGCAGAAACTGCTGAAGGAGAAGGTGAATCGAGTCAGTTTGCAGAGGTGAAAGCCATCCAGCTTGCTTTAGATATTGCTGAACGAGAAAAGTGGCCAATGCTCTATCTCTATACTGACTCATGGATGGTGGCAAATGCTCTGTGGGAGTGGTTACGGCAATGGAAGCAGAGCAATTGGCAGCGCAGAGGCAAACCCATCTGGGCTGCCGCACTGTGGCAAGATATTGCTTCCCGGATAGAGAACCTGGTTGTAAAAGTACGTCATGTAGATGCTCACGTACCCAAGAGTCGGGCCACTGAAGAACATCAAAACAACCAGCAGGTGGATCAGGCTGCTAAGATTGAAGTGGCTCAAGTGGATCTGGACTGGCAACATAAGGGTGAATTATTTCTGGCTCGGTGGGCCCATGACACCTCAGGCCATCAAGGAAGAGATGCAACGTATAGATGGGCTCGTGATCGAGGGGTGGACTTAACCATGGACACTATTGCACAGGTTATCCATGAATGCGAAACATGCGCTGCAATCAAGCAAGCCAAGCGATTCAAGCCTCTTTGGTATGGAGGACGATGGCTGAAATATAAATATGGGGAGGCCTGGCAGATTGATTATATCACACTCCCACGAACCCGACAAGGCAAGCGCCATGTGCTTACAATGGTGGAAGCAACTACCGGATGGCTGGAAACATATCCTGTGTCCCACGCCACTGCCTGGAACACTATCCTGGGCCTTGAAAAGCAAGTCCTATGGCGACATGGTACTCCAGAAAGAATTGAGTCAGACAATGGGACTCATTTCCGAAACAGCCTCATAGACACCTGGGCCAAAGAGCATGGCATTGAGTGGGTATATCACATCCCCTTATCATGCACCAGCCTCTGGGAAAATAGAACGATACAATGGACTGTTGAAGACTACACTAAAAGCAATGGGTGGTGGGACATTCAAACACTGGGATACACATTTAGCAAAGGCCACCTGGTTAGTCAACACGAGGGGATCAGCCAGTCGAGCTGGCCCTGCCCAATCAAGAATTTTACGTACTGTAGAAGGGGATAAAGTCCCTGTAGTGCACGTAAAAAATATGCTGGGGAAGACAGTCTGGGTTACTCCCGCCTTAGGCAAAGGTAAATGTGTTCGTGGGATTGCTTTTGCTCAAGGACCTGGGTGCACTTGGTGGGTGATGCGGGAGGATGGGGAAGTCCGATGTGTACCTCAAGGAGACTTGATTCTGGGTGAAAATAGCCAATGAACTGAATTGTATAATGTTTGTTGCTATATAATACTGTATGTCATCACTTCTGTGATTACTATGTGACATATCAACAGTATACAGTAAGAATCACCCAAATTAATGAAGAATGAACTCTGAGGAAACCAAAGTGCAGAGGTGATAGAACTAGAACTGCATTCAGCATGCTACAATCCAACACCACACACTACCTCTCCTGCCCAGAAAGACTGTTACGACGGATGAATCCCAAAGTCAAAACTAAACGAACTCAACAAACGTTCTAGAGGGATAGCATATAGACTAAGGGAATGATACCCGTCATCAATATCAAAGGAAAGGAAGGGGGTGGTGGTTAATGAGGATGTGTTGGATAATGTGGGACCTGTGCATGACGTAAATGGTATGGAATAAGGGGTGGATACTGTCCTGGTTTTGGCTGGGATGGAGTTGGTTTTCTTCCTGGTAGCCGGTATGGGGCTGTGTTTTGGGTCTAGGTTGAGAACAATGTCGATGATACACTGATGTTTTGGTTCTTGTTAAGTAGTGCTAAGTACTTGCTAAGTGGTGCTCACACTGGTCAAGGACTTTTCAGCTTCCCATGCTCTGCCAGGGGCACGGGAGGCTGGGAGGGGGCACAGCTGGGGCAGCTGACTCAGGCTGGGCGGGGGCTATTCCATACCATGTGACATCATGCTCAGTATATAAGCAGGGGAGTTGGCCGGGGAGGGGTTCGATCGCTGCTTGGGGGACGTGCTGGGCATCGGTCGGCGGGTGGTGAGCAATTGTACAGTGTACCGCTTGCTTTGTATTACTACTGGTTTTTTTTTTTATTTTACTTTAGTTATTAAACTGTTTTTATCTCAACCCACGAGTTTTCCCCTTTTGCCCTTCCGATCCTCTTCCCCATCCCACCGGTGGGGGGGTGAGCGAGCGGCTGCGTGGTGCTTAGTTGCTGGCTGGGGTTAAACCACGACATCCTCCTTCCACAATGAATGCATCTCAAAGAGCTGTTGGGCCCAAGAAACAGAAAAAAAAAAGCAGTAGCATCTAAGGAGACAGGCGTCAGCAACAATGCTGGTGTGACAAATAAAGAGCAGAAACAACCCCAGAGAGCCTGGTCCTGCTGGAGGGCACTTACCTGAAGCAGTAGCAGCAAAACTGAACGTGAGAGGCAGCAAGAGGCCAAGGCCCAGAGATGTCAGGAAGGTGGCTGCTTGAGCTGAGCATGTATGGTGATATCGCTATCAAATTTAACCCCGCAGACCTTCTGAACATCAAAAAAAGAGAAAACTTGTAGATTTTAAGACAAGCTATCGAAAGTAGCACTGGTAAAAATAGGTTCCATAGAAATAGCTTGTTTTATAAAATTCAACTTGCTAACACCCCTTTCAGATAGATGGGCACCAAGTATGTCCTAACACGTATCAAGAGCTTTGAAATTTTTTATAAATTATGCCTCAATGCATCCTGGTTTGCAAAACACTACAGCAATGAAGGCTGGCCAAAGGAACGACATGCTGCAGCCCTTCCCACATGCACTGCACACCTACTAGGTAATAGAAAAAAAGGCAACTTAATGACAATCACCCTAGAATTACACTTAGTAACTCCAGTTATTCTCTTAAGGCAGACAACTGCTTTATCTGAGCAGCACAAAATGAGGCTTTGACCCTCCGTTGTTCATTCCAACATTCTTCTCTCCTTAAGTCCATCGTTAATGGTTCTCTTTACAGCATGTTTCTATAGTGACCAACTGCTAAATTGATACTCAATATATTTCCCTTTCCACCTGCCTTACTTCAGACTTGGAAACTCAAAATGTTATTTAAACAACATTCCAAAAACTGAGCCTCGAGCTGCAGTAAGATGGTATGGTAGACTACTTCATCACTCTAACTTCCCCAGGTCTCGAACCAATACAAAAACAAATAAATGCGGTATTTATAGATGAAAGCAAAATTCTTCATGGCTCACTAACAATTACTTGAAAAGCTAATATATAAAGTGCCAGGAAGAAATAAGTTCCCAGTACCTTAGAGTAGTATCAGACTCCTCCGTTCAGGTATGCATTTCATTTCTTCAGCAGCTTTGTGGCTGTTTATTGTGCCTTGCTTACATTAACAGCACTTTACCCCAAGTGCAGGAGCCTTCCTAAAGAATAATAACCAAGATATGCTTTACATGCGGGTAAAGCACTATGTTCCCAGAAGGAGACAGGGAGCACATTTTTATAATAGCTAATAAGGCAATGAATCATCTTCCTGACATAAAGACTAAAAACATTAAGAGGGGAATATAGTAGGTTGAAATAAAAAAATTTAAAAAGGGACTCAGCTGGTTCAAGTTTTACATATGCAAATAAACAGTATGAGAAGGGAAGCACAGGGTGAGACATGAAGTAATGAGCAGAAAGATCGGGTGTATCTATCTTCCTGGAAGCTGAAAGGAGGAAGGTATTAAAGTGTGCTTTCTGGTAAATTGCCACAAAGTTGTCAATTACACAGGATGATTTAGACTGATGATACCTGAAGAAATGGGGATTTAGAAACACTTGGGACTAAAAGGAGAGATAGGAATGCACTGCAGATGATAAACCCAGTGGACTGAAAGTAAAAGAGCAAAGAGGCCAGCTTCAGAGGGTATAATTAAATATCCTTAATTAGCATATTAGAGTACTGCAATGAAACCATATACCTACTTTCAAAGTGGGATTTTAGAAAATAAATGCAACCGAGTGGATGAAAGTCCAAGAACATTCTATGTCATAAGACTGTTTGGCATAGAATTTATTCAGATAACTTCTATTTTGCTAATGTTTAAATAACTTAATTATATGAAAAATGCACTGACTGCCCAGGTCTGTAAGCAGTAAGATATTAAATCACCATTAGACAGATTTTACTGAAATTGGTCAGACAATGCATTAGGAACAGAGGACAGTGCTTGAGTCAATAGTAGGATTTCAAGTAGTTGAGTATTCCTGTAGCTTAATGCACATGGGTAAAGCAAGGACCAACAAGTAAAAGGAAGGTAGCAACTGGCACCAAAATGTTTTTAAACTGGTCTAGGAGTAAGAGTTAAATTTTATTTTGAGACAGGGGATGTGAAAAGTGTTTTGAAATTCTTGGAAGAAGCCTCCTACACTATCACAAAGCTCTGTTCCATTGAAAACATACTCTGCTGAAGAGTTAGGGATAGTTGCTACCAAAATTTCCTCAATAGAATGAAAGATATTTCACTGTGTTCATGAAGAGATAGCTGACCGGTTAGGATTTCAATACAAGATTTGAAAGAGCTAGGCCTAAATCACAGTTTTGGCATTGACATGTTTGGTCATGCAAGCTGCTTAACTCTTCTGTACCTCACTTCTGATATGCAATGGACCAGCAATTCCTGTCTCCCAGGCATTTCACCAGGATACACGTATCCACAACCAAGATATTATGGATATAATTGGAAGACTGCATGAAAAACATTGATATAAGAGGCTCTCAGATATTAGATACAGCAACACCCCAGTGTTATTTATACTACCTTTCTAAAATAATTTTGGTTACTCATATTAAATAAATTCTCTGTTCCCAGCACATAAAGGCTTTATTTGCCACACTGCTAGCTACCCCACTGTTTCAGTCTTAAGTGAGACAGGGCACTACTACCAGGAGATCTTAATTTCCACCCCTCTGCTTTGATTGCTACTGTGGCTTCCATCTGCCATGGCTTTTTTACACAATCACTGAGGCCTCAGCTAAGTAATGCCTTGAGCGACAGAAGCCAGGGCTTCAATACATGCCACCAATAATATTTCTGCTTCCTAAGAAGCAATGCTAAAAACCAGCCAACTGCAACAAGTTTTGAAAAAATACTGTATGATGACTGAACTGATTAAAGTGGGTCTTAAATGACATATTACAATCCAGATGAAAGAAAAAGTACTTGGCTTGGCCAAGCACAAAATCAGTATTATATAAATGGCTCCCCCCTCCCCACGCACACACTTGTAAATGCAACAGAAAACAGAAACGCAATGGGGAGGAGGGCACAGTGGTGGTTTTCCCAAGAACTAATAAACTTCCTAGCTGAACAGTACTTGTCTTCTGATTGACAAGTGATGAATATGACAATATGCCTGGCTCACATTACATAAAAATGACACCATAATACACTGAAGGCACCCTATTTGTCTTCAAGTTACTTTCACTGATTAGGAAGAAAAGATGCAGAATGCCAGCTGAAGGCATTTAGGAAAGGTGAAACCTCTGAAGCAGAAGCTAGCAAAGGCACCGGCAGAACATGTTGACAAGGCAGAGAGGGAACTGAAAGATTAAATTGGCTATTGTTGTAGATAATAATCACTGAAGACCAATGTACTTCAGAGACTGTATCTGCCTACCCAGCTCCTCCCTCAATCTGGGTCTGAAGTCATGGGAAAGTGTAATACATTATTTCAACATAGTATATAATGCATATCATATCATGGTATTAGCTTCCAAAGAAATCTTTATAATGGCTGTTGCAGCATCCAACTCGGAATATAACTGATAAATTCCTCAGTCTTTGGATTGCCGTCTTCTACTCACAATAAAAAGTAGTTTAAGAAACAAGAAAAAAAAAACCCCAACCATGAACACTTACGTTTTGGCTTGCTTTGCCTTAATTTTTCTGCAAGACATGGTACCCCTCTGCTGGGCAAGAACAGATGAAACAGCAAGGAACCATGAACCAGAACTGACTGAACAGTAAAAGAAAACCAGCCTGTACAGACTGAAAAGGATAAGGAAGGAAAGGCAACTGAGGCAATGTATGGCTGACCAAAAGCCTGAGAAAATACAGAGCCCAGATGCAAACCATTAAGCAAACAGCATTCACAATTTAGACTTAGTTCTCTAAACACTGTCCAAACAAGAAACTAACATTTTTCATAACATCTTTAAAATGAGTCATCTTGAAGGAGCTGTCATCTTGACACACACCAGTTCTCTAACTCTAAAAACAATTGTTGCAATATTTAGGATAACAGGAAGCAGAAAGAATTTCCGAAAGCAAAATATTTTTGTCCTTGAAAAACTAAATTACGAGCTATGAAGTCTGCACTGCATGAAGCTGGTAAAGAAATTTAGCTGCACCTTTTGCATTCGTAACATTGTTTTCCAGAAGGTATGACAAACCTTAAGCAAACCTTCAGAACAGTTTTTCTTTTTTACTTTAGGCATTACATTTTTATATATATATATATTTTTTTTTTTAAAATATGACAACCATAGTAAAGATAGGACAATTTCAGACATGAGCAGTGATGCAGATGAAAAAGCAAACTCCTACCAGAGATGTGCAATATCCCATACGTTTTTGGGAAATACTAGTTAAATCTTAGTCTGACGTCTGAAGCATGATAAAGAGAGAAGTTAAGCCTTCTTCTCATTAGCCCTGACACTGGAGTATAGTTGCCCATTTTGTTTCAGACTTCTTGCTCTGTTCTACAAATGAGACTGCTCAGTTCTCTATGGGTTGGAATAATACTCATTTTTAAACCAAGGAAAGATTGCAAAAAAGCCCTGTTTAAAAATAACATCCCAATTATTGATGTTTAGAAAACATTTTTTTTGTTAAAAATATAAACACAAAACAAAGTTTGATAATACTTTTTGCCCCTTTTATTAAAAACAGTCATTACACTTGACATACATTTGGCAAAGATACATGATTATATCTCTACTTTTCAGGAAACTAATTACAGACTACTACAAAGTGACACCGTGTATGCAATTAGTAGGTTATGGGTCAGTTTTTCATACTGCAAACTTCTGGTTTTGTTTCAGTTATTCAGCTGATTCTGCTTTTAGTTTGCCTGTGTGATAAACAACAGTATATTGGCTTCAAATACATTTATTTTAGATGTACATATGTGCACATAGTGCAAAACTGCACCCAGTACCTGCTGCTAGATACTGAAGAGAACATTCTTGTAGGGTCTTTACCATCCAGACAGAATCATCCTTTTGTACCACTTTTCACATTGAAGCCTGTCACTCCAAGCCCTTCACTTTGTTAACCAGTTTGTTTCACTAAGAAACAAGTTTTCTAAACCATTTGTTTAGGAACCAGGAAAGAGGACAAATCTTAGCAAAAGGAAACTCTCCAGAGGGGAAAAAAGTCTGTAGTGACAGAAGCAGATACAGAGCCTCAGTAAAGACACGTTTTTCTAACCAAACCTACACAGAAACTTCAACTATACAGCAGCTACATTAACAAGGTGGGGGGTGGGGAGGGGTGGGGAGAGAGAAGTATCTTTCCCTAGTCATAACCCCCATTCTCAACAGGACTAGATGTACACAAGAAAGAATATCAGTCCATTTACCAAGATGCATTGTCCCATTTCCTGCTCTTGTTTTAGGTCAACTGGAAGCTTCTTTTTTCAGTTTTTCTAAAATCTCATCTGGTGTCATCGATACCAAAATCTTCACCACTTTGTCACGTGATTTGCCACCCTGGTTTAGACACACACAAAAAATACCTTTCAGAGAATCACCACCAAACACATTCCAAAAAAATCTCACTGAAATGCCAACATATCAGGTACTTCAAAAATAATTCTTAAAGCACGGGTATGCAGAATTAACAGCAGTAAGAGACAGTTCATCAATGTCCTTTCTAGTTACTTGAAAGGTGGAAAACAATGTCTTATCTACTCTCCTTTTAAAATTGGATACAGCTCCTAGAGCATGCCCTGAATTGATGCTCTTTATAGGCTAGAATGAAAGGCAAGGAGGGATAAGTTTCCATAATTCACTTGTATCCTCTAGAAGCAAGACTCAAAATAATTTGCATTTTTGTTTTTAAAAAGTGGGTGTGTGTATATACATATGTATATTTGATAACTGTGTACTTTCAGATCTTTCTTCACAGAGTATTAGTTACTCTTAAGCTGAGTTCTCAGGTTGATAATATCAACTAAATGAAAAAAAATCACATTGTATATAACCTATAAGACATTCAGATTCATACAGCAGTTATTTGAAATATTATTGACCTGTTTTTTCTATTACTGAAAAAAAGGCTGTTTTACATAGGAACTGGCAAACCTGCCACCTCATTTCATATTGCCTGAAGACACAACTTTGCTAGTACTCAGTAAACCATGAGAAACAAATTGCTTGTTCATCTGCAGCCTGGCAAAAAGTTTGAAAAGCCCACAAGGGACATCCTGAAGGACAAAAAAGTCCTTTATTATACAGAAACATAGCATGAAATTTAAAACTAAAAATAGATTTTTGAAGCAGTCTAGACAGCTGATGATGAAAATCTTGCACAGAAATCTGGTAACCCCAGTTTTATACTGGATCATTTCCCACCAATTTCCCCATTTGGACTGGTTTTGTTAATATTATCACTTATCATAAAGCAAGTAGCACATGAGAGCAACCAGCATCAAAAATCACTTGCTGTTTGCACGTAGCGGATCAGGATGGAAAAATCTAAGCCACAGGTAAAATGCAGACTGTACCACAATGCTTCACTGAGAACAAACAGCAGCTTGTGAAAAACAAACACTAGCATGCAATTATTTAGACACCATAGGTCAGAACAACAGAGTCAAGAAGGTCAGATCACACTGGCCCCTTTTATGTTCAACTCTGCTTAGCACTTACGAGAATAATCTAATTAAAGCTTAACATCTCTTTAAGGCAGGAAAAGTGTTATCTCTAAAATGTTGACAAACAAATTAAGCAGTTTGCTCATGATTCAGGAAAAACAAGACTCAAACCTTTGCAACTTTACCTTTCGGCAACACAATGTTCAATTCATTAAACACGTTGCCATTTACCACTAGCCTTTAACAGACTTCTACAACTACTACGTTAAACCAACAGGCAAAAATAAAAAGCACAATTTTTCATTGTGTTCTCATGTTCATAAACTATAAATGAACATGGCTGGAAAGACTGACTTTAAGTACAATCAATTAATAAAACAAATTATTTATTCAGTGCAATGAATAAAACAAAGAGCTTCCACTTGCCAAAGTCAAGACACGTAAATTCTAATACATGGAAAATCTTGAGGCCCAGCTATAATCCAGGTGCTTAGATATGCTCTTGCTTACATGTGACAGTTAACTGTCAGAAAACTTTCACTCAAATACAGAAGCTGCTTCAAAAAAATGAATGCAAAGTTATTAATAAAATGCACATTCTCTGCAAAGCACAAATTTCATGAACTGCATGTGACATGAAAACGAGAAAATCTTTGAAGAACACAGAAAACATGAACCACACAAATTTGGAAAATATATTATGACAAGAACTATTCTGATTAAGATCTCAAGATCAGCTGTGCTTCTTCCTACACTAGCTTTGTTCTCAATGAATCATTCCATTAATTCAACTAAACACCTTTAAAGTGTCTTTTGGACTGAACCTGGAGAGCAGCTCCCTGTACTCAATGAGTAAGTTTCAAAATCTTGAATTTAAATTGCTGTAGGGCAAGACTGAAAGGGGAAAAAAAAAAAAGTACCTTCTCTAAAATAACTTCACTCTTCTTCACTTCTAGCACCTTAGAGAGGTAGTGACACAGCTCTGCATTTGCCTCCCCTTCTGATGGAGGTGCAGCAATAGCTACACCTACTGCCTCAGCTGTCACATCTATAACAAACATTTTAAGGATTTTATGCTCAAAATATTCAAAACATCTAGTTATTTTCTCCTAAAACTGAATGTTTATGCTTTCATAAGCATTTTAATTTAAAACCAAATAAACTTGTAGATTAGCAGGTAAGAACATTTTTACGCTTCACACATTCCCTTAAGTTAAAACTGTTAGCCAGTACAAAGATAATCTTCTGATACAAAGGACAGCGACGCCTCCAGACCTGTACCGGAGTGCAGCCATGAATTACCGGTTTTCACACGACCGGGGCACTGTTCTAAGCCCCGCTCTGTGTTGCCCATTCTGCTGCAGGCGTAGTCCAGCTTGGCGTCACTTAGCACCATACAAATCAGGTTACCCCACCGAAAAAAGCACGATGAATAAGTCTGCCCAGAGAGCTAGGCTATCATCAACAATTTCCTCCTGTTGCCAGTTGAGCCTGGATACTCTCCTACAGTCCACCACGTTAGTCTCACACACGTCTGTATAAAAAGCAGTTCTAATTTGTACATGAGCAAGCCCAGATTTGTGGAGGGAGAACATTTTATTAGATCAAACTTTCATAGTTCAAATAAAACCGCACAGCCCCTTGGGATACAAACAGCGCGCAGGGAATGACAGATGTCAGGCTGAAGCGCTGGTAAGTGTGTTTGCTGGGAACTGCCGAAACGGTGTGTTCGGAAGAATTTACGTCGTGCTCGCTGCACCACCTAGCGTTAGCTACGGGGGAACGGGAAAGAGCTACTCCTGGCTTCTTTTAAGAAAAGTGTGAAATTATTACTTCAGTTTTCTGATTTTCTTTTTTCTTATTTTACAGCTTAGGGGTAGGGATAAGCTATAGAACTCGTCAGAAAGCCTCGTCAGAAAAAGCAGCTTTCCCGCCGCGTTCCCAGCTACCGACGGCTGCTCCCAGAGCGGGACAGGCCCCCCGCGCCGCTCCTCAGGAGAAGCGACCGGGGCGCCTTAGGCCCCGTTGCCAGCGGGGGCCGCCCGGGCCGAACGCAGCGCCCTCCCGCCGCCTCCCCGAGAGCCCCGCTCCCGGCCGGCAGCACGGCAGCACGGCGCCCCGGGCGGGGGAAGGCGGGGAAGGGGGGGAAAGGGGGGAAGGCAGGCGGGCAGCCCCGCCGCGCCAGCGGCCCCACCTGTGACGGCGCTGCAGCGGGAGCCGGGCTTGGCGCGAACCGCCACCCTCACGCAGCCGTCGCCCGCCGCCACCACCGGTCCTGCGGCGGCGCCCGGTTCGGCGGACGCCTTCCCGGCTGCTTTTCCCTGAAACAGAGGAAGAGGCGCGGTCACCGCGGACACCACCCACCCGCTCGCCCTCCCCCGGTGCCCCTCGGGGCCTCCCCGCCCGCACCTTTCGGGGCATGGCCCCGCCGCCGCTCCGCACCGGCGCCGCCAGCAGCCGACGGAAGCCGGCGAGGGCCAGCATAGCGCGGCGCGGCCCTTCCGGCAACACCGGCCCGGCCCGCCCGGCTCCGCCCCGGGCCGCGCCTGCGCCACAGGAGCCCACCGCCCCCGGGGGAAGGCGGGCCGGGCCGCGGGCCACCGGCGCCCCAACGGCCGGCCCCGGCTGCCGACAGCTTGCTGCGCACCCGTCCCTGTCGCTGCAGCGCTTCCCGGGTCGCGACTGAAGGAGAAACCCCCGCTCGGGGGAAGAGGAGCGCGCTGATCGAAATCCGTACAGAGCAGGCGGCCTGAAACACAGGCCTTGTGGTAAAGACTGCGTTGAGACCTAGACCTGCACGACCTTCACTGTAACAGGCATTTAAAGAGAAATTAGGGAAAAGAGGAGGTATTTTTTTTTTCTCCTGTGTTCTCTCTTATTACTTTAGTATAATTGGGGGGGGGGGGGAGGGGTTACAGGATTTTGTACACAAAGACATTCTACATACTGCAAGACACTGAACAGTATATACATACATCAGTTGCATCAAATTATTGTATGCAATCTGTAAAACTAGGTTTTTAGTATTAGAATATCCAATGATAAAATAACATCATTACAAGTCTTGTATTCTCATTTTCACATTATACATTTTTGTATAGGCACATATGTATATACAGTGGCTATTTCCATAACCAGCTCTCTGTTCCAAAACAGCCCTTCTGAATTAAGAGAGATTCTGGAAAGATCTGTTTATTGCTGAATTTGACTTAGTATTTCTTCAGTGCAGCAGTCTGCAGTACTAAGTCCATTAATTCTCCATGGCTCATCCAGAAAGTCAAGACGATGGCAATATGAATCCAGCTTTGCTGATGTACTTCAAAAAATATAGCAGCAATTCACGTCCATCGGGTCACTCCACGGTCATTTTGGAAAGAAGTGTAAGCTGGGACTAGAGCAGCAGCTTTACTGTGGTTTTAGGACACGTTGGGGAAAACATACGCAAGAAGGTCATAATGAATAAGGATTTTCCAGTTCAAAAAATGAATTTTACTACATGAGAAATGAAGGGGTGAAAAGACAAAGCAATTAATCACAAGATCCTATTTAAAACAATCCTTTCAATATACAGAGTACTTATTCCACTTGACATTTTGTTAAGATGAAAAGCTAAATTACATTCTGCCAGTAACAATGCAGAGAAAATAGCTTTTCTGGTACCTCTCAAACAAGTTAGTTTTGTTTTTACATGTTCATGTAATTTCACAGAATTTAACTGCCGCCAGTAGTGAGCTGAAGTCCACTGATATGCTGACACATTCGAGATCATCACATGACCTTATGTATAAAATATTATTTCTGGTATCTGTCCATCTTCTATTGATGTACCATTGTTGTTACCTGGTGAACTATAAAAGACAAAGCATGTTTTGCTAGCAGTAGGAGATTCGTGGATCACTTTCTTCAAACCTTTTGTTCCATAGTGGGAATCAGGACCCTGAAAAACATCAGAAGAGATTAGCAACTGAATGCAAACAGGCAGCAAGACCCATAAAATGTTGAGGTTCAAACACTACTGACTTAGGTTACTTTAACTGTATAAAATTTCTGTACCCACATCATGTATGTTATATACAAAATCACAGACAACAGATTAATGTCTAAATAATAATTTAAAAAAAAAGTTTCTCTGACTGCAGACCTAAACCACTTGATTTATCCAACTGGTAATGAATAAATATTTTCTAGTTTTTCCCCTTGTCATACAGGTTGTCTATATTCGCACTTAGTTCCCTGCCTCAGCTTCTTCCAGTGTGCAACTTTTTTTCCAACCCACTCAACTTTGATTTCTGTATAGGGAATTATATTTAAAAGAATATTAAAAGATTTTTGAGAAAACATTGACTAAAAAATTTGTCCATAACATTAAGGGAAGACTTTCCTAGAACAAACAATTCTCTCCTATATTTCAGCGCTAGTATATAAAAAGTGATAAAAGAAAGCTTTGTTTTCTTGACTAAGCTAGTGCTTAGAATATCCTTGATAAAAGAAATCAAACTTAGATTTCAATAGAGAGCTGCCAGATTAAATATTCTAGATACTGCTTTTGCCCACACGGAACCAGTGACTTCCATTAGGACTCACGAAGCCAGAAAGTGGGAAGCCACAAAGGATCCAGTTATGAATTCTGTGCTGTGGCACAGAAGAGAGGTACCAGTCTTAAAAAGCTACTGTGGAGTATAACTACGGCCTTCTTTAGCACTAAACTTAAAATAAATTCAAGATCTAGAAGACACTTTCCCATCAGAAGACAGATAAAAGAACAACTCTTGCATCAAAATAACATTTTCTTCTGTACTGTTAGGCATTCTTACTTTCAACGTTGCACAAGCCGTGTAGCAAACTGTTGGCAAAATCTCTATAGGTTCTTTGAACATAACTCTGAATGTACTGGCTGTTCCATCACAACTAAATCCAGTATCGTTTTGGCCTAGCGTTTGATTCTTCTCGTAATCAATTATCTGTACAAAAACATAAAAATAGTATTTTTAGGTTTACAAGCTTGCGAAAGATTCTTATTGTACGCATATTAGAAGATTACAAGCAAACACTTGCCTACTCCACCCGGTTTAATTGCAAGGATAGTGCAATCTCAGAACTGGAAAATAGGTGTAATTTCCCGATACCATCAGGGTTGACGCAGCAGCGTGCCGAACAATGGCTTGCAAGTTTTACACAGGCTGTCCAATCTGTGGGCTAGATTCAACACTGCTCCAACCAGGTTATAGTCTTTGCTTGGGAGATGAAGAACAGCTCTTACATGAAGGTCAGAAGCTGAAGGTCTGTTACATACATAGTCCTGTACTTTGATTTGCTCATCTTTGTACACCTACACAGCCCACATGAGGGAAGCATATTCGTTGGCTGTGTCTAACTTAGAAAACAAGTTCTTACAGATAATGTAAGCAGTCAATGATACATTCTTAAAAGATAGCAGGAACTTGCACTGCTATGTTTTATACAATTTATTTCTATTCTAGATTCAGTATAAGAATTAGGCTACATATTATTTCTTTTGCCTTCAATTTTAGTGGCAAATAGGAATCACTAGCTAAGATGTAGTAATAGCAGATACCTCACTTCTCATTTTGGATAGCAATCGTGATTCATGCTGCTGAACACCTCTTGCAGAAGTTGGATATTGGAGCGTTAGAGTAACACAAATACCTCTCATGATTACTGCACTAACACGAACACTATCAATTTTAGTATTTTATTATTAAATTGCCATATAATTTTTAATATCGCACAAATGAGATGAAGCCCTATTCTAGGCAAAATGTGCTCAAATTTTTTTTTCCGTCCACAATCAATAGAAATATTAACAATTATAATGCTGAAGTCCTAAGCCCCTTTCACATAAAAGAAGTATTTGCAATATATATTATCACTATTTTAAGACAAGTATTAAATGTTTAACTCTCTGGAGCTCTGCTAGTACTAATGCAGGTCCAAGAAGAAAGGTAGAGACACAGGACTTAAATACCTGTCCGAAAAGATTGTGACAAGAAAGTTTCAGATTCATCAGGAATTGGGGATACTTCCAGAATAAAGAGAACCTGTATAAGATGGACAGCCTTCATCTGAACCATAAAGGTACAGAAGACAAATAAACTGTCGTTTAAATAAGATGCCCAGAAATGAACCGAAACAGCAGTTCCAGCACATGCTAGAGGTCTATGAAATAAGATAGGGACAATGGAATTTCTGTCCCTAAATGAAGTCACAGATTCTTTCTTTCACAAAATTTCCCGCACACCTAATATATCAATGTGATGCGATACTACCAGGTTACGAAATATACAGCACGGAGTAAAACTCTGCCAGTCACTGAATGCCAAGGCCTTGTTAGAAAGCTTAGAATCAAATCAAAACTAATGTCAGTAAGAAAGAGAATTCAAATGGACTGAATTTCCACACTTAAAAAGGAAAAAATATAGTGCTGGATCAATATTACTAGAGGACAATCCTGACCAAAATACGCCAAGAGAGATCAAACAGGCTACAGGAGCAGGAAATACAATTTTAGTGGTGTCTTCAATTATCTGCTCAGGCCGGGCAAGTGTCATACCAGGACACGAAGCAGGGGTGACATTTTTAGATGCTATCACTGACCATTTCATGACCTTGCTAACCGATTGCTCAGTAGGAAGAAACGCAACCCTTGATTTGGTACTCAGTGATGAGCAGGATCAGATTCAAAATTTCATAATGGAAACACTACGTAACAGTGTCCATAATATACTTAGAGTCAATGCTCCCACATGAACAACAAAAGCAAATCCACCACAGCTATGCCAAATTTCAAAAAGAGAAAAATGAGGAGGCTTGTTCAAAAGAAGCTAAAAGGAGCAATTAAGAAAATAAAATCCTTATAAGAAGCTTGCAGACTACTGAAGGACATCACATGCCCAAGTACAGTATCGGTACATATCACCTATTTGGAAAGGCTTGAGAAAAGGTGGAAAATGTTGGCATGGCTGATCAGCAAAAGGCTATTACTGGAAATAAACATACAAAGAAGGACATCCTATAGAAATAGGAAGTTGTATGCAGATTACAATAGAAAGGTTCAAACTGACAGATACAAATGTAAAAAATACAATTAAGCAGGCCAAAAGGCTTAGGAACAGCTATCTGAAAGCATCAAAACCAAGGTTAAATCATTCTTTCAACACAGCAGTAGCAAAAAGCCCTATAAGACTCTCTGGTGGGCTAAACAGCATGAAGATATAAAACGAGTAGCAGCAGGATAAGGTCTTCACATGGAGCCTGGAGAACAGCAATACAAATAAATCATTTACCAGCAGAAGAAACTGGGGAGATTTCCATGCTGGGGCAATGTTTTCAAACAAACCTAAAATTGAATTAACTTTACAGAAGTAGTTATGGTAACAGTAACATGCAACATTCTGCCTAAGACTCAGTAGCAAATAAGATACCAATCTTTCTAAAAAGCTCTGGGCAAGGCCAAGCCTCTAAGCCCCAATACGTGTACCAGGCGAGCTAAGAATGCAATAAATACCCAGTTGGGTCAGACAAATGGTCAAATATGCTCCAACAGTGGCAAGAGAAGATGTTGCTGAGGGTTAGCACACAAGTCTGGGCTCTGCTGTCTGTTCCCCCAGCATCCACAACTGTTTGACTAGGGGGGCTACAGTGCACATCCCCCTTCTGTTCCTTCTGGAATCTTCTAATGGATTTGCTATTGACGAATTAACATGTTCAAACACCACCTGATTCAAAACAGGTCATCTGCTTCCTGTGGCAGTATGTTTAGTATCCTCTGCATTGAAAAAATACTCTTATCTGTTTTGATCTTCTGTTAGTATCAGTAAGAGTCTCCTAGTTGTAATATTCTGGGGTTTGGTGAATAACAAAACAGTTCTGCATTTACCTTATCCATTGCCCTTATGATTTTAGAAGCACTGCTCACACCTCCCCATAGCCTCCTCCCCTACAAACTGAATAGTCCTAGCCTTTTTGGTCTCCCTTCATAAAGCAGCAGCTCTATCCCCTTAATCATTTTAATTACCCTTTTCTCTACCTTCTAATTCTACTGTGTGAGATTGGGAACTGCACACAATACTCAAGATGCCAGCATACCTGGCTTTCATACAGCAACACAATGCTACCTTTTATCTCGGTTTCAGTATCTTCCCGACGACATCGTGGGCTTTTTTAGCAGTCATTACATGTTGTGTCACTGATTTCAGAGAGCTGTTGATGACAAATCCAAGATCTCTTTCCTGAATTACTAGAAACTTTATTAAAGAACAGACTTTGTGCACAACTGAACAGATGACAGAATTGTGAAATTCCTCTGCAGAAAGCTTATGGGAATTCAAGGTTAGACCAGACACATATCCTGAAGAAAGATTCACCAGGGACTACTAAATAGAGAAAGCAAATCAGTCTCAGGAAATGCCTACACTGAAGATGACTGAAGGACAGGAGAATACAGCAGAAAGGGATAAGAGTTTCATATTGTTCTTACTCTTCCCTAGTCATCTGCTGATGACCACTGTTGGGGACAAAACAGAGGTTAGATTCCTGGCCTATCAGATTGCTCCTACTCAGTTCAAATGTACACCAAACCTTCTGCAAGTACAAGTGTAGTTTCTGCATAAGCCTATTTAAACAGAATATACTGTACCTGTATATTAACTTGATAGTCTGTGGGTCCATGAATAGATCCATATAAACCAAATCCCACTATGGAAATTCTTCTATTAACTGTGAACCTAGTAAGACACAAGCCAAGAAAGGAATTTAAACAACTGTGATCGGTGTGTTACCTTATTCCCAGTCAAGTAGGAAAAAGACTCCCACTGAAGAGTAGGGAAGTAAACTGAATATGACATTAATTTTTTTTTCAATAACACTTTCTATTTAGATTTCGATAGTAAGAAAAATGCTTTGTAAGGTATCAGCTTTATAGGCTAAAGCTTTGCTAATCCCTCACGATATTCAGTATCACTAAACAAAAAATAACCAGATTCTTTTGAATATCTCCAAAATAAAAGATCAAGACTCAGTATTTTAAAAAAGAATATGCACCCAATCACTCTAGAATGCACCCAATCCTCCTGAACGTTGTTCTTTGCTACTTCATATTTTATGTGCGCAACAGCCTAAGTTATTTTAAAAAAAGGAAAAGATCAAACATGCCCAAACAGAACCAGCATGTTTGTTACTGTATCTTATGCCAAAAGGTTGAAGTTGAGTAATACGTTCCCCTTCTTCTCAGACTTCTCTGTCTCTCCTCCAAATAGTTTCAAAAGCCATACCTAATCCGATCACTTGTTCCACTGTAGCCCCAGCGACTCTCCACTTGCTGGAACCTGTTAATGCTGCATTCTTTTCCTCTAAGGCAACATCTTGGTCGGTCAATATAATCTACTTTAGGTTTAGGATTGACAGTAAAATGCAGAAAGAGATTGACTACTTCTCGATCTGACAAGATTCCAGACTGAGCAGGGCCTGTAAAAAGAAAAAACTTCTAAGATGATTTGAAGAATTAATCCAACTGTTGTGTTTAAACCACACATATTCGCAAACTGAAGATGACAACATTTTCCAACGACTAGAGCATATTCTGCAGAATGTTTTTTGCTTTCATTTGTGCATCGTAACTTTTATTAGTATGATATTAATAACAGAATAGAGCGTTAAGCATCTAAACACTCACAGGCAGACAGTGCAGAGATATGGTCTAACAGTAAGACAAAGAACCCCAAAACTCACCTGCTGCAAACTCTTCAATAGTCATTAATGGAAAACGGATTAAGGAAAGAGCTCTTCCAAGGACTTTCTGTTTGTTTCCAAATGTCACAGGCAGTTGTTGTCTTTGACATTCTGCTTCTGCCCAACGAACAACAGCTCCAAAGAGTCTACTTTCTCGAATACTAAGGGTATCTCTTTCTAGAACTGCACATAATGTGTCTAAAGAAAAAAAAAATTAACAGATTTACATCAGTTTTCATCCAAACCAGTAACACTGCTACACATTAAGTAAGCTTAAAATGTTAAGCAAGTGAACACTAAGAATACTCATAATAAGACATCAAAGATAAGACATCTTATGTATAAAGAAATCTCCCAATGGTGTATAGACTCCAAAGTTAAAAAATAATTTTCCTGCTACAAAGACAGCATATGAACTTTCTTCTTGATTTCTAAGAGTGTGACTATATATAATCTATGCAGTGACAACCAGTATCCTAAAGAATTTCCATGGCTAGGGCAAGATCAAAACTGGAAGTGACCAAGCAGTGAATGCACACTACTAAAAAACCAAGTTATTCATGATGACACTGTCATATTCTCATCCGAGTAGCCACCTGCCCATCTGCATCAACTATAGACACAAGCAGCAGTGGTGCACACAGAACCAGTGTAAAAATACATGACAGTGATCTTAAACATTGACGTATTTGCCACCCACAAAGCTTGAAGGTGGAACACAGAGTGTGAGGCAAGGTACTCTCACATGTTCTACAAAAGGAAGTTTTCCTGCATTTCTTACTCATTCTGACATTTTATGAATGACAGGTATGCAAAAATTCTCAGTTTATCACAGAACACAAGCCTGAAAACAAACAAAACGTGTTTTCATATTCTGAATCTTCTGTCTTCTTTGGGAATTTTTATATGCCCTGAATTTAAGCAAGGCATGTTTGCGGTCATAGAAAATATCATATTGGAAAGTCAAAGCAGATTGGGACTTATCAAGAGTAGAGATGAACACTCACAGTCTGGGTACAAATCCCACTGAATACGAGTTAACAATGACTTTACAATTTCTTTAAGCAGCTGGAATACCCTCCTTCAGTCTGAGTTTTTCACACAGTGTAGCTGAATTGGAGTGAAATCTTAGACACATATAGAAACAATGAAATTAAGTAAGCAAATTTACAACTGCTAGCTTTTCATAAAAGATGAAATACAGAAACCAGCAGTTTAGATATATATTTTTTTTTTAAAAACAGATTTCTTAAACTGTACCTGATCTATGCAACTCTGAATAGAAAAGTGCCATGCAGCAACAAAACAGTATGATTCCTGTTACATGCGAAAACCAGGTGTGGATCCCTTGGGGACGAGACACAACACTCAGCAAGTGAAAACTTTGGCTTTAATGAAGGCATAGTGTTACCACAGTGGGAGCCCTGGGACACTGACATCAAATGGGGACCCAACGCAGTAGAACCCTGTTGGGAGGGAGGCTCCAAGGAAAGCACTGCAGGGGTGGATAATAAAACTTGCGCTGATTAACATATCATACATATGCAATGTCCTGTTTTGCTCATTAGCAAACTTGCTGATGTAATGCAGGTGCTGTTGTCCAAATTCCAAGACCTGAAGCTGGCTGTCACGTTGGTGCCCATGCAAAAGTGGCTGCAGATGAGGGGGGAAGCAAACTACCCCAGGTTACCGTGACGAGGAGGTGAGATATACTTGGGACTCTACATACTCGGATGAGGGAGGCGAACTATCCTGGGTTACTGTAACAAAATCTTCTCGCAGCCTACAATTCCCTTCAGAAGTTTCACGCTTAGGACACACGAAGTAACTTACCTATATCAATATCAGTAAAGCCTTCTGCACTTATTGCATCCATAGTACTTTTGTCTATCGTGTCAAGACAAAGACTAGCAAGCTGAGGTTCATCAAACAAACGAGCCTAAAAAGGTAAAGAAATACATCTTAAGCATAAAGTTGACAAACCACTAATCTTAAAAAGCAAGTATTTTTACTCTAGTATAGATCTAAATTAAAATAGGTTGATTTGTCTAAGTACTCTGTGTTTATACCTTACAGAGCACTTAAATTCTCAAAGGAGTACATAATTAAGGAGAATTCACTACATGCAAGTTTTCCTTCATACTTATGTTTGTAGTTTTGGCAATATAACTAAAAAAAAAGTACACATCAAATCCACTATAATGAACTGAAGCACAGTCTTAACAAAAAACAATTAAGAGATTCATGCAAATACACTGTAGAATAAACTAGCTCCATTTGCAATGTCCCAGTCCCTTGCATATTAAAAAAGAAAAAAAAAAAAAAAAGGCTTTCCTCCACATTACTAAGAAGCTGAGTCTGCAAACAGAGCAACAAGACATTTTCATACATAAATAAGGCTATGTGATAGCAAACCCACTGTGAAGTAATATTTAGTCATTTCCCTCCAAATACTGATTTTCCTAGTAAATCAAAACTAAGCTTAAATTTACCTACTTGAGTAAGCAGCATAAAGGCATTATCTGCTCGGAGGTGCTTTGTTAGAAAATCCACACAATGTGCTTCCAAGGCTGGGACTGCATACTTTTTAGCAGTGTATAAAGTAGTCATGACTGTTTCTGGACCAATTTGAACTTCATCTGAATAAAGAAACCTAGAAATCAATACACAAATACAGATCATAAAAACATATCTTGAGGGGGGGCAGTCAAGCACAACGTAACAGTCTCTTTGCATTTAGAAAACAGGTCAAAGCTTTGCACTGTGAACATGCAACAGTTCACCATGTAGCATTTTTACAAATTAATAAGCTAGTTAAAGGGTTGAAGAAAGAATATTACGTTAATCTAATGGCATACATTTGTTTTAAATACGTATTACTCCCTAAGACTGATCTGGCTCCACTAGTTATACATAGCTACTGAACTGTAAACAACAGCTGAGCTGCAGAGTTACTTAATGTACAAATGCATGCTCTTTTGATTCACTAGGAAGAGCTGTATTTCTAAATATCAATACATAACCCTCTATGGCTATATTACTGAACTTAATTTACTGACAGTGCACACTAGCTACCGTGCCATGAGGAGAAGAGTGTCAAGGACTTATACTGTGATAACATCTAATGTCAAAGTTACCATTCTGTACTGTTCAGAGGAGAGGAAAGGGAGTAATATTCTAGCAGATGACCTTGACTCTTCTATTCCTGCCATAGCAAAACACTCTGGCTTATCTCCACTGTTTGAGGCTAGATGATTGGTTGAGATTTTATCATAAGCTGTGACCCAAAAAGATAGAAGTCTCCACCAAAACCAGGAAAAAAAAAAACTGTTTCATAGCAGCTGTTATTCCAGACCAGACGAGATAAGATTTATTTTCAGGTTCTGTATGGAAAAGACCACTTTCTAAAAATATCTTTTCTTACAGGTGACATTGAAAAGAATCTTAGCACTATTTCATCAGTTTTTCAGATAATAATCAAGAATAGCCTGTGATTTACAAAAATAAATTTTTGGTACATGAATAACCTCCTCACTCCCCCCCCCCCCCCCGCCCCAGCACACAGGTGATTAAACATAATAAAGCAGGGCACATTAGCAAATGCAGGAATGAAGAGTTCCACAATGAAGACCAAGCCTTTCCCTTATATTTCTTAATATTTTTTGTTCAGAACCTCCTGGAAACGAATGGCAAGCAACAAGTAGAGACAGACAACGTGTTTAGAAGAGTTTTTCATGTAACAGTTTGTATTTAACAGAAGAAATGTGTGAAAGTAATGGACTCAAACTTTTTTGCAACATGGGGAGATCTAAGTAATAGAAACCTAGAATTAAAGTTTCAGCTAAAGTTCTTCACTGTTTATATTTCTTATATACCAAGAAAACTCTAATTCTCAGTAATGGCTAACACACAACTAAATATGGCCTTCAACATTAAATTTGCTGCCACTTACCAACAGGTACGTATTTACCCTTACAATATTCCAATCCATCCAAATGGCCAGCTTTCCTATCAGTCAGGAAACGTGAATGATGCTCTAGATTAATTCTTTAAACTGGATTTATATCAAACAGCTTTTGGAAAGAATTAGTTTAATTAAATGCTAACATTTTTGTTAGAAAAAGTTTCATAAAGTTCATTTAGAACTTATTTATGAAAGCTATAAACTGTTATCTGTTGATGAAAATGATGGGCTGACTTACCAGTCACGATCACTGACAAATTTACTTTTAAGAAACTAAGATCTCATAGGTACAGTTTTGTATACCAAATTGACAAGTAGTTCATTAAAGAACTAGAATAGTGCATTTAGATTTTGGTTTTAGATTTAAAAAAATCTGATTCGAAATGCCCTAACCTTCCTTGTATGCCTTTATAGGAGCTTGGAGTCCAAATCACATAAGAGTTGAACATTAACAGGATGTAAAAAAAAAAAAAAAAAAAAAAAAAAGGCAGTGTTACCATGCAAACTACATTATAAATTTTACCTAATCCTAAAAAAAAAATCCTAAATCCTAATTTTACCTAATCCTAAAAAAAAAAATTCACCAATTTGCCTTTGGAACATGATTTTCGTTTTATTCTTTGAGTGTGTCCAACCTGAAGCCATTGAACTGACCCCCCAGAGGAGCTTATCTGGCTTGTGGTTCACTTTCTAGTATGCCTTCTTAAGAATCAGGGTGCAGTTCCAAATCACACTTTTCTAACCCTTGCTTTCGCAGGAATTTTGCAGGCTTTTTCCTCATATGATCAGAAACCAATCACATGGCCAAATGATAGGAATTCAAGTGTGGTAACAGTGCATATACAGGCAGGTTTTTCATTGACGCGAGATCTACGAGCTACAGAATGCTTTTTCATCCCACGAAGGACACACTTGAGGCTCTATGCTCTAATAGCTGCCCCCCATGGCTGGATATACATTAAAAAGACACTCTTCAACTGAAAGTGTGTCAATGACAAACTAATGGGACTCAAATTATTAAAGTTCTGACAACTAAAATTTGCACAGCATCTCAAGCTCACCCTGTTGCCCTCATTATCTGTTTCTACACACTAATCACCACAGAGCGTAACAACTCATAGTCCCAGAACATGCGGTATAGTTACATGCTTTGAAACTGAGAAAACTCATGACAAGAAGTATCCAAATACACTGAGAAAGTGACATTGTCGGGTTTTGTGTCTAATATTTCAAGTTTTTGACAATGCCAATACTTTTCTGGGATTTTCAAAGCCAAACAGTAGTCTTTTACAAATACTAAAACCTGTGAATTTACAAAGTTAAAAGGTAGCTGTAAAAACTGTGAAAAATGGCAAAGTACATTGTTCTAGGATGTTGTATAATCCTATTTCCCTTAAGTATATGGATGGATGATCATGATGCATTTATCTACTCTAGTTGTGTCCTCTCTCTAAAAATCCCTCTGCTCATGTGCCAAGAGCTCTGTCTCTGGGTTAACTCTTCCATTTGTGGCACACCTGAATTAGCACACCTTTATGTTTATACCACTGTTCCTCCTCCACTTAACTCAGTGGGGCTCAAGATCACTCATCCTTCCCCTTTGTCTTCTTCCCTCCTCTCCTCCCCTTCAAGAGACTTGCTCTTTAGATCTGGACTGATTTTATTGTCATCCAGGATGGCGCGTGTGTGTGTATGTGCATAGTGGAAGAACACTTCTAGTGACTAGAACAAACAATTTTTCCAAGTGACTGCTCGATCATTCACTTTACACAAGCCTCTCATACATTTTATACCACTTTTCCTTACTCTCAGGTTAGCACTTCTTTCTCCCCTAGTCTTAGCATCCTCCCAACAGCTGAAATACTTTCACCATTATAAAAGCTTACAGGAATCTTCTTCCAGTTAGTCATGATTACCCCTCTATTTACTGCTTGCCAAAGTCCTCTGCAAAGACATTTGGAAGATGGACTGCTAAATTTGTGCCATGTTGTCACTTTCCTTTATACCATGATCAAAGGACAAGTTAAATTACTATAACATGTGAATGAAATTTAAAAAAAATCTTATTAAAAACAACAAAATGAAACCCTAAAGCAGAATCCTACTGAGACAACTTTTAATTTTCTTGATCACTGCTATTCAATTTGTACAGTTAGAAACATAAAAAAAGCCAATTAATTGGGAAGCAGATTCAAGCTTTGTGACTTCAATATTATTTCAGCTCTTCATCTGTCAAACTACTGAAGTAGTCAGCTGCTTTTAAAAAACTCCTCTGGCTCATGTTTGAAAACTCTTCAGGCAAGAGGAATACTGGATAACAAGCCAAAACACACACCACAGTCATTTCTAAGCCTTTGAGCTTGGCCAATTGTTTTCTAAGAAAGTCCTATCCCATTCCACTGCCAGTTTTAAAAGGCTCCCCTTTTCCCATCTTTACAGTTAAGACTTTAGCCCACAGACAAGGAGGACTACCCAACTTTCTCTAGGGGAAAAAAGAAACCCTAAAACGTATTACTGGAATTACAGTGGTAGTATCAATCAAAGTTTCAGTTCATTATTTTTAAATGCTTTAACTCTACAAATTTATTATTTTAGAGGCCCCTGTCAGAAAAAGGTAGCAATTGTAGCTGATTTTAAATTGCGTATGAATATATCCAAAACAAAAATCAAAAAACAGACATCACATTAACTTGGTGACTATCAGATGTTTAAATTGTTCAATTTCTAACGGCTTTTTTCTTCCCCATAAGCATAATTCTTGAACTACCATCTATTTTGTGACAAAACACTAACACTGATGCAAGTTTACATCATAGGACAGAGAAATGACACTCGGTCTCACTGGAAAGATACAGATAGAATGAATTTTTTAAGAGAATCAGAAAATTTTTCATCAAAAAAATCTTTTCCTTTGGCTTTAATTTACCAGTAGCATTTGTCAGTAGACCTTTATGAAATACATCACCTACAGATAGAACCTAACAAACCACATGAGTAAATAAAATGGAAACTAGCTATGGAACATTAAATAATTAGCGAATTATCCCTAAAAGTTTTTGCATCACTTAAACATTTCCTTTACCTTGACGCTCATTTACTATGTGTATTCAAAGATCCCAACTTAATTTCTAGCCAATACACCTCAAATTGGTCTTTGCAAAGATTAAAGAAAGGTGCTATAAAAGGCAACCATCGTTATCTGACCCATTTACTAATGATAGATAAAAGAGACCAACAGTGCAAGGTATAATTCTTGCCTCTTCTGGTCAACACCAGGAAAAAAAAACAAAACAGGCTGTCTTATAGTTGGTATACTTTAAAAACAGTGTATATGAGCATGGCAGAAGTCCAGTACTGCTCTGTATTGAAGAAGCTCTCCTTAGATATGTTTTTAACAAGGTGTCGCAATTTATATTTATTCCAATATAAGCTCTCTCTCTATGTATATAATATGGAAGAATGTCCTAAAAAGCTGCTATGTATTTCATACCAACAACGACATCAAACCTGAGATGTTTCAACAGTTCATTAGTCTGGTGATATTTAGACAAGACATGAGTATAATCAGTTTACTTAGGTAGAGTCCCCTGGCCCTTACGTACTAGGAGCTCTACCAACACAAGATGGCTTTTGTTTGCTTCTAACAGCATCTCTTCATTCACTTCTACAGTTTTCAAATACCATCCTTCTTATCTTTACTTAGAACTCTCCTGTTTCTGTGTTTATATTTTTATCTAGACAAACTTCTCTCATTATATCCACTTTTCACTGTCCAGTGTTTTTTCCACGTATATACAGACAAACACATAGATGTGTGCATTCATTTACTTTTAACCTTTGAAACCATTTTGCTTGAAGACACTTTGCATATCTCCCACTCTGCTACACAAACTCTTCACCTTGCCACTCCCTCTTTGCTAAGAATCCACAAAATAAATACAGTTCATTTGCTAATGGCAACAGAGAGACATTGCTGCTGCATGGTGGATTTTGTGTTGGTTTTTTGTTTGTTTGTTTTTTTCAAATCAGTTACTGCAACTCCTATGCCCATGATTACTAAAAGGACTAGGTGATTTCTTCTCACTGTTCTTACATGTTAGGCCTCAAAACAAAGAGAAAGTTGCTAAGACTTTGGAGCTTTTCCCATTACAGAAACCTTTGAGACACTACATATTTATTTCCAGGCAATAGTATTACTTGTTTCCCAGATGTTCATTACAGAAATCTGTTTCATATATTTTATAGAGGTTTTGCCTAGCAGAGGAGTTTCTTTGAGAAAAACCTTAAGGTTAAGCAGTTTAGTCATATTACCACACCACAGTCTGATGCACAAAGAAATTACCCGTAATTGTTGCTATGACACCATTAATTTTATTTACCCCTCCATTGAATAAAAAGAAATTGTAGATAAACTAATCAGTTTTGTGAGCATGAGAAGTAGCAGATCCTATTCTGCCCAAACTAGAAATCACTAACCCATTTTACATACTTTTTGCCATCAATGCACTCATGGTCTCACTTGGGTGGTTTGTGTTCAAAAATCAGTTAGTTACTGCCTTCTGCTGCATGTTCACTCTCCACCCAAAAATATCTGAAATAAGTGTGATTACAATGGGTATTATGGTGGTAAAAAGATTAAACAATTTATTACCACTGCTGAAAAAGAAAAATGAACAGCAAGATGAATAAAATTTCAAAGTAAGTATCAAATGAAATGAAAAGCTTGGTACAACAGCCTCTGTGCCTTCTTAGCCATTATTAGAAGGTGGATGGACAGCTGTAACAGAGGAACCACTAATTCCCATCATTTTACTTAAAAAGGGGGGGGGGGGAGCGCAAAAAGCCAAACCAGCCACTCACCACTACCAAAGTACTTTTCTGAATGGACAATTAGCTGTCCTAAAATTAGGGCACTTCTCTTGGGGAAAGGATGCAGAGGAAAGAGCACTAAGGAACCGAAGTGCGGTCGCGGGGCGGCGTGACCTTGCGTGCCAGCCCGCAAGGTGGGCAGGCGTCCTCTCTGCGTCTCCCCCCGGACACGCACAGGGCGGCCCGGGGGCCAGGCTGGGCTCTTCGGGGGCAGGAGCCAGAAGGGGCCGCGGAGCGAGGAAACGGCACCAGCGGCCCAGCGGGGCCCCCCCGGCCCGGCCCCGCCGGCGAGAGGAGAGGCCCGCCCGGTGCCCCCGGCCCAGGAGCGCCCTCCCCGCGCCCCCCCGCGGCCTGACCTGAGGAGCGCCAGGAAGGCGGCGGGCTCCACGTCGGGCAGCTCGATCTCGGCCGAGGTGGTGGCCATGCCGCCGTTAAACATCGCGTCGAAGACGGCGCTGCCGGCCGCCAGGACGAAGCGGTGGGCGGGGATGCGCTGCTGGCCAGGCCCGGGGGGCGCCCCCCCCGCCGCCGCCGCCGCGGGGGCTGCCCTTGCCCACCACGAAGTGCACGTCGCTGAGGAGCTCGTTGGAGAAGAGGAAGGCGAAGCGCTCCCGCAGCGAGCCCTTGGTGGCCTGCCAGTTGTACAACGGCTCCCGCTGCAGCACCGCGCCGGCCTCCGCGGCGGCAGCAGCAGTGGCGGCGGCGGCGGGCGTCTCCGCGGGCGCACCCGAGCCGCCGCCGGCGGCCGCCATCGCCGCCCTGAGGGGCCGGGCCGGGCCGGGCCGCTCCGTCCGCTGGCGGCACGCGAATCCCCGCCGCGCGCCCCGACGTCAGCCGTACGCCGCCCCTGCGCCGCGCATGCGCCCCCGCCCCGCGCAGGCTCGCGGGCGAAGCCGTTGCCGCCCGCCCTTCCCGCGCTGGCTGAGGGGAAGCGCGAGCGGGAGGCGGCGGGGAGAGCGGCGGCGGCGGCATCCCGGCGTCCGCCGGGGCCTCCAGGCCCGGTTCTGCGCCTGTCTCCCTTCTTAGTTTTATAAAGGCGGCTGAGACCCGCGTGTGCGGTAGGAATGCGCTGCCGGAGCCGCGCAGAGGGAAAAACGAGACATGCAAAGCACAGAGAGCACCGTGACAGTCACCGGAATTTGTATCGTTACGTGTGGGAATGAATAAATCTTGCAGCTATTCTGTTCAGGCACGTGAAATGCAAATTCGTTTTTATGATACCTGATTCCTTACGATAACAGGCAAAGCAAGGACTGATCACCTGTGTTAACTATTTCCGAAATAACGTTGAAACATTAATGACTATGGGGACGTGTACCTTACAATTCTTATACAAAAGACATCCATTTACAATGTGTCTCGACATTTTATGTTTTAAACTTCTGAGGAGAAAAAACAAAGCAAAACTAGCAATAGTGAATGTAGCAGAGAGGCAGTGCGGTTTTTGCACCTAAGGCAGTAGGCATCAAATTTAACATCCTTGGACCAGGGAATGCAAGGTGGCGAATTAATTTGGCAAATTCTGACCAGCAAAACAGGATCAATTTTCGTGTACGACCTTTTGGGAAAGAAAGGGGAAAGAGAAAAAAGGTATGTTTGCGTTTTCACAGCCCTGTAAAACCAGACACTGTCATTTGAAAAATAAGGTGGATCATTTTGCCATCTACTGGAGTTTTGGTGTAAATACAGCAGAAATTTAAATTATGGAGCTGAAAGCTATTTATCATAGCTCCCGACTTGTCAGCATTTATGGAAGTGTGCGGCTAAAAGAGGAATAGAATATGTCACCACTCTGCATTTAGGTTTATAATTAGGACAAAACTGAGACCAAGCAAATGTGGTCCGTTTCGCAGAACAAGTTTTAGAGAACCTTAAAGAAGATGGAAGCAATTTCAGTGGGGTAAACTACAGTGGGAAAGGGCACAAGAACACATAGCATAACAACCAGAAAGCAGCAAGTAGCTTTGCACAGAGGTTATATTTAAAAATAAAATCGTACTGCTGGCTTAGAAGAATGAAGGTATCACCTTTGTGCTTTTCTTGTCCCAAGGTGGGCAAAGAAAGAAAAATGGGAGAAGCCCAGATTCCCTCCGATAGCTTAGGGACAGAGATGGAAAAAATCATGAGGGAAATGGTGACACCATGGACACAAATAAATAGTTTTCTGGGGGTATTTTTTTCAGTCATGGAATGATCTGGGTATTAATGAGAGTTTCCGTCATTGCTGTCTTTCTGCTTTTACCGTTCTGTGCTCACTCACAGGTTAGTCTGTCAGCTGAGAGCCAACAGCCATGACTGCTCAGCTTATAGAGAACCGTGTTTGTAAAAAGTGAACATGTTGCCAGTAACACACCAGAGGAAGTTAACAAGGATGGAAGAGGGTTAAGGAAAAAAGGGGGAAAGGTCTGCCAAAGAACTAAAAGGAGGGTGGCTGGGGCAGACAGAGTATGTAAGGTAGCTTCAGGGATGAGAAAACAATCATAAGACTAAGCTATGCAAGACAGAAAAAATGGGAAAGACCTATGAGATGGGCTGAGAGAGAAAGCTGAGAGAGACAATGAGGGGAAAGAAACAGAAATAAAAATAATATGAAAGAAATCAAAAGTCTAAAAAAAAAAGAAAACCGGGAAAGGAGACAAAGGAAAATAAACAAAGAAAAGGAGAAATGCGACCTGGATGCCCATCAGATCTGATCAGCTAAAAGCCAAATGCACTAATTTAAACAGTTTTGGAAGTGAGAGCTAAGAAAATATTAAGTAACAGATTTCCTTTTGAAACTGGGCTTTTCTGCATGTAGACAATGAGCCTCAGACATTCGTTTCACCGTGTAATCTTTGTGCCAGCTTCCTTCTTAAAAAAATTCTGCCAGTTTTTCATTGGCATTATCAGTAGGTGGATCATAGCCATTTTTAAATGTGATGTCATGGGATTGTATTCACCAGTCCAGATCAGAAATAATACACAATGCTTTTCCCAAAAGGGGCTACACATGAATGTCACTAAAATGCCATCTCGTTGTTTGCTCTCTTAGCATGCTCAGTTTTTGTCTAGGAAACATAGCAGAAATTAATATAAAGAAAAATATTTATATAACATAAGCAGTGCAGATTGGCCCAAGAAGAACTTTTTGTTTGATCTCATGTAACAGAATGGCTACAAATCAAGGGCTGCAGACAAAAGTTCAACGGTATTATGTTATATAGCTGTGAAGGTTGTCCTGATCACTCGCCAGCAAAACAGAAGGTCAGGGAGTGTCTACACTTTTGAGCAACTAATTTCCAAGGTCTGCATAACGGCCTGAGCAAGCTTGTGCCGACTCGGTGCCTTTTTTCTGTGGAAATTCATGAAGGAAGTACTCTCCAAGTTTTGAGGTTCCTTTACTTGTCAGCAGAGAGAGAGGACAAAGTGGGTTTAGATAGACTGAAGAAGAACCAGAGAATGTCCTGATCAGACTGCAGGGATTTCTGAGACACTTGTGATGCCAGGGATGGCCCAGAGACACAGGAGTGCCTGCCCAGCGGCCCTGGCCTTCCCTGCCGGTGAAACGGGGCCAGTTCTGTGAGAGCCATCAAGAGGGTTTGAGTTACAAAGCATATTGTTTTCAATCATTTGTTCCTGAAATTATTTAAATTCTCCTCCCTTTCCTTCTTTTCCCCACATGAACTCAGCTTTGTGTGTGTTCTAAGGAGCTGTTTGTTGTTTTGATCAGAGTTTTTGAGCTGGCCCATATTTTTACAGTGATTAGCAATTGTTCTCAGAAGAGGTTAGCATCCTTTCTCTGCTTCAGGAGGGAGGAGAATAATTCCGAGTAAATCACAGATTTGTTTCTGATTAAACTTCCTGGTCAGAGCCATTGGATGACATCTTTTCCTTTCCTGGCTCAATTAGATTCTTAAAATCCCCTGCACCTGATCCATGCCATTGCTGTGAATGACAGCCATGCCTATTACCATTCCCAGGACTGAATTACTAGCAGCATTAAAGTTATTCAAATGTGTAAATTTGTAATAACAATGCTTAATAATAATAATAATAATAATAATAATAATAATAATAATAATAATGATGTTATTTCCTTGGGCTTTTTATTGTGATTATTACTGATTTCTTCTCTCTGGTTTGCATTAACCTGTACTGTTGTGATGTGGGGTCTGCAGGTAACCTTGCAGTTTTTGCAGCACTGGATCCATGCACGCACAGAGAACAAATTCAGAGTCTTAGACCTGAGGAACACTGAAGGGCAGGGATTATGGGGTTTTTTTGTGTCTTGTAAAGTGCCTATATAATGTTGATAAAAAAGCCAACATAAGAGCAATTGGTATTTTTTCTCTGTTATAAATTCAACTGTAATCTAAAACTGACCACAATATGCAGCTTTCTCAGAATTTTTAAATTCACAATAATTTCTATCATTTCTATAAATAATTCTTGTATGCGAGCACCTTATTGCACATTTTCAGCTGTGCTGGTTAGTTGTCCTGGAGTATTAAGGTTGATATGTCTCTTGTGCTCTCAATGATATTGATACACTTTTCTATTTTTTAGTGATAGTACTCATAATTTCTACATTAATTTCTATTAATATATTGTAATTATTGCTTACAGTACACTGTTGCCATAAACATTCCTGCTAATCAAAATATTTCTGTGAAAATTTTCAGAATCCTAACTTAGAGATGTGTACAACTGAGACAAACATCACATGGAAATTTTTAATCACTCCAGTTGTGGAGGTAGCTCTTTCATTTTTTATTCTGCACATTTATGTATTTCAAAAACATACAACAAATGGCAACAGCAACATTCTTCACATCTTTTATCTGAAAGTAATTACAATCCAAAACCAATTAATTAAGCCTTAGAAGATTCTACTCACCACCTACCTACCTATTTTACATATAATTTCAAATACTGACATGGCTGGCTCTTTGAAAAATCTTATACTTTGACGTATTTTTTAAATACTTAAAAATGTTCTGTTACTGCATAGCTGGAGAAGCAAAGGAGGAGAAATCCTTTTATTAGTTATTACCAGCGTATCTTTATGATTGAGCAGTGACTATTTTGTGAAGCTATTTACTTTTCAATCCCTTCTAAATGCATTGAGGCACAGCAGCGTTCCAGACACAGCACACATTTCCTCCATTTCTACCAGGGTATTTAGCTAGCAGTTCAATTTCCACATGACTAACAAGATTCTTACTGGGAAGCCACACTCCTGCCGTTTACAGTTTAAGTCAAATAGCACAACTGACATACTCCCTTTTGCTATAATGCCTATTAATTTTACTCTGACACGTCTCTCTCCCTCTTAAGATTATTCATTGGTGAACAGACAGGCTGTAGCACAAAGAGCAGCTCCATTTTGGAGGTACTGGTATTCAATTTTGTAAGTGGAATGGACGCTAGTCACTAACTCCTCTTTGCATGCTTCTTTGGTGGTGTGATTGCTGCTGGAGAATCCCCCCAAATCCTCAGCAGATCAGTAGCACGTGGCCTCCTGACCCTCAGTGCATACCGCACGAACTACATTATATTGCCGCTGGTGCACCAGGCAGTCTGTGACTTACAGTACAACAGCATTTATTAGGTCTTCTGCCCTCAACTAACAGGAAATTCAGAAATAGAATAGGTTGGATTTAAAGCTGTTGGAGGGTTGCAGTCATGTGTGGTCTAAGCTGCTCCCTCAGCAAATTGACAAATTAACAAAAGTTCCAAATGTGAAGCTTTTAATTCATTTTTTAATTCACCTTTTAATCTATCTTTATCTGGACTATTGGTTACTAACTTCTCTTGCCTTAAAAGCTCACTTGTGAGTACAGGAAGTACGCTCTCCAGAATGTATCGGCTTAGTTCAATAAAAACTGAATGACACGAGTTGTTTTGTACCAGGATGGTATTTTGTAGCTGGCACCATAATGCAGTGAAAGCTTGCTGCTTGGCAGAGCCATATGCGAACACATGAGAAATGCTTCCATGAGCTATAAATAGCGTCTCTTAATCCTTGCATTGATCTTCATGTGCTTGCTTAAGGTTCACCTACCTATATTTGTATAGATTAATGCCATTTAAAATAAAATCAGCTATGTCTCAGTATAATGTTAAGCCCTACAATTTGTTAGGATTTAACAGGCAGTTATTGAAGATAAGAGCTGTTTCCCAGACTGAAAGTGGACACACAGACCTAATGGCCAGTTAGTCTCCTACTTTGAAGCTGACCATTAATAAATAAGTATTTTTATGTCCTCCACAGTATTCTTTTGCTGGCACACTTACAAATGCCTTCTTTGCCCTGACATCAAGACTGATCTGCTGCCATTTAGTAGAGAGAATGAAGAGAAGCATCTTCCATATCATAAATACTGATTATTGATCCAGTAATGGTCTAATCGAGAAGCTGGCAACCATCAGCCCAAGCATACTGCTTGCGAGTTGCGTGTTGCCAGCCAAGGGGCCACAGAAGTGGTTCTGGTTTGTTGCTGAGGTCAGGATTCCCAGGGAGGATCTGTCATGTGGCATAAGGCTGGTACTTGTGATTTGAGAGAGTCGCGCTACCTATTTAAACATGACCATTTAGACAGAAATCATCTGGTTTCTCACACAGGAATGTTACAGTGTGGTGAAGGATCATCAGTTTTGACACTGTGCTGCTGAAGGGACTGTCTTTCAGATGAAACGTAAGATTGGAACTCTAGGAATCTCGTGTTGTCAATAACTATGATCCTCTGACAATTTCTGCATGGGAAGGAGTCTTAATTTTTGTGTTTTCATTACTCCATTTTGCTTTCCTAAGCTTCACTGCAGTTTATGTGGGATGTATGTGTTTTTCAATCTTATCCTGACATCTAATATTGCTAAATAGTTAAATAGTTGTATCATTTTCTGCAAGTGAGGGCATCCACGTGCCTCATGATGATGTTACCATTTATAAAATTCAGGAAAAAGAAAGAAAAAATGCTTTTACAACATCAGGAAATGAATATAATTGACTATGTGACAGGAAGCTGAGAGATTACACTTACTTTGGTGACAGCAGCTTATCAACACTGCTTTCATGTAACACTTCGATTAGTAATTACGTTGTTAAAGACACTCTATTCCTACCTTCATTTTTATATTGCTGGTCTGGTACATGTGAATAGAGGGTGATGTTGCATACAGTTGAAGTCGAAGTTCTTCTTTCCCCTTCCTCCCCCACATGAACACTTAAAGCTTTCAAGAAATGCAGATGTTAGTTTTTGAGGACTCCTGCTTTTAAATGGAGGGTGTTGTTTGATCAGTAAGATAGTTTGCTGTTTGACTTAATCTCTGACTTAAAGCCAAATTTTGAACTCTTTGCTGTTGGGGAAGTTGATTGCTGGTTTTGGGCTGCACTAATGGAGTGAGTTTTCCCCTTTTCTCTAGAATTGGTGTCAACTATATAAATAAAGTCAACAAGAATGCTGGGGATGTTATTTTCTTTAAAAAGGCTGACATACACGCCAGGATATTTTGGCACAGAGAAGGAAAGTTGGAATTAGAAGGATGTGCAGCTACTAGAAATAAAGATTTCTGATATGGGAAGCGTGGAATAACAGAATCCACACGTTGCACACTATCATGGGTGGACTTCCTCTGTCAGGAAATAGAAAGGAACGATGGAGCTGGAAGGCTCGCTAGTGCTGCTTTCACAGGGCGAGAGATGGAAATGAAAGGGAAAAAAGTGCCCTTTTGAACAAACACTTCAAACATGCCATTTCGGGGGTCTTTTCTGCTACCAGATGATTATAATTTTTTTTTTAATCAAAAGTTTATAAATCTGAACACAATAGATGCAAACAATGCACCCCATACAAGTGAGTTGTTACGTGCCTACCACACGCCGTGCCCTGGCAGTTTCTAGCCAGAAGCTGAAATAGGACTTGATTAACAAGCCCGGTGCAAATCCGTGCTGGAAGAGGCTGTTGGAGTGGTAAGGAAGAAGTTTCCCATATAGCGTTTGACTTTACGGACACAGGAACTAAGAAGCGAAGCTTGGGACATGAATCTTGAGCCTGCACTGGGGCAGCTGCATACAAATACGCAGCCTATACATTTGAAAGCTTGAGAAGTAAACCGGCTGTGCATTGAAAGGTAGGCATTTGGAGGTGGTAAATTTAGCCCTGACTCATCCAGTGGCAATTTTGACACTTGGGTGAACTAAATTACTTTTAGGAGTTGCATCATGTTTTTACCAGATAGTTTGATTGAGCATGGTTTAACCCATTCATATACCTATGGCCAGATTCTAGACCTTTCTCACTTGAAATAACTATGCAAGAATTTGTTTTTATATAATATATAGGACATAGATATGTTCTGGGTCATCAAGTTCCTTTCTTGCAATCATATCAATTATTCTATTGCTTAAACTTATCAAATAACACCTTTAAAACTGGACTCTTTTTTTTTTTTTTTTTAAATTCACTACTCTTATTGTAAAAGATGTAGAAGACCCTTTACTGCTCATGGCTAAAAAGCTGTTTCCAAAAACTACTGAAAGTTTCTTCACAGCTTTGTCCTTCAAATTAAAGAGTTCTTTCCTCTCCCTGGTGTTAACTCCTCAAGTATTTATGGAGAGCACTCGTATGCCAAGCTCTTCAGCCTCTTGCTATGGACAGGTGCCCTGTTCCCTCAGCCACCTCAGCAGCCCTCCTTTGTATCGTTTCAACAGGAGGGAGTCGGAATTGCGCACGTTATTGCAGATGGGTGCGTTTACAATGGCGTTAATGCGTACCAATCTCTACCAGAAAGGGCTTGCCTGGCATGATAGAAATGCAGTTGCCGTTTTTCCCCAAGCACCGCAGGATGATCATTCTCTCTTGCAAATGTCCTGGATTAAATGCTCAGTAACTTCCAGGAATAGGGGTTTTCATTTCTGTTTGCCTTGCACACAAGACTCATTCCACCTTTGTTTGCACACTGACAGTTTAGCATTGATTCTCATGTATAAACAAAGTTTGAAGCCAGAAAAAAATGCTGATGGATAAATTCAAACATACGCCTGATTTTTGTTATTTTTTTGACATTTAAACAGAAAAGGTAAGTTCACAGTTGAAGCATTTTTTAAATGTGAATGTTCTTGCTAACCCTGCTAAATTCTGATGCGAAAAGAGACGCATAGGTTTTTCTTACGGGTTTCTTAGAGAGACTCCTGCCCCAGTCAGATCAAGGGGACCTCTTTTCCATCTACCACCTCTCACCAAAACAGACTGCGCCCGAGCAGACACCGCGCACACGACTGCGTCCACCTGCCATTGCTCGCCGTGCCATGAGTCCACACCTACCCTCGGAACCCTCTTTCACGACGCCCAGCCCGCGGCCCTCCGCCCGCCGCAGCATCCCCGCGGCCTGCCGCCGCTGCGGTTCCTCGCTTACCGCAGGAACCCCCTTCCCCGCCGCCGCGCTCCCGGCCCCTGCGCGACGCCCCACGCCGCGCCTTTCGGGCAGTCCCCTACCGCCGGGGCAGGGGCGAGGGGGAGCGGGGCGAGCCCCGGGGCGGGCGGGCAGCCCCGCGGCCCTCCCCCGAGCGGCCGAGGGCGCAGCGGGCGGCCCCGGCTCCCCAGGCGGGTTTAACCTTTCCCGCGCGGGGCGGGAGGGGGCGGCCCGCCGCGGGGCGCGGGCCGGCGATGGGGCGGGCGGCGGGGCGGCGAGCGGCGGGCAGGGGCCGGCGGGGCGGCGGGCGGGCGAGCGGGCGCCCCTCCGCGGGGCGGGAAGGGCTGAGGCGAGGCGGCGCCTCGGGCAAGGCGCGGCGCTCGCCTCGGGGCGCAGAGGGCGGCCGCCGCCTCCCGCCGCGGGGATGAGCGCCTCGGCGGCCACCGGCGTCTTCGTCCTCTCCCTCACCGCCATCCCCGTCACGTACCTCTTCAACTGCCTGGCGGCCGGCGGCAGGTGAGGCGGGCGAGGCCGGGCGGCTCCCGCCCTGCGGGGAAGGGAGGGGAGCGGGCGGGCGGCGGGGGCGAGGGAGGCGCGGGCGGCCGGCGGAGCCCGGCGGGTATTTTTAGCGGCGGCGCAGGGAGAGGGCAGCTGCGGCCGCGGGGCTGAGCGGGACGGGGCGGGAGGCGGAGCGGGGCAGCGGAGGGCGCGGGTCGGGCCTCGCCGCGGGCGGCCGGGCGCCGGCGGGGAGCGGCTCGGGGGGGAGCGCGGCGGCCAGCGGGGACGGAGCCCCAGCGGGGACAGAGCCCCGGCGGGACGGAGCCCCGGCGGGACGGAGCCCCGGGAGGAGAGAGCCCCGCGTCCTGCCCGCGTCCTCTAACGGCAGCCGTGCCGGGATGCAGCCGCGGTGACGCGAGCGGGGCTCCCGGCTGAGAGCCCAGCCCGGCCGCTCGCCCCAGGACGCTCAAAACTGCCGGTTTCGCATCACCCGGTGTCCCCGGAGCCGGGTCACCGCCGGCGCTGGCTGCTAAGGCCGAAAGGACAAACCAGCCCGGGAGGTACCGCCTGGCCCCGCAGCAGCTGCGCCCGCACCGCGCCGGGAGCCGCGGGGCAGCGGGCGCTGGAGGCCGTGCCGGGGCTCCGCGGCCTCCCTCCGCCTCCGCTGTCAGGGCATTCACAAACAAAATCCAATTCTATTTAAAAACGAATGGAAGAACGCAGCAGCCTCAGACAGCTCCCGAGCCCCACGCTTCGGGCACCCCGTAAGACATGCGAGTTTTAACTGAAAATGTCCATATGGCCTCGCTCTGTCAAAAAAATAGGATCTAGACCGCAGGTCTGGAAAAGAAAGGTCTTTTCTCATGGAAAACTCAGTATACTTAAAGGTCCGTGTGGTATTTTGTGATCTCACAGCCTGGGGTGTTTTGCAACTTTACTGCACAAATATTTGGTGCATATCTTTAAGGCTTTGCTACATCTGTTCCTTCCTCATTTTCCTCCTTCTGGCCGATAACTTAATTTTTTGTTTCTCACTGCTAGAGAAATGCCGAGTAACACATGCTGACTTACTTGATTCATTGCCAATATTTATTTCAAATTGATAGACCGCAGTGAAAAGTCACTGCAATATTAACAGCTGTAAAGGCATGAAGAAATTCATCACTGGGAAAACAGACTAGCGGAAGATTCAAACCATAAAATAAATCAACAAGCTAGTACTGCTCATCCTGACTCAGAAAGTATGTGTGTATACATTCTGAAATATTTGATCTTGCATTTTTTTTGCGATAATTTTAAGTCAAGTTTCACTCAGGCTGAAATTGTCATAGTATTATTTGTACACACTTTCTTTTCTTGACACAGAGAATAGCATTATGTGTAAAATCATGTACCAAATACTTTTAGCTTATGCTTCTGGACTTCACCTAACTTCCTGCTCCTTTTTTTTCCCTGTACACAAGCACAAAAGTGAAGACTGAGAAGGAGAGTCTGTCTTAAAGAGAACTAAATACAATTTACGCACTTAGAGCTGTAAACCAATTTCAGACTGATTTTCTTAACTTGCAGTTTCTTGGGGAAGGTGACAAATTTGCTTTGTGCCAAAGGCTTTGCGCTTTCCTCCACCACCACTTGACATGCACTATCATTATAGCCCCGTCTTCAGAAAAAAGGTCTTTTCTGCTGAGCCCACCTGTGTGGATTACAGACCCCCCAAGCGATCCTGCCTTACAGGGCCAGAGAGACCTTTGGTAGCACTTCCAACACTGGAAATTAAACCTAGATCCATCATAGGCGCTCCACGCTGCTACTCCTATTCCATGGGACTGCCATGTTTTATTTGTGAACATGTAATTTCTCGAGTAGGTGATTTATTGCTGAGGTTAGACTAAATATCCCTAATGATCCTTTTCAGCCTTGAAATCTCTGTGTTTGTAACTTTCCCCTCTCGTTGGCCTTTAAGTTTTCCATCATTTTTGTTTATTTTTGCAGATACCAGCATGAAAACTGATTTTAGTCAGACAAATCTAGACTCCTGGATATGTTGTTTATCTAGCTATTTTCGTATTTTCTTTTTTTAGATGACCACATGTGAAAAGACAGGCACATAAATTCTGCAAAACTGTAAAATGAATACTATGACAGACTATGCGATGGACTTTAAAACCAGCACTTTAAAGTATTAAAAGTTACTTTAAGAGTATGTGCATTTGAGGACAGCTGGTAAGAAAAGCTGAAGAAGCAAAATTCTGTCTCTTTCTCTGTCTTTCTTTTAAATTCTTTTTCTTTTTAATACTGTTACAGTTCCTGGGCAATCGTTGCAGTTGGATTGCTGGTTCTGGTTTTTATTGCTCTGTTGGCTCGTGTTCTTGTCAAAAGAAAACCACCAAAAGACCCGCTGTTTTATGGTATGTCTTGGTAACAATGAAGCTAAATTCAGAAAGTGTTAATTTCTATAAATGATGCTATATGACAGTTATGTCAGATTGAACGTTTAAGGCATGGCTTCAGAACCCAGTCTGGTGAGGTGCTAAGGAGCCAAGAAAGACTGGGGCAAAAGGAGGAGAAATAATGTTTTTTTGAACCTTTTTATTCTTCTCAAATAGGAGATCCAGCTTAGGGACAAGCCAGACCTCCCATTTGAAAAGAATAACACTTGAGTTGGGCTGTGAAAGTGTTTGAAATACTGTCATACCTGCTCTGTTAAGACCCTCCTTGTACCAGGACTTAGGCACCACAGTAGACTTCTCATGCGTATCTCATCCTGAGTGGACTCATTTGGGATTTTTGGATCTTTTGGATCAATGGCCTCCATGGCTTGATTCTTCCTATGATTGAGTTTCTTAATTCTCCCATTTTTATTAGGCTTCTCTGTTAACTCACCTTTGTGATACATAAGAAAGCTCAAACCACCCCAACTCCTGATTCAGGCTGTCTGCAGACTCTGACAAACATTTCTATATTGATACTTTGCCATAAAAGAATAGAGATATTGATTACCTTTTGAAAGGAAACCTTAGATCTAGATTACCCTATAGCAAAAATCTAGAAGAAAAAACACTGCTGTTTTTTGAAATTTTACAAGATGGGCCCGTAGGCAAAGCAGGGTACAAACCACCTGTATTTACCCTCTGTCTTCCTCCTCATTACAACTCGTAGGCATCTATCCCCCGTGTTCTACATGAGGCTGGGAACTCTCAGTTTACACTGAAGTCAAAGGAAATAAATAACATAAACCTACCGCAAATAAATTTCCTGTCTCAAAGGAGTGACTCGCTAACTTGCCAGATAGGTCTCCTATGGACTGCTGTGGCTAACGCAGTTTGCCTTGCTCACCTCCAGAAATGGCAAGTCACATTTCCCTCTCCGCCTCCTTTTTGTTGTCCTTTCTCCTTTCCAAGAAATGACGACAGTCAAGGCTGTATACTTCGTGTGACCAAGATTTTTGGAAGGCTACATAGTCCTTTCCGCAGACGCTGACTTTCCATGGAGGCTGTGCCTACAGCTCTACAGAATTGCACATTCTTAAGAAAAGCTTCCTAAGAACTTTGTTGACTAACCACTAATTAAAAAATACTAGGCTATGTGGGAAAGTCATATTGTATTTTAAATACCTGTGACCTCAAAGTAGATGCATCTAGTTCAATAGATCTCTGCCTGACTGAATTTATTGGACTGTGAAGCAACTGTGTGATTCCAAATCTTTATTAATTTATTTTTTTTTTCCCTTTATCTTATTCCAGTTTATGCTGTATTTGCCTTTACTAGTGTAGTGAATCTAATAATTGGACTGGAACAGGATGGAATTATTGATGGATTCATGACTCATTACTTGAGAGAGGTAAACAATTGCTTGGCTTATAAATGTAAACAAAATCTTTACTATAAATAACTTGGCATAGTATTTGTCACAGAAAAATAGCCACTTACACATTCAAAAGGGTCGTCTTGAATTTGGTCATTGACCTGTTTCATTATTGTTGTGGACAAAACCTTCACTGACTTGAAATCACTGACTCATTTGGGAAAAACAGCGTGCCTTTCAAGCTCCAATGTTATTTCACTTAGTTTAGTAATACCGTTCTGTATTAACTTCTGTGGGAACTGAATAGACTGTACATGTTTTCAGAAAGCCATAGATACTCAGCACTCAGGAATGGATGAGTACTGCAATACCTAAATGTGCTACCAGGAAGGAAACAAAATTGCTCCTTTATTTTTGCCTAATCACTTTACTAAAAGGAATTAAAGTAGAGCTAAAAAATGATGATGCCAGATACCTAGTCAGCAGAATCTGTTGGCTGCTGAATATCAACATCTACCAAAAATAGCTCAGTAAGAGCTTGATATGAAAGTCACTGAAGTCATTGAAAAGATTCCATGAACTTCAGTGTGAAATGAGTTGGACCTTACAAGGTTATACTTCGTCATCAATATAGTCAATGCTGTTGTAGATCTCTAGGTTGCTAAATATATCTTTATTTGTTCCATGTTTAATGTATCATCTTTATTTTGTAGCTTTTATCACTAAAATATGGAAAAGTAATATTTGCATAATGCAGCAGAAGAATGCTGACAGTCATACATAGGAGTTTTCCCTTCCATCTTGCACCCTATTTTGAAACTATAGAACTGATTTAATTATACCTGATCCTACCTAAATCAGGTTTGTGCTTGGAAACGTGTATGGTCAGTGAAAAGCTGTACCTCTGGATTGAAAGAACATCAGTTACTTTTCTGAAATTGTTTCCTGCTGTTCTTTATTAATTATTTGTTATTCTTCCTCTAATCATTGCATCTTTTTAAAAATAAATCTTCCCTAGGGTGAACCGTATCTGAACACTGCGTATGGCCATGTGATCTGCTATTGGGATGGCTCTGTTCATTATCTGATGTATCTGTTGATGGTGGCAGCTATTGCATGGGAGTAAGTAATTTTGATTTGTGTACTGTTTACTTTGCTTGCTCTCTCATATAACCTACAAAGGGCTTTCTTTTCTATGCAGTATTTACATTTTTCTTTCAGAACTCTTTCATGTCTTAGGCCAAAGCAACACTATTAAAATTTCATTACTTTCAGGAATTGCACCAAGTTACCCTTTCTCTCAGCTGAAGCAGCACAGCAAATGCATTGAGTTGTAGTCTGTCTGCTTCACTCTGCAGCAGAGAGCATAGCCCATCTGCATGCTTTGTATTAGTTAAAAGGAAAGCTTAATGATGCACGTTAAAACCATGTTTGAAAAACAATTTTTTTTTCAAATAACATATTTATGATAGGAGCAATGTATTGCTTAGCATGATGATGATCTCTCATCCATGTTAGAGAGTATCATGCAGTTTAAGAGGAAAAGGTTATTTCTAGAGATTCTTATGTTTTTTGCTGTTGAATAAAGAGTTTGAGAAAATAAGTACTTAAATTCCAGAAGCTAATGTACCCACTGCTAATAGAAGCATTAACAGAATGAAATTAAATATTAATTAATTACTAATTCCTTTATAGTCTTGTACAACCTGTGACGTGCAAAATCATGCAGTCAGCCTTCAGATGAGTGAAACATAACAGCAAATAACTGAGTATGCACAAATCCTCTACTGTTCATGTGATAACATTCTCACACATGAATGTAGGATTTCTCCATATTCCCCTCTCAGAGGCAAGAATCCACTGCTGACTTGCGGTACAGATTTTAAAACCTTTACTTACTAAGATAGAACCATGGCAATTAGTATAATATTTGAGGGTGATTTGGGGTAGGGGATTTCTAGGGATGGTGCAATAATTATGTCTTGTTTTCTTTTTTAAACAGACAAAGCTACAGAACCATTGGCCTCTACTGGCTAGGTTCCATTATCATGAGCATCATTGTCTTTATGCCTGGAAACATTGTGGGTAAGGACATAATTTATATGACTAACTTTTTCCTGTGAAACATTTTCTAAATTCAGCATTAGGTTATCTATATTTTACTGCAGTATTGGTTCCTTTCTGTAATAATATGAAAGATGAATTTTAGGAATATCAGTAAAGAGATGCAAGATATTTTGAAATTTAAATATGTAGAAGGGAAGATGGAGACCAGGAGAAAAAAACCCTTACAATTTACATTGCTGTCAAGGAAAAAAAATGTATTGTATTTTGTTATACCCATAAGGCTTTCATCCAAACTCAGTTTAATTTAAGTAATGAGACAATAACTGTCTCTTAGTATCATAAAAATATAAATCTTATTTTGCATAAAATTTCCAATTTACTTAATAGTCTGACTTTCAAGCAGCTTACTAGAAGCATCCAAATCACCTTTAAAAGTGAAATCTGGAAGTTATTCTATTTTCAAAATAAATTTAACATTCCTAGATTTCTAACATAAATCAGTGCATAGCTGTGCTGCTAGAGGTTGAGAATTGTAATAAAAAATTTTACATCATTATTACTGGCAGGTGATCCTTTAACAGTGCCACCCCCCTAAATTAAAGATTTCCTTTTTAGCAAAGCTTAAATTGATGCAAAGTTGGCAAGTGTTCAACTGAGAAAAATGTGCATGTGTCCAAATCCTGTAGTCAGCTTTAGAAAAGCTCGCTGTGGCCCCGCTTTTTATGACAGAGGAGGAATATTCATGGTACAGCCTGGGGCCAGTCCAGTTCCCTCCTTTGTAGATACACATGCACTACAGAGAAAACAGTCAGCAGATTTAATGCGACAATATCTCTTCCTCATTCCTCTAGGGAAGGCTGAGAAACTTGTTCTCATGAGCATGCCTTCTGCCTTCCTTTCTGACACAAGAGAGTAGCCAGTGTAAAAGACACAATTTTTTGTGATTTACCTGGGCTGAGGAGAGCTCTCTGAATTTATGTTTTGTCCTCAAATACAGGCCTGTAAGAGAAGTCAGGACTTTGGAAAACAAATGCAATATCAGATCTTAAAAAATGAATACATTCCTTTTTTTCCATTATTTTAAAGAATGATGTCTCTATCTGAAGCAGGTTCCGTTAAGAGATTTCAAAGGTGTCCCATCCTATAGGATTACCTAGTGCAGAGTGACTGAGGTGGCTTCCTGTCCCCTCAAGAACCCCCTAATTTCTGAAATGGCTGTTAGGCGCTCTGTCACCTGTGACTCTACCACTATTGAGCACATGATTTTCAACAAGACTTGTGTGTGGCTTTTAACAGCGATTTCTAATGTTTTATGTTTACGTTACCATAGCTGCTTCAGGTTTGATATAGCATAGGATATTTTTTAACTCTTCTGCAACATAGCTTACAAATTCCCATACATCTTATAATTGTTTTTTAACAGGCAAATATGGAACAAAAGTGTGTCCTGCTTTTTTCTTAAGTGTACCATATATTTGCCTTCCCATATGGGCTGGGTTCCGAATTTATAACCAGCCTTCGGTGACTCATGACACTCCAGTCAAGGTAATATTATTGTATTTAAGTGTTGGCTACTGTTAGGAAAACTGAAATATACTTGCTGTTTCTACTAAGTTTTATAGGTCACTTGGTGAGTATGGAATGCACTGTAACTGTTCGCTCTTATGGCAATTGCCGCTGTGCTGTGTAGACACTGTAAAAATATCTATATGGCAGGACTATTTCATTATAGTGGGATAAAAAAAAGCAAAAGAATCTCATGTTTAGAGTAAAGAACTCATTTTTAGGTGTAATCATGTTACTATCCTGTATCTATGCAGTTTTTGACTATTTCAGTTTCTTAGCTGATGAAAATATTGACATAAACCAGCTTCATAAAGAACTACAAAATTCTTATAGAAGCTCTGCAGGAAAGTATTCTTCTACAAATGACTTACAGATATCATGCAATTTAATAATTTTTTGTACATGCATTCTGCAATATTAGATTTTAGAGGTAAGACGTTGTACATTAATTGATAGGAAAATTATTTACACACTTTTTACTTATTAAAAAAACCCTGTAAGAATAATGTTTACTTAAAACTCCTTAGACCTTTGCCTTTGAATTTAATAGTTGGGCTGTAATAAGATTAACTGAGCATCAAAAAATGCAATAATAGCTTATGCACTATTTTATAAAAAAAAAAACCAAAACCTGCAGGACAAAGCGCAGAACAGATATTTAACTCTTTGTTGCTATAAGCAAGCCATTTTATTGCCACAGCACACCATATCAGTTGTAAGTAGTATAACGAATTAATATTTTTGCATCACAAGAGCTCCTGAGTCTCAGTCCTGAAAACGTAGACACAGATGAAGGAGTTAGTTCCTGTTCCATAGCTAACAGGCAGTCAGCGTGCAAGGGGCGTAGCCTATGGCATAGAATAACAGCAGATGATGCTCTGACAGATTTTCCCAGAAATGTATGAAAGATAACATTCAGCCAGCCATCCATGATTCTTCAGTAGGAAAGAGGGGTATAGACAGATGTTCATATCTCCTGAAGTTTGAAGAACTGCTACAGAATCACCACTTTTAGGGCAAATCCCTATGAAAGGCAAATTGGGGGAGATTTCAGGTGTCAAACCCTCTTCTACCCTCCTACATAAGCTTATAGGAACCTGCATGTCCCATCCCAAAGCAATTTGAGCTGATTTACTTGAAGGTGTCACTAATTCTGGCCAGAAATACATTCTTTAGAGTCATCAGGGTAGAGAAGTTAAGTGTAGTTAAAGGTCGTGATGGCGATTTTTGCCATATATATTAGTGAGATCATCCTTTGCATGGAGGATGGGTGGAGGTTTCAGTTTGTTTTCCTAGTATTGAGAATACCACAGAAGTTGCTATTATAGAAAATACGTGACGGACTGCTTATTTGCTGAAATATAGCCATGTCTCCCATGCTTTCAGGAGCTAAACTGCTTACCTAGGTTTGATATTTTACTTTGATATATATTGCAGAGAAACTTACTTTTTAAATTCTATTTCAAAAAGAGAGTGCATAAAAAGCTGGTGATCTGGAAATTTAACATTGCACTTCTTAGTGAATCCTTTCTTGTAAACCTGAACTTCCTTGCTCAGAAGGTCATAGAAAAAGCCTTGATTCCTTTCACTGGGGCCTCCTACCCTTCTTAAGTAATTTCTTTTTTAGAAGTCATATTTTATCTTCACAGCTAATTTATGCTCCATATCTGAGCATAAATACCAGGGTGCAATAACTGTATACCTTAAAATGCCTTTAAATCTCAACACGACTACTCCTGAATTTTTCCTATTTTTTATACAACTCTCTTCAGTCCTAAATTAAGTATTGTTTCCAAGAAATAATTGTATGTAATGCTACTAATCAGTTAGCTAATCATTGTAAGTCCTGAAAATATTTATTCAATAGATCATTTGCAATTAGCTATAAAATTGAACTTTTTTTAGCTATCATTATTCAGAGTTGGCATTAAAAAATTTAGGAACAAAATGTAATAATGGTTTTAAACATGATAGTGCAAGTATATAGAAAAATACTTACATGAAAGCAACGGAAGCAAGGTATGTTCTGTTGGCCAAAGTATTAATTGCTATAATATTATTATAAACCAGTTAGTTAAAGAAAAATCACTGTGGGGACAGAGAAGAGGTAATCAAGTTTTGGATGCTTTCTAATAGAGGTGGGTACATGGGAGAGGAATGGAATTGTGCCCTCATTTAGAATCAAACCAAGCTGTGCTGCAGTATTTACAAAGCCCAGCAGATTTATCTACAAGTATATCAGCTCAGAAAAGTTTAATGTAATTTAAAATTCATTAACAGAATTAATACACATAAATTCAGATCCGCACATGAATTCTGAAGGGACTGACTTATATGGACAGCACACAAGATTATTCAGATTCCTTGAAACTGATTGTGTAAGGAGCCTCTCAGAAGTTATGGAAAATAACTTTTTCCTGGAAGTGAGAGAAATTGCAAAGCGTGCCTGCACGCTTCCTTGCTACACAAAAGAAACAGCAGGGTTGGTGAGATCTGTGCAGAGTTCAGTGTTGTTTGCAATAAATGGGAAACCTGTGGCAGGTCATCTCTACTCGGCCAGTGTACTCAACACGTAATTCATTTTAGCATGTATTGATGTGACTTTGCTGTGTAAAAGAAGGGTAAGGCAAAATTACTACGTAGCTGAGATCTGTCGGCAAAGTGCATACTGTCTTTCAAATTCTTGCTTCTGCTTTTGTTTTTAAGCTTTGCATTTGAATTTTGTTTGCATAAACGTATGCATAGAGAAAAAAGGTGCGAGTTTTCTGTACCTTGCAATTTCACAAACTCGTACTGCACCAAAGGTTTTTTGCACTAATATTGGCTTTGTCTCCAAAACCTCTAAGTACAAAGTTCTGCTGTAGCTTTGTGATCACAGTAAATATGCACATTCATTTAATATACCTTTTGAAAGGAGGAGTGATACTTAGATATATAAGCTTCATACTTAGACAAAAATGGAAAGAAAATATTTCAACCCTCAAACTTTCCATTATCCTTAGGCAGTCTACATCTGAAAATGATTTGCAACTCAGCAGCCATGGGAGGCCTTTGTCTTTCATAGGAATAAATATTAGAATATAGACATTCTTTGCAGGTAATATTATAAACATTCCTACACTAGTACTTTAAATACTGTGAAGTGAGACCATACTGCCAAAGCAGACCCGTTATTTGTGTTTGAAAAACAAAGGTGTCACTTTTTTTCTGAAAAAGATCCTTTAAAAGGGAAAAAGAAATAGTTTTATGAAAGGGATGGCCTATGTGTTTAAAATAGCCTTATTTTTGTTAAACCACAATTCAGATCTTGCAGTTCTTGCTCGGGAATTGTGCTTGCAAGATTGGTTCTCCTGTTTCAATAACTTTATTGTGAGTATCTTGATCCCGAGTGCTTTTAACTGTGCCTCTACATCCTAATTATTGTTTTGTGCTTTGAGGACAATTCCACAAGTGTATAACAGGAAGGAAATTGGGTTTTTCTTTTGCTGTCTGCATGCCAACACATGGCTAATAAAAAGGAAGAGGAAATGAGTAACATATAAATGGGGAAGTTTTCTCTCTGAATTACAGAAAGATACTCTGATGTGCTTATAATTTTGTCTGTGACTACACAGTGCTGAAAGTGTACCTCAAATTATTTCCATGGGTCTTGTAAGTTTTACCATGTAGGCAAAGAGATGACTTTGGTTCCTCCAAGCCATTTTCCGTGTTAGATAGCTATAAGGCCTTCAGTACTGTAGAGTGTGAACCCCTCACATCTGCCCATGCAGTGCAGGGGGGGGATTCCTGTTCTGAGGCTGAGGAAAGGAGGCACAGAACAGATCAGATCCAGATGCCGAGAAGTGCTTCAGTGCCCGTCAGAGGAATCCATAGCATACAGTAATAAAAGAATGAAAGGAGGGTTTTCCACATGCTCCATATGCACACACGCACATTTCATTCTCTACTTCTGCATTACATATTAAGATATATTATTTGCTCACTGAACTCAGCAGAGAACTGAACTGGCCACAGAAAAGCTTTTATTTTATGCTAGTGATATTCCATTAATTTGAATAGTGTCAGAGGCTGCTGAAAACCAGCATTCACTGTCAACAGTGAGATGGACCCTCATTTTGCTGTCCCTCCAAAGAGTCCTTTTACAAAGCGTATTAGATTCGCCTTCAAATGTTGGAGATAAACCTACGTTCCAAAGCTTTTCTACATAGGGACATTCAGGAAAATGAATTAATTCAAATTAACAAAAGGCGCAATTTTGAAGAAGTTAGTTATGCTGCTGTATAGCCTTATGTGATTGCAGAGTGAGAGTAGTGTTCCTTTGATTTAGGTTGCTTTGAAAGTAAACTAATCTATATTGAAACGGCTTTAGCTGGATCCATCCATTTCTAGAGTTTATTCAGATTAATTTTCTTCACTGCATCCTATAAAGTCTGAAGTCACCTTTTTAGATGTGGAAATCTTTCTGTCTCTGAAATCAGTGGATAAATAGGGTAATGTAACTGAGAACTAACTGCATCTATCATAATGTTTCACCGCTTCACCCTTCTTCTAGTGACTGCTCTGGAGTTAAATACATCTCATGTGGAACCAGGATGTACTTACTAAACATGTTCTGTGTTGCAGGTGGTTCAGGAAGTCCAGAAGAAAGGACTCTTAAGACGACCAATAGATTTAATGTTAGCTGCATACCTCATTCTAGCAACGGGGTTTTGCATATTTAGGGGCATGGTAAGTTGAAGATATTTTAATATTCTGGCCTTTAATTTTCAGTCAAACTTTAAAATTTGAAATCACTGTGTCTGTGTGAAAAAGTATGTACATTTTGGTTAAGGGAAGTCCTGTGACTTTCAGGGTTGTAGTAGGCCTTAGATATATAAAGGGCAATTTGATTATTTATGATAATTAGTGGTGCTTTGCTTGTCCATTTTGCCCTCTGTAAAGTATGTTTTTCAAAAGAAAGTAGGTACACAATCACAAGAGTAAATAGCATCCCAAGTGCGGATCAACGTGACCTAAAACTGTTTTCATTGGTCTGGTGTTACATTTATGTCCAAGAACATGGAGACAAAACAACTAAATTAAATCTGTATTCATGTTTTTCTAAACAGAGTTGCATAGTTAAAATTATATAGGAAGCCAAGTTAATTTACACTGCATGAGACAGAGAACATTTCCACCTAAAAAAAAAAAAAAAAAGATTTATCCACATTAGCTGTTTCTACTTACCAAGCGCTGATTTTTTTAAAAAATGTTTGCTTTTTAAGCGTAGTTGATTGAATTAAAATTTCTGAGGGAATGAATCAGTACTGAAAATGCTTGAAGTAGATAAATCCAGTAGTAGGTAAATCTAGTCCTTTGTCAGCTCTAAAGTATTTTCTGTCTTAAGCAGAAGTGAAGTTGTACATCATTCAGTGAACAGAGCTCAAATGTTTAGGTGTCTTAGACAACTGCCTGCATGCTTGATTTGTAGATCTGATCCTGTCTAGGACAATTCAAGTAAGAGGTGACGATAAGTACCCAAGCAACATTCTATTTACCTAGCACAGATTGTCCTTTTGTACTTATGCTGCTCACATTACTCTGTCATCTCCTGCTGTTTCGCTGAAAACTTGCCTTTCAAAAATTTATGTTTCTTCTAACTTGTCAGACTGCTTCATTTCTTATAGATGATGCTACTTCAGAGCACCACTGATGCAGGTTAATCAGCTGTTTAACCTGTAATTTCACTGTGGGAAATGTTAATCTCATGCTCCAACATCTAACTTGGTTCCGCAATCCCACTCCTTCATTTCTCAGAGGAATTTTTTGTTGACTTTGAGAGTGTGGTCATTTTCCTTATATATTTTCTTTACCAAACAGGAACTGCTTACTGGCTTTGCTTATACATACAGAGATCAGCTGAACATCTCTGTGTAAGCTGCAGTAACCATGATTTTGTGAAAAAGCTAATAAAACATAATCCATTATAGCCCACCCAGACTCTCCTCTTGGATACCCATGTTGAAAAAGAACAGGGAGGAATATCCACTGTTTGTAAGTCATTGCATTTCCTCCTCAAAGTCACACAACAAATACACATGAAATTAAGTTGTGCAAAACTTATTGTTCAGTCCTGTGACTTAGGCATTAACAATGCCTTGCCATAAAACACTTACAGTGACAGCTGTTGACACAGATTGCTGACTCATTTTAGAAAAGTATTTCTTGTTGTCGTAGTAGTTTGTAGTAGTAGTTTGTAGTAGTTTTAAGGGCTACTATGAAAAGGAACTACTTTTGCAACTGGGTCTCTCTTCATGTTTATTGGGAACTTTGTTCTTTCTAAAGGAATGTAAAATCCAATAATCTCTCCTTTGCTACACTTTTAAAAATTATTATTATTTTAAGTAACACCTGTCTCTGCATTGCTCTCCACTGCTACCTTGCCACAATGCAACACTTTTCTTGGACTATGTCCATAGCTTGTTATCCTAAAATTGGGTGCTTAACCTGAAGTTTCCACTGTTTGAGCAATTTTCCATTGGAAAGTTCGTTTGCTGGGATCAAAGTCTGTTTATCAGAGCAAATCAATAGCAATTATACTTTTACTACAGCATAGCCAACTGACTGAATTTGCTTCCAGTCAAAATCTTTAAAGCAGGCTGTCAGCGTTTCCTTGCAAACCCTCTGAGCAGGAGCTGAGAGGAGGCTGCATTTCAGCTTTTTAATTGGTGATCAAATGGGTCACCTTTGCAACAGATTTTGAGCAAGGCTCCAGGGTAGCAGTGCTGCAGATTACTAGTGAATCTTCAGGGCTGGTGAGAGGTTTCAGGTTAGCTGGTTTTAGAACAAATTCTTTGTTCACGGGAAGTTTTAAAAATTCTTCTTAGATTGCTCTGGATTGCCCTGCTGAACTCTGCCGGCTATATATTCAACTTCACGAGCCTTATATAAAAGATCCTGCTGCCTATCCTAAGCTTCAGGTAAAACATTGACTGTGGAGCATAGAGTGTTAAGAAGTGATTTGTTAACTGGCACAAAGATGAAGCCATGGGTTTCATGGATGACAAGATCAATAAGGGAAGTATTTGTTCATGGCAAGTTAAACAGTTTTCATGTTTTCTACTACAGCCATTACAGGGTACCAACTCTTCATTGTGATAAACTTAACTTAGATTCAAATCAGTTACCTATTGTTACACATCCCAATTACTCAGGCTTCTTTTAATATAGTCCATGAAAGATCTGCATGCTTTTTATGATCATTCCCCTTCCTTAGAAGGGCAAAGTAGGCTTTCAGTCTGGAATAACGGAGCAAAACAGGGTGTAGTAAGAGTAGAGTCCTTAAGCTTATGTTATGCTTCTGTCACCAGTGACACTCCTTGAAACATGACACTTTTTACAAACCCTATTTACACAAGCATTGCAGAGGAGGGAATGTTTTGCTTTAGTTTTGTAGTATTTGCAAGGCTGCCCTTCTTTTGCCACCCTGGCTGCTGCATGAGGGCAGGCCCTGAAGCAGTAAGAGGATTCACGAGTGAAGCAATGAGCAGAAACCAAAAATCTCTGCTGGATGTGTTCTTTCTGGGAAAGGGGTGGCTCGGGTGGATCTCACACCTCCCAGCTGAAAGCGCAATGGAGCTTGAGAAGCGGACACCCATGTTGTGTTGGGCACTGAGTCAGGTCGAGCCACGCTTATTGGCATGGTCTCAAGATGGGAAGGGGTAGGAAAACATGTCCTGAGATGAAGAGGATTTGTATGGGCCAAAGTGACAACGGCCATCAATACTAGTGGAGGCCTTAGGGTAGGCGGATCCAGTCAACAGCATCCAGGTGTGAAACTCTTTTCTTAAATAAGTTATAGCTGCAGAAAGGCCCGGGAATCATTGCTGCAAGGAGTGTAGTTTTGAATAGTCTCAACTCCTCAGTCAGCAGCTGGCTAATTTTTAAATGCATTTCCCTCACACTACAAAGCAACTAATATTTCTGTTTAAAATGCAGATGCTGGCATACATGTTCTACTCTGTGCCATACTATGTGGTTGCTCTGTATGGCCTACTGGTGCCTGGTTGTTCCTGGATGCCCGATTTAACCCTTATACATGCTGGAGGACTAGCTCAGGTATTTCTTTGTAAAATGTTCACTCTTGAATTACCAAGTAATAAGTAGAGAACTATAGAATAAATAAGGGGCCCAGGGCTTGATCTTCCCGTGTGGGTTTTATGCCGTTGTAACTGAGATCATCTTTTATATCTGTCAAAAAGCTAATTTAAGGGAGTGGAGAATCAAAGCTATTATACGTCTCTAATGTCTGCGCTCTTGCTTTAGTAGACTTCTCTCCTTCTGCAGAATCTTTTTATTGCGCTCATTTAAACCTTATTAAGCACCATGCACTCTTTAGCTGAGGCCAGGAAGGAAGCCTGTATTAAAACTGTAAGAGTCAACCATGTAAAAAAATCCAAACCACAACAAAACAGTAAAATACATTGTTTCCACAGTATGCGTTGGCCAACTAGGGAGTCTGAAAAAGATAAATGGAAGAAAGTATCCACTAGTCACACAAAATGAACAATATCAGTTGATGATGTTGCTGTAACACTGAGAACCTCCTGGGCCACACACCACAGTAACACTAAGACATGCTCGTGTCGCCAAAGGCAGACCAATGATCATACTTTCTTAACTCATTCTGTTATGATTCTCTGAAATAAACAACCATAGTTAATTACTAGATGGTGCTGATGGTTATGAGAAGACTGGTCAAAACAAAAAAATTCAAAAGGAACTAGTAAATGACTTCTCATGGCATAGAGATGACCATTTAACAGTTGAGACAGTGACAACTGATTAGTACTGTACGTAGGGAATGAAATGTGCTCTGAGCATCCAGCCAATGCAGAAAATATGCACATAATCCTGCAACAATAATGAGAACATAGGCACACGGCAATCGGTGTAATTCAGGTACCACTCATAGACAAACACAGACCAACACTTTGTTCCCCGGGCTAGAGACAACAATCATGGATACGAACTACAATCCAGCTTAACTGCCCCGTAAGGCTGGGGGAGGGACAGTTTATTTTCTACTTGTGAGCAACTATCACAGAGAATATGACTTTTTTTTTTTTTTAAACACACCAGTTTATAGAGAATCTTGAATCACCAAATTATATTAAAACAGAATCTGGCAAACATATTAATGAGGAGGTTTAAATGCTCAAAAGGTATCATAAATACCATACAACTGTGTTTGGCCCAAATCTAATCTAAAAAAAGCACAAGCTAGCTAAAGTAGGCAAGCCCGTGTCAGGAACCTCTCTCTACTGACAGATTACTCAGGTTTCATGAATTCCCCAGACAGTCAGGAAAGAAACCGCTCCTTCAAAGATTATTTAGCACAAGGAAAAGTAAACCAGAAGTCAGAGTGTGCTGGCCGTCACAATCTCGCAAGCTTACCAAAAAGCTCAGCCTCCTAGATTGGAGGTGATTTTTGGCTGGTTGGTTTGGTTTTGGTTTGTTGGGGTTTGTTTTGTTTATGTTTGTGGTGTGTGTTTTTTTTTTTCCTTTTAAATGTTTCCCATAACAAACACTCACTTTGTTTTTAATGGCGCTTTGTACCTTTTAGCTGTATGATTAATACATGCAACATTTTGTTGCTGAAGTCTAAAACCCCCTCTGTTGTCCCTTGTGGTTTGGCTTTAGGATAATGCTGATTTACACATTAGACAAGGAGAAGAAAAGCTACTGGTAACCCAAAGCTAACACTCAAAGCTTCCCATTTTACTCTTTAAAGCTTGTCCTAGGCACAAGCAAAAAGCGTGGGCTGACAAAAACTAACTGATTAAGAGAACTGTATGTTGCTGCACCCTCCCCACATTTTATCCTGATTCAAAAAACATTTCTTTAAGTTTGTGAGGGTTTTTTTGTAGTTTTTACTTCAAAGCACTGCAGAATGAACTTCAGTCATCCCACAACTGAATAGGATTTAATTGATTTGACTTGGCGAACTGTGAGCGACCTGGGACGAAAAATGTGTGTGACAATGAATTGAGGACTCCTATATTATTTTTGGTTCTGGTCATTTTGAGGCACAAAACACACTTCCAGGTTTGTCTACTGTTTTCTCAAGTTAAAACATTGTAATTGATAATTAAAACATACATAGTTACTGAAGCACATTTTACTTTCTCTTACGCACAGAGGTCCAAAAAAGATAAATATCTAATGATGGAAACGATGGGCATTGCCCCTTGGGAATGAGCACTGCTCCTACAGATGGGGAATGTGGAGATTTTAATTATTTTTATTTCTATCATTATGAAGTATGTACTTTTTATAAAAACAAGTCCCCAAATACCATGTAATGCATCTAAACTAAGAACCTCTAAAAGTGCCTAGCCTTTCACACACAAAGAGAAATATTTACTGGTTTTCAGAATTACATGCAGCTGTCACCTTGAATTATTCTGTTACTAACATTCAGACCCCAAACCCAGGTTGTCACCCTTCTTGGACTTTCTGAAGCTTCAGGAAGAGCTCTTTAAATGTCACACAACTGAAGTACCAGGAGCTTTGATTATACAGAAGGGTTGGAACAGCCTCTGTGAACTTGATAAAATTGGCATTTCCCTAGGCAAGTGAGGCTCATGAGAAGCGCCACAGCCCTGCTACCCGAAACCATTCTGTCTCACCCACTCTCCATAGCCCACTTCCCTACTCTCTCAGATGTAGAAAGTTTTTCTCCTTCTCTAAGTGCTTTCCTTAGTCCTGCAGTTTTTGGTGTCTGGTTTCTGCAGGGCCTCTTGTCTACAAGGGAACCTAAACCCAAGGAATGTATTTTTCTAGGTTACTCTCTCCCCGCTCTATTTGATGGCTTTCCTTAGGCTCATAAGACTTGGTCCAAACCCCTCCAAAATCAGTTACAGCCTTTGCCTGATTTTAGTCAGTTTTAGAGAGAAGGCACAGAGTGAAGAAGGACTCCTAACCTTTGTCCAGGCCCTTCTCTGTCCCTAGCTGGAGGGCTTTCTTGGCTGCAGTGTAAGAAACATTCCAAGTATTGTCTATGGCTAAGCTACAGGCAAAAAATATTGTAAAAAAAATCCAAGCCCAAACTATTTCATACAGACAAGAAGCTTAATGAGCAGCAGGCATGTGCAAGTTGCAGTTGTCAAGTTGAGCAGTGCCACGTCCAGCCCCGGGCAGCTTCCAGTTGCTGTGGGAGGGCCTGGTCAGCAGACTGGCCGCGGCTTCGAGGTTAGCAAAGGCTGAATGTTCAATGGATAAGGCTACCTTAGAAGTTTACTTGCAGCAACTTATTTGATTTCTCAGCCAAGGTTTAAGGGTTTGATCCTCAAAATTCCCCACTTAGAGAGGGTTCAATAACAGACAGCACCAAGGAATGCCTTATTCTCTGAGAGGACCCCATCACGGCGAGGTGACACAACAGACGCAAGGTTGCTCTCACTTACGGCAATGCCAGCCTGTTGCGCAACAGACGCAGTGCCGTGCAGTAACTAACAGCTCTTGTCTTACTGCTTAAAATTATGGATTTGGTGCAAGTCTGCCTGGTACTTGAAAGGAGAGCAGGACTGGGCTGCTGGCGAGTGAGAGGTCTGCTTTTAAGACACCCCCCCCCCCCAAGGGGAGCAGGGGAAAAGCAGAAGCAGAATACGGTCATGGAAAGGAAACACGTGAGATTAAAGACAACACAATTTCCACAGAGGCAAATCAAATTTAAAAAAAAAAAAAGAAAGAAAAGTGACTTTAACAGACCTAAATATCCTCCCTGGTAATGAAAGGAAGAAGCAGTGTGCTATATTGAAAAACAAGTCTAATAAACAGTAACTTCATTATATGGTGCATCATTAGCTAGTAAAAATCTTCAAGGGCTACAAACAGAACAAAATGTTTCTGCCTTTTCTTTTGATAATGCTCAAAGCTCACTAATGTGCCACAACTCTTGTAAGAGACAAGACCACACAATAAGGCTTAGATCTTCAAAGGCATCTAGGAGGCTGTGGGAGTTCTGGGTCTCTCAGAAGCGGTCCCTTACAGCTTTTTCTGACAAGGCTTACTATAAACTTATTATGAATTTACCATCAACTTACTATGATGCACAGCTGGCCACTCTTGGAGACAGGCAGGCCTTGCAATCCTCCACAGAGAATTACACAGCTTAGCATCTTGTTCACCCCAGAAGAGGCTCTACAATACTCTCAGGAGGCTGTTAGTGCCTAGGAAAACATTAGCCAGCCCCAGCCCTCCTACCTGAAGCCCGATGGTGGCTGGCTGCTTGGGAAACCGCCGCCTCACAGAGCAGGAGGTCTTTGCTGCTGAGCACTAATGCGCTGGCTGCCTGGGCTGAGATGGCTCCAAGGCGAGGAAGGGCAGCCGGGGCCTGAGCGAGCCCACCCAGGGGCCTGAGGCAGGTGGGAACAAACAGGCTGCACCACAGCCTCAATTATGAGGCTGATTGATAGAAAAAGGCTGGTGATCCTGTGCCCCTCACCATCTGTTTACTGTGCAATAGCTATTTACAGAAACATGCTAAGTGGCACTCTGCTGGAGTGTGTTTGTACTTCATTGCTTTGATTACTCCGTTTCCTGACTCAGGTTTGCTAGATCAGCTCTCCCTCTGAAGTGGAGGTGGTTAGAATCACCGAAAACGGATTTCCCTTTCTGTTTTGATGTATGGTCTCAGCCTAACCTTTTGCTAGAGGGGTGTGTATTAAAACACCTGCACTGTATTTCATTTTCTACTTCGCTAACCGTGAGCAGAACTGTGTTCTTTCTGAGTCCAAAATAACTCCCGCTGAAGCCAGAACAGAGGACGTGATTTGGCCATGGCGTACTCCTCTGCGTTACTGAAATCCTGGTGTCCCTTTCTCCTGCTCTGCTTAAGATCAAATTGATGTTTGTCTTCCCCGATCTCCACTGCTAACTAACTAAATAATAAGAAAAAAAATCAGACACACAATAGTTAATGTGAACAAGCTGTGGCTTGAAATAGCAGGTAACAGATGGAGACAAAAGACAGCGACTATCCTGACGCTTCTATCTTTAAATGTCTGTTTATGCTAAAAATATGCTTCAGCCCAGCAAGCTTGTCTTTGCCTATAACCTTCACTGTAAACCCAGCCTATACTTCAGAACCGCCCCCAGCCCAAACCAAATACTGCAGATGTTTTCTGAAATCATCAGTTCTGGGATCAGAATCTGGAAGACTGGGTTTAAGATTTAAAAAACAAAACAAAACCAGAACTAACATAGCTTCCAAGATTTTATTTTCTGACTTTATGCCGAGTGAGTGAGTGTCTGTCTGCTTCCCCTCGATGCCAAACACAGCATTCCCGGGTAGGCGGGTGCGAGTCCGGCCCCCGCGGCTGGGCTGAGGCTTCGGAGCGCAGATCCCTACGGCGATGCCCACCCCAGTGGCCGTTTGCCTGGGGACGGAGCAGGGACCCTCTTGCGTTAATCATCACCTATAAGCCAAGGGCGAAGTTCTATGCCTGATGTAAAGATCAGTGCCACCGTGTGCATAAAATAAGCCTCCTACCATGGCACTGACAGTTCCTCTTATGCCTCTTATACCAAGATATTAATGACCTTAGTTTAGACTGTATTTTTATACCGCTGTGCAAAAGTATGATGGATAATTCTGGAATAAAAGGGCTGGCTTGGAAAATGTCCCTGGAGATGCACACTTGCATGCAGATTACGCTGTCTTTCCAAAATACACATCGACTTTACCTTTTTTTAATATATACGTTATATACACACCACAGGCTCAATTTTCCCATATTGGTGCTTCTCTTCATGCTCGAACGCCTTACATCTACAGAGTCCCTGAAGAAGCAAAACAGTTTTTTCTGATATTGAACATAATGTATGGGATTCTTCCCCAGCTGCTGGCTTACAGGTGTGTCAACAAGCCAGAGTTTTTTATGAAAACAAAACAAGAAGAAAAAATGGAATAGCACAACTGTTTTCAGCTCCTCCTTTTGGCTATGTATATAATTGGGTTGGGATGTCACCGAACTGCTCAAATGGAACCCGAATGAAGCGTGTAAGGTGTGTAAAACTGCACAGTTGTGTAAAGTTGCACGGTCTGTTGTGTTCATCCTACTCAAAAAGGGAAAATAAAGACGACTGCCTTCAGTACCACTTCTCAACATTTTGACTTTGCGCTGCAGTGGAGTTGCTACTTCACATAGCTATTTTTAAGTAAGCTGCTCTGACAGTTTTAGAAATACTGCATGAAGTTAAATAATAATAATGATGTCAGTGTTTAGCCTCCACACAGTGAAGAATATCAGTGCTAGCAATCCCTACACAGAGCTACTGTAGAATGTGAAGGTCAGTATTTTGAAGTGTGAAAAATTAACATACATAACTCTGTCACATGCACATGGTTTATTTGTCAAAAAGTATGTCTCTGGGTCAGCCTTGTTAAAAATCCCAAGAAATCTTTTAAGAAGCAATCAACTCTTACGGTAAGACTCCATATATGATAAGCAAATCATAGTTTTGTTAATTCCTGTAAGGGTTCGCTTCTGCAAGGACCGCTCATCTGCTTGAAGTTACGCACGTGCTTACCAGCACCTCTGAACTGGGCACGGAGGGCTCGTTACCTTGAGCAAGCCATCGGGCCTTGTGCCGCCACAGGCGTTTGCAGAGAGGAGGGGGTTTTGGCCATGTTCTCCTCTGCAGCTACTTTTGCTAATGCTGTTGGGTGACAAACAAGCAGCGGCAAGTACAGTGGCCGCGGCTTGTGTAGTTTATGTTTCTGTTTGCAATTACAACTATTTCAATGACTTCTACGTGTATCTACGCTAAAAGCAGTACATTTAGTGCCTTTGTCACAGATGAAATTAGCTGATACATTTTAACTCGAAACACTTTATTTGGGGATGTTGACTTTTGGCTGTTTCGATTTAGAGAATTTTAATTTTCTGTTTAAACCTAGTGGGTAACAAGAAAGCATCAGCTCATGCGCATGCGTGTTGCACCCTGCATAAGGGGACTTTCAGAGCAGCAAGGAAGTCATGCTTTCACACTCTCCCGCTGCACACCGCAGGGTGGGTCACAGCCGCGCTCCGAGGAGAGAACCCACGGTTTGGTACCTCCGGCCAAAGGGGCAGGCCCACAATAACCCCAGGCAGAAGCACATGGCAGGCAGTGCTTCTTGGCAGAAAGGAACCTAGCGCCCAGCCTCCCTGGCGCGGGCTCCCCCACGGGCGCTAGGATGCGGGGTAGCTCCATCCCAGTACCTCCTCCCAAGACAAGAAGCCCAGAGCTGGGGGGCTGTAGTAGGACGTGCTGGCTCGCAAACAGGTGTCCGAGCCTCCGATGTTACTTCTAATGTGTTTAAAGAAACTTTGAGTACATTCAAGGTGAATTTAATAACCTCCTGTTATCCAGAAAAGGCAAAGTACAGAAAAAATAAAGATCTCACCTGCACTTGTATCTATTATGGTCAACTCATGTTAACAGAATGTTTTGCTTTAATACTTGACTTACATTAATACCTCACATTATTACACGTATGAAGCCAAATATGACGCTAACTTAGTTGCTTACAACCTCAAACCTTACTCCCAATACACATTCCAATAAATTTATTCTGTAAAAACAATACATTTTTTTGTTTTCTTTTTGTTTTGTTTTTTGTTTTTTTGTTGTGGGTTTTTTTAGTTTTTTACAGTAAACTCGTCAACTACAAACCTTGAATACGCAAAAGATGTTCCAAGGACAAGCATAACAAGGATTGATAAAACCAGACTAAATATGTTTTCACAATAAAAGCTGGCATAAAAATAAATAAAAATCTCTATTATCACAATAGCAACAATAATGTACACAGAATAATGGATTTGGAATGCTTACTTACTAGTCTAGTTCTATTTCCAAAAGGAAAAAAAAGCCAGAATGACAGCATCCTTTTTTAAGCCTTTCATTAGTTAAAATTGATGTTTTCTTTTGGTTTCCCATAGGGTTCTATATCACAGTAAGCTTAAAAATGGAAAGCATCCAAATGAATGATTTCAAATTGTGTTGGCATTGGAAAAAATCCTTGTATTAATCTAAAGAAACACAAAAAGACTTTCACTAACTCCACATATAGGAACTAAGTCAGATAGTGTACGTTACATCATGATTTTGAGAAGTATTAAGAGTATAACTAGCTAGGTACTTCTAATAGGGAAAGGTATTTTATTACATTATTGAACTTGGCGGTGATCTCAACTGAAGAATTTCTCTTTCATGTTGTAAACTGATCAAAAATCAAGAAAGTATGGATATAGGGAAATTTAAAATTATGTTTGTACGTGGAAGATATTGTAGTATTGCATGGAGGGGACTCATTTCTAAGATTTACTTGTTTTTAAAAAAATGCTGATTTAGAATGATATAATTTGGAGTTACACCTTTTCTTTCTAGAAAAGGAATCCAAAACATGTTCAAGTATGCGGTATCTTCATAAACCTCAGCCACTGGTAAAGGGCAACTTCATGCAACCAAATAATATGAAAATCAAAAAGTAACCCTTAGAAAAAAGGGTAAAATGTCATTTCTGCAAACACAACAGATAGGAATGTGAATAATGTGCATACAAACTGGGATGCTGTTGATGATACTAATGAACAGATGCGGTGACTCATATCAAATCCAAGAATATTAGACAACCAAACATGTAACCTTCTTGTGTTTTCCCTTAATAGTCAGCAGTCATTTTGTTGGTTAAGTCTGAAAGAGAAAAAAAAAAGAATCACAGTTAATGTACGGAAGAGCATGCTGCAACGCACTTGATACAGTTAATGCCGTATTCCCACGCTTCAGAGTCACAGGTACAAGGAACCACCTGGTCTGTTTGAACAGAAATTTCTTCCTACAGAAAACTGCTTACGTTACATCAACTAAACATGCCACTACAAAATGTTAAAGAATACAGTCCGAAAGTAAACATTTAGGGCTTTATTCAAATAAGCAGCTCGAGTCGTGTATGTGGGTTGCTTTTGGTTTCCCCCCATCAGTTCATTCCGAATCTTGTACCATACTTCACACACAACCAAATTTTGCGTTTTTCTGCTACAGTGAATCGCTGATAGCTCGGGCGCTGCTGTGCTCCTGAACGCCTTGTGATGAGAACAGCCTCTGTTCAAACACAGGAACGCTTAGCAAGGTCAGTGAAAGATAAACAGTTTTCACAGCTAACGTATCTGAATGTTGCTTCTGAAAAGGAAACAGCTTGGCTTGGAGTTCACTGTGAGGCGCTGACAGAAAAGGAAGAAACTCCCACTTCATGACTGAGTCAAGGTCAGCTCTTGCTTCCACTGACATTGCTGGGACAGGATCAGGCTGGCCTCACGGGATCATGGCAAGTGTCTCCAAGCCTCGGTTTCTTCGTATTAGAGAGAGCAAAACTCACCTACAGGCAGAGGGATGAACTGCTTTTGTCCAACAACATGAAGACGTGCAACGCTGCACGACTACCTAACCCCGAGCAAGATGTCCCGTCTCCTTTGTGAAGAATTCGGAGCGTGAATGCCTGTCCTCCCACACCCTGATGGACGGAAAGAAACCCAACACACAAGCAGTACGGAAGAATTAGTACCGTACTTGGTGTGATCATCCAAGAAAAAAAACAACATCAAGGAATAAGTAAGGGGGTACAGGTTAAATCCACTGGGGATGACGGAGTTTCCATTTTACATGGGATCCGGAGGAGAATATGAAAAGAAGACATTTTAACATCCCTGCACGAGCAGTTTGCTGCCTAGGCTGTCTCCCGCTCTGGCCCATCATCCCCGCTGTGTGTGCTGCCGTGGCTAGAGCGGACTATGCTTCTCTGTCCAAGAGGATAAGAGCGCACCAGTGCCCACTCAGCAGCCTGGGCGCCCAGCCTGCTCGCTGCACCTCTGAACTAAGGGCTGCAGTGTTCAGTGCGGTTCTTCTCTCCTACGACAAGGGGTTTGCAAACAGTAAGTAATGGAAACCTGCACTTTCCGTGTGGGAGGTCCTGGTACGTCCTGACTAATGACACATGATAAGGGGTTATTCTAAAATGCTCATGCATGTAACGATGGCTTACAGGAACTGCCTGAGCCCTGCCTCCCCCCAAAAGGTGCAGCAATGCGCTGCTCATCCAGGGCACTGCACTTCCATTGACCGCTCTTCTCTTTAAGTCACGGAGATGATGCTTACAGATGCTTGGAGACGTGGCTTGGAGGGGTTCGCTGCCATTTCTTTCCCTTCAGAGGGAAGTGCAGACACCCATTAAAACAACTACAGATGATTAGTCAATCAAACCATGCCTTCTGCTAAAGTTGTTAATGACAGCTGCTACCCAGCACTGATAGGCAGGACGGGTGGCGAAACAGTCAGTCCCTGCGGTATCGCCCTCAGATCCAGCAAGGAAAGCTGTCCTTTCGGAGGCTGAAAGCTTTGCACTTGTTAACAACAATTCCCCTCTGGGCTCAGGCCAGAAGACTGGGTCGGCACCATTCTCAAGCGGGGCGCTGGGAATAGGAATGCTCCCACTCCCCGCTGTCTCACAGATAGGTCCGCTGGGCCCCAGTGTGGCACAGGAAGGACAACAAAGAGCCAGGCATGCAAATCGTCTTCTAGGATTTTCACAGTTGCCAGTACCACCTCCCAGCATGACACACATTTTGTCTCCCAGGCGGGCTGCCAGCTGCCCCAGAAGTCAGCACTTCTCCCCCAACGCGGGCAGCCCCCGGGAGCCCGGGGCTGCACAGGGACCTCGGCTCCCCCGGCCCAGGCACGCGCGCTGCCGGGCTCCCGCTGCAGCCGCTGAGCAAGGATGCGGCAGAGCTGAGCAGTTTCCATGGTCTCCATGGTTTCACGTCTCTTCAGAAACAGATCAACTCGCATCATCTTTGTTTGAACAAGTCGCCAGCTTTACTGCAAGATACGGCACAATGTGTGCCGCGCTGATCAATGCTACTGCACACAAAAGAAACAGCACAGAATCTGACTGATTCGAGTCAAAAATTTCAGTCATCAATAAAACTGAAGGACAGAGAACACAGACAGCAGGGAATAAATCTAAATCCACAAAGTGCCTTGTTTTTTCTGGCACTGAAAACTCCTTCCTCAACAGTGTCTGGCAACCGACTCCGCCATCCTGTGCTTTAAAAGCTCTTCCTGGATGGGCAGAAGGATAATTATTTACTTGCTCTGTACAGTCATTGTTATTCCATGTTGGTTTGAGGTCAAAATGGTTACGGGATTCAATGTACACAGAGATGCAAAGGGGATATTTCATCTATACCGGCTGCTTGCATTCAGACCTCTATGTTTCTCCTGAGTTATGTCCCACTGCCTTCTTCAGCAGTGCTCTTCTCCTCAGCTCTATGAAGGCAGCAGAAAACACACCTCTTTACACCAGAGAGTATGCCACTATTTGATTTTTACGTAGCAATTTTTACTGTGCAATAGTTACACACATTTTTACAAATGTTATCTTTTTGGAGGGTTAGATTTTAACTTACCTCAAATTGCTGAAAAAAATTCAGACAGAAATACGTACTCTGTTTTCATTTTCTGGAAAAATGCCCACATAAATGCTTCTACATTGAACAGAGCCCGAAATGCTATGCTTTTAATGTTGATAAAAGCCCAAACCTGTTATGCAGCGTAACCAGTGTTATTCGTCAGAAGTAAAGAAGGAAGAGCAAAGGAACCAAACATGTCAAAACCACATCAGAAGGACGCAAGGAACCTGTGTTTCTCTGACCGGTTTGGCCATAACACTTGTCGTTCACAGCAGTAACTGGAATTGTTGCTACCCCACAAGAACATCACAACAAAAAATATGTCCTGGACACAGGCTGTTTTAAATATGTTCTCCCAATTGCAATAGGATCAGATGGCAGTAATTTTGGACCAGATTTTGATCCCCTTATTCATGCTGGCAAGCAGTCGCCTCCACAAATAGATCCACTGACTCCCATGTTAGTAACTGATTGTCAGTGTGAGTAAAAAGATCACAGTCCTTTACCCCACTTTAATATTCAGGCCGTACCAGGAGAAAAAAAATGCATTTCATTTCCAACAAATCTATTATTTTTCAAAGACTCAGTAAAATCATTCACCTCCTGAAAGGCAACCACCTGCATCCATATACGAAGAGAATGCCTCATTTACCAACACAATGTCTGGACCGTAACGAAAACAACGAATACCAAAAGAAAAACTTGCCACATACCCTGAGTGCTGACCTTAACATTCAAATACTCTCTAACAGGCCAGGGACTACGGCCAGCTTTCAAACGTCATTACATGGGTATCCAGAGAGTAGAAGTAAAAAGCAACTTAGGTGTTCAGTTATAAGATTCAGAGTTATGCCAGCCACGAACCAAACACACAAGTCACTGGAGATTTAAATGTGGAACGTAAATCTGCTGCCATGAATTCACTGATTTATGAGCTAATTTTGTGCCATAGAAAGTAAACAACACAGAGCCATGACCACCTTTCCACTGGAATATTCTGTTTATGTGGTATTTTGAGAAAGCCAGAACAATTTAGTCTTTAACAGCAGAGGACTATTGTGGGGGCGGGTCTGCGACTCGACTTGAGCAAGCTGTCTTAGCTAATATATTATTAGTTAATTAATATTCGATAATAAAACCCTAGGTTCAGGCTTTGCATCTTTCTGGGGAAGGCATCAGCCAAAGAACAGCAGTGAGGGAAAGAGCTTGAGAAACAGGCAGTGGCAGGACACAATTATAAACTGTGGCTGAGTCTGAGGAAGCTAATGTCTTCCATTGAGAGTGCCTGGAGTCCTCAAGAGTAGCTGAGAAACTAAGGGATGGAGATAAGAAAAGAAAGCAGCTTTGTCAACCCCAGGTATAAAAAAACCATCACAAGTCGAGCCCTTGAACAGTATGAAATTGGCTGAAAAAATATCATAGCTTTGGAAGTACTTTTATTTGCTCTGGGTTTTGAGTCTTTAAGGAAGCCATCACTTCACATTTTCAAGCTTTCCTCTACCACCTGGAGGTTAGAAATTTCATTAAAAAATATAGGTGAAGATGCTCCTGCAATCATTTGACTTCAGCCGTTAACCCTTCAAGAAGATCCCCACAATGCTGAGGGTAAGCGTGTGATTAAAAGGCAAGGTTCCCTCTGGTCTGAAGAGCGGAGATGTGTCTTCAGCCTACAGTCCAGGCATTATAAAACATAACCACTACCTCATTATTAGTAGTATTATTAAGAGAAAAGCTGCTTGTGTCCTTGAAGCAACTCTTGCATGGTCAGAGACCTGGGCGGTGCAGAGCACGGGAGCCAAAGGCCCTCCAGGACGCCGCCCATGGGGAGCACTGCCGGCAGGGTAGCTGAGCCCGCAGCCTTCTGCCCACCTGCCTTCCACAGCCCTTCCCAGCCTCCACTACCAGGCATCTTTTCAGCAGCCGGTGACGGTGGCAAAACCAGGGGAATGAAACATGCCTGTCCTTGCGATCAGGGCTCTGAACTCTTGTTTTTCTTGTTTCTTTGCCTTCGTGGTACCTTTCTACAAGTTATTTTGAAACAAACTCTATTCTGGTGTGAGTCTCGCGCAGCCCCCAGCACCCTGCCTTGGCGGGGGGAGCAGGTTTGCACCCCGGGCTCACTTTGGTGAGCTCCTGGCACCATCTCACGGCCCGAGAACCGCCCTGAGCCCGGCTGGCCTCACAGGAGGGCCAAGCGGCGGGTGCGCAGCTCCCGTGCTGCACGCTGGGGAGAAGGAAGCCCATCGTCCTCAGGCTGCGTGTTGGTGGTCCAGTGCTCTTCTCACAAGAGAAATGATTTTAAAGAGACCATAATATCATCTATGATGCTGTCTTTTAGCAGACTTAGACATTCTTCTGAATTCATGCGGGTGAACAAGAGGACCGTATCCCAACTCGGCAAGCATGTGGTGGTCTTTTTCGACCTTCCTTTCTATAGCAGAGAAGGCCAAGTGCATGGGCTGGAGGAGCTCTACGCCCTCCAGCAGCCTTCCAGTCTGGATGTCCAGCAGAACATGGCTGCAGGACAGCCGGCCCTGCACCCCCGGAGGTCAACCTACACACACGCTGTGTGACTGGCCGTTTAACGCCAACTGAAAAAAAACCCTGATTACTCTCCCCGAGTGCCTTGTGCCTGATGAAGGCATACCGTCTAAAAAGACACTCGGTCTGGCTTTGAGGATGAGAGGAGATGGAGTGTCCCCTCCTGGTCCTAAAAGAGAATTGCACTACTGACAGAATCAAAAGTTAACGCTGAAGAGGATTTACGTGTGAAATGCTGATTCTGCAGCAGAAATGCCCAAGGTGAAACATCTGGATCAGGATGTGAATTTCTCCAAACTTATCAGTGCTTTTATCTCAAGCTGCCCTTAAAACCATCTCTCCATCTCTCTTTAGTACATGCTACTAAAACTCCACCTTTCCCATAACGTTAAAAGCATCCAAGATCTAGTTAAAGACTGGTCGTTCAAGTATGAGGGCAAGCCCGAGCGCCGGGGTTGCAGAAGTCAGAGCAGAGCCAGCTCCTCACATGGGTATGACAATGTTGACTGTGAGTATTTCTGTGTGGTTGGTGCTGGCAGGAAGGACACAGAAACCATAGACGATATTTCAGCACAGGGGCTGAAATATCTGTAATCCTGAAAACGCTGCAGAGCACCATGATGTTCTAGCATGCTGGACTCTACCTCCCAGCGATTACAAGCATGTCACATACAAAAGGAAGAGCTATATGAATGTCACCAGCCACAAAGCCAACACCCTATGTGACTTTTTAGCCACTTAATCTGCAACTGACCTAACTCAGTAAGCATTTGGTCCTTACATGGAGAACATGCCTGAAGTTCACAGATATATCTCCTGTCACTGCCCTGCTGAAGCTCTTGCCACCTCAGATGGACCTTGTGGCCAGTTTTCTCAGTCAAATACCTATTTGAAGATATGAAAGTGTCACAGAGGTCACTAGCCAGAAAGTGGGCAACACATAGGGTATGCACTCGCCACACTAACCAGCCCCAGGCTCTCAGCTTCTGTGGGTGAGGTGCTGGGATGGCATGTCTCCTCGTGTCAGTCTCTGGCTCAAGCCAGCTGCTTGTTCAGAGTGAATGGGAGAGGGTCACAGCATATCATCTTCCTGACCCCATGAGCCATGTATCAAAGCCTTTATAAGGTGAAGAGCCACAGAACACACACACTGTACCACAGAGAGACAAGGGGACAAGAAGCTCTGGGAGGAGTCTTTAAGCGGGAGATGACAGCAGCTCCCCAGAGGTTGCGTTTTGTGAGAAAGGGTTGAGGCCGAGCACGCAGCTGGGTGCTAAGGCACCTCGGCAATGTCAGATGAGAGCCTGTGCTGGCTGGCTGCCTCTCACACCTGGGGATTCGTGTCACTCAGCAGCTCCTGTGACAGCCCAGCCCGGCTGCTGGCCACGTGGCACAGCCTTGGCATGGGACCTGCACAAGAATTGGTTCTGAGCCGGAGCTGTAAGTGCTGGAGCAGGAAGGCTTGTGCTGCTCCAAAGGCTCAGAAATAGCAGTGGTTGTTAAAGGTGGCTGACGATTAACCAGCTCCCGTGCCAGTTCCCCTGCTCAGCAACCTTCCTTTCTGTTGTTGTGGTCACAACAAAATAATATTGATATGACACAAACATACAAGGAGATCATGTGAACCTGCTCTGGAGCAGACTATGTCCCCTCCTTGCAAGGCCATATCCCAAGCAGGATCTGCCCTAAAACCCGCAGTATGCAGAGTCTGTAAAGTGCACGTGAACCCTCATGAACTCCAAAGGTCGGTGGGACTGCACAAATTTTAAACAACTGTGAAAGGACAAGCAGGCTCCCACTGCTTAGTGAGCCAAAATCCATTACGCAAACAGTCTGATTCTGCTCTCACATCAATTTTGCATCATTCCAGCTCATGGTTTTCAGCAGTTCCTCTCAGCTGACATCCATGCAAGTGTTGGAACAAAAATAATGGTTATAGTATCTTTTCTCATTCGGTCGTTTCTTTAGAGCAAAATTTGTACCAGTGCAGGGACCATGCCCATGTTTCTGTTCTGGGCACATTCTGAGCACTGAAATGCAACGTAAAAAGATTGCATGTGGTGTGCACCAGTCACTGCAATGCAATGCCTCTCACCCCTAGCTCCGAAGCCCCCCACTAGCAAACTGCATGGGAAGTGAATCATATTAACAGAAGATTACCCCTTCACTGGTTTTCTGCAAATCTGAAGAAGTGTTTCTTGTGTCATTGCCTGCGTCCCCAGCATCAGAGCTGCTCTTATTTTCTTCCTCTTTGCAGTCCTTATCATCTTCATCTCCAGGAGATTTCCGTGACTGCTTGGAGGATTTCTAAAATGATCAAAAACAAAGTTAAAAAGGAAAAAATGAGCTTCAGTCATAGAAAGACACTTTTGCAATGTACATTGAATGCTGTCTGATCATGTGGTTCCCTGTTCAAGGTGAATATTGGGGAGGATATATGGGGTGAAAAGCGTTTTTCAGGTGAAGTCGTGGGAGTTACTGCCATCAATGAAGCAAAAGGAGAAATTCTGTGTTCAACACAGGTTGGCAGCACAACTGACTGCAAGGCAGACACAGTAATAGGAGATGGGTATTAGTGTTGGGTCACCTGTAGGTTTTGTTAGTTAATGGAACAGATGGTGCCAGCTTGACAAAACTTTTGATTAAACACAGAGATGTAAAATGAGAATAACATTAGCAGAGCTGCTTTCCATACTTTTTTTAGTGCTGTCAGCTTTAATATATTAACATTAAAGCCATGTGGAACCAATACATCTTTTCTGCTCCCTTTATGTTATGCAATTCTACAGTACAAAAGGATAAATTGTGGCATTAAGCCACCATTTTCCTAATCCTTCTCTTGCCCAGAGTCTTCTGGAAAGAAGATGGTAGACCAGACCTGAATTTCTAATGTAAAACACACAAAGGGGGTGAAATTACTTAATACATTTTGTTCAGTGGATGAACCACAAAAACTCCCGCGCTCTCCCAGATCGAGCCTGGATCAGATTGTTTGCTTGCTTCTTTTCATTTCGTTTAGTTTTCACTTTCAGAGAAGAATAACACGAATGTGAATGAACATGACTCTGCCACAC